>OU343219.1:38462311-38583217 GCA_910596185.1 Chrysanthemum makinoi
AGATTTAGCCTTTTCTTCAGCCTGAATACGAGCTTCTTCATCAGCTTTTTCTTTCTCAGACTTCTCCGTTTCTTGTTCATCAATGTCATAATCAATAGAATCCTCCAGACGCTTTTGTTGTTGCTCAAGAGTGGTGGCACCAATTCCATTTTCGGGTTGATTAACCGCATCAGGAAATGGTGTAGATTGGACAACACCACTTGACCCTCCGGGGCCACGCATTTTTTCCTGTTCAAACTCTTTTGCCATGTGATGGAGTCTAATGATTTTGAACTTCTTCCTGTAGTCAGTATCTAGTGGCTCTTCATCTAAGCTTTCTTCTTCATGCTCAAGTACTAGATTTTTCCCTTTGCCTTGGTCAGCTATTGGACTGGGAGGTTTAGCTACTGTTGAAGTTACATCGGTTGCAGTTTCAGAGTATGTTACCTCATCGTCTGATTCGGTTTCCTCAGATCTTTCATCCACTAGCTTTCTTTGCGTTTCAGACTTGGGAATGGGAATAGGAACAGCTTCCTTAGAGGGAACTATCCTTTTGAGTGGAGGTTTCCTCTTAGGAAACTTTCTTTGACTCTCAGTGCTTGTAACACTTCCTGCACTGCCTTTTCTGGTTTTCCTTATAGGTGTACGAATGGACTTTTCGTCGAGAAAGCCTACTTTGCCTTCTTCAACTGCTACCAGATATCGTTTGTACGAATACAATTGTTTGATATCATCAGTTATAAGGTGATCTGGCAGCACTGCACCTTGTTTCTTTTTTGTAGAGTCCTTGAATCTGACTGTGAGTGTAGGCTCATGCAACATGGAGTGATTGGTGGGGTCATTGAGTCTCTTGGGGATATCAGGATTATACCCAAGAGCTCTTTGGATCAACAGTTTTGTGTATCTGATGTATGGGATCTTGGAGCCAAGCTTTTTGAGGAATAACATCATGTCTTCCCATATAAGAGCTTCATCTTCAATATGTTTCATGTTGACCAAAGCCCAAAAAATCTGTAGTTCAACGAGCTTGGGATGGCTCATAACCCACTATCACGTCCAGAATGGATTGGTGATGATAATGTATAGAGTTCTCCACGGCTAGAGAATATTCTTAAGATCCACGTATGAATGCTTTGTGATTACTCCTGAAGCTTCGTCATAACCAATATCGATCATGAATTGCAGAATAGTCTCTTCAGTTGGTGTGGCATTGTATTCGGTTGGTTCGATGACATGAATGAGAAGAACAACCCTTAAGTCTGTAGGTGTGATGGTGACTTGTTTGTCATTAAGTGTCACAGTCACAGCGTTTTGTCCTTTGATCTTTTGCATTTTATTCCAGAACTGGTGAATATAGATCTCAGGCACTGTAGCAGAATTGGTGAGCATGTTCTGATAAGGATGATTCTTTAGAATATCCACAGCAATTAAACAAGAAGACTCTGAGCAGGTGAGAGTATCAAAATTAACACGAAGGTTGTTCTTTCCTATCTTCATCGGATAGCCATTAGGGAAGATATCAGCAACGGTGAGAACATTTGGTGCATCCACATTCTGCATTTGAGCGTCCATGTCGTGATCTGAAAGATATTTAGCCAAAAGAACCAACATATCGAAAGACATTACGTTAGTCAACAGATGGTTTCATTGTCTAATTATTTGAATGTGATATGTCGATGATTGTTACGAGTCCAATCTCACTTGTTTGTCCATTAATCCAATGACGTCGTGATAAGTTTCGTGAGTTGATTAACTTTAAGTTTTAAAGTCCATGTTTTCACTTATTTTTCACAACATATTAAACGTTTAAGCTTATTAGTGACATTATTGGTTTCGTGGCGTTATGATTTATTTATTTACAAGTTTGCACGCATAACAATTCATAATTAAGGTTAAAACTAGGTTTAGGCGTAGAAATGGCAAGCTTATGCGTAAACAGGAGTGATTATACGCGTAAATGTAAGCTTATGCGTAGGTTCTTGACTTACGCGTAAGAAATATTACGCGTAGGAAAAGGCGGCCTTATGCGTAGAGCTTACGCGTAAGCATATATGGAACCTTACGCGTAAGGCTTACTCGTAAGAGTCAACCTTATGCGTAGAGGTTACTGTTTACGCATATCCTTCACAGGATACGCGTAGTCCCTTATGTAGAACCTTACGCGTAAACGCTACGCGTAAGATTTATCTTACGCATAACATGCTACGCGTAAGGTGATCCTTATGCGTAGATTGCAAGTAACCTTGATTCTAAATTTTCACGCGTAGAATACCTGAAATAAGTTCATCATATCACCAATCTTAACACATATATTAATTCCATTTCAAATCAAATTATGAATACTTATTTAACCAGTCAAGCGTAGAACACATTTTACGCGTAGGTATGAAACCCTAAAGCTCAATTTTTACGTGTAAGAGAATTAGCCATAGGAATTGCACCAAAATGATTCTGGTGTCTAGGAAACCTATTCAGTTGTTCTATCCATGTTTTAACATCAAAATCATAGCGAATCAAAATATACCCAATTTCAAGAACATAAACCCTAATTACGAATTAAAGATCAATTAGTGTTTCTGGCAGTCTGACCTAGATATCAATTCCTCATGAGAACAACATCAAACAAGCAACTAATTAACCAGAAACATTCACACAAGAAAGTACCCAATTCACGCATAAACCCTAGTTTTCAAGAATCATTCAATTCGTGTATCAGGATGAGTTTTAATGATGTAAATGGTTTTAAAATGATTAGATAAATGTTTTGACATGACCATTTCAACCATAAACACACAAACTTGATTATGTGTTCATAGCTTACGCGTAGAACACAATAATCACTCAAACTCACGTTTTAACCGTTGGATTTACGAAAGAATCAAAACCATTGTTCGTAAACACGTGAAGATTGTGAAACCACTTACAAATTGATGATCAAGAACTCGGATTTGAACGTTGATTATTATGCGTAGGATCTAGTTAGGTTTGGATAATAAATGTGATGAATAAATGAGTTAGGTGGAGAGTTTTGTTAAAAAACACTTTGAGATTTTGACACTTTCAGTCCCTCCACCTTTGCCATTTGCATTTAATGCCTTTAACTTCCAATTTGGTTATCAAACGAATGATATTTTGAAAGAGGTTTGACGACACTCCCCCCTCGCTTAAGAAATAATGAAGTTTTATAAATTTTAAGTCCCGAGTAGTGTCAGAAAACCAAAAAGTAACCATCATTTTTAAAGAAACAACCGTGATAAGATAACATGCAAGTACAAGGTTTTATGAAACCGAAAATTATTTGCATTCTCCCCCTCAACACTTGATCGAAAAAATACTGAATTTAGAAAGAATAGAGTGTTGACAGAAAAATTGTACTTGCAATGTTAAAAGAAATATAGATAAAATAATATTTTTGTAGTTTTATTCGATTTTTTTAATTTTGTATTTTGTTTTTGAAAAATATTTACAAAAGAGGTTTTGGTGTTTGACTATGTTTAAGAATGTTTTAAGAGTTCATATCCAGTTCTTTGAGTCAAACACCGCATACCAATCCGTGGAGACCCCTCATTAAACCTAGCGTGAGCTAAGGCTTTGGTGAGGAGATCTGCCAATTGGTATTCTGTACCCACAGAGTATAATTCAACAGTACCATGTTCCACGTGGTCCTTGATGAAATGATATCGAAGATCGATGTGCTTTGATTTCGAATGTTGAACAGAGTTGCACGAGATCGCAATTGCACTCCGATTGTCGCAGTACATTGGGATTCTGTCAAATACATAACCATAGTCTTTGAGTTGTGTTCTCATCCAAATGACTTGAGCACAACACGCCGACATGGCTACATATTCTGCTTCTGTTGAGGACAGCGATGTACAATCCTGCTTCTTCGATTGCCATGACACCAGTTTATCACCAAGAAATTGTAAAGCTCCGGAAGTACTTTTTCGTGAATCTAAGCAACTGCGTGGTCGCGTCCTGAAAAGCTATTAGTTCAAAACCAGCATCCTTCGCGATACCACAACTCCCAATTAATGGTTCCCCCTTGATGTATCGGAGGATTCTTTTTAGCCTCGAGAGGTGGATTTCAGTTGGTCGCATGATGATAACGGGAAGCAGACTATAACGCAAAGACAATATCGGTATGCTTGTGTTAGATACTGATAGGACCCAATGATACTACGGTATTTAGTAGGGTCCACCAATTTCCCATGTAATCAGCGTCAGCTTCTTGTTATGAGTCATTGGTGTGGTATAGGTGTCCACGGTTTGCATTCCAAATTTGTTAAGAATTTCAAGGGCATATTTGGACTGACTCAAGAAAATACCACGGGGTGATTGATGAACTTGCAATCCTAGAAAGAACGTAAGTTCACCCATCATGGACATTTCAAAATGTTTTCTTCATTAGTTTTGCAAAAGTGATTGAGTACTTTTTATGTGTTGACCCAAAATGATGTCATCCATGTAAATTTGAACAATTAAGATATGTGCCCCGTTAATTGTATGAAAAAGTTGGGTCGACCAAACTTTGGTAAAATTATTGGCAATGAGGAAAGATGATAGCTTATCATACCACGCCCGAGGAGCTTGTTTGAGTCCGTACAGAGCTTTGTTCAGTTTTTAGACATGGTTCGGGAACGCGGGATCAACGAATCCTTCGACGATGGCATACATAAACCGTTTCTTTCAGTTGACCATTCGAAAAGCAGTTTTGACGTCCCATCCGAAAACCGTTATATTCTATGAGCCGCAAATGGAAAGATCCGAACAGCCTCAATACGAGCAACCGGAGCAAATGATTCTTCAAAGTCAATACCCTCTTCCTGTCTATAATCCTTAGCCACCAGACGTGACTTGTTTCTGATTACGTTCCCTTCAGCATCCAATTTGTTCTTTCAAATCCATTTGATACCAATGACGTAGACCCTTGTTGGTCTTTCAACCAGTTCCCATACTTCAAGACGTTTGAATTGATTGAGTTCTTCTTGCATGGATTCAATCCAGTTGTCTTTTGTCATTGCGTCTTTAATTTTTTTAGGCTCAGATTGGCAGACAGTGAGTGCATAGATGCAATGTTCACCATCTGTGTGAAGACGTTGTCTCGTAACGACTGGTTGATTCGGGTTGCAAATTATATTTTCTAAAGGATGGTCTTTTGTCCAACGATGTGTAGAGGGTTGATGTTGGTATACATTGTGAAAATTTTGAGGATTCAAATGGCTTGTAGATGATTCCGCAACATTAGGTGCAGCAGTTTCATTAGCAAACGGGTTAAAGAACGCATTTGGATCAAAATCTGCAGGGGGGTACTTCATTAAGAACATCATCACCGGTTCGCGTTGTTGAAAGCAGTTTGTTCAACTGTTGTAGTAGAGAGTCTACTGGTGTGCTTCTTCAACAAAGAGTTTTGTAGCGTGTATCAGGTATAGGAATATGATCAGTTGAGCAGCGGAAACAACGGATACACCGAGCACGGTCATCAATGTCATCACTAACAGCTGGAGCAAATAGCTTTTCCATCTGTTGACGTGGTAAGCGGGGCTTGGTTCACGGATGATGGGGTTTGAGGAAGTTTAACGGTTGGTGACCGGGTTCCAAGCTGTTATGCTCAGAAGCCATTTCTGTAAGCTCATCAAAATTAGCATGAATTGTATACATAACCTGCTTTGTCGACGATTTCTATCCGGTAACCTTTAGAGTTCTCACAGTATCCAATAAATACTCCAATGTCAGCTTTGGCTTTGAGCTTTCCAAGTCATCACGATCATTATTTGGGTAGCAAAGGGATCCAAATACATGAAAGTGTTTGAGATTCGGTTTTCTTTTGTGGATAAGCTCAAAAGGTGTTTTGTTATGGCATTTTGTAATCATTGATCGGTTTTGAGTATAGCATGCAGTTGATACAGCTTCTGCCCACAAGTAATCTGGAAGTTTAACATTAATTGACATTGTTCTTGCAGCTTCCACTAACGTACGGTTTCGTCTTTCAACAACGCCGTTTTGTTCTGGTGTTCGTGCAATATATGTTTGATGCTCAATTCCCACTTTCTCATAAAATTCTCGAAGAGTTTGATTCACGAATTCAGTTCCTTTGTCTGTTCGAATTTGTCTAACGGTGTTCCAGAGCTGAACTTGAATTTTCGTGAGAAAGGTGATGATTATCTGTGGAGCTTCATGTTTGCTTCGAAGAAAGTAGACCCAAGTCCATCGTGAGTAGTCATCGACAATTACCAAGATGTAGCGTTTGCCATTAATCATTTGCACGCATCGCATCGGACCCACAAATCCATGTGAAAAATGAAGCACATGCTGAGAGCTGTGTTCCACCTTTGAAGGAAAATGAGCACGAGTGCTTTTCCCTTGTTCACAAGCTGAGCAAAGGTGATCTTTAGAATACTGGAATCTCGGGAGACCTTCAACAAGTTTGTGTCGAGTAAGGTTGATGGTTTGAAAGTTTAGATGTGAGAGACGACGGTGCCATAGCCAAGATTTTTTTGATGTTGCCTTTGAAAGTAGACAGATGGGAGATGAAGCAACCATGTCTTGCATTGAAATTGTGTACAGACTAGAATTGCGGAGCCGACATAAGATCGTTTCCTTGTAGATCACGACTGAAACAAGTTTTCTCCCGAAAAGCAACTTCCAAATCTCCATCACAGAATTGACCGACTGAAAGAGATTGTGACCGAGGCCTTCCACATAATAAACCCTGCTAATTTCGATATTGCCATTGATATAATCTCCGTAGCCCATGATAGCTGCTAAGTGATCATTCCCGATCTGACAGTGCCAATGAACTTTGCAATAAAGTTTGATAACAGTTTAAGATTGCTTGTCATGTGTTGGGAACATCCACTATCAACAATCCAAAGGATGATCTGTATCACCTGCATTACACACAGACGACACAGATGGAATAGAAGTAGATGTGGAACCCGAAGTGTTAGAGGGTTCCGAAGCAGTTATAGTAGAAATACACACATCAATGACTTTAGGTGTCCATTTAAATCCTATTGTATTATGTATCCATTTATGCCATTTCCAACTAGTATTTGCTTTAGTCTTAGTGAATGCACTAGGTGGTACTACTTTCTTTGGAGGTAATACTGGAGCTACAGGGACATCAATGTGTTTCTTAGAATCTAAATAGGGCAATTTAACAAGCACAGACTTAGAAGCATTAGTGGGCCTAGAGGTATTCCGGGTCTTAGGATTCCGTAAACGAGACAAGATAGCTCTAGCAACACATTTGTCATGACAATCAGAAAGCATACTTTTATGACAAATAACACAAGAAGCATCAGACTGAATATCAAAAGTATTTAAAGGTTTAGCATTGGTTTACAACACTTTTCCATTACATTTGTGGGACGAATATCTAAAGTGGGTGCAATGGGAGTCTTATTCAAAGTCCTAGGGTGTTCTTCTACTTACAAGATTCTTTATTGTTCTTTTCTTAATTACGCAACTTCCTATTCTTCCTTGTATTGCTCCTAGGCATGAGAAGCGGGGACATTAGGAAAAAGAGGCAATTATTCTGTTTCAGTAGAGGAAGCACATTAGAAACTTGTGTTTTGTCAGTAGGGCATTACGGGTTCCGCGTTTGCTAAGTGTTACAGGTGCAATTCTCTTAATGATGCTAGGCTGAACTTGTTCATACTTTCCTAACATTTCTCTTAACTTAAAGATAGTGTGCACCAATTCTTGATTTTCAGAACGAAGATTTCCAGAAAAATTCATGACTTCCTTAGTGTGTGCAAGAAAATGATCAAGTTCGTTTGATGCTTCATCATGAGTCTGTTTAAGTAAATCAAATATGACACCATATTCCTTTTTAACTTTCGCAAGTTCTTCTTCATATTTTGAGATTTGACATTTCAACGACGATTTTTGATCATCCAGTTTCTCAAATTTTGGATTAAACGTTTTGGATTGCAACTGGTTGATTTTGTTTTGTAAAGCAAGTTCACGATTTTGACAATCTTTTTGACACCATTGAAGACGACGTTTTACATTTGAAAGCTCGTTTATCAGTCATTCATTTTCAACATTTAAAGACGCGATCTGATGCACATTATCAGAATTCTCAACAATTACAAAAGAATCAACAGTATCAGCAGAGATATAATCAGATGCATATGGCAAAGAATGCAATAACTGTTGAAACAAACAGACCTTGATAGATCTTGAGCTCGTAGATCGTTATATATGCCTATGTAATCACAAGCACAATAAAAGACAATCTCTACTACTTATATTTATCAGCGGAATATAAACACAAGTAACAAATAACTAAGAACTTCGTGATCCTCTATGGATCGTTATATTAACTAAAACTAAGTTTTTTAATCGGTACCTAACTCATTCTAATGTGTTCCTTTTATAGATAAGGAACCCTAAACAAAATCGCTAAACCGTTTTCCAAGAAACGTATAAACATAAAACTAAATAAGATATACACAATCACTTCCTAATAAAGCTCATGTATATCCAAACTAAATATACTAAATACGGAATAAACACTTCGCGAGAAACGGACTAATAACTATTACTCTTCAGTATAGATTATGTCTTGGCAGAATCTACTCTTCTTCAACAGAAACCTTCTGGCATTAATTTCACAGCATAATCCATACTTCACATAATTCCCAACAATCCTCCCTTAAACTGGAATTTGACTTGGTTAAGTTCGGTTTCTTGATAGATCTTTAACAAAACGAGCTCAGAGGATTGTGTAAACGAACAACAACAGCAAAGAATCCAAAGAAGAACATCTCTATGATGAAGAAACTCTGAAACTCCATATCTTTGCAGCAACAAATGACAATAGGTACATCAAAACAAATTAGTTTCATACTATTCTCATCACATCCGGTGTGTTAACTCACTGTGAGGTGAATCATTGAAAATAATGGATTTGATGTCTCTTTACCAATAGCCATCACTACTTGAGTAGCCATATGTTTAAGTTAGTAAACTATGGTACACTGATAACCATCTGATTTATTGGCAAACCAGCAACCATATAAACGGATTTGAAATGTCTTTACTTTACCTGAGCCGTTGCTCGGGACTAGTCAATTCTTAGAATTGGTGAATTGATAACCAAATATGGAATGCACTTGCCTTACGACAATCCATATACATGTGGGCTAGTCAATTCTTGGATTCCAAAAAGGAATAATCCATGGTGAATTGAAAACCATACAACACTCAGCAATTAAGCACGGGTGGTTGCATACCCTATGATTTTTAGCAAACCATTACAGCTATCAACCGATTTGATGTGTCTTTACCAAAGCTGTACCCTTTGGACTAGCTAACTCTTTAACATACACAAGGTATATCTGGTGAGTCAAGAACCATCAAAAGTATACAACAAACCTGCAAGAAAAGTTAGATAAAACCAAAAACATTTTTTTTTTTTTTTTTAACTAAGAAATAAATAAAACAAAAATTACAAAATATACAAAATAATACAATCAAGATGAACCTTTATGTGACAGAAGCTGATTCTTAATCAAACCAACACATTGAGAAGCATGAAGCTCATCATTGCCAACTGGATTAGGAGGCACTTCCAACTTCTGTCTCAGCAACCGTTCCATAAAAGTAACCGATAAAGGATAAAGCTTATCCGATAGCATGCACAAAATCATTCCACATGTGGTCTGAACCACATGAACACTAGGCAGAGGATAAAATATCCAACTCTCAATCTCCCACATATGTGAATTCTTCCAGATAGAATACCCTTTACCTTCGAGGAGATTGAGAATCAAACAAAACACTGAAGATCTCCCAACAAATATAAACAGGAACCTGTTTGATGGATGAAAATTATATCTTGAATGACATGATCATACAGCATTTTCAAATCATGTCTAGTCACCAAATGAAGAATGTCCTTCAAGAAATTGAACTCAATAGCAGTATCATCCAATCGATAAATAGTGTTAAGCTTCCCAGCTTTCCAATTGACCAATACCACATGAGTTCCTTCAGGAAAAACTTCAACAGGTCCAACTTTAATAAAGGTAGATTCATCGCCTTGAGATCTAAATAAGAGTCTTTGAAGAATGTTTCCTAGCCAGTCGACAGAACTCCTTAAGGAACGTGTTTCCTTTTCACCAAACTTTTCCTCCTACCGACTATTGGATGCGTATCAATCTTTAGAGCATCATCCTGACCCGATGAGTTACCCAAATCTACACTTGGCAGCTTGAGGAAGAAATCAAGAAGATTCAGCAAGAAACAACCACATCGGAAGAGGATTAGCCGAAGTTGTTTCAGAAGTAACAATTGGAGAGATCACCGGAGGCAAAACAGCATCAAAATTTTCCACTATCTCAACTGTTTTATGTCTCTTAGCTTGAGGAACATCAGACATTGAAGCAATTCTTTCCAATTGAGAAGAAGAAGTAGAACCAGAAGAGGAAAACTTCATAACCATATTATACTGTCTAATCAAAGCATCATCAAACAAAGCATAGATTTGCTTCATTGACATACCAGAATTATACATAGCAGAATTCTTCACAACTCTCCTCATATAATTCCTCTTCTGAGCAACAGTCATAGGTTTTTCTCTTTTGGCTTTATTTCTTTGAGCAAGCAGAGCTCTTCTCTTTGCAGCAGATTCTTGCTTTCTTTGATTACCAAGAGCCACCATTTTATCTACAAAATTCTCATCATCAAAAGATGCTCCTAAGATAAGTTTTGCAAGATTTGGATCAGATGCACCTTGAGTAGTATAAGCATCCCATTGATCATCAGTTATCTTAGGAAGTAATGCA
Organism: Chrysanthemum makinoi; assembly: GCA_910596185.1. Classification (NCBI taxonomy): domain Eukaryota; kingdom Viridiplantae; phylum Streptophyta; class Magnoliopsida; order Asterales; family Asteraceae; genus Chrysanthemum; species Chrysanthemum makinoi. Next base: position 38,473,090 of record OU343219.1, read on the forward strand.
TCAAGCACTAATTTCCTTTCCGGAGACAAATTAGAATCAGACTGATCTTGAAGAAATTTAGCCACAACACGACTCTTCTGCATATTCTCATAATCAGCAAATATCCGAGCCTGAGCTTGATTTTCTTCTTCAATCACTATACCTGAATTAAGTATATCATCAATCACATGGTCCTGTCCTTTGTCAGAAGATGCCTCAGCAGAACCAATATGAGCTTCAGAAGGAACAATCAAATCAACATCAGAAGAAACAGATTGAGACAATTCCTCAACAGGAGTAGAGAAAACTTCAGAGGAAGAATTCAACTTATACATTCTCCCAGCAATAAAAACTTCTTCATCATCATCTGCTGAAGGTGAAACATTTGGTGGTTCATGTAGAGATGAGGTTTGACCATGATCAGAAGCAACCTCCTCAACTATAACATCAGTAGATACATCAACAACATTTGGCTCCTTTAAAGTTTTAGCAGATACCTTATTCAAATATTGTCTTCTTCTTTTGCTAGCATATATAATAGGCACCTTGCTCTTTGAAGATTCAGCAATAGGAGAAGAAACATCAGATGTAAGAGCTGCATCAGCTAAGATTCCAAGGGATGAATGAAGATTCTCTTCGTCCTCCTCTTCAAAAGAAACCAAACTTCTCTTTTTACCTCTCTGACTCAGTAATTCCTCCAAGTGCTCAACTTTAGTCTCCAATTCCACAATCTTATTACCAAGAATAGACTTGGTCTCTGCAAGTTCTTTCTTAAGATCAGTCACCTCACCTGCATACTTTTCATCCAGAGCATATAATGAGGTAAGTGTAAGGGATCCTCATCTACATCGGTGATTGCTCAGTTGGAATTGGAACTTCATTTGACCGTTCAGGAGTAACAGCAACCTGATCAATATTAGAACATCCTTCACCAAATGGATTCCTAATAGGACTTGGTGTAGGCAATCTATCAATATCAACCTGAACTTCATCAATATGATCCTGAACTTCATCAATATGAACCTGAACCTCATCAATATGATCCTGAACTTCATCAATATGAACCTGAACCTCATCAATGTAAACTTGTGTAGGTTCTTGGCTAGGACATGGTCTAGGTGAAGGTATGGATGCCTCAACAACAGCAGAAGGGCCCTCATCAACATCAACTGAAAGATTAGCATCAGCAGTATTGGAAGAAGGTATAACAACATTAACCTCATCAGCATTCTCATTCTCCTGAGGCAACATGGCAACTAACAAAGGAAAATGTGTCCCCTCAAATTTAGTTCTCATCGTGGCAAATAACTTAGAAGTCAAAACTCCTATGGGATGAAAAGCTTGGGTTTGTGTAGAAACATTCAATATCATCTGTAAGAACCTAGGGTACATCAAAAACTTACCCTTTTTCCTAGTTATATTTTCAACCATATTATCAAAAATAAACTTAGAAAAATTATAAGTCAAACCCTTAGATAAACAAACAATACCACATCCCATTTGGGTTGAAAACTGATCCCATCCTCCAGACTTATTGCTTACACACTGGAGCAACGTATGAACCAAGAACCTCCACATAGGACAAAGCTTATTTTTTAACCACATATCTGTCCTCGTACTTTGATATCCAATTGCCCTAAGCCCTTCAAGTACCACCGTAGAATTAGAATGATAAACTCCATTATCATCATTCAAACGAAGTTGTCTTCTTATTAGGTCTTCTGTGACTACATACTCTGTTCCGTCAACTCTTGCAACTATCTCAGTATCACTTCTTCTCTCAGCCGACGCCCAAAATTGAGTAACCAAGGATTCATATATAGCATTTGGAGAATGCGTTAATGCATACTGAATCTTTGATCTTTGTAAGAATGAAATCATCGGCCTATACAACTCATCTCCCCGAGCAGTTCCGAGAAAAGCAACCTTATTATGATCATGTTTAAATTGAAGCGCCATGAGAGATTTTGAAAATTAGGGTTACGATTTGCACAAAAGGAAGTGTTTTGAATGAGAGTGATAAGCGAATCACTTAATATGGGACGAATATATGCCGGTAGAGAATAAATAGAAATTTCCCAATTTTGGTCAAAGTTGACCAATGCTTACGTGGACTTCTACTTTTACTCATATTTACTTTCAACTTCGGTAGAAACGGAAACCAATCTGCTGAAGTATACCAATCAGCAGAAACAGATTAAGTATTCAAGAAGCTTCAGTAAATATCTTTTTACTGTTTCACCACACGCATTAAATCTCTTACCACTTGAAACCTTCTATAAAACAATCCCAAAGCACACATACCTCTTCATCAAAAACCCCCAAATATTATTCCAAACCCTAATTCCACCAATACTCCAAAATTAGCCAAAATAAACCATGAGTACCAAACCTGAGATCATAGATCTCACAACATCATCCTCATCATCATCATCATCAAGTTAAGATACCAATCCATGGCTTTATTACTTTCCAAAACCATATCCACGACCAAAGAAATCACCCTTTCTCCTTCATGAGAAGATGATAGTGTAGTGAATCCAAGTGAATCTGCTGATGATTCTGATGACTCCTATAAGGAGAGAACATCTCACTCCCAACCCCCGCACCTCAGCCTCACGAAGGCCACGAGCCAAAAATCCACCACTTCCAAAAGATAGAGAGGTGGTTCTCGGTCTTTCTGCATCAGGTTTTGGTGCATCATCACATATCGTATAAGGGAAGAACTTAAGGAGGGTAGATGGATTGCATTTTGGTTGAAATAATTAGATGAAGCACAAAGGACACATTATTTTTCTCCATCATCAAATGTGGTCATTGTCATCATCATCGTTTGCATCAATCCATCCTCTCCATTTTGATCCTTAGCATCTTCGCGTCTGGTCATGCATCTCCAGCCATCAAGATAGAATGAATGGGTGGTTATGCAAGACTTCACAAATGCATATCCATCATTTAGTGTGAAAGATGTGAGCGATCATGCATATCCAACAGCCTGTTAGATGTTGGAACGGATGATATGTAATAGATTAGGATTAGTAGATCATGTAGATGCATTTGATGTTGCTAGTACTCTGTAAGCTGTAAGGTCGTAAAAATTTCTTGAATGAATGAATGATCAATTTGCTTCAGTACTTCTTTTGAATGAATCATATAACTTCAGCACATCATCTTCAGAAGAAACAAATGACTCACTTCAGCACTTTGAATTCAGTAGAAACAAGCTTTGGCTTTCTTAACCATATCTAACATGAACAATCACTCTTCAAACCAAAACAAACACAGAGAAACACAAACCAACAAAGAGAAACACACTAAAATTACATTAGCAGGTTAGAGTTAGTTAGATAAAATCAAACAAATATTCAAAATTACATAGCAAGCAAAATGCAAAGTTATACACAAATCCTCCCCTGAGGCATATGCCTCCCCTGAGGCCTATGCCTCCCCTTAAACTTTGCAGTTAAGGGTTAAGCATACCGATATGGACCACAAGGTGTTGAAACCTTGGTCCATCAAAAGCCTTTGTTATTTCACAAATCGCCACATTATCATCATGGTATGAATTTTGACCACTTTTATCAAGTTTTTATCATATGCATCTCTTATAAAGTGGTGCCGGATTTCAATATGTTTTGTTCGACTGTGAAAAACTGGATTTTTAACAATGCATATGATACTTTGATTATCAATAAAAATTGTTGTGTTCATGAAATTGTACCCATAATCCAACAACTGATTTTGAATCCAAAGAACCTGTCTACAGCAATTTGCAGCACACGTACTCTGCTTGTAGATGAGGTAGCCACAATAGTCTGTTTCTTGCATTGCCAAGAAATCAATCTCTTTCCAAGGAATTGGCAACCTCCAGTGGTGGACCTCCTATCTAGATTAGCACCAGCATAGTCACTATCACTATAAGCTTCCAACTTAAAAGGAGACTCTTTTGGGTACCAAAGACCTAGAAGAGGTTGGCCTTTGAGGTACTTAAATATCTTCTTAACAGCATTGAGATGGGAAGTCAGTGGAGTAACTTGATGTCGTGAACAAACACTCACAGCAAAAGTAATATCAGGCCTTGAAGCTGTTAAACACATCAAAGAGCCAATCATGGACCTGTATAGATGAACATTCACAGGTGGATCTGCTTCATTGTTGGTCTTTGTCTTTGGAGCTTCATAAGGTGTAGTGGCAGTCCTTACACCCTCCATACCAAACTTCTTCAAGATGTCCCTCACATATTTGTCCTGACTGATAAAGATACCATCGGGTTTCTGCTGAACTTGAAGACCCAAAAAGAAAGTCATCTCTCCCATGGCACTCATCTGAAACTCTCCCTTCATAAGCTCCTCAAACTCCCTGCACCAAGCTTCCTTTGTGGATCCAAAAATAATGTCATCCACATACACTTGTACAAGAATAATGTCAGTGGAATTCTTCTTTAGGAAAAGAATCTTATCAATTGCACCTCTTCTATAACCATGCTTCAGAAGAAATGTAGAAAGCCTAGCATACCAGGCTCTGGGTGCCTGATGTAGTCCATAGAGAGCTTTGACTACCTTGTAAACATAGTTAGGATGATCTGAATCTTCAAATCCTTTAGGTTGAGTGACATAAACCTCCTCTTCAATTTCACCATACAAGAAGGCTCCTTTAACATCCATCTGATAGACCATAAAACCCATATAGGATGCATAAGCTAAGAAAATCCGTATGGCCTCAACTCTTGCAAATGGTGCAAACACTTCATCATAATCTATCCCCTCCTCTTGTCGATAACCCTGTGCAACTAATCTGGCTTTGTTTTTAATGACAACACCTCGTGCATCTCTCTTATTTTTCAGAATCCATTTAGTCCCAATTGCATACTTACCATCAGGTAGTGGTACCAAAATCCAAACCTGCTGATTTTGAAATTGTTGCATCTCATCCTGCATTGCTTCAAGCCAACTTGAGTCTTCAAGAGCCTGAGCAACACTGGTTGGTTCCACTTGTGAGAGAAAACAAGCAAACAAACAATGTTCATAGTCTGTGTGATTGTCTCTCTGCTGATTTAAGACATAAGAGATAAAAGCCACCTGGCCATATTTAGAACGTGCTACAGTACCTCTTGTTCTAACAGGTGCATTAGGATCACCAATAATATTAGTCTGTGGATGAGCATTGTTGATCCTTGTAGTAGTAGTGGTGTTGACATCAATGGAGGAATCAAGATTAGTCACAGTAGGTTCAAAGTCAGTATCATAGGAAGGTGTGTTGAAGATTCCTGCTTTAGGTTGATGATGACCAAGATCTGAAGGTTTTGGAAACCGTATATAAGGTTCTCCAAGGTCTGTTGACACTCTAGTAGAAATAGGAGTAGAGTCAACATGTCTGTCAGCCGAATTGGAGAGGTGAGGAGAAACAGAATCACTTTCAGCAGAATTGACATTTCTACCGATTGCTTCATTTGTACTATTTTCAACATTCCTCTCAGCTTCTAAATTGGCTGCATACTCTTGTTTCTTCAGTCTGGCAAGGTCCTCAGCATAATGGAATTCATCTTCACCCACATCAGTATAATCTTTGGAAGTGTCACCTACAAAATTGTTAGGAGAGAAGGAAGGCACTACAATGGGTTGTTCATCATCTTCAGACCCACTGTCAGAATTAGCATCCAAAGTTCCTGCTGTAGTTGGAGATGCTTGAGAATCTGCATTTTGGTTAGCCATATGTCTAGAATAACCCAAGTAATCAGTCAAGTAATCAAGGTCAAATGACCAAACATGACCCTGTCCTTGAACATTAGGTTTGTCTTCTAGATACCTCAGTTCATGTCTCCTCAATCTTCTTAGCAGATACATTGTAAACTCTGTATGCCTTACTATGAGCAGAATACCCCACAATGTAACCATCATCAGCTTTCTCATCAAATTTGCCCAATGGGTCACTTGTATTCAAAATTGTCACTTGACAGCCAAACGGTTTAAGGTAATGAATAACAGGAACTTTCCCAAAAAGAAGTTCATATGGTGTTTTAAGATGTGGTCTAGTAATGGACACTCTATTGAGTACATAACAAGTGTACCAACGGCTTCAGGTCCAAAACATGGTTGGAAGTTTAGAGTCTGCCAGCATTGATCTTGCAGCCTCTATTAAGGTTCTATTTTTTCTTTCTGCCACCCCATTTTGTTGAGGGGTTCTTGGAGTGCTATAGTCCCTTTTGATTCCCTTTGACCTGTAGAGTTCTATAAGTATTGCATTCTTGAACTCTGTCCCATTATCACACCTAATTCCTTTCACCTTTTTGTTTAACTGATTCTCAATAAGGGTAACGAAGTCTTTCAACACAACAGATGTTTCATCTTTGGTCCTTAGAAAGAATACCCAACAAAATTTGCTATAACCATCAGTGATCACCAGACAAAAATATTTATGATCAATGCTTCTCACTTGAGTTGGACCAAACAGATCCATATGAAGCAGCTGAAGAGGTTCAGAAATAATGCTTTCTGCTGTAACAGGAACACCTTTGTAGGAGGCTCTGTGCTGCTTTCCTTTGTTGCATGCAACACAGTTATGATCATTGGTGAAAACTTTGGAAGGAAGACCTTGAACAAGACCCAGTTTTGAGAGCTGATTAATGGTCTTGAAGTTGACATGGGCCATCCTTCTGTGCCATTTGGTGGACTCATCCACGGATGCTTTAGCCACCAAACATGTTAAGTCACCTGCTGGTTTGACATCTGATAAGTTGAATGTATAAAGATTGTGACTGCGAGGAACCTTCAGCAGAATTGAAGTTTCTTCTGGGAGTTTGAAGTCTTTAGACAGCACAAGACATTCATCCTCTGTGAAGAGTACTTTGTTCTTAGTGTCACAGATTTGTGAGACTGAAAACAAATTGAAGTGTTGAAGTTCCTTGACATAATAGACATTCTCAAAGTCCAGCTGAGGTGTTTTGATGGTCCCTTTTCCAGTAATTCGTCCATCACTTCCTCCAAAGGTTACATTGCCTCCTCCTTCAATGGGTACAAAGTTATGCATCATATCCCTATTTCCTGACATACTTCTTGAACAGCCACTATCAACAATTCCAACATCTTTATGCTTAAGGGGATGATCCTACAACAACAACAAAAATATACAGAAAATTAGTACACTATGGAGGCTCAAGTCATTGCTGACTTGAACCTGCCTTGTGGATCATATGAGTTATGCCAAGTAGAAGAATAAGATCCACTATTGTTCTTGGGTTTCCATTGAAACTTAGGTCCCTGTTTATTCCAAGAAAAACCTGCTGAGGTCTTGACAGCAGTGTCCCAGTACCCTCTCCCATCAGTCATAGGGTTAACATATCTAGGCCAAAAACCATTTTTAAAATATTCACTGGTTGGTTGAACATATGGTTTTCCGATTGATCTTCTCCAAGGAAAAGAATTATTATAATTAGTAGCTTGTGGAACATAAGGTGGTATATCATTAACATTGGTCCACATTGGTCTAGATTTCCTAGAATCACCACACCTACTCATCCTTTGCTCATGATAATCACAATCCTTAATTAAATGAAATTTACTTCCACGCACAAAACATTTCTTCTGATTAGAAGATTTATTCAAACCAAACAATGTGTTATTACAAGCAGAAGTATTCAAACCAAAACCATGAAAAGAATTGTTTTTGACAGTACTATTATGCAAAGAATTAAAATGCAAGTCTTCAGAGGCAACTGTCTTGGAAGTGGATTCCTTGGCAGCAACTCTGACATGCTTATTGGTAGTCTTGGGTGCAGGCAGGGGTGAAGACTTGGGAAGGTCAGACTTGTCATTTGAATCACACTCTATAGACCCTTGCTTGGAGGACTTGTCACTGTTAACACAAGAGACAAAGTCATTAGAAGAAGTATTAGGGTCTGGCATGTCTCTTGACTTTTTGCCATACAGATGGTGTGATCCATCAAAGTTATCAGGAATGGAAAGGTCAATGGGCATGTGCTCACCTCTAATTGGTCCACGTACAGCATGTAGGTCACCTTCTTTCACAAAATTAGCTAGGCCTGCTGATGTAGATTTACGTGTGTCATCCCTAGCTTCTAAGCCTACATATTTCTTAAAACCTAAAGCCACTGTAGAATTAGGAGCTTGACTACTATAAATCAAACCAGCTAACTTATTTCCACTCATCATCCATTCTTTATGCCTAGCAATTTCCTCCTTAAGTTTCTCCTTAAGTTCTAGATTTTCTGACTCTACATCTGCTCTTAACTTCTCAGACCATTTTAACTCATTTTTAGCACATTCGAGATCCCTTTCTAAAACACCTATTTTCTCATCATAAGCTATTTGATTCTTCTGAAACCAAACCTTTTGTCTTTCTAGTGTTTTTAAAGCCTGTTTATAAGCTTCAACTTCCACATAGCATTCATTATATTTAGGTTCCAAAATATCATAAGCTTCTTTGAGTGTATTATAACGCTCACTACAACCAAACAAACAGTTTTGTACCTGAGAGATGCCCATCAAGGCAATCTGATCATGCCTATCCTCTGAAGTACAGCTTGCAATCAACCCAACATTATCAGGACCATCATTATCATCCTCCTCATGTTGCTTCCAGTCCACATTGCTATCCAGAGTGACCAAAGCAGCTGAACCCTTTGAAGTTCCTGCCTCCTTCTGATACTGCTGATAAGAGGAGTATCTTGTCTCATCACCAGCTTTCCTGTTTTTGCTTTCTCTAGAAAAGTGACCCATCTGTTGGCATGTGAAGCATTTAACCTTCCTCTTGTCAAACCTTGCTGGATCTCTTCCTTTGAATCCAAACCTTCTTCCAGCTTTTCGCTCAAAATTCTTGATATCCATGGAAAGCATGGCCAACTGCCACTTCAGCTTCATCTCTTCCATCTCAAGCGGGTCCACTTGATCAAAATCTTCATAGGCCAGATCCTGCTGAGGATCATAATCAGCAAAGAAGGATCCAAGAACATCTTCCATAATTCCACTTGATCTAGGATGAGAGCTTGATGAAGGAGCAGTATAAGATGATGATGGATATGGGCTTGGACCATAGCTTGTCTTTGGAGTAGAGGCTCCAACGAATGTAGTGTGACTAGCAGAAGAAGATGATCGAAAAGGGCTTCTTACATCATGTTCAAGAGCTTTAAGTTTGTGAGACAGCTCATCAAAGGTAATCATGTCCAAACCACCTTTAGCTTTTAAAGCTATGCTTACATGTAGCCAGGATGGAGGTAATGACCTCAGAAACTTAGAGTTACAATCATCATTATCTGGCTTTGCCTGCAGCTGATTCAACTGACTTAAAATCTTGTGAAACTTATCATAGCCCTTGTGTATTCCTTCCTCTTCAGATATTTGAAAGTCCTGAAAATGTTGTCTCAACATGGACTTCTTCAATCTCCTAGACTCCTCATTCCCACCGAACTTTGCCTTAATTGCTAACCATATATCCTTAGCATCTTGCATGAAGTGAAAATCACTCAAGTGATCTTCAGGAATAGCTTGCAGAAGAATGGTTCTGACCTTGGTTTCTCTCTGAACTGCCAGCAATTCTTCAGCAGTTTTGGGAGGAACATTCATCATCTTACCAGTTGCATCCGTGGTAGTTCTCTTCAAACTGTTTCCCTTCAAGACTATCTCCCATAGATTCCAATCAATGTTGGAGATCCAGTTCTGCATCTTCATCGCCCAAAGATCATATTCCTCCCTTTTAAGGTAAGGAAACTTAGCATTGCTATTAGAGAGACTTAGTTGTTGCAGATGGGTGGAGTTTTGGTTGTTGGTGATATCAGTATCAACATCTGAACCAGGCATGATGATTTTGTTATGGTTGTATGGGTATTCAGAAAACTTGTCCTTAGTATCGTAGAGACTTTCACGAGGCTCTGATACCACTTGTTGAAACAAACAGACCTTGATAGATCTTGAGCTCGTAGATCGTTATATATGCCTATGTAATCACAAGCACAATAAAAGACAATCTCTACTACTTATATTTATCAGCGGAATATAAACACAAGTAACAAATAACTAAGAACTTCGTGATCCTCTATGGATCGTTATATTAACTAAAACTGAGTTTTTTAATCAGTACCTAACTCATTCTAATGTGTTCCTTTTATAGATAAGGAACCCTAAACAAAATCGCTAAACCGTTTTCCAAGAAACGTATAAACATAAAACTAAATAAGATATACACAATCACTTCCTAATAAAGCTCATGTATATCCAAACTAAATATACTAAACACGGAATAAACACTTCCGCAGAAACAGACTAATAACTATTACTCTTCAGTAGATTATGTCTTCGGCAGAATCTACTCTTCTTCAGCAGAAACACTTCGGCATTAATTTCAGCATAATCCATACTTCACATAATTCCCAACAATAACACAGCATTATGGATATCAGAACAGATAACATCTTCCAAGAGTCGATCAACATCTTTTCGTAAAATTTTCTTTTTACGTTTAGTATTATAAATAGATGTTTCTGTTTTCTCGAAAACAACTTTCATCAATCCAAGTTCCTTATGAAATTCCATTTCCCAATATAATGCACAATTTTTCAAAATTTTAACATGGGGTAAAAGTATTTTCTAAAAAATATATTTTTGTTCTCGCGCCTGAGGCGATTGAAAATGTTCAACTTTTATTTCAGAATGAAATTCAATCTCATGTTCTAAAAGTTTGAGGTCAGACGTGAAAATGTCAAAATATCTAAGAATTTGACGATTTTCGGGTTTTGAATTTACTTCACTGATGGAAGGTAAAGGACCATAAATTTGTGCATAATTTGGTTGGGGAGTAACATTAGAAGACTCAGACGTTTTTGTGATAATCCTTGGTGTGTTAGAAGAATCCTTTGGTGTGACGAAAGTGACAGCTTGTGAGTAGGTAAAAGGTTTGTTGTAAACAACATTTTCTAATTTTGATCGACTCTCGTCTTTGGCATCTAATTCCTCTTGACGATGATATTCAACAACACTCATAACAGAATCATCAATTTTATATTATGCACTGGAAACTTCAGGATTTGGTTTGAATGCTTTGGTTGAAAGCTTAGGTTTGTAATCAGCAAGATTCGGTCCATATCCATCTGGATTTGGTTTTAAAGTAAACTTTTGAATAGTTGTGATTGACTCACCATGTTTGTAAACAACATTTCAAAACTTTTTAAGTTTGTTTTGTAAGCCGACAATTTCTTCAAGATGGTCATCTATTCGTTTTGTTGAATGCTTTTTGCATGCATAGAACTGTTTTTGACAAGTTAACAACTCAGCCTTGGCTTTTTCAGTTTCCAAGGTAAGAGCGTTAATTTGTTGTTTATGTTCATGTTTCAGTTGTTCTATTTGAGACAACAAAGCATTCTTCGAAGCGGCTAGATCACGCATCTGTCGTTCTAAAGATTGTTCATTTTGATGAGATTTAGCAAAAGCGGCTTCAAAACCTTTTTAACGGTTTTCTTGAGTTTTGAAAAAATTGAGTTGCCGTTTTAAGCATTCAATATCCCTGGTTAACAGTGCATTTTTACTGTGTAATTTCTGATTTAATTCACGACATTCTTCCATTCGGGATTGTTGGTCTTTAAGTAATAGATCAATATCTGGATTAGGCAAAGGTTCAGCGTGTTCAACGTGAATCACAACATGATCACTATTCAGATCCTCAAGTATGACCGGGGAGTCAATTTGATTATCAAAGGAAACCATAAGGTCATCTTGATCGTCAAATGTAACAACGGGGTCTAGTTGAGAATCATCAGAATGGGATGTGGACGACTCATTTTGAAGATTCTGAGCCTCGCCGGATTCAGATGTTGGTGGAGATATTAGGTTAGAGATAAATATGGTTTGATCAGGTACCTGAGACAAGCCATCAGTGTCATACACTGGGCCTGTGTCACTCATGTGTAGCTCGTGCATATTAGCCATCAACATAACTGCTGCATTGGCCTGCAAGTCCTCCATATCATCATCTGAGTCTGCATCTGCCATAAAGCTCTGTTCTTTGTCTATGAGAGTTCCACCAGCTTCATCCTTAAGAGCCAAAAGTAAAGCCTCCTTGTGATAAGCACTGCCCTAGTTCTTGGCTTTGTTAATATATATGATAAACCAAATCGACTTACACTTATGTCTAATTTATGCATGAGCCGAATTTATTCATGAAATACAAGAAAATGTAACTTTAATTTTAAAGCCCATCTAAACTTGATTTGGTATTTTGTTTTCCCCCTTGCTCGGCCGAAACTGACACCATTTATCTCATTTTTCTTATTTGTAAACCTACCTTTTTACACACTCAAAATCATACACAAAACCCTAAATACAAAAGTGACGGCAAGCTTCCTTTTCCTCTCTTCCATTCGATCAGAAGCAAGAAAGGAGATTGGTCGTGGGTGTTGGTTCGAAGGGCTGCTGAGCGTGGGTTTCTAGGTCGAAGGTATAAGGTGTTTTGGTCTCGGCTTTGTCGTGGTTCTTTGATTCTTGTTTCTTCTCTCGTTCACGCATCAAGGGTATAGTATCATCAATCTCATTTCAATTTCTACCTCATTTTATTTGTTGGTCGTATGGTTGTTTTACCCTAGTTGAATGAATGCATGTACACGAATAGACATCACATAAAATGATAACAACCTCACATGAAATCATAACCTTGGACTCATAAAATAATGAACGGAATGGACATGTAAATTGACCCATATGTAAAACTTATTTTGAATCTGTTTCGACCCCCACATCATACGACCATAATCATGTTTATCTATTTTGTACCACGCTAAAATGGAATAATGATACACGAGTATACATTGGCCTAGTTTGTGTCGATAACAATATTTCAAATATGTCTCGAATTGCTTTTGAGTTGTGTCGTGTGGATTAAAATGGATCTAGGCATGTCTCGACCTAAATATGAAACAAACAAGAGGGTCGTATAACTTTGTTAGGTTTAGGGTTTCGAGTTGCTAAAATAGAAAAGGGTGTCGAATAGGTTTAGGGTTTTCAAAAAGGTGTTCGATCATAATTAAAAAGAAAAGGGACTTATTTGTAATTTATGAAACATGAAGGGTGAGTCGTTAAAAAGGATAAATGAATGGACTAATTCGTAAAATAAGTAAACTTGTGATATTTGCACTTTTAACCCTATATTTTGTGATAATGACATCTTAGACCCTAAATTATTATAACTTGTCATTTATGGACCCTAAACTATAATATTAACCATTTTTATCATTTTAACCTAATTTGACATTAATTACATCATAAATGACTAAACCTGCTAATTATGGAAAACTGATATTTTTGGAAAGTTACTTAATATGGAAACTTACTAAATCAGGAAAACTGCCTAAAATAAAAAGTTACTTAAAGTGGAAACTTACTAAATAAGGAAAGTTACTATATTTAGAAACTTACTAAAAATGGAAAGATTCTTATAAACCTGAAAAGACTTAATCAGAGTAAAACACTTTAACTACATCTTATAAATGTATATCCTTTCACTTCTGTAGATCCCTCGAGGAAGGAGTAATCTTCCGTGTCTCGTGATTTCATTTGCTTGTGTTTTCTTTACTATTGAATAAGGTGCAAATATTCTGACCTTATCTCTTAAGGTTTCTCATGATTCGTGTACATCTTTTTGATATTAGCTTTGATTTTAATGCCTTGCTCTGAGCCTTACTATTATGGCTTTCTTATATGATCTTGTATTATGCTTTTGATATTTAACCTTTGCTATGCACCCTTAGATTTGTAAACTGTTAATATTGAACCTTGTTTGAATCTTTGATATGAACTTTTATATTATGATTTTCATTTGACCTTTCAGTTTAATACCCGAGCCATTTTTCTAGCCATGGAGGTAACATGGCCGTGTCATTGATGCACCAATGGCATGACTCTAGGGCAGTGGAGTGATGTTCCATCCCATCTATTTTTGTGATATTATGCGCGCTTTATATTTGGTTATGGCCACTATGATTTGATTTGCAGGGGCGTATGGATGCATCCTAGATTTGTTAGGTTATGATATGATATGCTATGATATTATTTATATGGTGACTGATGTTGTGTGCGATACACGTCTTTCACATTTTGGGGGTTGATCACTCCATTGGTTACATATGCTATATGATATGATATGATATGTTTGGGCTTGTGGTAGTTTACTGACCTTTCTTTTCATTTCATTATCCTTTTGATTATGCCTTATGATTTCCCCAATGCACCACATGCTATATTATTTCGTTCCTTATCTTCCGATTATTCGTTTTGTTATATATACATATGTTCACTAGGCTTTTTAAGCTCAGCCGCATTTTCTTTTCCTGCGGCAGGTATCTAAGCTAGGAGCTGGGGATTTGCTTTGGGTTGAGTGATGAACCTGTGTGGAGACTTTAGTCCTAGTCATCTTAGATTCCACTTGATTATGTTATGACATTTATTTAGGCTTGGATTATCGTTACTTAACAACATTAAAGCTGTGATAAACAACTAAAATAGATGAAAGTGATTTTCTCAAACCTTAAATACAATATAGGCCCCTCCCTCCTTACGTAACATCCACTTTGTCAATCCACACCTTGAAATGTGGCAATTATCAATCTCATCAATTATGGTCAGAATGTATATGTAAATCCGAGTGATCAAGTAGAAGTAGTGATTCCTTGTAAGAGATCATGAAGAATGAGCCCTCAACTCCAGAAATCCCAAGATTCTTGATTTGTTGTGAGAAGGGGTCGTAAACATTAATTGTGGTAAACCCTCCTTCCTCCTTTAGAATTTCAAATATAGGTTCGCCATTCTTCCTAAACCCTAATATTTTATATATTGTTGCACCAATTGTGAATAGCTTTCTAAAAGATAAATCATGCTCCATCATCCATACATCACAACAATATGCTACGTCGACGTAAATGGATCCAAACACAACAAGAGACTCCCTTAGCTTAGAAATAGAGCAACATGCGCGCAACTTTTTTGTTAAGGTATCTGGTAGGTCTACAACGTTAATGTCCTTGGTAATCAAATCAAATGACACAACCATCGTTTTTCCTGAAGTCGGTTTCGAAGCACCCCAATAGATAAACCTATCTATAACAACCTGAGATGACGGAATAAGTGTAATTGATTGACGAGGCAAATTACCATTTGGAATCACATTCCAAACCTCTGAACTCAATGTGAAAACTTCAACACGCCATAATTGGGTGTAACACGTGATGATATATGCAATCCTTACCACGGTAGGATCTCTAGTGACGGGGCAAACCCCGAAACCATAAACAGGTGGAACATATGAGTAATCAAGAGGGGCAACAACACCAAATGATTTTCGGATAGAAGGGTTCCAAATAACAACCATCTCTTTGTTATAACCTTTATGGAAACCATAAAAACACACTAATCCATGACACACACCAACAACGTTTAATTCACGATAATGTTTAAGAAACTGAGACATAACAAATGGAGCAAACTCTTGTTTTTCTACCTCAAAAGTTTCATTGTTATCATCTTCTACAAAACAAACATGTTTCGTCTCATTTTCTAAATCGGTTATGTACATAAGTTTCATTGGTATGGAAACTGACCTGAATCGAACAAATGACTTGACATCATAAATTGTTTTAATGATTTCCAATTGGATTTCAAAAGGGATATTGTCTGATATTTTAAAAAGTTTTTCTACGGTTTATGTAACTCTGCCAGAGACTGAGAAATTAAATTGGGAAATTTGGGGCTGTTATTTTTTAGTGTTTGGACTATCTGAAACATCAATCTCTGGTACGGACCGGGTAAAATCCATATTCTTTTTGTTAATGGTTTGTCTTTTTTTTTAGATGATAAATTAGCTTAGAGGTTGTTTTTTTTAACACTTAATGAGCAGGCTTATTTCTTTTTATTGGAGATATCTTCAAAAATACTAGTTATAATACCCGTGCATGCACGGGGTTTTGACAAAAAAAATTATTTTGTATTAATACTAAATATTGTGTCTTTAAAGGTAATTGCATATAATTATATAGTTATAAGTTTCGTGCACACACGAAGTTTACACATAAATTAAATCTATTTTAACATTTTAGTTCAGTATATACACATATAAGAATTTGCCCATGAAAATTGTGATATAAGTACAACTAATACTTATGCACGAGTTTTTCATTATGCATTAATATCCATTAAAATTTGGTAAAATATTTATAAAAATTTCTGCTAGGTAACTCAAGATTTAATTTTATTTAGTTGACAAAGATGTTGATGTTATTATTTAAATTTCACTACGATATTATGTTGTACACATGATGCAAGTTTAATAGCATATAATGAGCGTTGATAATGTTAAAGTATACTCCTTAAAGTTTTTTAATTTTTTTCTAGATATCCTTATATAAATAAATTTGAATTACATGAGTCACTGTTATAAGTACAATCGCGTATATTTATTTTTATGTTAAAGTAACTCGTGCTTACAATTTGATAATTGTATTCTCGTTTTCAGTAATTTAGCCGTAATTAAAATGTAAACTCGTGTCATCATAGGTTAAATTTTAAAAATGAAATAAATGAATCCTTATTGAACATATATAGTAAAAAAATAATACTTAGGACATATTTACAGTTTCTAAATTAGACAAGTATTTAGAACATGTGTCAAAATGATATATAAGACTACTTCAAATTAAATATTTATGTATTACTAGAATGACATAAATAAATGAAGTAATCTAATACTACTTCAATTTGTTTATTTATGTATTTTGGAATGACATAAATGAAAAATATTGTAGTCCTACATTATTGTGAAGTAAATAAATTAACTTGAAATTACTATTGAAACCAAAAGTTGTGTTCATAATTAATTTAGTTAAACATGTTTATGATTCATTGTAAAGACATAAACATAAAGTCTTTTAAGACTTATAATAAAGTAAGACGTTAACTTGTTATGTTTGTTATTAAGACATATACAAGAAGTCATTGAGTTGATCAATGATTTATAACGTTAAATGGGATTATAACAATTTATGTTTTCTTGATGAGACATGGATATGAAGTGACTTGGTTAAAAAGTACTTGTGTTATAAAGCATGCAATTGGCTTGGAAAGTCTATTATACCATTAAGTTGACTTAGTTGGTAAATAGGTAAGCCAAAAGAGATATGTTTATATTATATATTGTTAGATTGTCTTACAATATTAATTCTAATGAATACCATGTTCAGTTAGGAGAATCAAACTCTATTTGATTTTTTTGATTAAAGATAACCAAAACTTCTTTCTTAAAAGGTAACAATGTTAGAAAATTGAGTATGGATCGAATATACTCAATATGACTCCAACCTAGAAGATTAATAAAACACCATTTTATTATGGAATGTGATGAATCACATTAAGTTTTAAAATTGAAGATTCTGAATTTGTTAAACTACTTATGAATAGGTTATTAACAAACTTAAGTCAGGAATTATCAATGTGTATTTATAATGTCCCAAAAATAGAACCATGTAGTTTTGCTATAATTGCTAAGTATATATAGATAGTCTATATATTACAAAAGGCAAGTGGGAGTTTTTTTATCTTGAAAGATAAAATTACAAGATACATTATCTTCTTAACACACTAGTAAATATCATGTAAATGATAAACCTCAAGATGATGAAATTTTCATTCATAGATCTGCAAAGATATCTCAGATATTTGACTTATATGCTGAGAAATATGAGTTACAGGATTATAGTAAACCTGATAATCATTATGATGGATTACCGAATATTGAATTGGGTAAATTACTCATACTACGAATGTTAAAGATGCTGTCCATAAAGATAATCAATTTTGGAAATTTGGTTTATCTTAATAGTTAGACTAGAGAATGGAAATGAGTTTCTTCAAAGAGATGAAAAACCCTAGTGGTTTGAATTTCTATGTAGAAATCATATGGACAAAATTGTACACATATTTAATGCATGTTTTATGACAAGATTATTAATCATACTTAAGCAATTAATTGTGATGAATATTATTTCCTAGGCACATTAAATATATAAAGATGATAATTGTCATACTTGTTTTCATTAATATGAAATATGACAATGAAATATCAAAAATCTTTCTTGAGAAATTACTTGAGCGAGGACGGTAAGTGATTGAAAGGTTTTTTGAATTCATATAATCTTTGGAAGTGTACGAAGTGCAATAATTCATGAATGAATAAATGCATGCATCTATGAAATTATTCTTATGTTTAATTATTAAATCCTAGTTTTGATTTATAATTGAAATAAGATAAATTTTAAGTATTCCTGAAAGCTAGTGGGAGTATTATGTTAAGGTTTTAAATCTTATATGTTGTATAACATATAGGAAGTAACATTCCTTGTAAGCTAAAATGTTAAGTCTTAGATTGGAATGAAACTTCACTTATAAGATTTAAGAATTAAAACATACAACCTTGGAATATATATGTTTATTGTTAATAAACATGTGCAGTAAAATAAATGTTTTTTGACAAGATAGAACGTGAATGAAGTCTAAGTTTGACCTGTAGATTCATCATGTAAATCATGTAGTGTATTCAAATTATTGTATCATTCTTGAATGATAGATGATTTGACAACATTGATATTTAACTAAAAGTTATTAGATAACTTGTGTAATGAATATTCTAATAGAATTACATCCCAGCCTAGAATTGCTCCTAGATTCTATGGATGAACAATATGTCAATTGTTGTGCAAATTGTCATCAGCTTCAAACTTGAAAGTTTGGAAAGCATCAAACATTACACAATAGATATTAAAGTTTACGGAGTTTTAATGAGCATATTGTTGTTTGTATACAATGATGCTGGTTTAATTGAGATGACACTCAATACTAGTCATGGTAGGATTTCATCCTTATTTATGGCCATGATAACTAGTTGTGCTACTAAGAGCTCAGTTGCATTATACATTAAAAGAATAAGAATATATTAAACTTTAAAATGTTTGAAAGTTTAAATTGTCATAAATTGGTGATAGAGGATGTCACACACTTTATGAATTATTATGTGGATTGGTGAATGCACACATACAAGGACTTCACTAATTGAATTCTTAAAATAAGTATTCTCAAAATTACGATAGATCAAGTTGGTTGATTTATGCCTTGTCAACAAGTATGATTGTCATTACTTGAGGCATAATTCATCAACTAGAATTTTCATGCATTGATCTATTTGGTATTTGGATAAGGGATATTAAACAATTGTTATAATAAATCAAGTGCTTGGTATGTTTGATTTTATAATATATTGTATCCTATATTTGCATGTTTAATCCGTGAATAAATTTATTTATTCTAAATCGTCCGTTGTCAATTAATGATATGGGAGTATCATTAAACTAAGACAAATCTGAGAGATATGGTAGAATGTACTTGAAAGTATATTGATGAGAATGCATACCAATTTCAGATGATATTCAATGAATTGAATATAGTACTTATCCCAACCACATGATTTTACTTTATGGATATTGTTATTAAGTAAATCATGAATAGTTATCCTCAGACTTGAGATACCAGATAAGTGTCATGAATGTAGCGCACTTCTGTGGAGCAACTTAACGCTATACGTAACTTGTAGTCATAAGGGTTGTTTCCTGAAGTGTTGCAAAGTTCATGGGTTATTCTTGTAGTCAAAATATAATTTGTTCCTTCAAATTTATTTGGAGTTTAATACTGTTGGGCCCCTCGTAGGGTTAACAAGATGTTTGCATGGCCATGCCCAAGATCTCCCCCGAATATTTCAGAAGATTTGGTAATCTTGCTCAATCACTAATAACGAGAAACAGAATGGTTGAATAAAGAATGACTTAATTCCATATCTTTATTTAACATGGTATTAGAAACAAAAGGATAATAATAATGAGAAATCATTAAAAGGTTTTCCAAGAGCCTTGCTCGAGTTGTACTAGAGGCATCGAAGTGTTGCTAGATGCTAACTGATGTGATCACTCTATTAAGATATGTCCAAGTGGGAGCTGTTGGTTTTATGGACGATAAATTAATAGACGTGTGTTAGGATCGAACTCAAGACCACGAGATTGTGCACTTTACGTATGAGAATTAAAGTTAATAATTAAATATAAATGTTGTATTTATTTATTAATTAAACGAAATAACATAACGGACGTTAAGTAATTAGTTGTAATGGTCTAACGGTCGTTAAATATAATTGGGAAGGACTAAAGATGAAATTAAAGATCGAGAAGGTTCTAGAATCCCTTGTAGGAGTACTAGGCCGATCGTCCATATGGTTTCCATAAACCAATCCATAGCCAACTTGTTCACCAAGTTACTTTGGGTATAAATACAAAACCAAGGGTGTTTGTAATTTATCTCTTGTACTCATAACCTAAAACCAAAAGGTGTTTGTGTGTTTTTGTGTTTGAAACCGATCGTACAACCCTTATGGGTGTTAATCATCATCTTTTCCAAAACATAATTATTTTGTTTAATTAAAACTAGCATTACTTTAATTTGTTATAGTATGTGTGTACAAAAACGTGGTACAATCACACTATTGATTGTATCTTGGATTGAATTACAAAACGGTAAGGGGTAATTCTTATAATCCTATAAACCCTAATTAGGGTTCATCCTAATTGCTAGATTGTGGATTTGATTCTTGTTTGGCTAGAATCAAGAGAGGTACGCATACTTTATTCTTTAGTTAATTAATTATTCATTATATGTTCCTATACGCTTCCGCGCTTACTTTGATGTTTATTATTTATATTTATGATTAGTCATGTTATATAATTCCAACATGTTTAACAGGGAGAAAGTTTGCACGTGGTGAAATGAAGTCCACCAAAACCAAAGAAGAAAACACATATACTGCTGAACTGATAATCGGATCACAAAAAATGGCTTATGCTGCTTCATTGAATATTATAAACTGCTACTATTACAACCACACACCACCACCATGTAAAACTGTTCCCATTCCTTTCTCATATCATAATGACATAAATAACAAGAAGAAGAAGAAGATTTCATTCTCCCCTGCATTAACAACAACATTTCCTCATCACAATAGTAATAACTTGTTATTAGCTCAAGCCACAACAATGCCTACTAGCAGGTAAGAGGTTCAAATATATTTATAACTTTGAAGCTGAATGAGTAGATTATATGTTACTAATACTAATGTTTTGTTTTATGAAAGTGTTCAAGAGGAGGTTCTTCCACCAGCTCTTGATTCCACTTCTCACCCGCCTCCGGTTTTCGATGGAACCACTAGGTACAATATCAGCTCTCTTTTGATAAGTTTTTTTTTTTTTTTTTTAGCTTATATTGGAGGGAGGGGGAAGGCTTAAGCATATTAATTAAGATTGGAAGATATTTTGATTATCAACTTAGTATGAGTTAATCTAAACACTCAATAAGTTGCTTGGTGAATAGTATAAGCCAAGATTTTAACACTCCCTAAACAGAGTTCACGGTTTGATGTCAGAATTAGACTTCATTTTGCTCACGGAAAAACTAGTTTTCAAATTTGGAAACTTCTGTAGTTTGTTTTGTTTTCTCAACATGATTGTATTGTATTTTTCTTGGCTAGGTTGTATATATCGTACACTTGCCCGTATGCACAACGTGTGTGGATTACTCGCAATTGCAAGGCACTCCCTTTCTCTTAGACGATAATGAGTACTTCAAAATCTACTATTGTAGTATTATAATGTGAGCTGATCCATAAGCATGATTTACACATTACTAAGCGTTGGTAAATTAATAAAATTTTACACACTTTTAGAAATGTGGAGAAAAAAAGTGTGCAGATTTAACTAGTTTTTTGTAGCGGTGGTTAATTGGTTGGACTACTTGATCCTTAAGGAAACACTTCCTCCATAAACAACACATCCCTACTATGAAAAACTTCATGAGTAAATAAATTATAAAGTTTGTACCCTTTTTGCCCTGGGTGGATATCCTATAAAAACACATTTGCTTCCCCTTCGATCAAACTTGTCTTTGTGGGGCTTTAAAGAGGTTGCATAGCACAAGCACCCAATTGTTTTGAGGGTATCATAAGCAGGTGGTTTTGGATGTAAAATCTCATAGGGAGTTTTCCAGGACAGCTGCTTCATAGGCATCTTGTTAATGAGGTATGTTGCTGCTAGAATACATTCTCCTCAAAACGTTTTAGGCAAACCAACATGTATTCTAAGTGCTCTAGCAGTTTCTAATAAATGCCTATGCTTTCTATCCACTACCCCATTTTGCTTCGGTGTCTAGGCCATAGACTTTTGGTGGACAATACCTTTGCTATTAAAAAATTCCAATATCTTCTGGTTTACTATTTCAGTACCATTATCCGATCTAAGAAACTTGAACTTTGCATTAAAGTGTACTTCTGCATACTTAACAAAAGTAGACAAACCTGATCTTTTGTATGAACTAGGTATGTCCATGTGGCTTTGCTTTTATCATCTAAAATGGTATAAAAGTAATGTGCCTCATTTAGTGTAGGTTCCCTATATGGTCCCCATAGATCCACATGGATTAATTCAAAGATTGCAGAAGAAGAATTTGTGTGTTTGGGAAAAGGCAATCTATGAAATTTAGCAAGTAAACAACTATCACAAGTAAATTTAGTTTTATTCAAAGACTTGCAATCATGCAGATGAGTCATCTTAGACACAGACAAATGGCCTAGTCTAGCATGAATAGTTTGCAAGTCTATAGCACTTCTAGGAAAAACAGAATTACTAAGAACACGAGAATTTTGGAAATCAAAAACATTAATGGAATTGACTACATCACCTCTTGACAAACAGCAGCAACCAACTTCTGATCTACACCTGGATAACCCTGAGTACCTTGCAACTCATTCTCAAACCTCATGTCAGAAGGTGTTTCTTCCCGAGAATCCACGACATTAGCAGCAAACTTTCCATTTTTCTGATTCATCTTCCCTTTGTACCAATATGGATAACCTATCTTCTCAAAACACTGCTCAACACTATGCCCATCTTGACCACAATTTGTGCATACCTTTCAGCTATTTCTTTCCATAACTCTGCAGCAGACTGTGCATAAAGAAATGCCTCAGATAACTCAACAGTCATTGAGTTCAAAATCCAACAGTTGACCATATAGTCACATCTGATTCATTTATGCAAATTTTCACCATCTACAGTTGGCCTAACACATGTACCAATGATGAACCCTAGTTTATGTTTGGTTCCTAGTGCCATTTTGACAGTACAACTTGACCCTAAGAAATTACTTTCATTAAAAAGTGTGTTTGTAAGCACCATACCTGGATCACCCAATTATCAAGACCATTCGAACTATTTCCATTAGAATTGTTATCAAGACCTGCCATTGATGAATCTTAACCAAGAATCCCCAATTATCAAGCAGAACCCTTAATTTTTGCAAACAAGATCAAGAACCGAAACAATTTGAACCTTATAAAACAAGAACTGAAGCGACTCGAACCAGTAAAATGATCAATTTGATGACATAGAACACTTATTGTATTCCATTTAGGACAAGAATTGACCTAATAATCACAAACGCGTGCTCTGATACCATATGAACGGAAAGTAAATTTAGGAATTGGGAGTGATTGTTATTTCACACAGATGATGAGTTTGTTTAAATACAAAAAGGAAGTGGGAAACAACAAATTAACTAATTATTTACAATACTAGTCATTTTACTTATAAAACTTGTCCTTTTAACCCTTGTACTTGTATGATCTTCAGTAACATCAATCATTGTTCCGAAGCTTTCGTGAATAGCCTCTTTAGTGCTAGCCCAAAAGCCAAGGCCTCTTATTGTAATGTGTTATGTTTGTCAAATGTCTTTCTTCAAGAAGGTTTACTGATATTGTTATGTTTGATTTATGTTAAATATATCTTTACCATAGATTTGTTTCTTTGTGTAAGTGATATATTGTGTAGGATGGTATATATTGTAAATACATTCATTTGTATCTCTTGATAGTTTAAAAACCCACCGGCTATATAAAAAATTTCATTCACAAAAGTCATGCTTAGGTAAAGGTGATTGTACGTTATTTTCATATGAAAAAAACCTATGCACGTTATATTTCCATTGGAGTTAAAAGCATCTCTTAAAACAAAACATTGCTATAATTAATCAAGCCTTGCCAGTAACTTAAAGATAGATTCTCGGAAACTCGAAATATTTTCATAAACATGCCTAGAAAAATAAGTAAAGAAAATATAGGTTATTGCACTTCATAGACACATGATTTATACTCATGAGAGCAGTCTTGTTAGCAATACCTCAAAACACTTATAGAACAAAAATAAGCATCGATGTAGCACACGACACTTTCGAGTTTAAAAACCCAGCGACACTTTTAATGATTTTTCATTACAGATTCTTAGTGAATCAAATTAATGAGGTTGTAAATTAAAGTAAAAACAATGTTTACCTAATATACTAAAAAAACAAACTTCTTTATGTTTATACAAATTTTTATCAAGAGTCAATGAAGATTTATTAATACGGTGAAGGCTGAAAACACGAAAAATAATTTTTGAGATTCACCGAAATACGTAAATGTACTTTATTGATTGTGTGTCTCGTTAAAATACTTTCATTTTGTGAACAAAATTACTAATTTTCCAAGTGAAATAACTATTTTACCCTTGTGATCTTCTCATTTAAATTAATTCTTGTATTTACATTTTCTTTTTTATTTAGATTTCACCATCTCTTTTAATTCTACAACATCATGAATTTCCTATTCAGTCACATCAAGAAATAAAAGCACAATGGAAAAGTTGCAGATTGAATTTGGAACTTTGGAATGCTGGATGACATTTTAAAGTAAAACACTGACTTTACAATTTTAAGTTGTGTTTTGATCTGCTTTTGTCAATCGTTATTTAGAGGTCTTAGTTCTAATATTGTGGGTATATATTAAAGCGAAGACTATATATTTTCATATTATGTAATTCTTGATATTGATTGACGGAGGAGGCGGTGGTGGATGATCGGAATTTGAAAGTTGGATTTTAGAACCCAAAAATAAGTATAGATTCAACAACAAATTCAATGGGGAAAAACACAAAGGCATTTTAGTCAATTCACTTAGAGATAATCGGTTACACCAGCCACATTAGAGATATTGACAAAATTCTAAAAGTATTTTAGCAATACTAACAATTAATAAAGTACGTAACATATTTTGGTAAATCTCAAAAATTATCTTACGCGTTTTTAGTCCTTATTAATAATAACGATCTTAAGATAAAAACTACAGTAGTATTCCAGTAGTGATGATGAATATTTCCATTGATACACATTTTAAAATGATTGTAAGTTGAAATTTTTTTTGAACAAAGCAAGTTAAAGTAAATACATGTCATAAACAACACAAACACAACAGTGAAGAGATAAACATGTTTAAACTAAATGAAAAACAAAATTACAAGTTTGTGTTGTTTATCACAATAACAAACACAAACACAAACACATCACTTTTGTTTTACTTAACTAAAATGTCAATGCCTCATTGATGTAAACATAAATAATAAAAAATATCCAATTTAATCTCGATGTTTTTGAAAGACAAAGTTTCATATATTCAGGAGCTTAGCATTCGATCCCCTTAAACATCCATTTAAAATGACATTTTTGGTATTTCTAGTGCAATTTGAGTTTTTTGAATAAAAAATATAGTGCAAATGTCTAACCTCTAGCCCTTCTATATTTTTTGTATGCTTCAAGTTGATAACGTATAATCACCTGATCCACTGCGGGAAAGCAAGTTGCTAATCATGAAGCCGAGTTGGAAGGATTTATATGAGTCTGTATATCAAGTTACGCAATGTATATATAAAGGTGTTCCTTATTTGGTAAGAGTGTAATACACTACGTTTAAGTTAATAAACTATTTATCTTTACAACTAGAGAAAACCAAACAGGATACAAGGCACAACATAATTATATTTATTATAAGATAAATAGGCCCAAACCCATTTGTGTATTTAGGGTTTCTAGGGTTTTATATGATGTATTGATACCAACCTCGAACATGTGAGTATGTGACTACATGTTTTCATTCTCCACATGAAACCACTGGACTACACAAATAGTGGCTACATATAAAACCCTAGGAACCCTAAACACACAAACGGGCTTGGGCATATTTATCTTTTAATAATATTATGATAACAAAAAGAACGTGTATTAACCGCAAATACTAAAGACAAAAACAAGTGAAAGAAAAGAGGATGATGATGAAACATTGAATAATTAAGGCAAAACATAAACAATCTATATACCAATATATAGTTATTAATTGTAATCAAAGACTCTCGTTATCAAAGTCATCGTCTCCAAATCGCCTTCTTGAATTTCGGACATTGTCTCCTGAATGCCAGGGATGAGTATTCAAGTATCTTAAGATAAAAACTACAGTAGTATTCCAGTATAGTAGTGATGATGAATATTTCCATTGATACACATTTTAAAATGATTGTAAGTTGAAATTTGTTTTGAACAAAGCAAGTTAAAGTAAATTGTTGTTCCCTACTCACTATCGTTTAAAACAATTTAAACACTTAAAACATTTTAACAGTGAGTAATGACTGAAACTAATGCAATTTAAACACACAAAGTAATTTTCAACGTCATATTCTTATTAGAAATAATTCAAAAGAATACGTTACCCAAGTACTTGCAGAATAGTACTTGGGATTGAAATGACAAAGTTTGGGTGACTCCTCTCGAAGCTCAGGCTAAGTCTGAGCACAACTCTTAGAACCCACTGAGCTAGCTCAAGGATAAAGTTGTATTTGGAGGAGTGAAAAGTTGACTTGTGTGTGTGTTTTTACAATTCACAAGCTCAAACTTTTCACTCAATTCTCTTATGCTATTTATACAAGTATGATATTTAACTTTAACCTAGAAGACAAAAACTTTGATCACAGTAATCACGAATATAGAAGTATTCGTTTACTGTTTGCTTTTCTATTTCTAGACAGGCGGCGAGTCTTCTTTCCTTAACAGGGAATCGCCGCTTGCTATAATTGGGAAGATACGATCTTGATAGATTGAGACTGTGTAGAGACTGGATAAACACTTGAGGCACTTAGCTTTATCTGGGCAAAGCTTTCCCGCCTAATCCAGCTCATTCTTCAGTCTTTAACGTCTTCAGTATCTTCCTTCGTTTGTCTTCAGTGATTAAGAGTTGGAGAGGAGTCGAAGGGATTCAGTGAGTTATTGTCATCACTCACTGAATCCACTATCTTCTTCTTGACTTAGTCTTCACCCGTTAAGTCCCGCCTTGCTGAGTGGAGAGGCTTCATCATCGCCTCATACTAAGTGTCCTGAAGATAGCTCACTGAGAGGCTATGCGCTCAGTGACCTGATTGCGTTTAATGGATTAAACACTTAGGTTATTTTCTATTCAAATCCTAGATTAAGGGGTTTGGGTATTTACTGAACCCAACAGTCTCCCCCTATTTGGATATACAAATAGCCTAAGTGTTTGATCAGTGTAAGTGAGCAAATGGCTTCTTCTCACACTGAATGTACTAATGAATACAGTAAGAAACATTTGAGTAATTTGACAAAACATACATCTTTTATTCATCAGATTACAAATTTCCTACCACTAGTACAAAGGATAAAATGATGTCAGTCCAGATGGATACCCATAGCCTCAAGCTTCACTTTCTTGGTGATGAGTTTTTCTTTGTCAGGATGGTCTTTAATCCTGGCATTTAGGTCTTGACAGAACCTGATGTTTGCTGGGGATTGGATTTGAGAGGCCTTGGAATATAGCTGATCATTGCAGCCACTCCAGCCTGATCAATGTCACTCCATCTTTGAAATGCAAGGTTCCCATAGACATCAAAGTGGAATAGCCCTCTTTCAGGCTCTTCAATCACCAGGCAGTTCAAAAATTTAACTCCCTCAGGCAGCTCTCTATTGCATTCAAGGCCAGGCACTTTGATCTCATGTTGGAACTCAACTCTTTTCCTTTTGCCTATGGAAGTTTGTGGTTGAGATCCTTGAGGTGCAGTCAAGGCAAGCGGAATTCCCAGTTGGGCTGGTGCATCCCTCAGTCTTTCATATCTTTTACTGAGCATTTTCATCAGATCCTTGACCACCTTGTTTTGCTTCTTTCTAATGATCGGACCAAGTTCATCAAGCTCAGTGATCCCAAAGTCACTGAATTTTAAGGGATCATGAACCTCAAAGTGTCTTTTGTCATCCCCTCTGTAAACATTCATAGCCAAGGGTTTGGTGTTGGGAATGATTTTGACATCAGTGATTTTTCCATGAATCCTTTGGCTGCTCATTGTCCAGTTGTATTCCTTGATTCTGCTCTGCCTGAGAGCTTCAGCTTTCTTTCTCTTTTCTTCATATTGTTTTCTCATTGCAGCCATTCGAGTATCCTGAGCTTCCTTGAACTTTTGTCCTACCAGACCCTTTCTAAGCTTTCTTGCATCTATTCCCACATTTTCAGCTTCTTCGGCAATCACTTTGGCCAGTGCCTCTTTATTCTTCTTATCATCCTTAGCTTGTTTCAATTTCCTTTCTATATTTGCAAGGTGTTTGGTTAGCTGTTGAGGAGTGAAGAGATACTCAGTGTCACCGACTTTGTAGGGAATCCTCTCAGGCTCAGTAGTTGTCAGTATGCCTTTGCCTTTGTCCAGGCCTAAAGAGGATGATGCAACAAGTGAATTTGTTGTTGTTTTTACTGCCAGTGGTGTTGTTATTGTTGATGATTGGGGTGGTAGAGAGGTGATTGGTACTGCTGAGACTGGTGCTGATGATGATGATGTTTGAGCAGCTGAGACTAGTGGTGTTTGCTCCCCCTCAGTGTGAAGAGGAGTTTCTTCAGCAATATTCTCCCCCTCAACTGTTGTCGTAGTGTCAGTGAGGGCAAGAGTTGGAGTAGGTACTGAAGGGGACTGAGCAGCTTGACCTTTGAAGGCCGGATAGATTTCAGTCATCATGGGCTTTATTTCTAATGTATCTGCCTGAAGACCAGTGAGCTTTGCATCCAGGGTTGCATGAGATAACTCCAAGGGAGTCATTCGTGGACCAAGATTCCAAGCCATTGAAGATGAGGCCTGAGTCAGGGTGGCTACCTGAGTGTTCAGTGAGTCCAGGGTGATCTGAAGAGTCTGAACTGATGTTTGAAGACCCTGAACATTTGCAGATTTTAGCATCTCTATGAGGTCAGTGAGCCTAGATGAGTTTTTCACATATGCATCAGTGGCCTCCAGCACTTTGGCATTGAGTGCTGGGTCTTCTTTGACAGCATCCCTGATTTCATCAATTTTAACCCCTAACTGTCGGAAGATGCTTGAGGAACTTAACCATGTGTTCATCCAGGTTGACAAGATGGTGGTACATAAGATCTCTGTGCTCGTGAAAATTTTCGTTAAAGGTGAGCACATCAGATCTAAGGTCAGCGTAACTGGCAGCAGCTTCAGTGTGTTGATCCCAAAACTGTTCAGTAACCCCAGAAAACAGCTTCCTTGTAGCCCTACTGATCCACTTAACCAGTTGTCTTTCAGTTAGTGGAAGGGTATTGTCAAAATGCTGAAATTCGTCAGATCTGGAGGACTCAGAAGTATTATCATCATGGTGGAATGGGGATTCAGTCTGCTTCGTTGGATCAGGCTGAGGCTCTTGTTCAGATTGAACCTCAGCGTCCGCTTCATCCCCTGCTGATAAAATGACCTCATCGCTGTCGGCAAGATCATCATCAGAATTTAGTAACTCAGCAACCTCAGCAACAGTTAACAAGAGAGTGGGAATGGGTTCCATATCAGCGGGTGGTATTGATCCCTCTGAGTCTTTGTCCCCCTTGGACCCCTCGGACACTGGTGGGAGTTTCCCAGCATCTTCTCGGGAGTCAGTATTGGTTGTGGGTTCCATATCGGCTAGGTGTTTCTTTCCCTCCGAGTCTTTGTCCCCCATTGACCCCTGAGACACTGATGGGTTTTTCCTAGTGCCTTTAGCAGAGTCAGTGAATGTTGTATCCCTATCAGTGGGTTGTTTGTGTCCCCCTGAGTCTTTGGGATCGATCAGTGTGCCCTCAGACAAAGGCTTTGATTTGCTAATGTCCTCATCAGGCGTAGTGGAAGGCGCTCCCCTACCAGCGGGTTGTTTGTTTCCCTCTAGATCTTGGGGAGTAGTAGATGTGACCAAGGGCACTGACTGTGATGTATCAGTGTCCTTCGTTGTCACGGGGGTGGTTGTTGCCTGGTCAATGGGTGTCTTTTGGGTCTCAGGCTTTTTGTGCCTCTTAGGCGGTGCTCCTGAAGTCCCAGGGCCCTGAGACTTTGGTTTGGTCTTAGTCCCAGTCTGAGACTTCCCCTTTTTCTTTTTAGGAGCAGGGTTTGGAGACACTGATCCCTCCTGGTTGTTTACAGCAACCATATGGGCCGTCAATTTGATAGGTGTGACAAGGGATGGGTCCTTTTGAAAATTGGAAAGACTCAGGATTCCAGGTAAAGTCCCAAAGCTTTCATCCTGAGTATAATTGGCACCCAGTAACGATTGAAGAGCACAAGAGACAAACCTAGGATATGAAATGTATTTGGTCCTAGTTTTGCTCTGTAGCTTTGTTAAAAGATCACTGTAAATGATCTCCCCTATGTCAACAGTGACCCCATTCATCAGGCAGTATGCCATCATCAACTGAATAGAGTTAACTTGTTCAGTGGATGAGTGGTTCCCGCCGAGGACCTGAATCACAAAAGTGAATAGGATCCTCCAAGCCACGGGGAATGAACTTTTTGTGACTGGGGTCTTGTCCAAAAATGATGGATCTAAAACGATTTGTTTTAACCCATCCTTCACTGTGGAAGGTTCAGGATGGGCGACATAAACTCCTTTGTTGTAATCCAACCCTGTTGAAGTGCAAAAAGTTTTGTAATCCAGGGTGTATTGTTGCCCCCCATTAAGACTAAACCTGATGAGATACTCCCTGAGTGGTCTAAGGTTATTCTCATCAGTTGAAGGTGTCGGGTCATAGGCTCTAGCAGTTGCCCAAAACTCCCTGAGGTAGTTAGGGTACACTACTGAGGGACATTTAACAAAGGCCATTTTAAGTGGGCAGTTGAATAAAAATTTTACAATGTCTTTATAGGTTGGGACGTTTTCAGGGTATTCAAAGTTACCTATGATATTTTTTGTTTTGAATTCAGCATTAGTTAGATCCACTACTCACTGAGGTGCAAACTGGAGAGCTTGTGTTCTAGTCATTTCCATTTAAAAGATTTTGGGTTATGAAAAAGAAGTTTTTGACTAGAACAATCAAGGTTTTTAGATCTCACAAGTTTGATGAAAAACTTCTGTAAATGTTTACAAGAATGGTTTTTCAGAAAAAAAAATGTTTGAAGATGTTTTGAGTACACGCAAATATTTTTGTGTTTCAGAAAGGATTTCGACAGAGTTTTGTTGCAGAAATAGATTTGTGTGTGTTTTATGATTTTGAAGAGGGTTTTTATAGAGTGGTGAGAGGGGTAGTTTTTTCCTAATCGTGGATGTGTAAAGATCAAATTTTGAAATCGTTTGATATTCCACATTTAATGCTACCCACTCCATCACGCAGTAAAAACACGATTTTCAAGGTAGACAGTTGTGTTGCACAGTAAAAGTGCACTTTTGCAGCATTAAAATATCCATAGGATATTTTGTGTGAGAAGGCATTAAATGCCAAGTGGGGAGTGATGAGACCCCTGACAGTAAGACATATATTCCTATATTAAATTGGTGGGATTTCCAACCTAGGACATTTAAGTAACGAATACTTAGAGCATTTAGTTACTCATTCAATGCATTATGTCAGGGACCCTGATTGAGTCTTACTCATTCAGTGAGGAATTGATTTTGGATGTTCAGGGAGATGAACCAGTTCACAGAACTTACTGAGATTGGTTTTCAGATGCCTGACTTTCAATGTCAAGCATTCCCAATTCAGCTTTCAGTCTCCTGAATGTAGGTTCATCCAAAGGTTTGGTGAAGATATCAGCAAGTTGATATTCAGTAGGGATGAAATGAAGTTCTATGTCTCCTTTCATTATGTGATCCCTGATGAAGTGATATCTGATATCAATGTGCTTGGTTCTTTGATGGAGGACAGGGTTGTTGGAGATTGCAATTGCACTGGTGTTGTCACAGAAGATGGGTACCATTTTGTAATGGATGTCATAGTCACTGAGTTGACTCTTCATCCATAGAACATTGGCACAGCATCCTGCAGCAGCCACATATTCAGCTTCGGCTGAAGACATAGCCACCGATTGTTGCTTCTTAGCACTCCAACAAACGAGTTTTCCTCCAAGGAATTGACAGGACCCTGAGGTACTTTTTCTGTCCATGTTGCAGCCAGCATAATCAGAATCAGAGTAACCTTTAAGATCAAACCCTGAGCATTTAGGATAATAAAGTCCAAGGCTTTGGGTTCCTTTCAGGTACCTGAGAATTCTTTTGGCTGCAGTGAGGTGGGATTCTTTAGGATTGGACTGATATCTTGCTATGAGACAGACTGAGAATTGTATGTCTGGTCTGGAAGCAGTTAGATACATCAGTGAGCCAACAATCCCTCTGAAATGGGTTTGATTAACTGATTTGCCAGTGAGATCAGGTCCAAGGTTGTTAGGTGGAACCATTGGTGTCTTCACTGAGGCACAGTCAGATATCTCATATTTCTTCAAGAGATTTCTTGTGTATTTCTCTTGACTGATGGAGA
The DNA here is from genome assembly GCA_910596185.1 of Chrysanthemum makinoi. Lineage (NCBI taxonomy): Eukaryota > Viridiplantae > Streptophyta > Magnoliopsida > Asterales > Asteraceae > Chrysanthemum > Chrysanthemum makinoi. The sequence goes on from OU343219.1 coordinate 38,505,826, forward strand.
TTCCTTTCTCAGTTTGTCTGATTTGTAGTCCAAGGAAGTATGTAAGTTCACCCATCATGCTCATTTCAAACTTCTTTGTCATCAGTCTTTCAAACTGTTTGCAAAGTTTGTAGTTTGTTGAGCCAAAGATGATGTCATCAACATATACTTGGACCAGTATCACATCTTGCTGTGTTCTGTAGACAAACAGTGTGTTGTCTATCTTTCCTCTGACAAACTTGTTTTGTATCAGGAAGGCTGAGAGAGTTTCATACCATGCCCTGGGAGCTTGTTTCAGTCCATAAAGGGCTTTATCAAGCTTGCAGACATAGTCAGGGAATTCACTGCTCTCAAAGCCTGGTGGTTGTTGAACATAAACATCTTCTTTGAGATCACCATTTAAGAATGCACTTTTTACATCCATTTGGTAAACTTTGAAGTTCATGTAGGTAGCAAATGCAAGGAAGATCCTGATGGCTTCCATTCTTGCAACAGGAGCAAATGTCTCATCATAGTCAATGCCTTCTTGTTGACTGTAACCTTTGGCTACAAGTCTGGCTTTGTTTTTAATGACAGTGTCGTTTTCATCAGTTTTGTTTCTGAAAACCCACTTCATTCCTATGACAATGACATCCTGAGGACATTTGATCAAGGTCATGACCTTGTTTTTGTCAAACTGTTGAAGTTCTTCTTGCATGGCCTGAACCCAGCTTGGGTGTTTTAAAGCCTCAGTGACACTTTTGGGTTCTATGTCTGATAGGTAATCAGCATATAGACATTCATTGGCTGAAGCTGCTGTTAATCTAGCAGCCATGCTTCTGGTGAGCATGCCCTCAGCGGGTTCATCAATGATGTTTACAAGCTCAATGTCCTGAGATCTTGTCCACCTACTTTGTGGTCTAGGATCTAAGCTTGAGGTGATCACTGGGGGTTCAGGTGTGAGTTCAGGTGCAAGAGCCACAGGATCATTTAGAACATTTGTTGAGATGTCCTGTTCTGGTGGAGGTTCATGAGTAGCAGGTTCCTGATCATTTGGATCAGTGTTACCTATCCCAGCAGGGACTGACTGATTATCAATGAATTCACTGATAGTTGGTTGTGACAGTTTGTGAGGCAAGACATAATATGAGATGTCAGCATCAGCTTGGTATGAGGAATTAGTTTCAGTGATGAACTCATCAGGAGGATATCTTGATGAGTTATCAATTCCTATTTCTTCCACTGAAGAGTTTGTGAACCTGATGCTATCAGTACTTTCATCAAAGGTGACATGATAGGTTTCCTCAACTTGTTGTCTCCTTGTATTAAAAACCCTGAAGGCTTTTGATATCAGTGAGTAACCTAAGAAGTATCCATCATCAGCTTTCACATCAAATTTACCAAGATGATCCTTGTGATTATGAATGAACACAGGACATCCAAACACATGAAAATAGCTGATGTCAGGAAGTCTTCCTTTGAATATCTCATATGGGGTTTTATTATGTCTTTTGACAATGATTGACCTGTTTTGAGTATAACAGGCTGTTTTTACTGCTTCAGTCCAGAAATGCTTGGAGAGGGCTGAGCCATTTAACATGGTTCTTGCAGCCTCAATGAGAGTTCTGTTTTTCCTTTCAGCTACCCCGTTTTGTTCAGGGGTATAAGGAGATGAGAAATTTTGGGAGATTCCTTTCTCATCACAGAAACTCTCGAGCTCAGCATTTCTAAATTCAGTACCATTGTCAGTTCTGATTTGTTTTACTGTAATGTCATTCTGATTTTCAATGTTCCTGATGAATGACATTATAGTATCAGCTGCCTGACTCTTTTTTGAAAGAAAGTATACCCAAGTGTATCTTGAAAATTCGTCAACAATGAAAAGTGTATATTTCTCATGCTGGATTGATCTAGGACTGACTGGTCCAAAGAGATCCATATGCAAGAGGTGAAGGCAGCTTTTGATTGAGAAGTTTTGTTTGGTTTTAAAAGATGCTCTTTTATGTTTGCCTTTTTCACAGGCAGAGCATGGTTTATCTTTAGCAAAGACAAGTGATGGTAAGCCAAGGACTTTGTTTTGTTTAGCCAAATTGTTGATGTTTTTGAAGTTTAAGTGTGAAAGTCTCTTATGCCACAGCCAGTTGATAGTTTCAGTGGCTTTGGCAAAGAGACAGGTTCCATCTTTAGAGAGGGTTGACATGTCAAGGACATATACATCGTCTCTCCTAGGAGCAATTAACACAACTTCCTTGTTGGCATTAAAAATAGTACCTTGCTTGTCATTGAATTGTACAATGTACTTAGCATCACATAGCTGACTGACACTGATGAGATTGTATTTGAGACCATTGACATAAGCGATCCTAGAGAAAACTATTCCATTGCAGTTTACTGAACCATAACCTTCAGTGGGACATGATGAGTTATCACCAAATACTACCTTGGGCCCTGGTTCCTTTACATACTTGTGCAGATATTCCTTCACACCAGTCATGCTTCTTGAGCATCCACTGTCTAGATGCCAGATAGGCTCCCTGGCATGCCTCTGCACAAGTAGTAAACTGAATTAGTTTCTCTTCGTGACCCACTTACTAGTGGGCTTGGGTCTCATGGTCTCTTTGAATTGAGCAATCGATTCATGGTCAGTTGTGGAATGCACTGTGCTACCACAGGTTTTGCATTTGGAGACTGAGGATGACTCAGTGGATTTGGGTTGCTTTGAACTTCTCCTTGCATGAATGACACTGTCATGCTGAGATGTCTTATGAGCTGTGTTACCGCAAATATCACAACAAATGTTCATAAGACAATCATCAGGGCGATGATCATTAAAGCCACAGTGAGGGCAAGGAGAAAAAGGTTTAGCTCTAGACTTTTGAGCTGACTTGGATGAAGAAGTGTACTGATGACCAACTTTGGTGTAGTTAGCCTTACTAAGAGAACTCACATATTGCAAGTGGTCAGCAGTCCCGTGATCATCCTTTTTGCAGATCATACAAAAAAGGATTCTATAACAGTTGTCAGTGGTATGTCTGGTATAGTGACACAGATCAGACTTCTGCTTGTTTTTGTTGGTGGATTTTGACATTGAGGAACTAGAGGAAGCTGAATTTGTTTCCTTGATTACTTCAGGGACTTTTTCAATGGATTCCATTTTGTCAGTTAGCTTCCTTACAAGTTCAGTCAATTGCTGAATCTGATCAGCTTCAGTGGGGACTGAGGATGTGGATGTTTCAGTGTGGGTGGATTCTTCTTGAGTTGGTTTTGATGATCTCTTCAAAATGGTTCTACCAAGTCTAGACCTTTCTTTAGGTGAGTGTGGATTGTATTGAAGTGGAGTAAGCTCAGAGCTAGGATCAGCACCCTGAAGAGGTTCCAAGGGTGGAAGTGGTACTTGAGATTCATCTTCAGACTTCGAGATGTGTTCAGTGCTACTGGGCACATCTGGAAGTCCAATCATGCTCTTCAGAGCTTGACTCTCAGGCTCTAGAATCTTTCCAGAGTCAAAGTTAGGAAGCTTACTATCAGGATTAAGCCTTTCAATCCAATCACTGGGCTTGGGAATAGATATCATGTTGGTAATCATGCCACCAGATACAAATGGTTTAGGACTCTGGTCTTTGTTTTGAGAGTCAGTGAGATGATGTTCACCTAAGACTCTCTTTTTGCTACTGGGAGCACCCACGGCATCAAAGACCTTTGGATTTTTGGTGGTCCAACTATTAATGATTTCTTTTTCTTTCTTAAGTTCGTCTTGAAGAGCCTGATTTCTTTTAACTAACTCAGTGTTTTGAATTTGTAAGGTGATAGCCTCAAGCTTGTTTTGTTTTAACACAAGTAACTCATCCCTACACTTATTCAATTCAAAACTTAGCTTGTTGTACTTAGAAAAAAGATTGAGTCTTTGCTCTTCTACAAACTTAAGATCTACATTTATATAGTTCATATAGGACTGCCAATCAGAGTCATCATCCATAGAAAGTAGAATATTTACCTTCTTCATTGTGATGTTAACCCATTCTCCATTTCTGGCATGATTCTTTCCAACAGCAAGCTTATCTTCCTCTGAGAGAGCCATTAGGGCGCTGACATGCACCATTTCATCATCTGATGAGACTGGCTCTTCATCCCAGTCGAAGGTTTCAGCAACAAGACCTTTGTTTTTACCCTGCACAGATTGAACACTTTTTGGTTATGAGGGACTGGCCTCAAGTAAAGCAAGCTTGGCTTTGATTTTCCTATACTTTGCTTCAAAATCAACTGTTTTGTTCTGGTCAGATTTATTCTGAAAGCTTTGATGAGACTGATAGATTTTAGGTTGAAATTTGCTAAATCCTAAGGACTGACTTGACCCTGATGGTCTGTAAGAGGGTTTAGAAATTGTTTTAGAAAAACAGTCTTTTGCAAAATGACCTCTTTTGTGACACTTGAAGCATTCAGTGTCCTCGTTAGCTTTAGCAGTTGAAAAACCTTTGTTTCTTTTAATAAACCTTCGAGAGTTTGCAAGGAGTGCCCTTTCCTGAAATTCAACGTTTAAATCATTTAGGTACTCCTCACTAGATCTCTCATCAGGCTCATCATCAGAATTTTCTTGAAAATCTTGAACCACGTTGTTAGAAAAGAAGGCAGTTGATAAGGGTGAGGTGATGGTCAGGGACTTCTTGACTTCCTGAGACTTCTTTAAGTCAGGGTAACGTCTATTGATGAGGTTTTCCTCATAGACGAATTTCCCATAAATTTCAGGGAGTTCAAGATTTTGAATGTGATTTGCATTTCTAAGTCCCTGAGAGAAGTTCAACCATTTCTCAGGGAGACAATTAACAAAACCAACATTTATCTCATGCTTGGATAACTTAACACCATCATTAGCCAGTTCATTTAAAAGAGTTTTGTAACGGGTGTAAGTTTGAGAGAGAGTTTCAGAGTCCCTAGCCCTGAAGGTATTATACTCAAGTTTCAGGTCCATTATCCTGTTTTCCTTGGTATCTGAAGGACCTTCATGGCTATGGACCAGGTCATCCCAGGTTTGCTTAGCCGTATTACAGCTAATGACTGACTCCATTATATCATCAGGGAGACAAGATATGATGATACTTTTGAGTCTTTGGTCCTGGTTGACCACTCTCCTTTCATCCTGAGTCCACTGAGCTTCAGGTTTGGGCAAACCTTCAGCAGTCTTTGGGACAAATGGACCCTCATTAATACACTTGATGTAATAAGGTTCCATCCCAATCAAATAGCAAAGCATACGCTTATTCCATTTGTTGAATTTGCCAACTTCAAGTCTAGTGGCAACAGCTGAATAAGCTCCACCCTTTTTATCGACTAGTTGGGGTACATCAATTTCAGCCATAGGGATCCTGATTTAAAAACGTTTTTAGAGCGGCTAAAAAGGTTTTATAATCAGCCTTGCTCTGATACCACTTGTTGTTCCCTACTCACTATCGTTTAAAACAATTTAAACACTTAAAACATTTTAACAGTGAGTAATGACTGAAACTAATGCAATTTAAACACACAAAGTAATTTTCAACGTCATATTCTTATTAGAAATAATTCAAAAGAATACGTTACCCAAGTACTTGCGGAATAGTACTTGGGATTGAAATGACAAAGTTTGGGTGACTCCTCTCGAAGCTCAGGCTAAGTCTGAGCACAACTCTTAGAACCCACTGAGCTAGCTCAAGGATAAAGTTGTATTTGGAGAAGTGAAAAGTTGGCTTGTGTGTGTGTTTTTACAATTCACAAGCTCAAACTTTTCACTCAATTCTCTTATGCTATTTATACAAGTATGATATTAAACTTTAACCTAGAAGACAAAAACTTTGATCACAGTAATCACGAATATAGAAGTATTCGTTTACTGTTTGCTTTTCTATTTGTAGACAGGCGGCGAGTCTTCTTTCCTTAACAGGGAATCGCCGCTTGCTATAATTGGGCAGATACGATCTTGATAGATTGAGACTGTGTAGAGACTGGATAAACACTTGAGGCACTTAGCTTTATCTGGGCAAAGCTTTCCCGCCTAATCCAGCTCATTCTTCAGTCTTTAACGTCTTCAGTATCTTCCTTCGTTTGTCTTCAGTGATTAAGAGTTGGAGAGGAGTCGAAGGGATTCAGTGAGTTATTGTCATCACTCACTGAATCCACTATCTTCTTCTTGACTTAGTCTTCACCCGTTAAGTCCCGCCTTGCTGAGTGGAGAGGCTTCATCATCGCCTCATACTAAGTGTCCTGAAGATAGCTCACTGAGAGGCTATGCGCTCAGTGACCTGATTGTGTTTAATGGATTAAACACTTAGGTTATTTTCTATTCAAATCCTAGATTAAGGGGTTTGGGTATTTACTGAACCCAACATAAATACATGTCATAAACAACACAAACACAACAGTGAAGAGATAAACATGTTTAAACTAAATGAAAAACAAAATTACAAGTTTGTGTTGTTTATCACAATAACAAACACAAACACAAACACATCACTTTTGTTTTACTTAACTAAAATGTCAATGCCTCATTGATGTAAACTTAAATAATAAAAAATATCCAATTTAATCTCGATGTTTTTGAACGACAAAGTTTCATATATTCAGGAGCTTAGCATTCGATCCCCTTAAACGGCCATTTAAAATGACATTTTTGGTATTTCTAGTGCAATTTGAGTTTTTTAATTTGAATAAAAAATCTAGTGCAAATGTCTAACCTCTAGCCCTTCTATATTTTTTGTATGCTTTAAGTTGATAACGTAGAATCACCTGATCCACTGCGGGAAAGCAAGTTGCTAATCATGAAGCCGAGTTGGAAGGATTTATATAAGTTTGTATATCAAGTTACGCAATGTATATATAAAGGTGTTCCTTATTTGGTAAGAGTGTAATACTATATGTTTAAGTTAATAAACTATTTATCTTTACAACTAGAGAAAACGAAACAGTATGCAAGGCACAACATAATTATATTTTTTAGAAGATAAATAGGCCCAAACCCATTTGTGGGTTTAGGGTTTCTAGGGTTTTATATGATGTATTGATACCAACCTCGAACATGTGAGTATGTGACTACATGTTTTCATTCTCCGCATGAAACCAGTGGACTACACAAATAGTGGTTACTACATAAAAAACCCTAGGAACCCTAAACACACAAACGGGCTTGGGCTTATTTATCTTTTAATAATATTATGATAACAAAAAGAACGTGTATTAACCGCAAATACTAAAGACGAAAACAAGTGAAAGAAAAGAGGATGATGATGAAACATTGAATAATTAAGGCAAAACATAAACAATCTATATACAATTATATAGGTATTAATTGTAATCAAAGACTCTCGTTATCAAAGTCATCGTATCCAAATCGTCTTCTTGATTTCCGGACATTGTCTCCTGAATGCCAAGGATGAGTACATCTAGGCACACCTTTGGCTTCTTTATAATATAATCTTTACCCTTAAAACGGAAAATAAACGCGTGATGTCCTAGACAGATGTACCTTTAGGGACACGAATTGCGTCGATAAATATTTTCTCCTCTTCAATCACGTCCGATAGAGGCACTACTTGAGCCATTCTAGTGATAGTCACTTCACATGTGGTGTGTGGTTTGACAATACCACTACTACTTGGTGTTATGTGATAGATCAGCTGAGGATGTGCTGTTTTGATAATATATGCGATATGGAAATCAGTATTGTTAATTATGGAACGTAGTCGGGTCACTATGAATTTTTTCTTGGGATCGAACTTGTCTTTGTATTCGAAGCATTGAACCTCCCCATAATGTTTAGCCTTTGTTGATGCCTTGTAGCAAAATCCTTTCTTGACAATCGCTGCATGTACATATTCCATAATATTTGATAACTTAACGCTTCATTAAACACACAACAATCTAATAATCTAAACATTGCTTTTCATTAATACTAAACATGATTTGCGTCATGGTATACGTACCTGATACACGGGCTTTGATTGAACCTTTCATCGTCGAATATAAGAAAACAAAGAAGAAGCTATTTGTGTTATCAACATACCTTAAGTTAATACGAGTATTAGTTTGATGTTATTTTTGGTAACATGTCATAAAAGTTAAATTATCATCAAGTTAATAATCAAAGCTAGTAATCTATTAATGGGCTTGACGGGTTTCATGGTTCATTATATTGGTTTTAGTTGTAACTTGGCTAACAAGCAAAATGTGAGTTATGTTTCAGGTTTTTGGGCCAACATAGTGGCTTATGACTATTCGTGTTACAACTTGTTTTCGATATTTTAGCCGACTAATTCAAGATGTTTGAACTCGCCGTCACACATACTAAAACGGGCAAAACCCTCTTTTATCACGAGGTTAACATGACCACTTCAAATCTCTCAAATTTTAGGAGATAGGCATAAACTTTTGTCACTAGACCATCACTGAATTGTTTCATTATTTGGTAAACTTTATTCTTATAAATATGTGAATTTTCTTCGGTAAGTCATAATTAAAAAATTATTATCTTTTATATAATAAAAGAATTACATCATTTCGGAGTATTTTTGCAAAACCATTCTCATTGAGAAAAAAAAATTAAACCAATAGGAGAGGTTGATTTTGCCACGTAAGCGAAACCGGGTGACGTGATTGGTTAATAAAAGTCAAAATTAGATTGATTTTGGTCAACCTTTAGTTTATTTGGTGTATAATTTTGGTTGAGAAGAAAAACACATAAAAATATAGGTGTCAAATTTGTGAAAACAAAAACTTTAAAAAAGATGGGGTAATTAATAAAACTTTAGTGGTTAAATTTTAAAAATTGTATAGAGTTAAGTGTAATATTATAAGTTTCCATGTTTTTTAATAACTTTGAAAATTAAACAAATGTTCCCTTATATTTTATACCCCCTATACTTTATAACTTAAAAATACAATATATATGTTGTTTTAAAACTCCAACATATAAATATACATAAGATTATAAATGTCATTTTTTTTACTATATATGTTTACTAAAGACTCATTTATTTTAAATTAAAAGTATGACAAATGTGGACACGAATTTGAATATTAAATACGGCTAAATTATTGAAAACGATGATATAATTATCAAATTGTAAGTACGAGCTACTGTAATATGAAATAAAAAACGTGATTGTACTTATAACAACTACTCATGTAAATTTATTTATTTATATAAGGTTACGTAGAAAAACATTTTTAAAAAATTTTAAGGAGTATATTTTAACTTCATCAACGTTTATTATGCGTAACTAAATTGGCATCTTGTGTACATCATGATATCAATAGTGAAATTTAAATAGTTAGATCAAAATTTATATCAGCTAAATATAATTGAATCTTGAGATATCTAACAAATTTTTTTTACAAATCTTGATTATACAAAATTATAATGGATATAATGAATAATGAAAAACTCATGCATAAGCATATAATTATATGTAATTACCTTTAAAGACATAATATTTAGCATTGATACAAAATATATTTTTTTGTCAAAACCCTGTGTATTATAACTAGTTAAGCTATAACCGAATTTATTGATGTACAAAATAACAAATTAATCCGAGCAATAACTTTGTTGCACTTGAGTTCGGCTTCGAAGACTTCATTTAAGCTTAATGGCTTTACTCCATCATACTACAAGTTTGAGTTCGGCTTGACAAAATGTAAGATATCTACATAAAGTCATAAAGTGAAATAGCTTGAAAATATGCATGCAAATCATTTTATGCGAACAACTTCATTTCATGTGCAAATCATCAGATAGTGTCACTACCTCATTTGCTTTGAGACAGTGTTGCAATCGTGTATAGATAATCTATGCATCTAGCAAGACTAAAGGAAGCACGTCAAGTGTCATTTATGTCTCTTCCATTAGATATCTATCACGTGGACCTTCCTGAAAACGTTGATGGGATCCCAGGGTGGCACAAAACCTTAGGGCCATCCCTATAAATAGAAGGTTCGTTCCAAAGAATGAACCAACTTCAACCTACACACCTACAGTGAATTCCCATATTCACACTAGTTACTCCGGGAGCGTTACCCCAGCTCGTGACTCTGATCACACCTTGGAATCCTTACCGAACATGAAAACCCAAACCAGATAGACTCACCCATCAATACGTACCTTAAGTAAACATTGCCCTTACTAGCAATTCACATCACAATACACAATGTTAAGTAGTGAATATTAAGAAGGGTGAAAATGTACTTTTGTTACTTTTCCGTAAACTTTGTGATTTTGGTTGTAGGACAGTCATTTAAGACGGATGTAATATCAATTATTATCCAATTAGTATTAAATAGTATCAAAATATCTGAAGCCTTGGAGATACTTTTTCACATAAAATTTTCTAGAATATATCTTTGTGTTTATAGTATGTTAATTGTTAAACGTGATGTAGAAGATTAGAACGTGTGTAATGCTCTACAATTTATTTATTTATGTTGATAATTCAAAGACGAAACAAATAACAAAAATCGACAAACGAGCGGAAGCTTTATTCAAAAGTACCAAACCAAATACAAAGACAAATTCAAACGGTACCAAACTATTATTCAAAAGATACAAAGAAAACTAATGCTAATAATCCCTATTTATAGGGCAAACTAACCGTCATATGAAAGTTTCCAAGTGCGAATCAAACTTGTAGAACAAGTCACAAAATTACCAAATTTACCATAAGCCTCTTAGAGTTTAAGTCATATCCTAACAATCTCCACCGTGATTTAAACTCCTTCACCTGCTTCAAATCAAATTCAAAGTTCCAAACGCTAGCGATACTAGCCAAATTCAAATCAAACGATCGATTCCCAAAAGCAATCCAAAACAAATTCCGATGACTTCAAAACGAACAAACAAACGTTACCAAAAAATTCAAAAACGATTAACCAAACAAACGAATCGTTTCAAACGATCTTCAACAAAGACAATCAAATTCGGCAACCAATTTCAAAAAAACCCGATAAACGAAGATCCAAATTTTCCAAACTCACAAATTCCCAACGATCGAACAAATTCCAAACGACCTAAAAATAATTAAGTCTTCAAACACCAAATCGATCTTCAAATTTCAAATACCAAATTCAAATTCTAATGACCCACTTATGTAATAAGAATTACGGTCTTCAAACTCTAAATTTATTATCCAAGTATCAAACAAATTCAAGTTAATAAATAACTTGACGAACGAGCTCTAATAATTCAAACGCCCCAAAAAATTCGGATAATAATTCTAATGACTCAATTATATAATAAGAATTACGGTCCAAATTCAAATACCCAAAACAAAACAAATCCAAATAACAAATCTTCAAAAGAAACCAAACAACTTGCTTGTGTATCACAAAATTCAAATATCAGACCAATTCAAAAACAAACCCAAAGTATCAAACCTAAAGCCCAAAACTACCAAATAATAGTTGAGGCCCATATTCAATCAAAAGCTGAAATTAATTCTAAACCAAAATTCAATCCTAATTACGTCAAACGAACGAACATAAAAATCCCAATTATTGCGATAGATACCAACTACAAACCAAATATCTAATTATTCTGTAACTCCAAAAACGAATTCTATGATACCAAAATCAATGAACTTCGATCCATACTAACCCTAACAAACTCTTTTTTTTTCTTCTTTTTCTTCGTGGCTAAACTAACCTAGCTTTGATAACACTTGTTGATAATTCAAAGACGAAACAAATAACAAAAATCGACAAACGAGCGGAAGCTTTATTCAAAAGTACCAAACCAAATACAAAGACAAATTCAAATGGTACCAAACTATTATTCAAAAGATACAAAGAAAACTAATGCTAATAATCCCTATTTATAGGGCAAACTAACCGTCATATGAAAGTTTCCAAGTGCGAATCAAACTTGTAGAACAAGTCACAAAATTACCAAATTTACCATAAGCCCCTTAGAGTTTAAGTCATATCCTAACAATTTATTTATTTAAATTGTTGTGAGCCTATTAATGGTTGTGTCATTTCTATTTCATCAAAAATACAGTTTGAACAATTTATAAAGTAAAATATGTTTTTTGGATTATATTCGCGACAATGGAAGTGGTTATTGTCGGAAACGATGCTATAAGTGACCTCATTACAAAGCCGAAGTATGTAGACAACATCAATTTTGAATTACTTCTTCATAAATAACATATCCAAAACAAGATATATATTTACCGAGGAATTTTCATTTGTTTACCTTTATTTTAGAACTTACAAGAATATGCAAGTTTATATGTACCACGTATAAAGAGAAAATAGTCAAATTTTGGTTTAATGTTCATACATATTCTTCCGTTTTCGTCCATTTTCATACGTTTTTGTCCATTTTTAAATGTTTTCGGCCGTTTTTATATGTTTCTAAATATAACAATTGATATTCTGTGATATTCAGAATATCACTTCAGAATATCACTCACAAATGATATTTTGAATATCACAAGTGATATTGTGTGATATTCAGATGATCACAAGTGATATTCTGTGATATTCATAAAATCACTTGTGCTATTCTATTAGAATATCACAAGTGATTTTCTAAATATTACTAGTGATTTTCAACTAATGTTTTGTAAAATGAAAATCACAAGTGATATTCAGAATACCACAAAGTGATATCCATAAAATCACAAGTGATATTCATAATATCACAAAGTGATATCCAGAAAATCACAAGTGATATTCAGAATATCACAAAGTTATATTCAGAAAATCACTCTCAATATCACAAAGTGAGTTATGAATATCACAAGTGATATTCTGAATATCACAGAAAATCACGTGTGATAGTGAGAAACATATGAAAACGTAAGAAAACAAACGCAAACATAAGAAAACGGACGAAAACGTATGAAAACGGACGAAAACGTATGAAAACGGACAAAAACGTATGAAAACGGACGAAAACGTAAGAAAAAAAAAAGAAAACAGAAGAAAACATAAGAAAACAGAAAAAACGTAAGAAAACAGTCGAAAACGTAAGAAAGCGAACGAAAACGTAAGAAAACAGACAAAAATGTATGAAAACGAACGAAAACGTAAGAAAACAGAAGAAAACGTATGAAAACGGACGAAAACATATGAAAACGTAAGAAAACGGACGAAAACGTAAGAAAATAGACGAAAACGTAACATGACTGACGAAAACGCACGAAAATGTAACAAAACAGACGAAAACGTATAAAAAAAGGACGAACACGTAAGAAAACAGACGGAAACGTAAGAAAACGGACGAAAACGTAAGCAAACGGAAACGTAAGAAAATGGACGAAAACGTATAAAAATGGACCAAACGTAAGAAAACGGACGAAAACGTTTGAAAACAGATGAAAACGTATAAAAAGCGGAAAAAAACGAACAAAAACGTAAAAAAACGTATGAAAGACGAAAACGTAAAAAATTAGATATTAAATCTTAGCTTAATCCCCACCATTAGATCAAACTAGATAGAAGGTGTTGATTTATCCCTTAGTGTGCAAAATAAAGTTCCTCTATATTTACCAGTTTACACAATTTCTTTTTACGACAATCTAGCTTATTGATACGCTTACACAGCGCGTTCGGGGTCAAAGGAACTTCCTTTTCGTCGAGCAAGTTTTTCAACACCCTAGGCAGTGAACCTAATCGTTGTAGTGTAGTATTAGGGTAAGCCACGGGAATTGATATCGTTCTCTAGGGGAATAGGAATGCTAGTGAGAAGTTACTACGCTAAGGTTGGGGTTGAGGAAGATTATTTTTTATCTTTTTATGTTTTTTAGAAAAGGAAAAGTACGAATCTCGGGGTTTGGATTTGGGGGGTTGGTATTTCTACCGATTATTCTACTATTATCTAATTATCTAAACTAAGGTGGTGGTAGTCTATGTCTAATTATTGTGTGCTCGTATGATAGTTTAAAGATGTGTTTACGTAGGTTTTACTACTCCTTAATTATCTCCTATTGGTGGTTGAATTGTCACGTCCTTATTCCTAATTGCATTGTGTGTCTAAAGTTGTAGGGTATGCGTTTCTCCCTAACTCTTTGAAGTTACCAAAGGGTCTCGTCTACAAAACCCACTAGGGATGATAAACTCTAACTCTAAGGCCTCTTTGGATAGTTTAGCTTACAACAACTCAAAGTGCTATAACCTAAGGTTCACAAAGATTAATCAAGCATTAAGTACACAACGAATGACCTATCGCATTACTAGATCATTAATCAACTAAGATAAGAAACAACCAATCAATATTCAATAATTAAGTTTCATATTCCCTAAGCAAACACACAAGTAAATTAGCCGGACATGGAGAACATGCAAGCATACACACAAATAATTGAAGACATAATTAAATTAATGATGTAAACAACTTATCTTGGTGTAAGATAAGGTTTAGAACCCTAAAATACGACCTTGGTTCGGTTTAGGTTTTACTCCAAAAGTTCACCCAAAAGACTACACTCTAAAACTGAAAAATTCGGATTCTATATATAAGATTACATGTGCGACGGCGTCACCTTATGATTTGATACGCCGTCGTGTCGCCGTCATTAGGGTTTCGTCTTGGCCAAGTTAATCTTGCGACGGTGTCACCTTATGCTTGTGACGCCGTCCTCTTTAGCTTCTGACGCCGTCTGGATTGAATCTAGGCCGTCTGAGTTGTGACGGCCTACTCTTTTAAAGCCCGACGCCGTCCTCCAAAAACTAGCAATTTCTCTTCTGAGCCGTCACAAATTCCTCCGACGGCGTCGCAGATTAAGCAGTGACGCCGTCCCCTTGTAATTGAGCAGCTTGAGTGTCTCGATTCTTGACTTTGTCCATTTTCTTCATATATCCGCGCCTTTTCGTCCAAATAAGTGCCATTCCAACAGTTTGCCTTCAAGAGACCTAAAAAGTGAAAAGGAACGATATTAAGTAATAACGGATACAAAAGTGATCAAATAAGAGCTTAAACGACCCCTCAAAAAGGTACATTTTAAAACCTTATCAAATATCCCTACACTTGGTATTTGCTTGTCCTCAAGCAAATGTGCTTTTAGCCAATTAATTTATAAGTTAGGGGTCATGAAGCATTAGTTTAAAACAGTCCACAACACATATACGCCCCGCAAAAGTCATAACAAGCACGGAAATTACATACTAGCACCTCACATGGGGTGTTTGGATACTCACATCTCTCGGGTGTATATGAAATATAACAAATTGGAAATGGAAGATAAACACTCATTAACCGGTCCTAGTACATAGATTACCATAGGCTTGAGAATAGATCAAACCTCCATCACTTTCGCGTAAGCACCTAGGAAAGACTATCAAAGAGGTCTTTAAAGGGTTGTAACGTTAGGCTTACGGTAGGGAAACAAAGGGTTTGGTGGGATAGGCTAATTAGTGGTGGCAAGTCAAAAATCTCTATGTTAAATGCGTACGAAGAATGGCGTTGCTAAGCCAAGACTCGACACTCTAAACTCTAGATAACTGAAATAAACAAACATAAATTTAAAGATAGATGTAGGATGGTAGCCCGTATGTTTTTTTTTTTTTTTTTTTCATACACTTTTACTCTACCATCCTCTACGATAACATCAAAATAATAGGGATTTATAGCACATCCCTACACTTGAGTTTTTATTACTCTAACACTAATATGATCCGAATTGAAAAGATCAAAACACTTGGAGTACGTTATTACGCAGATAAGGGAATTGGCGTTCCCTTTTAGTCATTTAAAACTTTAACTTTTCCCATGAGTCCCAATCGTCCCAAAACTGTGTACAAAGGATATGACTCAACTTAGCAACTCATGCAAGCAACTAGATAATTGAACTAATGGTTTTGGGTGATAACAATAATGCACTAAAAGTGAGTGCATACAGGGTAGGCTAAGGCGATTTGGGTGTAAAGTTGGGGGTGGGGTGTAAACAATGCTCTTCATTGATATTCCGGAAAACCGAAACATCACGAGAACCGCGAAAAGGATAGGCTCTGAGGGGTTAACTAGGGGTATCGTGTACTAAAGATGAGTACAACGCAAGGGTGTGGGGGAATTACTCAACCGATGTGGAAGAAGTAATTATATTACGGGTATCAAACAAGGGTTATCCTAATGCCTCTTATCATTTAGTTATTCCTAACTACACAAGTGCAGTCTTACTAGCGATCTCGGAATGCATCACAAAACAAGTTCTAGAATCTAATATACTACCAGTTCACACTCTAAGCATTGAAGATGAATGCTTTTAATTCCTACTAATCTAAGGGCGATCCTCACATTTTTGGTGGAATTTAAGTGGTAAAGGGTTTTTGTGCTAGTCATGTAACTTCCTATCCGTGAGACGCTTTTGTTAAGACTAATGGCCCACTCCTATATATTATGAAAAATTTTAAATTTGGTGCCAAAATTACCCTAACCGACATTTTCTCATGGTTTATTACGCAAATGCAATTGGACAAAGCAAATAATCAAGGATAAGCATAGTTTCAAAGTTCCCGTTTTATTTTCCCTCCCTACACTTAAACTGAACGTTGTCCCCAATGTTCCCCGAAAGTATTAAAGTTATGATAAAAGAAGGTAATCAAAAACGAAAGAAACTAATACTCCCCTGATTAGCTCGGTAGGATCCGTGTGTGAAGTAGTGGTTAAATCCTTTCCAAGAAGAATGTATGCGTGAAAAGCTCCTTCCAATCTTATGTATCTTCTTCTTGATAAACAAAACCTGCACACTTGAAGAAAACAAACGAAACCTTCGCGTAAAATCGGCGGTAATAATATATATAAGACTCTACTAAACTAGGATATAATGCTTGTAGAATGGATGTTTACAGAATTTCTAAGAAAATTAAGACCTGGAAAATTCCAAAATTTTATAAGTAGCTCAGAAAACGAGAAAAATGATGTTTTTACTCCTTCCTGACGCCGTCAGGTTATCCTGACAAAAACTGGTCTGCGATTTTCTGAAAAAAATTCTGGAAAATTTACATCTTTAGAATCTGGAAAAATTTCTGCAAAACATCCATTATGACTCGATACAGGCATTTGACTCGAACAAACATGCAAATATATCTTTTAATTAATTGTTATTCTCATGTTCACGTTTCTTATGAAAACGTGTGTAATCCTCCCTACACTTATCCTTTATGTAAAATACCTTTATATGCAATTAAGACGAGGTTAAAAACAAAATAAAGCATTTTTACAAATTTAAACATGAGATTAAACAATCAATAAAAGATATATGACACAAACAAGCAAACAATTAAGCATGGGTTGACTCCCACGAAGCGCTTTTCTTTATTTAAGAGTCTTGTAGCTAGACTCGTAGTCGTGTCCCTACGTTGTCTCGTGCACGCTTGCGTGCTCATACTTAAGCCATTCCAATGTTCTTTCATTCTTTTTGTAATCATCTCCTAACTCTAGGCATTTTTTGTAATATCGCTTAGCTTTTTCATATGGGTACCTAAGTCCGCTTTGCTTATCCCTTTCACTAAGCAATGGAATAGGGGTCATTCTATTACATGCCTCAATATCCTTGTGCTTAAACCTATGATGAGCTCGTGGCATTTGGTAGATAAAATCATCAAGTTCATCATAGAACGTAATTAGACCATCAATCATCCGTTCATGCAACCTAATCATGCTTTTGAAAGGTTTTCCAAAAATTACTTGAGTGAGGTCCTTATCAATAAATTCTCCTAAGTCTTCTAAGACCATGAACTCTGCCAAATAAGCAAAACTTCCAACAAACACATGCAAATAAGTGACAGCTTCATCAACATTGTTCCCTTGATAAGTTAATTCATTGATCTTAATTTTATTGTATAGGTCTCTTGAGATTAAGTTTAAGGGCAAGAATGAATTCAAGTAAGCATCGAACCCTTCTAATCCTATCTTGCAAGGGAATTGCATGTTAAAGGGCCCATCCTTCTCAATTCTACACCTAGGATCAAAACATAGGGAAGGGTCTTCCTCCATTTCAGAACTAACTTCATTGATGACCTCCCCGCTATCAAGTGCTTCACCATAATCAAATTCCTCATCGGAATCTGAGTCATAGAAAGGACTTTGTTGTTGCCAATTTACCTCATTATGCCCTATGTAACAACTCGTACTTTTAGGTCATTTTACAAACATTGAAAATTTCACTATTCATCTCGGGAATTTACTATTCACGTGTTACTATTCAAAATTTTACTATTCACCGTTTTTGGAGTCGAAGTAATATTTGGAGAACGTATTTCAAAAATTTACTATTCACGTAACACTATTCATTCCCGGAGAAAATCACGATTCATGAGTCACTATTTATCATTTTTTGTAAATTAGGTTTACGAGTATCAAATACGCGTAACCTGGAGGGTTAAGCTGCGTATTCATGGAATATCATCAAGGACATTTCATATAGACTAGATTTAGTCTACATATCATCAATAACATCATTTCATATCGATTTATGCACGGGTTTTGCATTTTACATTAAACGTTTATTTTCTTATTAAATAAACGCTATCGCGTAAACATTATTTTGAAACATTTATCCGACACTTCCAAAAATAATCCTAATATATTTTTATACTCATTTTAAGACTATAAAAATTATATTATTATTTTACCCGATGTTATTAATTTATTTTGAATATAAATTGTTATATTTATAAAATTTACGACGGTTTTCGTAAATTCAACTCGATAAATTATTATTTCACTCAATTCATGTAAGAAATGTATTTTTATAATTTTTACGGCTTCAATATATTTTATTTTGTTCCGTTAAAATTTATTTTTAGTTAACGCTACACTAAATACATATTTATACCTACAAATTACACATTTTATTTACACTTAAATACTTAACTCATTGAAAATACATCTCACCCCCCCCCCACCAAGGCCGGCCACTCTTAATCATATATGTAACCAGATTGAGTTTCTCTACTTCATGTACACCTATACACATATTAAGGAGATATTTGTATGATATTTTCATTTCACTAGATATTACTTCACAAAACACATAGACAACACATTCTATAGGTGAAATAAACCCAAAAACTCTCTCCATTTCTCTAAAAAAATTCGGCCAAGCAAGAACACATGAAGAATTCATAAGATTTTCAAGCTACAAGTATTTATCAAGTTCTATTAGTGATATATGTTAAGGTTTTGAAATAAAAACCTATAGATTAATAAGGTATTTCATGATCATTTTCTTTCACATAATCATTCAAGTAAGTATTCATGATCTTCAAAATTTTTTTATATTCATCTTATGTTATTTTATCATTTTTGCAAGAAAACATGCATGTTACATATGAGTTTATACCACTTTTAGTGTTTTTATTACCTATTATCAATATATCATCCTATAAATTATCCCTTGAAACATATCACTTGGTGATGTCTAGGAACCCATGACAACCTAAGAAGGTGTATGGTAGGATTAGAATAGCTTCAGAGTTGTTTTGAATTGGTTGGAATAGGTTTTGCGCATAAAAAACTCATTTTCGACAAGTTGTTAAAGGGTCTGTCCTTATTTATGAAATCTGGAAAATCCGACAGTTTGTAAAATATTTTGGGCTAGTTATTTAGAAAATACACTTCAAAACGAAAACGTGGCCGCTTGAACGGATTAAAACGGGGCAATAACGAAGAAGTTATGAATTTTTCAAGTTAAGCGACGAAACTATTAATTCAGAAAATTTCAGCATGTTACTTCCACTTTTTACGAGTCAAAAATGAGGCTTAAGCGTTATGAAATGTGTCGATTTTATCAAAAATATTTTGGAAAACAAAAGTTGGAGAACTAATTTGGAGTACTTTCTCTTATAAAATGACGTCTTCTAGTAGAAGTAAGTTCGCCTAGCATATTTTCCAAAATGTCACAACGTTCGCGGAGCGGGTTGTAACAAATAAATTACGGTGACACTTAAACTTTTAGGAAAACCCATTTAAACAATATTTTGGACACAAGTACCATACTTTACCTATATTTTTCTCCATGATCGAGATCTCTAGGATGAAAACTTAAATGCTAAAACTTTGAGTACGATACAAGCTTCCCAAAACCGTTGAGTTTGTTATAACGCCGATGTGCACCATTTACGACTAGCTTTTCAAGCCGTTAGTCACTTCATGAAATTTCAACGACATTATTTTACGACGAAAAGTTATAATTTCACAATAAATCACTAAATGATTATCGTAGGATATCATTTCAACGTAAATACTTGTAATGTATTTTATAACATGACGAGATGTCATAACATATATTTCGAATCGATAAATTCTATTTTCAAAAGCGTAAGTGGTATAGATTACATATGGATTTGCATGCACGACATTGTTTCATGATTTACATTAGAACATATCTTTCATAATAGGTCACGGTCAGAGGTTGCGCCTCATTTCAGTATGCATTATATCATCATAATCATTGCAAAGGGAGTTCATAGCCCGATTTATTCAAGTTATACTTATTTAAAACCCACGAGGAGAATACATTGCAAATCATTTTTATACATACAAGTATATTAATTCATTACATTGCTTAAGTTACCTCATTGCCAGTTAAATGTCCCCATTTCATAAACATGAACCGTTAATTTCATAGAAGCGTGAGTGAGTGGATAGATCTATCGAGGGTGACACCTCCATCCGGGTTGGCGGATTCCAACCGGACGGATGCATTTCATTTCATAATCACTATTTGAGTTGTTGGCAAAACACTCTGTTGGGGCGAACATCAGTCAAGCTTCGGTGTCATGGACTTATAGCAATTGTATCATTTTTGTGGCGACATTGTCATACATAATTTATACTTGTGGTAGTCGTATTAAACATTTTTCAACAATCTATGAACTCACTCACCTTGTGTTGACACTTTTAGCAATGTATTTTGGTAACTAAGGCATATATTCATTCATTGCATGCATGTGGACATATCATAGAGTCGCGGTGAGACGGTCTGTTCACATGGGATTTAATACTTTAAAAACCTGCCATAGTTTGCTGTACCAAACTTATTTTCCGCACATAGTAACTTTATTTGGGATATCTTGTAAACTCTGAATGTTTTTATTAAATCAAGCGATGTATTTTCCAAACGAACACTTTAGGTCGTCAATATAACTGGATTGTGTTGATAGCATCAATCCCAAGGATTCCATTCCGCTGCAAAAAAGTAATTGGGGGTGTGTGGACAGATTGGCATCCGAGGCTTCGAGTTATAGAGAACTAGGTTGCATCATTGACCCAAACTATAACTAATCTCATAGCATCTCATCATTCATCATAAGTGCATAGTCAACTATACATGCGGTTTAATACGACATTTTGCGAGTTATTTACTTTCATTTCAAACGATTTCACATAGATGCCTTCAAATACTCATCCCATCATACTCACATCATTTTGACATGGAGAATGCCTGTTCATTCCTTATAACAATTTAACATCATTGACTTACCACATTCTACCACACTATTATCCGATGTGGACACTGAACCCTTTGAGAAGGGAGAAGTTGCACCTACACCATCACGATCACCATTGATTCACTGTAGGATCAGGACAATTTTTATCATCCATTTGGGATAGATCATACCATTTGGTAGAACTTATAGGCTTAGTCCTAATGAATATTTTCTAAAATCAACCACAAGGATTTTCATTATCATCATTGTTATATTTTCATCTTATCATTTTGGCACCATCCGTTACATCATCACATCTTATACACGATACTCATACATCTGACTTGCAGCTTGGGAAGCGTGCATGATTTAACACACCATTACCATCTACCACTATGTAAGATATAACTTTTCACATACACATCATAACATTAACACAAGGTAGAATATAGATGGAATTCTAGAGAGAGAAAGTTAGAGGTTTAGGGAACTTAGTGAGAGAAAGTGAAAGATATTATTATGAGCTCCAACTCTCTACCTTGGGAGGTAGAGAGTATTTATAGTCTTACATAAAACGCCACACATCGGGCTGTGGATCAGGCATACAGTGGGTAAAGACCCGTCCGTCCTCCACGGTGTTACTTAACTAAATACTACTTAACTAAATATTACTATGACTACGAACTTTCTAACGATTACATATACTTGAGGTGACCGACTCTTTAATACCCGGAATTTCTAATTCCTAACAATCTCCCCTAAGGGAGGTCACCTCAATCATGCACTAAAATTACATTGAATACAAACAGATATGACATTAACAATTGTTCTTGCATTCTTGATGTAGTCCTTTGTTCCTAAGCTCGTAGTCATTGATTCTTCACATTGCATGTTTGGTTACTTGAAGTGGAGGTCTTTTCTTGATCCAGCGTGATAATAATTTTGAGCCATCATTTGAGATTATCGACCATCAAAAAAAATCTCTGTGACATCCCTTGTGGTGTTGGTATTATGTGATGTTGTGACTTTAGGACCGACATGCTCACATTCTGGATCATGATATCTTCTCATCGAGTAGCGGAAGCATTTGTTGAATCATGATATTGGCAGCAGCGTAGCAGAAGCATGGAGTGAAAATATCCGAGTCATTGATGCACTAATCATGATTTCTTTTGAGATGAATGTGTTAAGTGAGCATGCGGCTATGAATTGACCGCTTCATTACGAGCATTTTACAAGCGTCGGCGTGCACATACAGTTAGCAATAAATCGCCGCGAAAGTGTCTTTGATCACTTCGTTGAATTGAGGTACCGACCCACGGTTCCCGTTGATCGTACAAGTCTTTTGTGATCAGGTATAATTCGAAGAATTTCCTTGGCGAGGGTTTAGCTTTGCTCTAGTTGTTCTCAAACCGGAACATCTCAAAGACAACAACGGTGAGTGAACGGCGAATTTGAGTCCAGCGATTGATGAAAAGATATTTGAAAAACAATGCGAGTATTGCTCAATAGAAATTGTTTTTGCAATATCACGAAGGTTTTAATGAAAATCAATTATCAATCATAAAACACCTTTTGATTTGAAAAATTAGTACACGGTCGACGTGCTAATGAAAAGAGTTTTAAAGCACAAAGACCGGTTTTCAAAGGTATCCGTCAATCCATAACTGAACGGGATTGATTCAAAAGATTGAATCACCCCATTGTTTCGTTCGGTTGTCACATGGTTGATCTGTATAATAGATCTCACATGCCACCTACCGGGAGCTTGTTAGATGTTGGCTCCAGAAGGCTTTCCATCTTCATTGTGAGTGTGTAAACACATCACTTTCGGATGTTACGGCAATACCACAAGGATAATGCGTAGGACTCAAGATATAATCTCTCTTTCCACATTGTGTGAAGCAGAGAGTCTTCATTGAAAGTGTCCTAATGAGATTTATTGATGATCTCGTGGCTCTAGACTCAATTATGTGCATATTTGGATCTGTGCGGAGACTAGGGAGAGGGTCTCCTTCTTCAATATCAACAATCTCTAAGAGAAAGTCGATAGATAATGTCGGTTCCCGTGAGAATGAAACAAGTCCTTTTAAGAGGAACTTGAGTGGTTTGGAAAGTTGAAGTGCGGTCGTCCTTTGGGTCCATGGCGTCTTGTCTTCAATACCGATGTTACCATCGTTAGCATATGAATTGAACCGGTTTCGCCCTAAGGTTGAATAAATGGAGGGCTATTTGTTTTCACCCTTTTCTCATTCAATTCTTTTTAATTCTTCAACCCCGTCAGTGCTTACCGAGACTTCATAGCTAGAACCTTGTTGGGTTTATTCGATTACTAGCTCGATCTCGATCCGCACTCTTCCCATATTCTCATTTTTCTCCTTTTATCATCATACCTAAGAACTCTATACTAACTAGTGGATAGTTCACAGGTAGATCCCTCCGGTTATGGCGGATCTTGGGAACAAATACCTAACCTTATCATCCTTATATCACCATACATAAAGTAAAGTTGGTCGGTCTATTTGGTATTGTTCATCTGCCGTTGGAACCAATTGAAAACCATTTGAAAATCAATTCAGATACTTGTGATATATTATCAAAGCATTTTGTAACTGAATTGTTTTTGATATTTTTAGAACGAGAACTCCCCCTCAACATGTGCATCAAGTATTTGAAAATGTTTAGCACACGGAGGCAAGAGGAAAAATTAACTTCTTTGATTACCATTTTCTAAAAGATATCAACATCACTTCCCTAATCGAATCAAGTAGATAAAGCATTTTGGGGAAGGATGAGGTTTTCATGATTTTGCTCCCTCAATATGTGCTTCTCGGATTTGAAAAGAGTTTTGCACATACTAGAGGGAACACTGCATTGAGATAAGTGATCACGTTTCAAATCATTGTGTTTTAATATAGATGCTCCCCCTCAATGTGTGCATGGAAAATTTGAAATCGTTTGTCACTTACGGGAGGCAAACATGCTAATCACTTAAGAAACCATTTATCGAATTATCAGTTTAAATCCTATTTAAATCACAACTTCTCCCCCGATCACAATTATTAAAACATTTGAGATTTGTGATCTCTGTAGATTTAAATTGATTTTGAAAGCTTTTAAGGAGAATTGTGACTTGATTATGAAAGCGTTTTAACTGATAAGGATCAGATGTTGAGATTTTAAACTCCATTGGTTAAACATGCATGTATATCTTTTGAAAACAATTTAATGCCAAATAACTTTTTAATTTAATTGAAATCATTCTCCCCTCAATCAATGACATAGGTTGTTGATTGAGAGATAGAGATTTTGACAAATAAGTTCTGATGATTATCAAAAATAGAGACCGAGTTATTTTTCAAAGCATTTAGTTTTCAGCAGATAAATGTTTATAGAATCCGAGCATGGAATTTGAAAACATGGTAAAACATGGCTCTGTTCTTTCTTTTAAAACCGGGTTATTGCATGAAAATGACAATAAACCATAGTTTCTCTTTCTCCCAAAATATTTTTTTTTTTTTTTTTTTTTTTTTTTTTTTTAAGAATTCGAACAACATCTAAAGACCCGTGTCATTCTTTTGAATGGCAGCACAAAGACCGTAGATATTTTCGAACCGGAAAAAAAACATGACAAAAAGACAATATTTTTTAAAGATTTTTGAATTTTTGATTTTTATGGATTTTGAAAGTTTTATATTTTTCTATTTGGTTTTATAGGGTTTTATAATTTTGTATTTTGTTTTTCGAATAAGTATTTACAAGAGATAGATGAAGATAGACCTTTACTCCTCGTCTTCTTCCTGAAGGCGTTTGAGAGTTTCTGGTTGAAGGCTTTTCAAGCCAAGGCGTGGAAGAATAAACTCAAAACGTTCTCTTGGAAGAGCTGTGGTGAAGATGTCCGCTAAGCGATATTGAGACCTCACAAAATATAGTTCCACCACACCTTTTTCCACTTGTTCCCTGATGAAATGATGTCGAATGTCGATATGCTTTGCTCTTGAGTGTTGAGCGTTGTTGCATGAGAGAGCAATAGCACTTTTATTATCCGATGAGAGGGATTTTGTTGAATTCAAAGCCATAGTCGGATAATTGAGATCTCATCCATAAGATTTGAGCACAACAAGATGACATGGCTATGTATTCACCTCTGTAGAGGAAATAGAAGTACTCATTTGCTTCTTTGGAGATCAACTCACAAGCTTATCACCCAAAACGAGCACCTCGGATGTACTTGGCGTGTATCTTGACAACTGCATGATCGGCATCTGCATAGGCCGTTAGTGACATACCGGTGTCCTTCGGGTACCATAGTCCCATATTGATGGTTCCTTGGAGATACCGAAAGACCCGTTTAACCGCTTCAAGGTGCTATTTAGTAGGCTTAGCACGGTATCTAGCACACATGCAAGCGGCGAACAAGATGTACGGTCTACTAGGCGTGAGGTACATCGGGGATCCAATCATACTACGATATTTCGTTTGGTCAATCATGATCACTGAGTGGTCCTCATCTAGTTTGGTTCGATCAATCATGGGGGTGTCAACAGGGTCACATGAATCAAATCCAAATTTCTTTAAAATCTCTGTTGCATATTTAGATTGATTTATGAAAATGCCTCAGGGACTTTGTGAAATTTGTAATCCCAAGAAAAATGACATTTGTCCCATCATTGACATTTGAAACTTAGAACTCATTTCATTAGAAAATGATCACATTCCATTGGGTCAGTCGAAGCAAAAATAATATCATCAACATAGATTTGAACATGAGTTAAATGTTTGCACGACTTCTGGTGAACAATGTAGGATCAATTGCTCCTTTCTTGAATCCGGATGATAGAAGAAACTTTGCGATGTATCATACCATGCCCTCGGTGCTTGCTTTAAACCGTAGAGAGCCTTCTTCAGACGATAAGCGTGAGTAGGATGCTCTTGATTCACAAATCCTTGAGGTTGGTGGCGTAGGCGACTTCTTTAAGATCTCCGTTCGAAATGCCGTCTTTACATCCATCGATACACTACCATGTTCTTACTAGCGGCGTTAGCCGAAAGATTCGATTGCCTCGATTCGAGCAACAGGAGCAAAAGATTCTTCAAAGTCTATACCTTCCTCTTGACGATATCCTTTAGCAACTAAGCGAGCCTTGTTTTCAACACATCACCATGCTCATCAAGTTTTACTTTGAAGATCCA
Organism: Chrysanthemum makinoi; assembly: GCA_910596185.1. Taxonomy (NCBI): domain Eukaryota; kingdom Viridiplantae; phylum Streptophyta; class Magnoliopsida; order Asterales; family Asteraceae; genus Chrysanthemum; species Chrysanthemum makinoi. The sequence continues at coordinate 38,532,373 of OU343219.1, forward strand.
TTTGCGAGCTATAATCATAGCCACGATGCTGGAGCGGTACTAACTCCCATACATCAAGTCGATCAAACTCATGAATTTCATCTTGCATGGCATTGAACCAGTTGTCTTCATTCATGGCGGTTTTAACATCTTTTGGTTCGATCTTAGAAAGTGCGGAGTTGAAGAAACACCATAAGGCATCGGTTGCAAGTTGTTTCCGGGTTGATCTGGGGCGAGAGGGATTTCCAATGATGTTGTCTAATGGATGATCGTGAGTCCATTTTCTAAGGTGTTCATGTGGCGGTTGTTGAGGCGAGGTAGCTGAGTCGATGTCTCCGAAGAAGATGGTTCGATGATGATTCAGGAGTAGCAAATATGTTTTCAAATGGAGCATCCTCGGGAGTAGCAAAGGGATTAACTTCATCATTGATGCAGAAACATTTCCATGATGTACATTTGAAGAATGATGATTTGTTGATGAGACTGAAGGATCAGCGGCAGGTGCTTCTTGACTTAAAGATATTGAGACTGAAGGATTGACTTCATTCATAGGAATATGAGCATCCTCATTGCGGGGAATCATTACCTCATTAGTGTTTGAATCATACAGTTCATCAAACATAGGATCAAACAATTTCTTTACATCATCTTCGGATGGAGGTACATATGGAGTTTCTTGAGTAGAGTTTGGAACAAGAGATGAACCAATGGGACTGTCTTGAAGTGCGGGTCCTGAGCTGGATTGTCCTGGAGCCATTTGACCGGTCGACTCATCAAGCGTAAGCGTGAATGGTTTCCATGATATTTGGGTTCTTTTGTTATAGATTCGGTATCCCTTTTTGTTTGGTGCATACCCTACAAATACTCAATGTCGACTTTAGCCTTAGTTTCCCTAAGTCTTGACCCTCATTAGTTGGATAGCACAATGCACCAAACACACGAAGGAATGAGAGATTAGGTTTTTTGTTGTGGACAAGTTCATATGGAGTTTTTCCATGTACGGTGTGGATTAGGGAACGATTTTGTGTATAGCATGCGGTGGCGATTGCCTCGGCCAGAGAAACATTGGAACCTTTGAGTAAATCAACATTGTTCTAGCGGCTTCAACAAGAGTCGATTTAGTCTTTCAACTACACCGTTCGTTGAGGAGTTAGTGAAATACTTCTTTGATGGCTGATTCCAACGCTTTCATAGAATTCATTAAGTTGTTTGTTGACAAACTTCGGTTCCATTATGCGTTCGACAATTACGGCGGTTTTGTTAAGTCGAACTGCGGTTGTTTGAATGAGTTTGATGATGATATCAGGAGTTTCATCCTTTGTCCTTATGAACTTGACCCCGGTGAATCTAGAGTAATCATCAACCACAACTAACACATATTTCTTCCCAAAGATATTTTGTACCCTCATTGGTCCACATAAGTCCATATGCATCATATGAAGGACTTACGTGGACGAGTTAGTAGGTTTGGGTTTATGGGCATATTTCTTGCTTTTTCCCAATTGACATCTTGAACAAAGATGATCCTTTTCATACTTTAGTCTAGGTAAACCTACAACTAGGTCCTTTTTGGAAAGATCGTTGATGGTGCCGAAGTTCAAGTGATTGAGACGACGGTGCCATAACCATGACTTTGGTTTTGAAGCCTTTGATAACAAGCAGATTGGAGAAGCCCTCATCATGTCATCGATAGAGATGGTGTAAAGGTTTGACCCACGAGTTCCTTTTAACAGTTCCTTACCATTAAGATCTCTAACAAAGCGGGTATGTTTTAGAAGGCAACTTCTAGATCGAGTCCGAGAATTGACCAGCGAGAGCAGATTATGACCCAACCCTTCAACATAGTAGACTCTCGAGATGACACTATCACCAACAACATAATCTCCATAACCCATAATAGCACTGAAATGATCATTACCAAATCTAGCTGTCCAGATGAACTTGCTCACGAAGTTCATGAGCGCGACGGTCTCGGTCATATGCTTGGAAGCGGCTGAGTCCGGTACCACGAGCGATTTGAGCGATCTGGTTGAACCAAGACAAAATGGATAAGCTGGATAATTGGGATCCCCATGCAAGAATGGGTTCCATTTGGTTAGTAACTGATTTGGAACACCCACATGAGAATCGAAACATCCATATCGAAGTAGAAGCAATGGAATCATTGGGAATAGATGCAATCTTTGGGTATGCGTATTTGCCCTATTCAAAGTATGTTTACTTCTTAAGGAATAGTTCTACGGTAGGCATCCATTTTCTAGTGGGCATAATCTTAGCAGTGTGAGAACAAAGCTGATTATTCTTATGACCAAAAGGTATCCAATAATAACCTATCTTTATAAATGTTCTTCCTGTGGGTTTCCTTTGTTTTCTAACATCTTTCGTTTTTGCCTTTTTGCCTTATTTGCACGATTATTAGCATTAGCAATTTTAGCTGGGCATTTGACAGCATTAGACAAAGCATTCACACCACATTCATGATTAGCAAGCGAGAATTCAAGCATGCGGCATTACAAGGTTTGCGAGATAGTATCGAATTGAATTAATTACTGATGCGCCTAAGGCTAATACTAGAATCAACACGATTCGTTTTATTCAACTCAAGCCTAAAGTTCCTAGATTGGTCTTCTACTCTCTTCCAATGCACATTCTTAGCTTGCAAGGTCCTATCATTCCTTGTATTGTCTTGAGACTTTTACTTGCTCGCTTTAAAGTCCTTGATTACTCTGTAGAGGAATGGGAACATTAGTTGGTTGATCTAATTTTTGCATTCCTGAACTTGATGTGCAAGGATCACGAGTACTAGAAGGCACATTAGTGTATACTTTAAAGGCTGTGATTTGAGCTTTTGGGCACACTAAAGTTCACTTTCTTAGCACCTAACATATCGGAATCTGAACTACTTGAAGGCACATTAGTGTTTCCTTTTTAAGGCTGGGCATAGAGCGGATTTCTGCTTGGCACTAGGCATAGAACAAGGCATCCACGGCTTTGCCTTTTTCACCTAAGGTTAAGGATTTTGGGCATGTGGCAATTACACATTCTAGCAACTCTTGAGATCGTTTGGCATGGAGGCAAGCAAACCTAATTTCACTATCAAGAGGTTTATTAATGAAATCCTCTTCGACAATCTCACGGAGACATTCTAGACTATCCTTAAGGTGAGCGCAGTATTCATGAAAAGCATGTTCATTATTCCTAAGATGAGGAGGAATATATTTAGCTGTCACAGTGTATTTGCAGTCTAAGGGTGACTTTGAGACAACATTCTTATTGAAAACAAGTGGCGGTTTCCCATTTCCACGACTTCTTAGATTCTCAATTTCCTTTTGTAAAGACGTTATTTTTTAGTTGTTTTGGTCACGGGTGACTTTCATTGAATCATATAACTCTTTAAAATGTCGTTTAACTTTTCATTTTCTTCTAGAAAACTCTCGTTTTCCTTTTGTAAGGCATCAACTAAGTTTTGAAGATGAAAAGTTTGAGAATTCTGAGAATCTAAAGGAGGAGGGATTTGGGAGGCTGTCTTATTGTTCGTTTGACCCTTTAATTGAGAGATTTGGGCTTTCAACTTTCGATCGCGTTGCTTGAGCTTGAATCACATTCATCACGTTTGTTAATTTGAAAAGCGCATCAAACTCTGGAGCATCTGGCGATGTCTTGACATTTGAAGTTTTAACATTTTCTTTAAGATGTTGATATTTTAGTTGTAAATTAAAATGCTCAACTTCGAGTTTAGAAAAATGTTTAACCAAATTGTTGTGATCATCTAGTTCAATTTTCTCGTTTAGTTCAGAATTAGTTTTTCAAGCTCAATGACACGATCATGGGAGACTTTCGGGCCTGAGATAGTTCATGAAATTTGGAAGCATTAATAGAGAAATTTGAAGCGATGAAAAAGATATCTTGAGCAACACATTCAGTAATAAGAGTCTCATTTAAGGTATGCAAGTTCTTCCTCTCAATCTCATTATATTTTAGTGCACGCTCATAATCACTAACTTCAACTACCATTGCATCAAATTCCTTTTCCATTTCTTTATTATCTGATTTTGTCCCTTTTAAGACTCTCAAAATGATCTTTTAGTTGTTTAAAGAAAGGCATGACCTCAGTTAAATAACATTCTTTCATTTGCTCAAAACCCCTTTCCCCTTCAGTTATCCCGGTGGGTGTGATCCTTTTCTTACAAGTTTTCTCAAAATCGACAAATAGTTGAAGAATAACATATTGGGTGATTAAGGTCTTGCTCTTAGTGGCAATAGTTCTAGGAACTAAATGCATTGGAGTATTTGGAGGATACTCGATTAAGCTTTAGGGAATTTCCTACAAGGGGATTCTTTTCAACAAGATTTTTCACTTTTGCAAGTCCATATCCTTTTTCCGAACACTTGTTCGGGGGTGACAATGTTTGAGGCTTAAACATGTTCAAGGAAATCCAGTTTTCCTTCTTGTAGTCATGGGGAGTGATAATAATCTTTTTCTCTTTGCATTTAGGGTCATCTAGTTTTTTGTTCATCCTTTCCCTAGTGACTTCATCGATTTCTTATCTTCCTCGGTGCACTCAAGCGCAACTAGGTTTACGCCTAGGCTTAAGAATTTCATTACCATCATAAAGCACCTTATGAGCATTTCTAGCCCTTTTAATTACCTCTGGATTCGGTTCCTCAACAAGGGGAATGCTATGCTTATCGCTTAAGACTCGATATTTAGTGACCATGTGGCGATCTGAATGGTGTTTCCTTGTATGTACAACTTGTTCTCAAGTTTGTTTTCAAAGTTTTCAGATTAGAAAAATCTCTCAAGAGTTTTGATTCCTTTGCATTAAATTCTTGCTTAAGCATTTTCACATTTTCTTGAAGTTCTTGTTTTTGTTTAGATGTTTTAGAGAGTTTTTCTTGCAAGGAATTTAATTCTTGTTTCAATATTTCTTCTCTAAACTTACTTTTTCTAATTACTGTACTTACTTGGTTATCCATTTCATGCTCACGAGTGGTCAACTCAAACTTAGCACGTTGTTCATAAATAGCAACACGTTCTTTATAGGCATTTAGTTGAGAAATAATGGAATCATCAGGGGCACATGCAGTGTATTCATCAAAAACATAGTCATTGTTGACTGGAGAAGATGCATCACTTGGTACAACTTCACTTTCACTTTGTTTCACGTATTGATCATATGGGACAATATTGATATTACCCATATTTTCAATATTTGATTCAATAGTTTCAGTTGATTGTACTTTGTCATGCATCTTTTGCACATCGGCATCATCGTATAGTTTTAATACCTCTGAGATGAGCTTGTCATGGGATGGCCGACTAGTGATGTAGAGGAGACTTTGGGAGAAACCATTGGAGAAATGCTAGCCATAAAAATTGTGTGTGCGTAGGTCCATCATCCACATCAGAGTCGTATGCATCACGGTCGGCGACTTGAAAGGCATTCGATGATTGTGACCTATCTCTGAATAGGTGCTCATCCATCTGCATCATAGGTCTTGGCATTGCCTTCAGCAAGAAATAGCAATTCCTCTTCATTTAGAGTAGCACCATTGTCACGAGCTTGAGCAATGACATCTTCTCTCGAGTAATCAGATTCGTGGGCGCTTTGGAGATGTACAGTTCCTTGCAATGTGTCCCTCTCCACCACGGTTATAACATTTGATGAGCTTAGTTTGACCTTGGTTACCATTCCTTCCTCGATTATGGTTTCCAACATAACCTCTCCCCGCTCCACCTCGTCCACGATCATCTTGTCTTTCCTGCTGGTTGCACCACGATCCTTCCATCTTTAATAGTGGCTTGATTGTGTGGGTTAGATGCGATTCGAGGTTGTTGTTGGTTTGTGGGAGAGTATTCATGTTTTGACTGATGAGAAGAGCTAGTTGATTAATGAAGCTACCCACGTGAGTATCGGCATCAGCTTGTTTGTACATAGGATCGGGAATGAGTTTGTGATTACCATTACCCAAGGGTATGACTTGTGATGCTTTGGTTGTGATACCGATGTTTGAGTAGAAATTTGTAGAGTCATTAGGCGAGCTTGTCTCTCCCTGGTTGGTTTTGAACTGATTGAGAATTAATTTTTCAAACATAGCATGTCTCTCATTCCGAAGGAGGAAGGCATAGAGTTGCTCATAGTTTGTATTCTTCAATCCTTTAGTGAGCTTCACAGCGGTAACAAACTTGTGCCATTAGGGATTCATGTTGTTCACAAATTTTGAGTTCAACTGAATGTTAGGCATAGTCATTCCGATGTTCCTCATGTCATTAACTAACTTATGAAATCTCACATAGTACTCATAGACACTCTCATCTGGTTTCATCTTGAAATGCTCAAATTAGTCATAGAGTTGGGATTCTCTGTCTTCCATAGTTAATTGAACTGAGAGAAGCATCTTAACATTGTCCCAAAGCTGCCTTAGCATCGTGTTATGATTGATCAGCTTGTAGATGTCTTTAGGAAGACCTTGAAGAACAATGTTTGAAGCCACGATATCGCATCAAATCTCTTTTTATCCTTATCATCAAGCTCATCATACATCTTGGGTATGTCAATTCCGTAAAGCAGGGTACCATCTGCATTAGTATCAAGTATGTCTCTAGTCGTCTCAACTCGATATGGTCCTTCATCAATGGATTTGAGAATGTTGACACCATTTTCCTTTCCAAGGCAATACAGTCTAATTCGTTGAGCCAAAGAGTCGTAGTCGATTCTGTCAAGCATGGGTGGGCGAGTATCGAACGGTTGCTTGAACATCTTCGGACAGCGATGGAGATAATAGTAGGAGCGTTGGTAGACATGTTAACAGATTATACGGGATTTTATAGCTCTATGATTAAACCGGGAAATGGATTCTTTCACGGGATTTTATTGAATCAAGAGAAAACCGTAAACAATCACTCAAGACTCTAGATGATAAAATACTAAATCGCTAGAAGATAATGCACTAAGTCGCTAGAAATTAGTGCACTAAGTCGCGAGAAATTAATGCACTAAATTAAGCTAACCCTTAATTCGCTACACCCTAAGTTGCTAGAGTCCCAAATTAAGCTAACAGAAAAACAAATTAAGCTAAGTAGTAACTCCATCTTGACCAAGTAAGCTAACCAAATTTTGGCGCAATTAGCTACACAAGTAAGCTAGAGACACAAGTAAGCTAAAGAGCAACTCGCTCTTGACCAAGTCGCTACCACAAAGTAAGCTACCGTAGTGGAGAATCCACTACTTGTACTTTAACTTCGCTAGGTCTAACTTCGCTAGTTCCAACAACTGTAAGTCGCTACAAAAATGTGAAGCAAGTCGCTACCAAGAAACTATTCCGTGAGCTAAGTCGCTAGCTTGAAAAACCATATAAACCTCACTTTTCAATCCAAAAACAACCCAACCAAGATGATTCAAGCTTACCAAATGAAAACCTAAACACTTTTGATGATTCTAAACATAAAAGTACAACCAAAATCGAAACTTTAACACTAGAAATCAATCAAATGATGCTAAAACCACTAAACTTTTTCAAACTTAAAAACCACCTAAAACCACTAGAAATCCAAAGATGTGTAAGATATGATCTAACCATGGCTCTTGATACCAATTGTAAGATATAACTTTTCACATACACATCATAACATTAACACAAGGTAGAATATAGATGGAATTCTAGAGAGAGAAAGTTAGAGGTTTAGGGAACTTAGTGAGAGAAAGTGAAAGATATTATTATGAGCTCCAACTCTCTACCTTGGGAGGTAGAGAGTATTTATAGTCTTACATATATCGCCACACATCGGGTGGATCGGGCATCTGTGGGTAAAGACCGTCCGTCCTCCACGGTGTTACTTAACTAAATACTACTTAACTAAATATTACTATGACTACGAGCTTTCTAACGATTACATATACTTGAGGTGACCGACTCTTTAATACCAGGAATTTCTAATTCCTAACACACTAAGACTACAGAAACTACACTATCTTATAGGTTTGAGGACTATGAAAGTTCTAGGGCTGTTGCTGATAGAGAACCTAATACCCCTACACTTGAAACATGATTATACCATCAACAGGAACAGATAATAAGTACATTTCTATTTAGTGTAATCTTTATCCTTTATTATCTCTATGATAATCACAACCTTTGTTTATTTCATTCCCTATTCCAATTGCCCAATTTTCCATCATTTCACGATGATACATCACTATCTTACTAGGGGTTAGGCCAACTTTATTCTTGACCAAATAGGAGATTATTACTACTCGATGAGGTTCTCCCATGTATCCTACAAACCATTCAACAAATTTTATTCCAAGTTATTCTGCTACTATTACATGAAATTATTTCACTTAATTTTTTTTCGAGCTATTTTACACCATCTTAGAAACATTGTTTCATAAAGTTTTAAAACAAGTTGTTTTATAACCACCCTATTAATTGGTTTCATTCATTTTATCAACTATTTAATAACATCATGCGAAACGATTTTCATGTTACTCTGAAAAAATATTGAGCCATTACCTTACAAAACAAAACGTTGAATACTATTTAAAACTTCGGAGGAACATAATACCATTTCAACAAAACCAAGCATCACATCATTTGTCATCGATTATACATGGCGATGTATGTATAATTCAGGAAGAATTATGTCATGAAAGAAACAAGTATCATTTCAAATTTCCTAAGACAGTCTTCATTCAAAAGCAAAGCTTTGTAATCATATAAATTGCTCATAAACATATCTTTTTAATAACACTCTATCGATGCTCACGCCATTCATCCCTCACTCAACCGATAAGTTAGAATTTGATGAGTTACCTTTTTAGGAAAGACTTTCTATACCATCTACGAGGAGGATTCCTCAATACAAGAAAACAATGAAAGGATTTCAGAAATACCAACAAGGACTAGAAGTATGTAGTAAGATGTTTCAAAACTCAACAAAAATCTTAAGACACCACGAGACATTCCGAAACACTATTTTGGACTAGAAGCCAAATTATATCATTTCAATAGTACTAGCTAGACCGAGTTACAAGGTTTAGAACGAAGTGAATACACACTAAGCAACACTATAGGGATAAACCAAGCCTCCTAACTGAGACTGCGGAACATTTCATTAAACATGGCTTCAACAATATGTGAACTTCACTACAATGAGTTTCCCTTAAAGGAAAATTTGGTTAAGATAAGGTTATCAATATAAACTTCCCCTAAGGCATTGTGTTCTCTAGAAATTCCAAGTAACCTCACTTCTATATCAAGAGAGAACTGTGAGGTTTGAACATATCGGACGATCAATGACACCCACCTACAAGTGAAATTAGAACAAACATTCTTCGACATGGTATGAACTGATATCTATTTTCTTGCTAGCATGATAACAATCTAGGTGATGAACTATTTTAGAAGCACTCAATATCGGACAAATCTTGAAAAAACCACATTAGACACATCATACATTATTGAATTAGCTAATGGTAACTTAATTATGCAGACACCATTAAGGTGGTTGTACACTCAATTTTCTAAATCATCCCTTCAATATAGACCTTATGTCCGTAGAACTTGGTAGTTTTAAGCGTCATCATCGGCATGGATTGGTTATCCAAACATCGTGCAAGAATCATTTGTGATGAAAAAGTTGTTCATCTTCTTTACAACGGCAAAACTTTGATCATTAAGGCAGGGAGCAGTGGAACTAGACTGATGATATATCATGCACCCAAAGCGAATACATTAAGAAAGGTTGTTTTGCTTTCTTAGCACATATAACTTAGGGAAGAAGTGGGGCGACTTGAGGATGTACCGGGTGCTCAAAAATTTCAAGTCTTTCCTCACGAAGACTTACCGGGACTCACTTAAGCCCGTCAAGTAGAATTTCATATTGACTTAGTGCTTGTTTGCACCGGTTAATGCGAGCTTTGCGTCTTGATTAGCACCATCGAAATGGGGATTGTCTGTCGGTTGCAAGAACTTTTAGACAAAGGATTCATTAGGCCAAGTTCCTGCTTGGGGAGCACAGGTCTTATTTGTGAAGAAGAAAGATGGATCCTTGAGTGTGTATAGATTATGAGAGGCAGGAACAAGTTACGGTGAAGAATCGTTACCACTCCTCGGGATCGATGACTTGTTCGATCAGTTGCAAGGCTCTAGTATCTACTCAAAGATTGACCTAAGGTCAGGTTAACATCAACTTAGAGTTCGGGAGGAGATATCCCGAACAGCGGCGTTTAGACGCACGTTATGGACATTCGAGTTTCAAGTAATGCCGTTCGGATTAACTAATGCACCTGCGGTATTCATGGATCTCATGAATAGAGTATGTAAACCGTATTTGGACAAGTTTGTTATAGTATTCATCGACGACATATTGATTTACTCAAAGAGCAAAGAAGAGCATGAAGGGCATTTAAGAACGATTTTAGGACTACTCAAGAATGAGAAGTGGTATGCCAAATTTTTGAAGTGTGATTTTGGAACCACAAAGTACAATTTCTTGGTCATGTCATTGATAGTCAAGGATTACAAGTAAACCCCGCAAAGATTGAAGCCGTAAAAGATTGGGCTACTCGACAAATCCTCACAAATCGACAATTTCTAGGACTTCGTAGGAATTACCGAAGATTCATGAAGGTTTTTCAAAAGATAGCTAAAGCTTTGACTAAGTAAACACAAAACAAGAAGTATGAAGGGAAAGAAACAAGAAGCTACTTTTAGGTTGTTGAAGCAAAAGCTTTCTGATCGCCTTAATTTTAGCACTACGAAGGAATTGAGAACCAGTGAGTATCTCTTTGATGCTTCATATAAAGGGCTTGGAGTTGTATTAATGCAAAGCGAGAAGGTGATAGCTTATGCTTCTCGACAACTTAAGGTTCATGAGAAGAATTACACCACTCATGATCTTGAGTTGGGGGCCGTAGTTTTTGCACTCAAGAGTTGGAACACTACCTTTACGGTACAAAGTGCACAAGTTCTGGGACCACAAGAGTTTACAATATGTTCTTGAAGCGAAGGAACTTAACATGAGGCAACGTCGTTGGTTGGAATTACTCAGTTATTATGATTGTGAAATCAAGTATCACGGGGAAAAACCAATGTTGTGGCGATGCTCTTAGCCGGAAAGAAAGACCCAAACCTTTAAGAGTCGATCATTAGGAATGACGATCGATTCACCTTACCATCAAAAATACTTATCGAGGCACGAATGAGGCACTCAGGAGGAAAACCGACCAAGTGAAAAGCTTTATGGTATGCCCGAAAATGCAAATGGCTTTGTAAATAGAAGCGGATGGAGTATTATGCTTCAAGGATAGAATGTGGGTACCATTTTATGGCGGGATACGAGAATTGATTATGCATGAGTTGCATAAGTCTAAGTATTCTATTCACCCGGTCATTCGATAAGAGGTATCGGGATCTCAAGAAACTTTATTGGTGGTCGGACATGAAAGCGGAAATTGCCCGCGTCGTTAGCAAATGCCTTACTTGCTTTAAGGTAAAAAGTCGAATATCGAAACCTTGAAATTACTCCAACAACGAAATTCCACAATGGAAATGGGAGCGCTTATTCAATGGACTTTGTTCTGAAACTTCCTAAGACATCAGGAGGTTATGATGTTATATGGGTAATCGTTGATCGTCTTACCAAATCAGCCCATTTCATACCAATTAGGGAGACTTATTCCATGGAACAACTCACTAGACTTTATGTCAAGGAAATAGTCTCTAGGCATGGAGCACCAATTTCTATCATTTCTGACAGAGATAGTCGATTCACTTCAAATTTATGGAAATCCTTACAAGATTCATTTGGAACCAAATTAGAGATGAGCACAGCATATCATCCACAAACCGATGGTCAAAGTGAAAGGACAATTCAAACATTAGATAATATGCTCAAGCATGTGTGACTTTCTAGAAATGATTAGGCAAGTCATACTTCATCGAACTAGTTGTTTTACAACAATAGTCAACACATGAACATATTGACTACTCCAATTGAGACACTCTATGGTCAAGGTGTCAATCACTTATTCACTGGTCAAAAATCAGTTACAAATAACAACATATAGCTAGATAAGCTACGTCGATATACGACGCAAAATATTGGAAATATGTTCCATAAATCTGAAACCATTAGAATTTCAAGTTGTGATTATGTTGAAGTCACTTTGTCTTGGAAGGGCGTGAAGTACGATTTAGAAAAAAAAAAAAACATTGGACGACCAATCGTCTCAAAAATATTCTCACCTTTTCACAAGTAACATTGTAGAACCTAACACTGAATTAAGGATTTGAATTCCTTTTTTGGTTGAATGTGACAACTTCGTAATTTTAGGTCATTTACAAACATTGAAAATTTCACTATTCATCTCGAAATTTACTATTCACGTGTTACTATTCAAAATTTTACTATTCCTAAGGTTTTTTGGAGTGAGTAATATTTGGAAGCGTATTTCAAAATTCTTTTTACTATTCGTAACACTATTCATTCCGGGAGAAAATCCGATTCATGAGTCACTATTTATCATTTTTGTAAATTAGGTTTACGAGTATCAAATACAGCGTAACACGGAGGGTTAACTGGCAGTATTCATGGAATATCATCAAGGACATTTCATATAGACTAGATTTAGTCTACATATCATCAATAACATCATTTCATATCGATTTATGCACGGGTTTTGCATTTTACATTAAACGTTTATTTTCTTATTAAATAAAGCGCTATCAATAAACATTATTTTGAAACATTTATCCGACACTTCCAAAAATAATCCTAATATATTTTTATACTCATTTTAAGACTATAAAAATTATATTATTATTTTACTCGATGTTTTCAATTTATTTTGAATATAAATTGTTATATTTATAAAATTTCTGACGGTTTTAAATAAATTCAACTTCGATAATTATTATTCACTCAATTCCTACAAGAAATGTATTTTTATAATTTTTACGGCTTCAATATATCTTTATTTTGTTCGTTAAAATTTATTTTTTAGTTAGATTATGACTATTAAATACATATTTATACCTACAAATTACACATTTTATTTACACTTAAATACTTAACTCATTGAAAATACATCTCACCCCCTCCACCAAGGCCACTCTTAATCATATATGTAACCAGATTGAGTTTCTCTACTTCATGTACACCTATACACATATTAAGGAGATATTTGTATGATATTTTCATTTCACTAGATATTACTTCACAAAACACATAGACAACACATTCTATAGGTGAAATAAACCCAAAAACTCTCTCCATTTCTCTAAAACAATTCGGCCAAGCAAGAACACATGAAGAATTCATAAGATTTTCAAGCTACAAGTATTTATCAAGTTCTATTAGTGATCTATGTTAAGGTTTTGAAATAAAAACCTATAGATTAATAAGGTTTTCATCATTTTCTTTCACATAATCATTAAAGTAAGCATTTCATGATCTTCAAAATTTTTTATATTCATCTTTATGTTATTTTATCATTTTTGCAAGAAAACATGCATGTTACATATGAGTTTATACCACTTTTAGTGTTTTTATTACCTATTATCAATTATAATCATCCTATAAATTATCCCTTGAAACATATCACTTTTAGTGATGTCTAGGAACCCATGACACCCTAAGAAGGTGTATGGTAGGATTTGGATAGCTTCGGAGTTGTTTTGAATTGGTTAGAATAGGTTTTGCGCGATAAAAACTCATTTCGACAAGTTTGTTAAAGGGTCTGTCCTTATTTATGAAATCTGGAAAATCCGACAGTTTGTAAAATATTTTGGGCTAGTTATTTAGAAAATACACTTCAAAACAGCAGCGTGGCGCTTGAGCGGATTAAAACGAATATACTTGAAGAAGTTATGAATTTTTTAAGTTAAGTGACGAAACTATTAATTCAGAAAATTTCAGCATGTTACTTCCACTTTTTACGAGTCAAAAATGAGGCTTAAGCGTTATGAAATGTGTCGATTTTATCAAAAATATTTTGGAGAACAAAAGTTGGAGAACTATTTTGGAGTACTTTCTCTTATAAAATGACGTCTTCTAGTAGAAGTAAGTTCACCTAGCATATTTTCCAAAATGTCCAACCGTTCGTCGAGCGGAGTTGTAACAAATAAATTACGGTCACCGCTTAAACTTTTTGAAAACATTTTAAACAATATTTTGGACACAAGTACCATACTTAACCTATATTTTTCTCCATGATCGAGACCTCTAGGATGAAAACTTAAATGCTAAAACTTTGAGATAACGATACAAGCTTCCCAAAACCGTTGAGTTTGTTTCCTAACATTCGATGTGCACCATTTTACGACTAGCTTTTCAAGGCCGTTTATTTCACTTTCATGAAATTTCAAGCGACATTATTTTCTGACGAAAAGTTATAATTTCACAATAAATCATTAAATGATTATCGTAGGATATCATTTCAACGTAAATACTTGTAAAGTATTTTATAACATGATGAGATGTCATAAACATATATTTTGACGATAAATTCTATTTTCAAAAACGTACAAGTGGTATAGATTACATATGGATTTGCATGCATGACATTGTTTCATGATTTACATTAGAACATATCATTCATAATAAGTCATGGTCGGAGGTTGGCCTCATTTGATATTATATTATATCATCATAATCATTGCAACAATGGTGAGTTTTCATAGCCCGATTTATTCAAGTTTATACTTATTTTCAAACATACGGGGGAGAATACATTGCACATCATTTTATTACGATACCAAGTATATTAAATTCATTACATTGCTTAAGTTACCTCATTGCCAGTTAAATGTCCCCATTTCATAAACATGAACCGTTAATTTCATAGAAGCGTGAGTGAGTGGATAGATCTATCGAGGGTGACACCTCCATCCGGGTTGGCGGATTCCAACCGGACGGATGCATTTCATTTCATAATCACTATTTGAGTTGTTTGGCAAAACACTTTCTGTTTAGGCGAACATCGGGTAAGCCGGCTTGTGTCATGGACTTATAGCAATTGTATCATTTTGTGGCGACATTGTCATACATAATTTATACTTGTGGTAGTCGTATTCAACATTTTCAACAACTCTATGAACTCGCTCAACCTTTGTGTTGACACTTTTAGCAATGTATTTTCAGGTAACTAAGGCATATACTTCATGGCATGCATGTGGACATATCATAGAGTCAGCGGTGACAGGCAGCGTCTCACATGGGATTTATACACTTTAAAAACATTGTTTGACTTGTACCAAACTTATTTTCCGCGCATAGTAACTTTCATTTGGGACCTATCTTTGTAACTCTGAATGTTTTATTAAATCAAGCGATGTATTTTTCAAACGACACTTTAGGTCGTTCAATATAACTGTGATTGTGTTGCTATGGCGGTCAATCCCGAGAATTCCATTCATTCGGTTGCCAAAGCGAGTAATTTGGGGGTGTGACACCTAGGTGATTTCAAAGTGGTGAGCGGGTGAGGGTTTTGTGGGATTGCGTTCTCAATTTGGGGATTGGGAGCGGGTAGGGTGAAGAATCTTATTCGGTGGAAGACACGTATCATGGTGGGTGATGGATTTTCACGAACAAAGGTCGAAGAAGGGGATAGACTAAGAGAAGCTAAAAATGAGAAAAAAAAAAGTTTACTTGATAGGAATCAGCAAAGAAACCTAAGCGAGGGTGGACTACTAACTAGCTATTCTATTCGGCGGTAATGCAAAAAAACGTCTTACGGCGTTCGGGTCAAAGGAACTTCCTTTTAGTCAAAGCAAGTTTTTCAACACCCTAGGTAGTGAACCTAATCGTTGTAGTGTAGTATTAGGGGTAAGCCACGCGAGGAATTGATATCGTTCTCTAGGGGAATAGGAATGCTAGTGAGAAGTTACTACGCTAAGGTTGGGGTTGAGGAAGATTATTTTTTATCTTTTATGTTTTTAGAAAGGAAAAGTACTAATCTCGGGGTTTGGATTTGGGGGGTTGGTATTTCTACCGATTATTCTACTATTATCTAATTATCTAAACTAAGGTGGTGGTAGTCTATGTCTAATTATTGTGTGCTTTCGTTATAATAGTTTAAAGATGTGTTTACTTAGGTTTTACTACTTCTTAATTATCTCCTATTGGTGGTTGAATTGTCACGTCCTTATTCCTAATTGCGTTGTGTGTCTAAAGTTGTAGGGTATGCGTTTCTCCCTAACTCTTTGAAGTTACCAAAGGGTCTCGTCTACAAAACCCACTAGGGATGATAAACTCTAACTCTAAGGCCTCTTTGGATAGTTTAGCTTACAAAAACACAAAGTGCTATAACCTAAGGTTCACAAAGATTAATCAAGCATTAAGTACACCACGAATGACCTATCGCATTACTAGATCATTAATCAACTAAGATAAGAAACAACCAATCAATATTCAATAATTAAGTTTCATATTCCTAAGCAAACACACAAGTAAATTAGCCGGACATGGAGAACATGCAAGCATACACACAAATAATTGAAGACATAATTAAATTAATGAAGTAAACAACTTATCTTGGCGTAAGATAGGGTTTAGAACCTAAAAATACGACCTTGGTTTGGTTTAGGTTTTACTCCAAAAGTTTACCCAAAAGACTACTCTCTAAAAGCTGAAAATTAGATTCTATATATAAGATTACATGTGCGGCGGTCACCTTATGATTTGTGGCCTTGGTCGTGCTATCATTAGGGTTCGTCTTGGCAAGTTAATCTTGCGGCCGACGGTCATATCTTGTGGCGATCCTCTTTTAAGCTTCTACGTAGTCCGGATTGAATCAGGCGAGGAGTTGCGACGGCCTACTCTTTTAAAGCAAGCCGATCCTCCAAAACTAGCAATTTCTCTCGGTGAGTCACAAATTCCTCCGGCGGCGTCGCGGATTATGATGGCCAGCGTCCCCTTGTATGGCTGACTTGAGTGTCTCGATTCTTGACTTTGGCCATTTTCTTCATATATCTCCGCCTTTAAATCCAAATAAGTGCCATTACGGACATTTTGCCTTCAAGAGACTAAAAGTGAAAATGAGCGATATTAAGCGATACGGATCTGAAAGTGATCAAATAAGAACTAACTTCAAAAACGACCCCTCACTTATTAATGCATTTTTTGCAAAATGCTTTTCTACACAACTAATATTTACAAAATCATTCATCCTTTTTAGGATAAATATAAACATTTTACACTAATAAATTTTTTTTAACGACGGAATATATATATAAAAACTAGCAAGGCGCTAGCATTACAAAAGCGATTTAAGCCAATCAGTCCAACTAATACAGTTTTTGCCTCTAAACTTTAACAAAGAAAAGGAAAAAAAGACGGTGTTATAAAAAATGTAACATTTTCTCATAAATCAAATTTTATGAAGTGTATCTATCCTAGTGTTTGTAGTTGGTATAGTAGTAAAAGAGTGTACACAAGAACATAGGCAAAGGAGTATTTTTATGGACGTACTGTTTATGAGGCAGTAGGTGGCTTTTAGGTGACTCTTTGGAGAATTTCACAATGCTAAGTTAACTCATATATCACCATATAAGTGAGTAAACAACGAGATAAGTAAACTACATTTATACACATTGTGGAGATTTTCACGGATGCTTTAAAACTAATAAAAACAGTACAAAACATGAAAAGATTATCAAAAACACATGATTGATGATATATTGTGATAACTCCATGCATAGTGTAGATTTTATAGAAAGTTGGTTCTCTAGGAAACCCTAACTTGTGGTAAAGTTTTAAATCCAATACAATCTTTCCCCGAAGAACTCACCTCATGTTATATTCACATTTTCCTTGCCGCCGGGGAGAGTTGCGATGAAGCACAAGGCGTATTTTACAAAAGGGTTGGTAATTAATACAATTAAAAATTGATAACCTTACTTAACTGGTGTCATTAACCAAAGCTAAAGACTTATATAGTTATAAACTGTTTTCTTCAAGGTTTTAAGGTAAAGTAAACCTGTTTTCTAAACCTCAAAATAAATCCAAACCATATTTTGCACCAGTACATCAAATAAATAGCTAAAGTTTATAGCATGTGTATACAACTAATACGATGGAATTAAGCCTTCCATATTATAAAACAACTTAGATTTAAACATCTCAAAGATAAATTTTATCTATCTCTTATATCTAAACATATGGCGATCACTCAATGGGTTATCTAACACTAGTTCTATATATCGTACCCTGCTAGTTTGTGGTGGTTTTAATAATATTTTGTTGTTTAACAATGTTAGAGGTTGTTGTGTTATTTGGTCATAACGGGTAATTGATCCACACCGATGCTTGTTTTGTAATGCAGTTGTTGTAGCCGGTTAGGTCCATGTCCATTTGGTTTGTTTGTTAATCGTATAAAACAGTCAAATAAAGCAAATGAAATGAGTTTATGTAATCGACAAAAAATTAAAAGACGAATAACCATCTCTTCAAATTGGTCTAGCCGTAAAGTGTCTATCGAGGCTTATAAGATATTATAGTTCAAACCATGTTGAGTCAACATCTTTGGATGACCATGAAAAGTCTTAGTTCAAACAATGTTGAGTCAACATCTTTGGATGACCATGAAAAGTCTGAAAACAACAATAGGAATAACAATTT
This sequence comes from Chrysanthemum makinoi, assembly GCA_910596185.1. NCBI lineage: Eukaryota > Viridiplantae > Streptophyta > Magnoliopsida > Asterales > Asteraceae > Chrysanthemum > Chrysanthemum makinoi. The sequence goes on from OU343219.1 coordinate 38,550,974, forward strand.
ATCCGAGTATATCAGAAGAAAAAAAAGGTTTGACTTCCACTAATAATCTCTAAACATAGATCATTATTTGTTTACTCGTTTACCATATTATACGAGCAACATCTTTATAAATGTGTATCTTTCGTAAGCCTAATTTCGTACTTGTTTATGTTACTCCTTAAAACATAACTCTCTTAAAACTAGTTTTTTGTGATTAAATTATATTCATATTTATTACTATATTGGTTTTCTATGAACATTGGATTAGTGATGAAATGAATGATGGGCAGAGAAAACGTACAAGGAAGTAAAAGGTGGTGTCATGTGAATTGAAGAAAAAGATAGTATTCATGGGATTGGATGGACACACAAGAAACACAAAAGACCATTAATTGTTGATATGATTCATCATTTACTTGACCCTTCACTTTATTTTTCCACTTCAAGACAAAAAGTAACTCATTCAACCACTTCAATACTCGGTTTATCTGATAACCATATCATAACACAAAGAAAGGTGTCGATGACTTACAAAACACTTTATAAACACATTTGAGAAGTCTTTAACAATTAATGCTTTAGACTAAATTTGTTGCTACTAATCATCCAAGCTTTAGCCTTTACCCACCCACTTTATAAACACATTTGATGTAAGTTGGGTGGGTCACTGAAATGCCTTAAAGTTGGTCAATACGTAGTATGCATGTTTGCTCAGTACCCAACGCCCTAAAAGCCTTCTTAGACCTCGTACATTGTTCCTCTGATAACGTGTGAATTAATCTCGCATTGATTCTTCCCTAGCTACCATCAATTGACCATGAATTGCACTTTTCCTTCTCCTCATAATGTTTGCTCAGTCTGATGTTGATCGATGTATTTGGTTGGTGTGAATTGAGGTATGGCATTGATCTCTACCTAGCTATTACAAAAATGTTCGAAATGTTTGTTTACTAAAAATGCTCAACGAACCAATAAACAATTAGAATGTCTTTCTCCAAGATTAGAATGTCTAATACCCTAGATTAGCTAAATTGAAGTGTGTACCTTCTTAAGTGTTGGTTTTCTCTATACTTAAACTACTAGTAGCGTCGTGAGTTGAATCGACGCTTGTGAGAATCGAAAACACATGTTTGTTTACTAAAAATGCTCAACATGTTAACCTTACTAATCTCGGATTTATAGTTAACACAATTCAACTTTCCCATTGCGACCAACGCATGTTAACTTGTAGTTGTTGTGAATTGGAGTATCGATGAGGTCAGCTCTTGCTAAAATAAATAATGCTTGACGATCTATGACAATTGATATTATGTATGTGCTATGTTGGACCAGTTTGTACCAATTTCATATCATCTACTGTATTTTGTGTATGTGTAAATACCATATTATACTTACTTTCAGTTCAATCCATGGTTATCCGATTTTACTTACTTTGTGGGGTTTAAAAAGTAGTGTAATTTGGCGCCTTATGGGGGTGAAATTTGCAGATGTATTACGCTATAATTAATAAACCTTTATTTGTAGCATACAATTTATATATTGGTTGATGATATATTTTCTAAAACATGATTATACATTAATACACTGGGTTAACCGACTTATTTTTGAGAAATGATGATCTTTATCTTCAAAAGTTGGTGGATTTAAACAGTAAAATAATGTGAAATGCAGTTGTAAGTATATGCTCTTTGAAGTGAATGAGTTTCTGTGCTTCCCAAAACCAAACATCCCTTGTTTTGCTTCCTTTTTTTTAACTTTTGTCTTTTTCATATCTTCCCATGCATTCGAAGTTATTACAATATAATGCAGGTGACTATTTAATACTTACCACACCCATGCCATCCTCTCTGTATAGACTAAACATGAAATCTCTGCCGTCCACTTCATCGATCCGGATTGACACATTCAAATAAAAGGCCAAGATCACTCTTGAAGAAACACAAATAACCACAAACAAACACAATTACCCATTGGGTAAAAGCATTTATCATTCTTTTATATGCAACACCAAAACACACACACCCCTCCCAACTAACATAAATCCTGTTCAAAATTCTCTCAACACCTAACATAAATATGGTTGTTTACTATATCGACTACGACAATTTACCACCAGCATGCCGTTTTTTTCGTCTCGACAAAAGTGGCTTAGACTACCTTCATAATATTCGGTTAGTTACTTTTGCTTTTGTGTATTTGTTATGTCATGTGATATAAGCAGTTGAAGTTTCTTGTTCATGTGTTTTGTTTGATTTGATTGAATACAAGTGTTTGAGCAGCTAAATTTTTAAGTTTGAACAGTAAGTGTTTTCTTTTCTTTTTTCTTTTATTTATAAGTGAATCAGTATGTCGACTAGGCTTTTGCTAATGTGAATTTTGATGTTTTGATTATTAAAAAGTGACTGCAAAAGAGTCGAGAATAATACTTGTCACTCATTTTTTTAAATGTTTCATATATTCTCGCATTATTTCATATTAATGCCCCAAAGTTCCTAAATATACTTGGTAAAGATTTATATATTTGGCGATTTATGTAAAATATCACGGATCCTAAAACATTTTAACTTCTTACCACCGAAATGCTTACCTAAGTAATCACCATTTCTTCTATAAATTTTATATCTTTAATAAATAATCTTATATGAATGGGCCATCCCTATTCTTCGGTGGTTTATGATATATTGCAGAACAATCGCTTTTGAGGACAGTGGTGATGGAACTATCGTCCAAAGAGAATGGGATGATCTCTAGCCAAAATTCATCTTGATATATTGCTTGTAAGTATTCATTCCTGGTATATTCTGATAAGGCATAATTTATTATGTACATATGCTAATTGATACATTGCCAGGGAACACACGATTCTTCCAAGCATTGCAACACCAGGAAGAGATCATCTTTTATTTCCTTTTATCAAACGGAAAAGGGATCAAGATGGAAGTAAAACAGAGATTATTTCCGAAAGACGGAATAAAATTTATGGTAATATTGAAGTTAAAGACACGGTAAAGATGCCAAAGGTGATTGAGAGACCAAATAGCACCGTCACTTATGGTGATACGAGACTAGAGAAAGACAAATCTTCCAACATGCACAAAAACATATCTTCATTCCAAGAAAACATATCCAATGTGAGAAAACCAGTGGCATATTACGTTAAAGTGTTTAAGAATTACATATTAAGTGAAATGGACGATGATAAAGCAATGGTGAAACTCCATAAGGAGCAGAGGAAAAAGGAGATCAAAGATAGAAGAACACGCGATCAGGATTTCAAAGATCCTGATATCGATACTAATAGAGACATGCACCGTCTTGAAAAAAGGAAATCTGCACGCAAAGTTGAAGATTATAGAGTTCGTTCTGGATTGGGTCCATATGATGACAAAGATGCCCTAAAAAGTGAGTACATATTTATCTCGTATCAGCTAGCTTTTTATTTTTTGGGTATTGTAAATACAGTATGAACTTATGACATTTGTTTGATATAGGTATGTACAGCAAAGAATTGGCTTTCTGTGAGAAAGTGAAGGATAGATTACGGCATATTCCCTCTGGTTTTCTCACTTACTCCCTCACTTAATATGTACACATTTTTTTAATTTCTTTTGTAAATGGCATATTACGTTAAAGTGTTTAAGAATTCTAAAAGAAACCATTTAGTCCTACTTGCAAATCATATATTTTACTCTTGGCCCAAAATGAATGCATCATTAGTCTAGACAAATTATTAAATGGAGACGTTCGACTTTTAGTCGCATCTAAATACCCCTCGATATGACAATATTCATCAAATAGAAGAATCTAGTTGTTCCGAAACAACATTATCAACATTTGGTAAGTTTACTTGTGGGCAAGGGGGCAATGTTGGATTCAACTTTGCCAAAGAGGGACATAGCCAGACAGTTTTCACATTTATGTTGACACACAGGTTCTGTTTTTTGACATGTAGGATCTAATTCTTTGCAAATTACTCTATATAATTTTCTATCTGCTGGTATAAATATCTATGTCTAGTTGCTATGCTAGTGTAATCTGTTTATATAATGAGCTACCTGTAAAACGGCATGTAACGTCCTTGTAGGAAAGTTCCATCTCTTACTTGTACAGTGGTTCAGGTTTAAGTTTCACATACCCTGTCCTTGATAATGTTTTAATATTTGAAAGGGTTGCTGCTGATATGCAGAATAAGCTACGAGTCTTTCTAGCCCCTTTTCTCCATGGAGCACGCTATACCTCCTTTGGACGTCATTTCACGAAGGTAGACAAGCTAAAAGAGGTATGATCTCTGTGTTCCCTTTTATCATTTTATTGATGATAAGTTGTCATATTTGGGACATAAATGGATGTTACACCATATAGTTTTTATAAAAATTTACTTTGATGGATGTCTTTTTTTTTTAATACATGGGTTTCCGACTCCACATTGCGAGCCGACTAATCCGAGGGCGACTATCCTATTTGGATAGCCCGGAGTCGGCGCAGATGAACCTCCGTGGCCAATGGGGGATTAATTTTCTCCCAAGGGTTTGATGGATGTTACACCAAATGTTCTGAGGAGATAAGATAGATCTTGTTTGTGTTACTAAAACTATATAATTTGTATATTATCTAAAAAAAGCACATCTGACGCTAGATTTGTAAGCTGCTATCAGCTATGCCTACTGTGAAGCTTATGACATTGCTTTTAATGTGCAGATAGTTGATAGACTCCATTGGTATGTTCAAGATGGTGATATGGTAAGAAAATTTCATTTTCTTTATATCGCTCACAAATTTTTTAATTAAATTGTATCATATTTAGCGAACCTCATTGTACTGTATATTGTGGAGGTGTTTGCATTTTTCTCTTTGCTGTACTTATGAACATTAAATAATCTGTTATTAGATATAGATAGTAGACTGTTGTGGTTCAAATGACTTCAGTTGTTAATGAGCAAAATAAGGGAAATGGTATCATTGTTTCTCTTAAACTCTCTAAAACAAGAATAAACAGATCATAATTTTAGATTTTTTTTCAGGTGGTGCCCAAAGCTTCTGGTTTTTTTGATTGTCAACATCAGAGTTCGTATCTGTTCATTGTTTTTGGCTTTCAACAAACAGAAAGGGGGTGCAGGAATCTGCGAAGAACCGGAAAAACTGATTGGACCCTATTCGAGTTAGTGTGATACTTTTGGTACAGTGATACATTTAGAGATCAAAACCCGATTCAACACACGCACCTTATAACCTACATAAAACCAAATTATTGTTAAAACACTCTTAAAAAAAAGAAAACTAACTTCTCTGCCGTCCTTCACCCTCCTCAGCTCCACCATCCTCCTTTTCCCTCCCATTGTCCTCCCATATTCTATTCTCCTCTTCCCAACTATCTTCTTGCTTATCTTCCTACCAACTTTGCAGCGTTTGGAATATGTCGAATTGCTATTCAGTGTCTAGCTGTTAGTGGATGAGTCTCTGCCTTTATTACCATTTCTAAGGTAATTGGTAGTTCAATTTTAAATATTCCATGAGGTTGATGAGTCTCATCACACAACGGGATATTGTCTTCCAAGAGTTTATGAGTCTATACGTTCTTGGTGTTAGGAGACGGTTCTCCGCCTTCAGTTTCATTAAGAATGTTGAAAAATCACTACTTAACCAAAATCCCATGGCTTCTATACACATAACGCATATATATGCTATAAATAGCTTCACTCACTGCATTTTTCCACATTTGACTTTGTTTATCCGGAGTGTGAAGTTTATGAATAAAAAAATCCGCCGAGTTTTGAAACATATAATACCCAACAGACGAAAACGTAAAAAAACAAACGAAAAAGTAAAAAATAACATCAGCAATAACAAAGGGGGACGAAAGCGTAAAAAAAAGCGGCAGTAACGAAAGGGTCGAAAGCGTAAAAAGAGGTTAACGTAAAAAAGCGGTGAAAGAGTAAAAATGGTCGGCGGCAAAAAATCAGACGAAAATATAAAAAACGGACGAAAACGTAAAAAATCGAACGAAAACATAAAAAAACAGACGAAAACATATCTAAGAAGGTGGTCCATCATATCTCTTTAGCTACTAGTACTAGTAGAAGTACTCTTTCTTAAAAGGGTAAAAGTCAAAGTGATAAATAGGTTTTCTCAAATGTACCAATATGATAACAATGGTCATTTATGTACCAATATGCTAAAACAAAGATAAAATTATATACAATGATAAGTAATTCTTCACATCTTCATCTCTCACATCTGCATTGTTAGTCTTTTATACTAACGGCCGTTAGTAAATAACTTAAAACTTGGTTTTCTTCTGCGTTTTACGTTTTTTCACATTTTTCACGTTTTTTACGTTTTCGTTTTTTTTTTTATGTGTTTTCGTCACGATTTTCACGTTTTAGTCTGTTTTTTTCGCGTTTTTAGATCCATTTTCGTTTTCGGTTAATCCCTTTTCATATGTCTTCCATTGTTTTTCGTTTTACGACCGTGGCTTTATTTCATCTTCTTACATTTTTTCGTTTCACGTCTGTTTATTTATGTTTTCGGTATGTTTTTCGTTTTGCGATTCCGTTTCAGATGTTCGTCCATTTTCCATTCCATTTCCTTTTATATTTCCACGTTTTCATCCATTTTCATTTATTATTTCATTCCATTTTTTTCGTATTCCATTTTCATTCCATTTTATTCGTCCATTCCATTTTTATTCCATTCCATTCCATTCCATTTTTTCGCATTCCATTTTATTCGATTTTTACGGTCATGTTTTCGTCCGATTTTTCGTCGTGACCATTTTTACTCTTTTTAGTCCGTTTTTTTTTTCATTACGTTTTAGATACGTTTTTTGTTTTTTACGTTTGCGTCTATTTTTTTTTCGTTTTCGTCTGTTGGGTATTATATGTTTTTTTTATTCATAAACTTCACACTCGGGATAAACAAAGTCAGATATGGAAAAATGCAGTGAGTGAAGCTATTTATAGCATATATATATGCGTTGTGTGTATAGAAGCTGTGGATTTTGGTTAAGTAGTAATTTTTCTACATTCTTGATGAAACCCAAGGGCGGAGAACGTCTCCTAACACCAACAAAGAATAGAATCATACACTCTTGGAAGACAATATCCCATTGTGTGATGAGACTCATCGGCCTCATGGAATATTTAAAATTGAACTACCAATTACCTTAGAAATGGTAATAAAGGCACAGACTTATCCACTAACAGTTAGACACTGTATAGCAATTCGACATATTCCAAACGCTGCAAAGTTGGTAGGAAGATAAGCAAGAAGATAGTTGGGAAGAGGATAATAGAATTTGGGAGGACAATTGGAGGGAAAAGGAGGATGGTGGAGCTGAGGAGGGTGAAGGACGACAGAGAAGTAAAATTTTTTTAAGAGTGTTTTAACAATAATTTGGTTTTATGTAGGTTATGAGGTGCGTGTGTTGAATCGGGTTTTGATCTCTAAATGTATCACTGTACCGAAAGTATCCACGATAACTTCGAAATGGTCCAATCAGTTTTAGGTTCTTATGATTCACACCTACTTCTGTTTGTTGAAAACCAAAAACAATGAACAGATACGAACTCTAATGTTGAAAATCAGAAAAACCATAAGCTTTAGGCACCACCTGAGAAAAGAAAATTAACTTTTAAAATTTTGATGTTTATTCTTGTTTTAGAGAGTTTAAGAGAGACAATGATACCATTTCCCATATTTTGCTCATTAACAACTCTTTTCAGGAATGTAACTATCTATTTGTATTAGTTATCGGTTTTTCATATTTCTAGTTAGTTTTTGAAGACACAAATCATAGAAATACCTTAACCATTTTACAGAAACTTTTAAAGTACGTTTTTTTTGTAAAATTGATAACCAAAAACTTATTTTAAGAAAGAGTACTTCTACTAGTACTAGTAGCTAAAGAGATATGATGGACCACCTTCTTAGATATGCTGAAAGACTCCATAGATTTGTTGAAGTAAAAAGTTGAATAGGATGGTGGTTTTATAGACCTTCTCTAACTACATTCGACGGTAGAGATCAACCTTATTAAAAATTTATCAAACACATGTATATTTCTACTTACAAAAAGTATAACAATGTCTTATTAATGCAAGTTAAGTTGGTGGGAGCATTCATAGTTTGATGTACATACACTTAATTAATATTCGATCAGAAGCTAGCGTGGTGAGAACAAGTGCTTAACGAGTGGACCGAGATTTACTCATCGACCCAAACTTGTGTGATTTTAAAGATAGAAATAAAACGTTGAATGCGTGTTTCTTTTTTTTTGGAAGTTTGTTTAAGACCACGCATCTTGGGTGGAAAAAAGGAGATGTTAGTCGTGCAAACAATTGACTTCTTCTATATTAGCTCAAATCACTCGTTAAACCTTTCAAGCTCATTTTATGGGCTCGAGCTTGAGCTCGAGGCTCGATAAAGCTCGGATTAAACGAGATCAAGTCAAGTTCGAGCTCGAGTTACACGAGAAAAGCTCGACCCATTTACACCCGTGTTACGTTAAGCCAACATCTTTGACTCCTTTGATATGAGCTATGCATCATTTCAATGTAATCAACATTTACTTTTGATGGAGAAAAAAGAACACACGTAAAAAGACAATATTTTATGATAATATGTTTATCAAACAACTAGAGAAAGTAAAGAGGCGTGCTGCATGCGTGAACCAATACACGCGAAGGTATGAATCTTTCGTCTCAATTGATAGCTTATCGAATTTATGGCCAACTACTTGTACTTTTCATGAAGAGGGTAAGAAGATGTCATCAGTATACACAAAACAACCCACCATTGTATCTTTAATGGACACTTCAATTAGGAGCTCATGCACAACAACCAAACATTGCCTTAATTCAAATCCGGGGATGTTTCAAATTTCAACTTTTTTTCTACTTAACGAACAAAACTGGAGCTCCCCAAAGTGAGGAACTTGGTCTGATGAATCCTTTCTCTAACAGTTCTGACAATCGTAGAGGATAATTGATAAGGTACTCGCGCCACGGGTGCAGCGCCAAACACTAAATCAATTTGGAATTCGACTTGTCTAACCGGTGGAATCGAAGCAAGCCTTAGTGAACTTCCGGATAGTCTCGCACAATTGGCACGTCTTTTAGATGCTCCTCTTCTTTTTCCTTCTCTTTCTTAACATCCTTTCTCGATGTACTTCTGATCTTTGGTACATGAGATGATATTTAGGCGAGACGGGTTCACGATGTCACTTCGGTTTTGTATAAAAGAAAATCTTTTAGACATACTATCATCTCATGTCACCCGATGTCACTTTGGTTTTGTGAACCCGCCTCGACTAAATATCATCTCAGGTCACCCGAAGACGTTGATGAAGAGGGTCTTGGATATGTAGCTATGAAGACTTTTTTAACAACCTTTTTTAAAATAAAAATAAAATTTCATAAATTAATTTGGATTTACATAGAGTTGGAAGCCAAACGAGGATGCCCGGTACTAAACGATAAAAAATCAACAAGGTTTCCCGATACCAAACGAATCATGGGGCTGCTTGTATAATAAGCTTAACCAACTTGTATGTATTTAAGGAAATGGCTTATTAGCTTATCGCTTTCTCAAAGCATAAGAAGTTGTTTTGAATGTTTGGCCAATTCTTGTAAAATGGTAAAAAGAAGTTGTAATATTTATTCATATTGAGAATAAGTTGTCCTAAGATATCTTACATTATGAATTAAACTCTGATAATGAGCTAATGTTTTATGATAACAGTGCATGTTCATAATGTGGATGCAAATGCGGGAGTTTTGTTATATGAGCCGATGAACTCATGAAAGAGTTGAATAGAGAGACGTTTTTGTTGGAATTAAAGCATATTAACTGTTTAATATATAATCATAAAGCACGACTACGCAACAGAAGCAATTAGATCAAGTATAACATAAGTAATTAACATAGGTTTCAAGAGCGTGTGTACCTTTTAGCAATAAATAGCAGACGAACACAATTTTGAATATTCGCGTGTGAATAATCTAACACACGAAACCATTAAAGATCAAAGTATGATCTCTCTACTGTTGCTCACACTACACGTTAAGCAAGAACACTAGTATGCTAGTGCTTAATACACGAATAAACAACGAAACACGAACATGATGTCCTTGATTGTTCTTGGATCTACCAATTGAATCCCACAAGGGAATTTTACAACTGATCGCACGTAAAAGAAAGAAAACAAATCAGTGGATGGAGTATAATATTGCATGCATATTCATGGCATTAGCATGCGTACATATTACATGCATACATATGATTTTTCTTTCTAGATTGTCGAACATACAGAAAACATAATGAGGGTTTTAGTAATAGTTTTGTGTCGTACTTAAACACCGGCCTTCCAGGATGTCTAAGCTTTATTTAAGGATGGTAAGTGCAATCGTGGAGATTAATCATAAAAGTTTACTAATAAAGTAACAGAGCCGCGCTATAAGTGACATCGAAAGGTTGCTAATAAAAGAAATTCAACCTGAAATTCTAGCACAGTGAGGGCAAATGCCAAGGTACGGCTATCTTCAAGAACAAATATGTGGAAACGCTTGGGACGGATGCAGCATAGCAAACATAAGCTTGAAAATAACAGTACCGTCGTACCGAGGCAAAGATCTGACATACAACACCTAAAGAAGCAAAATTTATGAGTAGATAACATCGCTAAAGCAAACCTTATCATTAACCGTTTCGTAAAGTTGAATGTGTAATTGCTTAATCTATTCTGCATACTTGTTAGGGTTTAAATTTATTAAATATGGCGTCTTTCTCCGAATGTTTCGATATGGTGCTGTACTTTTTTTTTGGTTAGGTAGTGTCTGTTTACGTGTCGATATGGTGCACCTTATCAACTTTCTCCCGATCTCACGTGGCTTGCCCGATCAACTGGAGGTTTGTGTGTGTGGCTGCCAGTCATTCAATTACTTGCTTTACGATGGAAAAAAATTTAAAAAATTAAAATTTTAATTTGGAAAACAAAAATTATTTTTAAATTCGTTTCACGTTTTTAAATGCTTTCGTCGGCTTTCACGTTTTCAATAATAGAATAAGTTCGCGGTTAGTCACTCAGTTAATAATAGTTTTCCACCCAGTTTTTTGTCCAGTTTTTATCCGGTTTTTATTCGTTTTTATCCGTTTCCACCTTTTTCGCTTTTCTAGTTTTTGTCGTTCATTCGTTTTTATAGTTTTTATCCAGTTTTCTTCTTACGTTTATCCGTTCTTATGTTTTGTCCGTTTTTTACGTTTTATCCGTTGCTTACACTTAGATTTTGTCCGATTTTACCCGTTTTTAAATTTTATTCTGTTTTCATTCCATCTGATTTACTATTCCATTTTTTCCATTTCATTCCAAACGTTTTTTTCATTTTTTTTTGTAATTTTTTTGATTTCAAATTTTATTTTTTTTTCATTTTCAAATTTTATTTCATTTTCATTTTTTTTAAAAATTAATTTTTGTTCAAATTAAAATTTTAATTTTTTTAAATTTTTTTCCGTGTAGGCAACCAATTGACTTGGCAAGCCCACGTCCACAAAATGGCCGTGACCAAAGCCATTAGATTGGAGAAAGTCAGTACCAATATAAACCAGAAAAAAAGTACACTACCTAACCAGGTTGAAAAAAAAATCACGAACCATAATACTCGAACGTTTGAGAAATGCATTGGCTATTTAATAAAACAAACCCTACTTGTTAAAAGCACAAGTATACAACCACTGAACCAGACAACCAAAGGGATTAGCAAGTGTAGGCTATGTTAAAACACAAGTGTAGGGACTGTTGGTACTAGTTACTCATGTGTAGTGTGGTAGGTACAAATGAAATGTATTAAGGGTCCGTTTGGTTTGTAGACGGGTTTAGGATTAAGATTAGGATTAGGATTTGGATTTAGATTTGGAGAGAGAAAATATGTTTATTTAATAAATTTTATAATTAAATTATTATTAAAAATATTATTTTAAAAATATAAATGATTATTTTATATAAAAATGAAGAAAGAGAAAGAGAGTAAAAAAAGTGGGGCCCCCTACTTTTTAGAAAACCCACCCTCCCCACTTCCTTTTATAAAACCCTTATATTTAGGCTAAAAATCCAAATCCATATATGTCAAAACTCAACCAAACATGGGTTTTTTATTTACAAATTCAAAACCCACTAAAATTTCATTAAACAAACGGCACCTAAATTGTCTAAAGGATTCTCAGGTTCTTGACACCTTGAAGCTCGGTTATCCATTTTTTACTCTCGATCTGTCCAAGACCTATGATATTGACTTATCATTGACACCTTATACTCGCATATTTATTTTGATATTGTGGTAGGTTGACACCTTGTACTCGCATTCATTTTGGTTGGTGAAGGTCTTATTATGTTCATCATCTAATCTTCTCATTTTGTGTATAGAAGTATAGCATTGTGTTTCACGTACAACACCCAAATTGCTTTTGTAAGATACAATTTTTCATTACATTTCGTGTTTCACGTACCACATACTAATTAAAATGAATGTGTAGCCGAAGTGGTCTTACCGATATTACATGTATTGAATAATTCGAAAAAGGTTTCTTTGGCTAGAGATAATGAAAACAAAGTCGTTTAAAACTAAAAATATATGGATATATCTAAATTGTTTAGGGTTTAAGCTAAACATATCCTTAGTACTTACCTTTAAGAGTTGAAACATGCAAATATAGTGGTAATGCAAATACAGTGGTACATTAATGTGATTGGCAGCAGTTATTTTATTTATTCTTAGGGTAAAAACCGAATATAAATGTCATAGTACTTGATTTCGGAATGAACCGAAAGTGAGCCAGAGTCTGCTAGAGCTCGAGGTCGGATGGTTTATATATATAAACGACGAGCCTCCTATTTTGAGCTCGAACTCGGTCCGTGAAGATTTGCTCAAACTTGAGCTCAACTCGGGCTTGAATAATTTATATGACGTGTTAAAAGAATAAAGCTTAAATGAAACTCGACTCGTGAATCACATTAGACTCGAACTTTTTTTTATTATAAGCTCTTTGTAAATAGTTATATATATAGAGAACATATACAAGAATATATTAATGAGGCTCGTTTGGCCTAGTCGATCTTTACATATTAAGCTCGAGCTAGATTATTAAAAGAGCCCAACTGGTAAGCTCTGGCTCGTTTATGCTTGACTCGTTCTAGTTTTTTAAAAAGTAAATATTGAGCTTTTCCAAAGCGGGCTATGCTAGTTTCCACCCAATGAGTCTATGTGTCCTTTTATTTCTTTTTCACTTAACTCATACTTACACGTACACAAACAGCTTGCACATTAATGTAGATGAAGTAGGCTTTTGATCGGTCAAGCAAGCAACCTTATAGGATGACAATTTTTACAGTTTATAATGTTTTGTGTCAAGAATCAAGCTTTGTCTTTTCGTGTAAAAGTTTCCGATATAGCATGGAGCTAGCTAGCAATTATATGATGAATGATGAAATATGTTTTACTTCATGCATGCCGTTCAAAATGGATCAATTGTGAATTAACAATTTAGACGGTAAAAGTATCAAAATCACCCATTAAAGGAACTTCCTGTTGGTTTTATGGATATAAATTAGTAGACGTGAGTTAGGATCGAACTCGAGACTTTGGGATTGCACACTTTACGTATGAGAATTTAAAGTTAATAATTAAATATAAGCGTTATATTTATTTATTTATTAAATAACTAACGGGACGTTAAGTAATTAATGTAATGGACTAAAGGTCGTTAAAGGTATTTGGAAAAGGACTTAATTGCAAAGTTTGGAAGATTCCGGAACCCCTTGTGGAGGTTATGAACCGATCGGCCTAGGGGATTAGGAAACAATCCACAACTTGTTCACCAAGTTTGCTTGGGTATATAAACAAGGCTAGGGTCTTGTTTTTGCACCTCTTGTATTCATTAGCTAAACCTAAAATTGTTTTGTGTGTGTGTTTTGCTAAAACCGATCGGCCACACCTTTAAGGGTGTCGATCCATAAACTTTTCCACATCAAGTTATTTGTTTACTAAAAACTAGCATTACTTTAATTCGGTTTAGTACGTGTGTACAAGAACATAGTAATAACACATTATTGTTATTATCTTGGATTGAATTACAAAACGGTAAGGGGTAATTCACATAATCCTAACTAAATCAAATTATGGTTCATCCGTTGCTAGTTTGTGGATTTGATTCTTGTTCGGCTAGAATCAACAAAGGTACGCATATTCTTTATGTTAATTAATTATTTGTTAATACATCCTATACGCTTCCGCATGATTACTTTGATGTTTTGTGATTATTTATTTGAATGTCTTGATATATAATTTCAATAGTGGCATCACGAGTCATTGGTTTTAATGAGTAATTAATTACATAAACGCGTAATAAAACAAATACTTGTATGATGTTTGGTATGTTTATCTAGGGTTTATGTTTTATTTATGTTTTGGTCGATTTTTTAATTCATGGGGCGTTCCCTAATTTTTTAGATCGACACATGTATAAATTTTAGGGTTTTGAAAATTGTTTGCTAACCTTATTAAAACCTAGAATTAATATTGATTACGTGATTAATTAGTGAATAATTTGTTATGTGTCATGGAATTTTTATATGCGATCTTGTGACTTATGTGTATAATTGTTATGATATCCATGATTATACATGCATGTTAGTCATGGATAAGTTGCTTTGATAATTGTTTAATTGTTGAGACATATTTAATTACGATAAATCTTGAATTGGGGAAGACTTCAATTACATATATTAATGAATCAATTATGTGCAATTTGGTATATTTTAATTAAGGGTTTCATAATCGATTCGTCGATGTATGTGGCTCACTTTCTATCATTTGGAGTGAAAGCCTAATTAATATATACATTAATTTTAACCTAGATATTGATTATTAATAGGGTTTTATCGAATAAGTTGCATGTGGCTACTTGTTTACACGTATAAATTGTTTATTATGTGCGCATTGTTTTTAGTAGTGTATTTTTTATTAGTATTACTTGTTTGTTTATTATGTGCGACAGTTTAAGAAAAGGGTAATTTTGAATAGAAAAATAATACGGACTAAACAATGGCGAAATTTGATTTGTTTTGGAAGAGTTAAGTTTTCAATAGTTTAATTGATTGGTGACTTTGGTACAATGACTGAACGGCTCACCCATTCGAATGAACTAATAAAAGGGGTTTAAAGAAGTGCGCATAGTCACTGCTATGGATGTCTTAGGTTGTGCTTTGGCAGCGTGGTCCTCTGCCTTGTGAGTTCGAGTGGAGCTACTTAGTAAGCCATATAATGTGCAAGCTCATCTTAAGGGCGAATTAGTGTTAATTCCATGCGCCACTTCGGTGGTAATTATTCGAAACACTAAGTGTTTACACTTATGCAAAAGTACGGTATAATGGATGATAATTAATACTAAATTCCTTGATTGGTGAACCCAATACCTCAATCAAAACTTTGATAATTTGATCTTTATGAATTGGTAATAAAAAGTTTTTTATTAAATTATGCTACAAGATGAATGCATGACATCTTTGTACATATTTGATTTGACCACATAAAATCAAAACTAGTACCCTTTTAAATTAAGAATATGCCATCTAATTAAAAGGAACACTTGAAGTTGCAATTTATGTCATGAGAGTACTTGGCTAGATTGTGATGGAGAGGTAAATCTCTATGTAAAGTGAGACCTTACATGGACATATTTGCAGTTCTTTAAGTTAGACACTTAAGTTGAGTAGGAAGTGAGACTTGGACTCAATGGCATAAGATGGGATGAAACATGTTTATATTTGCAATAGCGTTGGAAAATATAAATCCCATAATGATCTAGGAGTTGGAAATTGTTTGCCAATTAATGTTCGACAGATTACCTTATTGTATGCGTTTGTTGCTAGAGATCAATGATGTAATGAACCTATGATAATTTGGATCCTAGTTTTTGAGAAAATTATATGGTTATATGTTTATATTACCGTTGGGTATATTTATTTTCTTGAAAAGTGTATTATCGAAAATACTAATACTTGAACTTTTTTCTGTAGAAATGGCTCAAAACACCGATAACACTAACACTGCTCTAAATTCTGCGTTCAAAAGCTTTTTTGATCGAGAAAAGTTGAGTGGCTCTAAGAATTTCAATGATTGGCACCGCTCTTTGAGAATTGTCTGTAGAGTTGTGACGGTTGAAATATCTTTATGAACCTTGCCCTGAACAACCAACTGGTCCCGATGCTACTCAAGCTCAAATTGATGCTTGGCAACTTGAGTATAAGCGTCATAATGATGTGTCTTGTCTTATGTTGGGAACAATGGAATCGCTCTTCAAAAGCGGTTTGAACATTATTTCCCATTTAATATGCTCAATGAACTTCGGACTATGTTTGAGAAACCAGCCGTCGAGATTTATGACTTGACCGGCGTGTTACCACTTGTAGGCAAGGTGAGGTAAACCCGTGAGTGCTCATGTCTGGAAATGAAAGGTTACATGGACCACTCAAAGCACTTGGCAAAACTTATGATGATGACATGGTACGTGAATCGATTAATCGATCCCTTAACAAGGATTTTAATGGTTTTGTCGAATTTCAATATGCACTGCGTGGGGAAGACGAGACCTCACGACTGTGATTGCTAATTGACTATGAGAAGGGTTGCCTCAAAAGGTTCCTACCGCCCAGGTACTTATATTGGGGTGGAAGGATTAATAAGCCAAAACGCGGCGTCTGCGAACAACAAGAAAGGGTAAGGGCAAGGTTGACAAAGGCAAACGGTGATGGCCTATCAACCTCAACCCAAGAACCTACTCCTAGGAAGGATAATCCTAAAAGGATCAAGCATGCCACCAGGCGTTGGGCATTGGAAGAGAAATTGTGCTCTCTATCTTGATGAATTGCGGGAAAATAAAAAGAAGTATGAAGGGTCCTTGGGCGGTTCTTACGGTAATTTATTTGTCATTGAATTATTTACTCTAAATCATAATAATTCACGGGTATATGATACATGGAACATATTCACATTTGTAATACTGAGGGGATTTAGAGTGGAAAGGAAGCTTGCCTATGGGGAGCAATATCTGCCACGTGGGAAATGGCACATATCACATTTGTTGAAGGCGTAGGAACGTTTAGTTTAGTATTGCCTTCGGGCTTAGTACTGTTATTGAACAATTGTCATTACGTACCTTCTATAATTAGAGGTGTTGTTTCCTTTTCAGTTTTGTTGGATGATGGTTTTACTCATACTATTTCAAGTAATGGAATTGATGTTTCTTTAAATGGTGTATTTTATTTTAAAGCAATTATTGTGAATGGTGTGTTTGAAATTGATGTGATTGGAAATGAATCTAACAAAAATAATAATTCAATGTTTAGCATTAACAAGAAGATAAAGTTAGACTTGAATTCTTCTTATCTTTGGCATTGTAGACTTGCTCATATCGGCAAGGCTCGCATGCATAAGTTGCAACAAGAAGGGCTTTTGCAAAATATCAATGATGAATCATTTGATAAATGTGAGTCATGCATATCCGGGAAGATGACTAAGAAACCTTTTCATAGCAATATGGAGAGGGCTTCTGATCTACTTGGTCTTATTCATACTTGTGTGTGGACCACTTAGACATCTGTCAAGAGAGGTGCTAGCTACTTCTTAACCTTTACTGATGATTTCAGCCGTTATGGTTATGTTTATTTACTTAAGCATAAACATGAGGTGTTTGAAACATTTAAGGTTTTCAAAGTTGAAGTAGAACTGCAATTGGGAAAGAAGATTAAAGCTCTTCGATCCGATAGAGGAGCGATATCTAAGCCAAGAGTTTAAAGATTACTTAGTTGAGAATGGAATTGTCCAGAATCTCACTTCTCCATATACTCCACAAAAAATTGGTGTATCTGAGAGAGAAAGAAAGTACATTGTTGGACATGATACGATCTATGTTTAATCTTACCACTCTACCTTTATCCTTTTGGGATTATGCTTTAGAATCTGCTGTTCGTATTCTAAATATGGTTCCCATAAAGAAGGTTGATAAGACACCATATGAAATATGGCATGGTAAAAGCTCCTAACTTGCTTATTTAAAGGTGCAGGGGTTTCGGTATGTTAAGCGTGACTCAGAGATAAACTCCAACAAAGATCTGTAAAGTGTATCTTAGTAGGATACCCTAAGGAAACTATGGGTTACTACTTTTACTATCCAACCGAAAATAAAGTAATTGTTGCTAGGTATGGAGATTTTCTTGAAAGAGATCTCGTATCTCAAAATTGATGGGAGAGTTTATGATGGAAGATGATCAAGAAGATGCATTACCTTCGAAAACACTAACGCAGCTTCGGTAGAACGATGATAGTGCGGGTCCTCCACGAAGTTGAAGTGATTCCGTTCGTAGATCCGTAAGGAATATCGTGCACATGAGCGTCTATGTCTTAACGTAGAGGTTGAGGAAACTATGTTAGGAGATCTTGGAGAGCCTACTAGTTATAAAGCTGCCATGGCAAGTCTTGACAAGGCTAAATGGCAGGTTGCAATGAATGGGAAATGCAATCCATGAGAGAAAATGAAGTCTGGGTAGAGGTTGACTTACCTCCAAACGCCTCGGTGGTTGGGAGTAAGTGGCTCTATAAGATTAAGACTGACATGGATGGCAATGTACACGTCTATAAAGCTCGTCTAGTTTCGCAAGGTTTTACTCAAACTTATGGCATTGATTACGAGGAGACCTTTTCTCCTGTAGCGGACATTAGAGCTATTAGAATTCTCATAGCTATAGCGGCATACTATGACTATGAGATATGGCAAATGGATGTCAAAACCACCTTCTTAAATGGTCGCTTAGATGAAGACATCTATATGAAGCAACCTGAGGGGTTCGTGAATCCACAATTTCCAAACCGTGTATGCAAACTTCAAAGGTCCATTTATGGATTGAAGCAAGCATCAAGGCAATGGAATAAAAGATTTGATGAAGAAATCAAAAGGTATGGATTTGTTCAAAATCTTGATGAGCCATGTGTATATCACAAAGTTAGTGGGAGTGATGTAATTTTCCTAATTCTTTATGTCGATGACATATTAATTATGGGAAAACAAGCATGCAAAATGTTAAGGCATATCTTGGGAAGTGTTTTTCCATGAAGGATTTAGGAGAAGCTGCATACATTCTGGGAATCAAGATCTACCGAGATAGGTCAAAGCGGTTAATTGGTTTAAGTCAAAGCGCTTACATTGATAAAATATTGAAGAGATTCAATATGCAAAATTCCAAGAAAGGATATTTGCCGATGGAAGTAAAGCATGGCTTATGTAGCGATATGTGTGCTTCAACACCTGCTGAGGTGGCACGCATGAGAAGTTCCTTATGCTTCGGTGTGGGATCTATTATGTATCTTTGTGAGATGCACAAGGCCGAGATGTGGCGTTAGCTCAAAACATGACCGGTCGATATCAAGCGAGAATCGGGTGAACTTCACTGGATTCTGTTAACGTGCATATTCCCAGTATCTGGAAATACTAAAGATATGTTTTAGTGTATGGTGGAAATCCACACGAGCTTGGTGTTACAGTTCTGTGATGCGTCTGGCAGTGTGATAAAGATGGTACGAAGTCTCAGACGGGTTATGTCTTTGTCATCAATGGAGGAGCGATTATTTGGAAGAGCAAAAGCGATACGATGCGATGTCTGCTGGACGAAGCGAATACATAGGCTGCCGGAAGTGCGATGAAGGAGGCTGAAACATTTGGATTAGGAAATTCATTTCAAGGCTTGGTGTTATGCCTTCAATTGAATCGCCTATTGATATGTATTGTGACAATTCTCCTGCAATCATATTTGCCAATGAACACAGAGTCATGAAGGGCACCGACATTTTTCTGAAGTATCACTATGTTAGGGAACAAGTCGGGAAGGTGAAATAAATCTATTGAAAGTTCACAGCAGATGATAACTTACTGATCCGCTCACTAAGGCTTTAGCTAAAGACAAGCTTGTAGGACTTGCCAATGAAATTGGACTTCGTTTAGCTAAAAGTTTCATGCATAACTGTGATTAGTATTTGGATAAAGGATATTGTAAAACATTTATTATTTTAATGAAATAAAGTTTGGATTATGTTTATTATCATTTATAATATTGTTGTCCTATATTTGCATGTTTAATCCATGAGTAACTAATTTATTCTAAATGTCCGTTGTCGATTAATGATATGGGAGTATCATTAAACTAAGACAAATCTGAGAGATGTGGTAGAATATACTTGAAAGTATATTGATGAGAATGCATACCAATTTCAGATGATATTCAATGAATTGAATATAGGACTTATCCCAACCACATGATTTTACTTTATGGATATTGTTATTAAGTAAATCATGAATAGTTATCCTCAGACATGAGATACCAGATAAGTGTCATGAATGTAGCATACTGTGGAGCAACTTAACTTATTATCGTGGCGGTAGTCATAAGGGTTGTTTTCAGAAATGTTACAAAGTTTTTGGGTTATTCTTGTAGTCAAAATAGAATTTGTTCCTTCAAATTTATTTTGGAGTTTAATACTCTTTGGGCCTCTCGTAGGGTTGACAAGATGTTTGTGCGGCCTTTGACCCAAATCTCCCTAAATATGTTTAGATGATTCGGTAATCTTGGTCAATCACTTACAAACAGAAAGCAGAATAGTTTTATAAAGAATAACTTAATTCCATATCTTTATTTAACGTGGTATTAGAAACAAAAGGATAATAATAATGAGAAATCATTAAAAGGTTTTCCGGGAGCCTTGCTCGAGTTGTACTAGAGGCATCGAAGTGTTGCTAGACGCTAACCGAATGTGATCACTCTATTAAGATATATCCAAGTGGGAGCTGTTGGTTTTATGGATATAAATTAGTAGACGTGAGTTAGGATCGAACTCGAGACTATGGGATTGCACACTTTACGCATGAGAATTTAAAGTTAATAATTAAATATAAACGTTATATTTATTTATTTATTAAACGAAATAACTAACGGACGTTAAGTAATTAATGTAATGGACTAACGGTCGTTAAAGGTATTTGGAAAAGGACTTAATTGCAAAGTTTGGAAGATTCCGGAACCCCTTGTTGAGGTTATGAACCGATCGGCCTAGGGGATTAGGAAACAATCCACAACTTGTTCACCAAGTTTGCTTGGGTATATAAACAAGGCTAGGGGTCTTGTTTTTGCACCTCTTGTATTCATTAGCTAAACCTAAAATTGTTTTGTGTGTGTGTTTTGCTAAAACCGATCGGCCACACCTTTAAGGGTGTCGATCCATAAACTTTTCCACATCAAGTTATTTGTTTACTAAAAACTAGCATTACTTTAATTCGGTTTAGTACGTGTGTACAAGAACATAGTAATAACACATTATTGTTATTATCTTGGATTGAATTACAAAACGGTAAGGGGTAATTCACATAATCCTAACTAAATCAAATTAGGGTTCATCCGTTGCTAGTTTGTGGATTTGATTCTTGTTCGGCTAGAATCAACAAAGATACGCATATTCTTTATGTTAATTAATTATTTGTTAATACATCCTATACGCTTCCGCATGATTACTTTGATGTTTTGTGATTATTTATTTGAATGTCTTGATATATAATTTCAATACTTCCGACCAAGATTTATTGAGCATTGAGCTCGAGACTTGTGTCATATCATTTCATGGCTAAAAGGTCAAAGACCCGGAACTTGTGTCATATCTTGTTGGTTAGCAGCATGGCTTTGTCACTTTCTTTGTCCGGAGTAAAACGAATCAGCTTAGAAAATGAGCTCAAAATATTTAACGAGTCGAGATCGAGCTTATATAGGCTCGACTCAAGTTATTGTCGAGCTTTAAGACCGCGCGTCTTGAGTGGAAAAAATGGAGATGTTAGTCGTGCAAACAGTTGACTTCTTTAATGTTTTATTTAGGTGTATATGTTTGGATGATAAAGGTGGTGGTTGTATTACATATTGTAGTTAAATTGACAGTGATAATGTTAGTAATCAGTACACTTAGAGATTACTTTATTCAATTCATATGCGATACAAATAAAATTAATTTCTTATATCATATTTACTTTTTGTATTAAGTTAGTTTATGTTTAATATGAGGTATGTTCAAGGTGTAAATGAGTCGAATCATGTCAAATTTTGACAAGGCTCGACTCGACATGACAATATTATGCTTGGCTCGATTGCTCAACAAGCCTTCATGAAAGAAGCTCAAGCTTAGCTCGAGAAAGATTAAAGTCGACTTGAGAAATATTGAATTTCGATCGAGCCCGCGGATCAAAAAGATTGATTTTTTGTGATAATGTTTTTCTAAACCAAATAAAATTGAAAATATGTGACAAGATTTAAGTTCGACTAGAGATCAACTCAAAAAGCTCGAGATATTTATATGAGTAAAGTATTTACATATAATCCTTTAAAATATACGTACATAATGCATATAAATAACATATACATCACATGAAAACTCAAAAAGCTTGATAATAACTTGAATCGAGGATATATAAACTCGAGGTAGATTCGTTAAACATTTCAAGCTCATTTTATGGGCTCGAGCTTGAGCTCAAGGTTCGAAAAAGTTCAGCTTAAACAACACCGAGTCAAGTTCGAGCTCAAGTTACACGACAAAAGTTTCAACCTGTTTAAACCCGTGTTACGTTAAGCCAACATCTTTGACTCCTTTGATATGAGCTATGCATTATTTCAATGTAATCAATATTTACTTTTGATGGAAAAAAGAACACACGCACGAAGACAATATTTTAAGAGACAACCAAAACAATGAAACGAAGATATTACTATAAAATCCTATGGTCGTTTGAATTAATGAGAACAGTAGAGGCAAAAAATCTACCTAGAGTTTATTAAGCCAAACACACTATGCATCTAGAGGCGAAACTAAACTCAATCTCTACATACTCACTACCATGTATTTTTTGGGTAAAAGGTCAAACACCCGGAAAATATATTACTCCAAAAATTAGTACAAAAAGATATGGGTGAATCTCATATCACG
Organism: Chrysanthemum makinoi; assembly: GCA_910596185.1. Lineage (NCBI taxonomy): Eukaryota > Viridiplantae > Streptophyta > Magnoliopsida > Asterales > Asteraceae > Chrysanthemum > Chrysanthemum makinoi. The sequence goes on from OU343219.1 coordinate 38,574,010, forward strand.
ACCCGTCTACGTAGGAAGAAACACATAACAATCATCTTCATATTCTCTATCTGAAAATAAACCACTACTCAAAAGATAACATTAGACTCCTATGAAAACAAAATTACTTTCTACCAAAGCCTTGGAGCTTATTACCATATGTGTCATAATGAGCACCCAAATTCCCTGAAAGATCATAGACCAGATCCGTATAGTCATCATAATCATCTTCACGATAATAACCACCATCAAATAGGTTACTCAATACCATGTATTGCACTAATATCACTCAATTCTAACAAAACGTTTACGAGTGTATATGAATCACTTGACGTATCATAGATAATAAGTCGATTGGGATATCCCACATAAAAAAAAATTCGTTATTCAAAAACGAATTAATAGCCTCAAGAAGTAAGATCTAAAGCTAATGTAAATAAACATCTTTTTTATCATACAGATTTTCCATTCATCTCCCAAAGGTCAAATGTATCATTGATGCTCGATCTTGTTCCACAAACAAAGGCATCCGTATATTAGTTCTAAACGTGCGATTACGTGATTATATGATGAATTTTGAAAAAAGTAGACGGATCTTTATAACCTTGAGGACGATTAGCATGTAGGGGTGAGCATATGACCCGAACGGACCGGACCGGCCGAGACCGGACTGGACCAGACCAGACCGACCACATTCGGTCCAGTCCGCGGTCTCGGCTTTTGGGCTAATTCGGTCCTCGGTCCGGTCCGGTCCGGACCAAAACCGACAAATTTGGGCTAATTTGGCCTTGTTGGACCGGACCGACCGGACCGACCACATTCGGTCCGGTCTCGGTCTAAAATTTTTGCCGAAATCGGGTCTCGGTCCGGTCCGGTCCGGTTTTTGGACCGTGCACACCCCTATTAGCATGTTCTCTTTATGTTAAATCCAAAATATAAATGTCCATTTAAAACGTACACATAAATTCCTTAAACTTTTTGTGTTTGATATTTGATGTTATGTGACATGCTCCATGTCATCTTTTTGAAGCTTGGAACTTTACAAACACCACCACAAGTCCAATGATCAAAATGAAAAACCATATTCATATGCATAGGTCTTGTGGTGCCGATATTGATATTTGATGTTATGTTCTCTTAAAACCTAACAATCTTCAAGACTACGGTTTCACCGTAGCCAAATTATATTCATATGCATAGGTCTTGTGGTGCCGATATTGATAGCCTTGACTTAATAATTGTTTATAGCTTCTTTTATTTTTCATTCGAACACAGTGTATAGTAAAACGAGTTTTTTAACAAAGAAATTTGCTTATCATGTTTCATGGTCGATATACAAAATGTATTGTATTCATAGCAGTCATAACATCTAATACAGTATTAAACTTGAATTTTGTTGGATTTTTAAAACTATTAACACGTTAATGGTTAAACACATAGCACGAGTACGTGTACGTAACGGAAGACAAAGAATCAAGTATAATATATACATTAGTAACTAGCGGGTTAACCCGCGCGTTGCGGCGGGAGTGCGTTGCCCTCGATCATTTTATTTATGGGAATGAATTTGCTAAAGTTTTTTTTTTTTTTTTTTTTTTTGGACTAAATTTGCAAAAGTTTGATAACGGGGGACTAACTGTGCGTTTAACAGCTAACCTGAGGGACCATTTTCGTAAATTCTGAATGAACAGTACGCGCACTGTTTGGCACTGTAGCAGCACTGTTTGGCACTGTTTGGCACTGTAGCAGTGGTATTTTCTTTTTTAGTCCCTGAAAGTGATGGTTAGTTGCAACGTTAGTCCTTAGGGACTAACGCTGAAAATAAAAGGTAACTTCAGGGGCTGTTTTTGCTTAAAATTTGTACAGAAATAGCCCCTCAAGTTATTGTTACGTTTCAAATTTAATCCTCGACTATTAGCTAACGGACGTTAAGGACTAACTTTGTAATTGAGCAGTAACCTCAGGGGCTAAAAGTGCCAAAAATGAAAGTTGAGGGTGCACTGTAGCTACAGTGCACCGGAATGTGTTTTAGTATATATATATAACAAGCATGGAACCCGCCGCGTTGCGGCGGGGGTGCTTTTCATCTATTTTGTTGGTATCATCACACGGTTTATGGAGGTGCCATAATCTTGTCCTGTTAACAGAGTCGTTAATGGACGGTTTATGTTTAAGACATGCATTTCAGCTTGCATTTCACCAACCAAACACACATATCCAGGATGTTTAAGAGGATATGACATTAGTCGATAAAAAATCATTCTCTTTATATTGAAATATCTTACTTTTCTGAAACTACTTTGAACTTTGAACACTTGAAGATTAAAATTCCTTGTTACAAAAACTTTTGTCAATGATGACCTTTTTTTTTGCAACATCATAAAGAATAGGATTCCAGGTAGTTACACAATAAGATAGACCTCTTTCTATGAAGTCGGATGTAATTGTTTCTGCTTTTCGTTGGAAGCCGCTGGTTTTGTATATTTCTTCTCATTATTCCTGCCCGGTTCCTCCAAATGGTTTGGTACCTGATAACATGATGTATATATAAGAATGAATTCTGAACACAAACGTTATACTATTATAGATACCTAAAAAAATAAGTCGATATATCAGTGTTTGGTATATTTTTACTACTGAAAAGCATAATTAATTAGTAATGTTATGCAAACCCACTGGACGCTCTTATCTACACTAAATGGCTTACATATGTAAGAAGTGTTGTTATTCAAATAGTGATCCATCACATGTAATAGTCCCCAACTACTGATCAATGATAAACAGTTGCATGATAGTTTAACTAATCAAATACCACTAAGGGAGTGTTTGGTGAAAATTTAAACAAACAACTATGCTTATTAGTTATAATCATTTGATCTTTCATAAACTATTTTGGATAAGCTACTTCACCTTATTAAGCCTTAAAAGTTTTGTTACAATGAAAACACCGTGTTTTCAAAAGGCAATAAGGTCTTTGAAGCAGCGTTTCCAAACATCACCTAAAATACATAGTTAGAAGATGTTACTCTAGATTTCACTTGGACATGAAAGGAGAAACTACACAGTTTTCGACCAAATTGATGCAATTTCAATAGTATTTCTCATATGCATATTTATAAACAATAGTGAATATATATGCAAGCAAGCTAATAGCGAGATGATATCTTTATTTTTATAATAACTATGAAGGTGGTAACCCAAAAGAAAAGCCGAGAAAATTTAAGAAATAAAAAGGCGGGCACTAATAATCTCACTTGTCGGGGTTGAACATCGAATCCATTATTTCTACATGAATTGTCTGTATTATTTTCTGGAGCTCTGTTAATGCCTGTGACAACAGCCTTAAGGTCGCTAGTATAGTCTAAATTTGGAAGAAATTAATGTGAAGAATATCATAATAGGACTATATAACAGGGTGTTTGGGATAGCTGGAATTTTTATTAAGTTATAATGTTTAATAGCTTTGAGGGAAACCCTACCTTTAAACATGCTAGTTATCGTTAGATCAGGGATGAAACTGTAGGTCTTCTCTGCCGTTTTACTAAATTTAGCTCCTCATGAAGATAAAACCGCATCTTCACCTAAATGAGTCTTCTCTGAACCATACCCACTGAACCACACCCTCTGATCCACACCCACTGAGTCAAACCCCATGAACAACACCCTCTAAACCGCACCCTTTGAATAAAGGCCTCGGCACCCCCTAAAAGTTGCTATCTATAAAACCAAGACACGTAAAGAAAGATCTACGTAGTTTTAATAGTCAATCCCAAACACCCATCATTTTATCCTGCTCTGGTACTCGTCCTTTTCGCCAACAAATTCCAATAAATTTTCACATCATGAACCGGCGCAAATTCTTGAAGCAAAGTCTATACAATTGTAGTCTTATACCTTCATCAAAAGACCATAAAGCAACCGTGTTTAACATAAAATAAAACATACCTTGTAACCAAAAACTAATAAGGAGCTAAATTTAGCCATAAAACCGTAAGAGGCTTACATTTGTTTTAACCGTAGCTGGAGTGCGACTTGTTCACCAATTGTCTAAGGGCAGTATTGCGATAAAAGCTGCAAAAAGCCAAACGGCAACCTAAAAGAAGGTCGACCGGTTAAGTGGTCTAAAAGTCGATGTGTAAAGATAAATTACAGGTGTAATATAAGTATATAACGAATCGACAATCTGATGCAACCTTTTTGCCAAGAGGAATAAATTCAAAAAAAAATTGGCCCGGAATTTAAGACCGATCGCTGAAAGTAATCCGATTTATTGTAATAAAATCCCCACCACCCTAACGGTACACAACTCATGGCATGGAGAAGTCAACTAATGACAAAGGTGGGACTGCAGTCATTTTTCTTATAACTTCACCCATAAGAAAAATATGTGACGACAGTGATTTCTATACTACCGCATCAACAATGAACTAATTGAATAATTACTGACTTGCAAGGGTTGTTTGGACATGCGTTTTAAAAGTATTATGGAGAATTGAATATCGACTAACCATCGTTATTCAAAAGCCACAGATAAAGTAATAATCAGTTTCCGAGTTTTTTGAGCCACGGAATCAAAGGCATAATATCCGGTTTACTCAAATACTCAAAACTGATCGTTGCAATATCAAGTTTTCGCACACATCCAAACACACTTGCAATCATGTATTCATACCTTATTTAAGTAGTTTCCTATAAGCTCATATTTTCTAAGTTTTTAACTTAATTTGCAACCACATACACAACTCTATACCACGTAAGCATACGCGAACAGTGGCTTCTCCGTCATATTTCCACAATCTCTAATAAGAGTCATCGGCAGGCATCTTTTTAAGTGCTTTCCTCATATCAAATATTTTCTACTAATTTTAGCAAACCCTTACCTGTACCTGTACCTGCAAATGTTGGATTAGTAACATTAGACTGAATGAATAATGCAATAAAAACAAATGAACAACAAAATAATAAGAATCAAGAAACCTTAAAAAGAAGATAGAGAATAAGGAGTATTAAACTTATTAAGGCATTACTAAATGCTAAGCCAAAACGAAAGTAAAAATCTTTAAGAAAAAAAGGCATATTCCAATTGTGCGAATGTTTTGGACCTCACATGTAGTTTACATTAAGTTAAAACTAAATAAGGAAAACTCATATTATGGAATGGACAGCAAAATGATATGGACCTAGAAAGTCAGTTAACTGTATAGCTGACCTTGGTGTTCAGCTGATGGCATGGTTGTCGATTCATCCTCTGTTGTTTCACGCGAGAAGCTACTGGGTTATGATGTGCGAAGCGGCGTTCTTATCTGTTTCATCGACTATATCTAAGAAACTCAAACCAAAAAATTAAATTAAATTAAACATCGGTAAACCGAGCGAAACTTATTTTGGACAACGGGTCTCGAATACCTCACCGAGCATCTTTTATTTTACTCTTTTATTTTCGATTAGATAGTAACATCCTTCAACAGTATCAAGTATCAACCAACCTAAAAATACGACAGAATCATCAAAACATGAATAACATGTTCATGCAAAACCGGCTTCATCTAATCAAAAGAACAAAAACGGGATTATCAATAATTAAAATATGACATCACATACCTGAAATTAAAGATTTCACTGTTCTTACTCTACATCGTGGAACCGAATTTTTAGTATAGAATCTGCGTTTTTTTCAGGTCTTGTATCTGGGTTTGTGGATGAAAACAAAGCGAGAGGGAGAGAGGCAATGGCTGGGATTTCTGAGTAGCGGTGATGTTTATCTGCAAATGTGATGTGAGGCGTGATCCATTGTAATCGGTATATGTTAACTAATGAGATAGGCAAGCTGGGCCACCAAAACCGGGCCAAAAGTTGGGTCCAACATATATGGTGTACTGTTCATCGAACGACGCCGTTTTAAACGGCTTTTAATATATATAGTAATTACACACGGAACCACCTAAAGATCAAAGTAGATCTTCTTCACGTAAACACACTCAATACGTTCTTTAGCAAACAATTAAGTATGCTAGTACTAGTAGTGATAAGCAAACAAGTTCTTCAATCTTTGAATCAAGCAAATCCGAAACCCGTGTTGATCATGTTCAATCGACCAAACCAAAACCAAAAATATCAATCGAGTAATAAAGGAAGGAAACCCTTTCGTCTATTATCAAACAAATCCAAAATCACATTCACGTACATGGTTTTGCATGCATGCGTGTGATATTGCATGCATGACAACATAAGCATGCATGTGATGTTATATATAATATTAGCCTTGGTAGCCATTGGCGGTAACTTAAATCTTGAAGATAAAACTTAGTATAATAGTTTTTAAGATATCATTAAACTATAAAGAAGAATGACATGTTTATAGTTTATAAGTATAAAAAAGGTTGACATCAAATATTTCCGGTTTATTTCTCTAAAAAGAGGTTGATTCTTGTAATCACCTTTTCTTCAAGTGTAAAAAAGTTTATGCAGCTAAAATGTTGTACACTACAACATGTTAAATGGAAAGTGCAATGAGTAAAAAAAATTGCAGGATGCTAAAAAGGTTCACAGATGATCATACTTAGGTAAAAGTATCAAGAACTACGGGTGCAAAAAACAGCAAAGCCAATCTCATTATATACAATAAGAATTTGGACTTACTATCGTCACAATTAAACCAACTTCGAAACAAAGGAAAATAAATAAAAAGAAAAAAGACTATATACACCTGCTTCAAAGTTTCGCAAATGATAATAATAATAATAATAATAATAATAATAATAATAAGAGAAATGATACATGAACATAAACTTATCTTAAACTTAGGCCTAAAAGCAGTGTATCCTAAATAGTTCTGAGACGAGGGGACCACTTATTTTACAACCCATCAGGGATGATCTTAAAGGTTTTAGGTTAAGTTTATCTTACAAGTCATATATCATTTCTCTAATAATAATAATAATAATAATAATATTCTCTGTTACTCAAGATATTGAAGCGCGTCTTCTTCTTCATATTTTTAGTAAGATTTACTTTGCAATAGTTAGAGAAGTGGGAGCCCAGATAGTATCTCGACTCCCCACTAATTTGTTGTAAATCTTATGAATTTTTAATAATAATTGCAACATTACAAATAGCAGTAACAGGAATGTTTGGATTATGGAGTATTGATTGAGTACATAAATTGAACATCAAGACCAAGACCAGTGTATTTACACAAATGCCTAGCGTATACTTAAGTTGTCTATATATATCAAGGTTGTCAAGATCGGGATCCTATCCAGGATCGTTTTTGTGTTTGCAAAATCGTGATCGTAAGATCGGATCTTAAGATTTTACTCTAATGTTATTTCTTAATAGTTTATGTAGTTTTATACAAATCTATAAATTCTAATACATTATAACTATAAAATACTATGAATGTTTCATATAAATGTTGTCCTAAATTATAATTATAAAATGTTTAAAAAGATTAACATATTGTTTTTGAATTACAAATAAACAACTCATAAATTTGTAGTTTTTTAGTTTGTAATTCGAGAAAAGTAAGATCGGATCTGATTAGATCGTAAGATCGTATGGTAAATATCGGGATCCTATAAGATGTTAAGCATACAAAGATCCTATGTAGGATCCGGATCGTTTTTGCTTTGCAGTATCGTAAAATCGTAAGATCCTAAGATCAGGATCTGGATCCTGACAACTATGATATATATACCTCAAATAACTCTCATTAATTTCCATTTCAACATCAAGACCAGTGTATTTACACAAATGCCTAGCGTATGGGAATCCCTTCAGCTCTAGAAACAGGACCAACCACAAATACACGTTGAAAATCACCAGAGATTGCCCATTTGCTTGTGAAGCTGAGGCGATTGCTAAACATGCTGGCTGATTTTTGTACTCAAAATTGAAAATAACTGCTCCACCTTCGCTAGTGCCTGCAATAATCATTGGAGTGTCGATTTCGCAAAAACCTTTACTCAGCAACAACTGCCCAAATAACTGAATAAATCATATTAAATTTCCTTTAGTTAAGACTTAAGATTGACATGAATAGTTCTTGATTATAGAGGAGTGAAAATTGGGTGAGAAATCATACATTTTTCACTTGGCCTTAAAGCGAAAAACCGCTTCTGGTGCTGCATAGCCAAAACTATATTGTCCAAGAGTGTGTCCTGATTCACACGAACAACTTGTTTCCGTGGTTGCATGACAATTTCAAATAACCATTATAATATCCAAAATGGGTCAACTTTACAAAAATTCAGTTTAAATGAATGACACTATACCTCCAAATTCTCAAATTCAACTTCACTTCTAGACGCATCCTCACAAGTAATATGACGCTTAGTAGCAGATCTGCTTATGCAATGAATCTTCCTCACAAGTACTTCAACCTAAAAGGTAGAAATAATGTATTTTACAAAAAGAGACAAATGAGAGAATGCTAAATTTTTGACATATTTATAACTAAGACTGATTGATTTATAAGATCTTCTGTTACAGAGCTGACATTGGTCCATTCACGACCAGTACCTGTCATTGATTGAAGCTCTTTGACAGGAATGTCACCATAGATGGCAGCACTTAGGATCATGTTTTGCCATTGATTGAAGCTCTTTGACAGCAAAACTGTTGTGTGTCATTCAAAAGAAACTTATGCTTATTTGCTTATTCAAAATCAAAATCAGCAGTTTCTAACCATGACGCTCCATGAGAAATATCTTAATATCGTGTTTTGGGTTATAAAAAGGTGGAAAGCGTGTTGTACCTGCTTCCCATATGCGAGAGACCAATGCAACAGGAAACCAACAAAATGGAGCTCAAGCTGATGGGTTGGCTAATCAGAATATTTCAGTTCACCCATCACTATTAGTGCCACCGTCTTCACCCGCATCTTTTACCAACTATGCACTTCAATCTACGGCCCAATCACTCTGTTTTCTATCAGCAAACTCACCTGAGTCCATCTAATGTGTACCACGCCGGCCATCCTTACCGAAAATCAACCTTGTATCTCCACCTGTATTCTCAACCTTCACCACCGAGCCATGAATGTCCCTGCTTTTCACATGTAAAATCCTTAAGTAACTAAGCATTAGGTCCACTTTGGTTGTCATAAAAATAACTATGAGCTTACCCAAACATTAAAATGATTATGATGTACGATTTCATTAGTTAACAACTTATGTGATTAGCTCAATCCAAATTTTGTAACAAAACACCTCTAATTGCAGAAATATAA
>OU343219.1:38583317-38861905 GCA_910596185.1 Chrysanthemum makinoi
AGATTACTCTTATATCCTCTGCTTATCAAATAATCACTTAAACGATTATACGTCGAACCCGGATGTTGTTTTCTTGATAAAGACACAAAGGACATATAAGATTACTCTTATATCCTTTGCTTATAAAATAATCACTTAAACGTTTATACCACATGCGTCCAAACTGTTTAACCCATACAAAGATCTTTGTAATTTGACAGAATACATGTCTTTGGGTTTTGCACTTAATGCTTCAGGCATTTTAAATCCTTAAGGTATTTTCATATAGATATCACTATCAAGTGAACCGTACAAGTAAGCAGTAACAACATCCATAAGATGCATGTCTAAGTTTTCAGAAATTGCAAGGCTGATTAAATATCGAAACGTAATTGCATCCATTACTGGAGAATACGTTTCTCATAATCATTCCTAGTCTTTGAGAAAAATCCTGAGCAACGAGTCTAGCTTTATATCTTGTGACCTCATCGTTTCATTTCGTTCGTATGAAAACCCATTTATTCCCAACGAGTTTTCACAAGTCCAGTGTGAGGACAATTGTCCAAAACTTTTCATTAGCTTAATTTAATTCGGCTTGCATTGCTTCTTTTCATTTGTTCCAATCATGTCTACTTTGACATTCAATGACTGATTTTGGTTCTGGATCATCATTTCCATTCATGATATCACATGCAACATTATAACAGAATTTATCATTAATAATTTGGTCCAATAATGTTTTTGAATGACGATAATTGATTGATATCTCTTTATTGATATCATTAAGTTCCTCTTCTGGAGGAGCAACATTTCGTGTTCTTTCAAGAACAACATCCTCGTGGATAATTGCATTTTCTGTTGCTTTTCTTTTTCTTGGATTTTTATCCTTAGAACCAATTAGTCTTCCACGCTTCAAGCGTGCTTTAGACTCTTGAGTGACTTTATCGTCAGATTTTATATCCGGTATTTCAACACGCGCGGAGCATTAACAGCTGGTATGTATGATTTAGTCACTCTTTTGTATCAAATAATGCGTCGTGAATGGTCAGGTAACTGATTTGCATGTCTTGATATGCATTATCTTCGAACCTCAGTCTTACATTGTTTTGTGCGAGGATCAAGATACATCAGTGAAGGTTCACTCCATGAGACATCTTTCTCATGGTTTTCTTTTCTCCTTTGAGTGGAGGGAAAATTGCCTCATTAAAATGGCAATCAGCAAAACGTGCTGTTAAAGGTTCAAGATATCTTATGATAGAAATCGTTTCATATCCAACATATATCCCCAACCTTCTTTGAGGACCCATTTTTGTCCGTTGTGGTTACTGCACACCCAAAGATTCTAAGGTGGGATATGTTTGGCTTTTCGCCAAAACCAAGTTGCATAGGGGAGTACACATGGTTTGCACTTGGTCTCATGCGTATTAAAGACGCAACATGCAGATGCACGACCCATACAGATATGGGGAGTTTTGTTCTCATGATCAACGGTCTAGCTATTAGCTATAGACGCTTAATCAATGATTTTGCTAAACCATTTTGCGTGTGTACATGAGCAACCGGATGTTCAACGACAATCCCTACCGACATACAGTAGTCATTAAATGCTTGAGACGTAAACTTACCAGCATTATCAAGCCTTACACGTTTAACAGTGTAACCTCTCAACTTAATGATTTGAGCAAGGAATTTTGCAAAGGCCACATTGCGAGTTGATAACAAGGATACATGAGACCATCTACTTGATGCGTCTATTTAGACCATAAAATATCTAAATGGTCCACATGGTGGATGTATTGGTCCAAAAATATCGCCTTGAATTCTTTCACGAAACACATGCGATTCCTTTTCAACTTTAAGTGGCGATGGCCTTGCAATTAACTTCCCAAAAGAACAGGATGTACACGGAGCCATTTTATTCATCTGAAGGATTTTTCGATCCTTCAATGGATGTCCATGTGTACTTTCAATTATCCTTTTCATCATTGTCGATCCCGATGACCTAATCGGTCATGCCACAAACTGACTATACCAAGATCATAAGATTTCTCTTTAATCACCATGTGTGATTTATGCCATACTTAAATGTGTATAATGCAATCCAGAATGGAGCATTGGCAGTTTTTCTAGTATATTGCTTTTATCAATGATATGCAAATATTTCTCATTTTCAATTGTTGTAGTTTGAGTGTCATATCCATTAAGATATATTTCACCGTAACTCAACAAGTTTCTACTGGATTTGGGAGAAAATATAGCATTGTTTATCAAAAACTTTGTGCCATATTGTACGTATTGTTCCTTTGGTTGGTCTGTATTAGAAAAATGTTTATTTGACTTGAGGATAGTGTGTGTAGCACCCGCTATCCTTTATGCATAGGTCTCCAACCTTTTGTTGATGTTGTGCTCCAGTGGAATTCATTTTAAACTTCAAACAAAAATTTAGAGTGTACGTATTAGAGAAATAACTAGAAGTTCATATTATTTAAAAGATATTTTACATAACAATGAAATCCTAGTTATCGAATGAAAAACACATGGAAAGGGAAATACATGCGAAAAGGAAATACATCAAAGCAAATGACATAGTCATGATAATTCAACATAGTTCATCTCAGATATCCAGATCTAGGGGTGGCAATTTGGGTCGGGTTCGGGTTGGCGGGTTCGGGTTGTTAGGTTGGCGGGTCAGAAAATCCCAACCCAAACCTGACCCATTTAAATCATCGGGTCAGCTATGTCAACCCTAACCTGTTTAGACGTAACCCGAACCTAACCCATTTAACCCGTATATATACTTGGGTTGGCGGGTTAAATAGGTTACACTGTTGAATCCTGCTCAGGGGTTCAAGTTGACCCATTTAACCCTTTTTATACACAAAGTTGGCAAGTACACGAGAAGTTAAACAGGTTGTTAGGTTGACATGTTTAACACATTTAACCCGCATAATAAAATATAAATAATTTTGAGTTTATGAAAAAATCTTAAAGGGTTGGCGGGTCAACCGATTATTTAATTCTCAACCCGAACTGACATGCTTAATAAACGGGTTAGATAGGTCGACCCAAACCTGACCCGAAATCTATTTAGCACAACCCGAACATGTAATTTCGGTCGGTCGGTCGTTTCGTTGTCGGGTCAGAAATTGCCACCCCTATCCAGATCACCGAAGAAATCTGCAATTCAATGTCAAAACTAAAGAAATCTCAGGTATCCAAATCATTGTTTCTAAGATCAACTTGGTCCACAAGATTGACCTCTCTCTTTTTCTTTGAGAGATGCTTGATACAACTCACAGAGGTGAGGGCGGGGTTTGACAAGACTTTGCCAGTGGTTCGAGCTACAATCTGAAGCAAGAACCATCGGTGCTGGGATGGGCAAATTCACCATTATGCTTACGCTTGCTCACATTCTTTGCTTTATTGTTTCGTGGAGCATAATTGTTGGTCTTTTGACCACTACCCGGGGTGAATCCACGACCACTGAGTATAAATTCTGTTTTTCTTGTTCTGATCAAAAGAACGGTTATGGCCATTATTTTTGCCAAATTTACCACGGCCTTTTCCATGACTTTGGCCTTGCCCACGCATAAAGCTGTTGGTATCATTTTTAGTAGCATTCACTTCAGGATATGCTAATGATCCAGTGGGACGAGATTGATGATTTTTCATCAAAATCTCATTGTTCTGCTTAGCAACAAGAAGATAACCATTTAGCTCAGAATATCTTGTAATTTTCAGCAGTCGGTATTGTTGCTGCAAAGTCATGTTTGATGCATGAAATGTGGAGTAAGTTTTCTCCAACATATCTGCATCAGTAACGCTTTGTCCACAGAATTTAAGCTCCGAACAAATTCTGAACAAAGCAGAGCTGTACTCATTGACCCTTTTGAAGTCTTGGAATCGTAAAGATCTCCATTCTTCTCGAACAACTGGAAGTAAAACTTCCCTTTGATTTTCAAAGCGATCCTTAAGATCTTTCCAAAGAATACTTGGATCATCAGTGGTGAGGTATTCAAATTTTAGTCCATCATCAATATGTTTGCGAAGAAAAATGTTTGTCTTCACTTTATCTTGTGATGGACAATCATTATTTTCAATAATAGTATTTGCAATTCCCATAGATTCAAGATGCATTTTAACATCAAGAACCCATGGCATATAGTTTTTTCTAGTGACATTAAGAGCAACAAATTCAAGCTTTGATATGTTTGACATTTCTGAAAATATCACAATTTAAACATATTATTAGAATCCAAGGAGATACGTGAGAGTCATTAAGGATATGTACGAGGGGGCTAAGACCCGTGTACGGTCCACCGTGGGGATCTTAGAGTTTTTCCCTGTGAAAGTCATAAAAGGGAAATTTTATAGGGTGACGATTATACCGGCTATGTTGTACGGGTCCGAGTGATGGCCCATCTCCAAGGCCCATGCTAACAAGATAGAGGTGGCAGAACTGAGAATGCTAAGATGGACTTGTGGTAAAACCTTGCTTGACATGATCCCGAACGAGTTTTCAGAGCAAAACTTGGTTCGGCCATGTCAGGAGGAGGCCTCAAACAGAGCCGGTTAGAAGGGTCGAGGCGCTAGTAGTAGATGGCGTGAGAAGAAGGGGCAGACCCAAACTCAGGTGGGAGGATAGACTTAAGCTAGACATGTCGGAGCTTCTCTTGTCGGAGGACATGACCTCGATATAAGAAGGGTGGAGAGATAGATTAGGATTTGCTGGTTAGATTTGGCTAGGGCTTTGTGGGTTTAGTGGTTAGGCTTTTAGGCGCCTCGTGTTGCCTTGCCTGACGTTTCGGTTTTGGGCTCCCCTTTTTGCTTTGCCGTAGCTTTAGGCCCCGTGCGTTGCTTTGCTTTGCTTTGTGTTGCTTAGGCTTGCCTGCTTTTCTGCCCTGCTTTTGCTTTTGGTGCCTTGTTTTTGCTATGCCTTAGCTTTTGGCCCGTGCGTTGTTTTTGCCTTGCTCTATGTTGCACCTTTAGGTCTGCCTGCTTTTCTTAGTGATTTGGTCTGTGTTCTTTTTTGTACTCTTTTGCGTGTGCTCTCTCCCGTGCTCCCTTGCCTTGTTTTGCCTGCTTTCTTTCATGTTTGTGCTTGTTGTTTTGCTTGTGCTTGTTGTTTACTGTCTTCTGCTTTCTTTTCTTTTCTATCGCCCCGCAAACCGCATTCACGGAGGTCCTTGGAAGCAATTCTCTCTACTCCCGGGCTATCCTTGGGCAGGGGTAGGATCTGTCTACATTTTACCTCCCCCATACCCCGCCTCGGCGGGATTGGGTTTTGTTGTTGTTGTTGAGTGCAATACATAGTAATGGAAAAATAACAAATATATACCAGCCCAAACAAAAGTACAATTCTCCAGGAGATTAACTAGAGGGTAAATAAGCAGAATGATTGTGATGATGATAATAACTAGAAACGGGCTAACCATCATTGAAAAACTTCTTTGAGCAAAAACTTGATTTAAGAAAGACGATGATTTCTTTTTGTGAATTTTTTTGGATTGTTAGCTCTGAATTTATAGCAAAAAATATAGACGTTGTAAAGCTGTGTGTTTCTGTTTACAACCGTTGCTGTTGTGTAAATATATTTTACAAAACCTTTTATAAAAATCGATAAGATAAATAAATAAGAAATAAACTCAGCGTTTGGTTTTGGTGCTACGTGTTTTTTGCATTAGCTTTATGCCTCGTGTGCTACTTTGCTTTGCTTTGTGTTGCCCCATTTTGTTGGTCTGCTTTTGGTGTGCCTGGGCTTTTGGTTTTATTTCTGTTGCGCTTTGCTATTGGCTTATTTTCGGTGTGCTTGTGCGTGGTTCTTTTTCATGTATGCCCTGTTTGCTTGCTTTCTTTTTACTACGCTTTTGCCTATTGTTTTTGTCGTATGCTATCTCTATCCTTTCGCACTAGCACACATGCACTTGCCGAAGGTCTCGTTGGAAGCAGTCTCTCTTCACACGGGTTTACCCGGGTGTAGGGGTAGGATCTGTCTACATTTTACCTCCCCCATACCCTGCCTAGGCGGGATTGGGTTTGTTGTTGTTGTTGTTGTTGTAGCACATTGCAATAAATACAAAATATAAAGATTAGTAAAGAGATAAATATAAGTGTACTTAAATAAACAACCGTTAAGACATAAATAAAGATTAGTAATTGCATAAGTAAATGTTAATTGCGTAAAGTAAATGTTAATTGCATAAATAAAAGTTAGTTGCAATAAAATAAATGTTAATTGCGTAAATAAAAGTTAGTTGCAATAAAGTAAATGTTAATTGCGTAAATAAAAGTTAGTTGCAATAAAGTAAATATTAGTTGCATGAATAAAAAAAGGTTAGTGAGATAATAATAAAAGGTTAGCATAATAATAAGATACAAATGGTTAGTAGTCCAAAGTCCTCATACGTCCATGCATGTGTCCATATAGTTGATTACGATAGTTGCGCTTTTAATTACTATTCTTAATTGTTGGCAAGAAAATTGTATAACTTGATTAAGTTTATTATGAAGTATATAAGATTGCATTACTTTGTGTATTACAAAGAGTATTGTTTATTTTATTACTTGAATTGACGGACTATCAGAACTACTTGATACACTATTGGTTTCACAAATACTTTTTAGTTTCACATCACCTTGTACTATTGAACATATAGAAAAACGACTTTGACTATAGCATATTAATATAGTAATTGATCATTCTTTTTTAGTTACAAACATAGTAGCTATATAGGTTTATGAAGTCATTGAATTAAAAACTTTGAAGAAGAAAACAATCTTAATGAAATGACTTTATAAAACTTACTTGATTATAAGAAAAAGTTTACATGAAATGATTTTATAAAACTTACTTGATTATAACGATAATGAACGATGGTGCTGATAACGTGTTATATCACAAGATTAACGATATAATCAAAAATTACAAAGTATCATTAAAGGACCATTATAGAAATAATAGAGATATGAGAAGTATAAGTTACCTGTTACCTTAATAAGTGAACTTGGTACATCTTCTTTCATTGCATTCATAAGGTATTTATACTAGTAAGATTACTATACATTTCACTTTACATCCTAGGGTAATTTAGGAGACAATAATAGATAGGTACATTATTGGTCTATTGTTTGACAAATGTGGCATACATAAATGTAATACGAAACTGATAATTCATAACAATATTCACACTATCATATCAGTTCATTCATCACTGTTTATTTATGTTAATTGGTGAAGAGGAAGGTAATTGTGAGTAAATAAGCATTTTAGTGATACCGATAAATCTGTTTCTTTAAGGATGTGAATGTGAAAGCATGAGTTATATATATTTTTCATGTTCATTACGGAATTTTATGGCAAGAAACTTAAAGGCCTATAACTACGATATCAAAATTCTCATTTCATGCTTCCATAGTTCCATCATCAAAAAGGCAAAGCTAACCTCGTTACAATCATGGTGTTCACATCATCTTTGTTAACTTAAAACTTTTTTTTATTGCATATGTTGCTGTACAAGTTAAGTAAAGGTTTAATTCTACCATCTTTCATTAGGCGAATGATCTTAAATGCTTTCAAGATTTAGGGCAACATACAGCTGTATTAGCGTCGGACCGGACCGTGTCTACCTGGGACTCCAGAACTTCGGATTTGCATCAGGTTTTATTTTCTTTCCCTCTTGCATAGAGATAATCAGAACTTCATATTTGGATGTAGTTCTTTTCTTTTGTTTTGAATGTGATGTTATTATTGCTAGACAATTCTTATGCTTTTTTGGTGATTATGAAAAATGAAATATCTTATATACTTTTGATTGCTATCTAATATGTGCTTGTTGTTTGCTAAAAAAGATAGCTTTTAATTTAATGGATCAAATATGGTTTTGAAATTTGTATTACACATGTTTATATTTGGTTAAAACCAGTACTGGTTGAACGAATGGTGAAAAATCTGGTTTCCATTTGAAAAAATAATATTTTAACTTGCGTGCAAAATGAACATAATTTTTGGTGATCTAAAGATGTAATCTGATTTGTTAAGTTACTTCATATGTCTGATAATAATCATTGTGTTAAAACTTTGAAATGCAGATGCATGAATGCACTTGTATGTTTTTAACTGTTGAAATTATTGGAGAACATGTATGTTTCATGGGGAATTTTAGATTTTTAGGGAGCTAGGGTATTGAATTCACCTACATAGGGCACAAATGTTTGACAAATTTCTATAATTAATACATAAAACAGTCTTAAATAGTTTTGCTTTATATGAATGCTAGGTCTTTATGCCAAAGTATTGTGGATATGCTGTTACATAAATTGCTATATAAGCAGTCAATGCAAGTATAAGAAATTTGACAACGCCCTAAAATTATATTGCCAAAGTCAATGTTATGACTGGGAAAAGATCTTCATGGTTTTTGGCATGACAGCGAAGGGTTCCCTAAGTTGCTGAAAGAGCGTGCTAGTGATTTTCTGTATCTAAATGAAGTTAATTTTTTTTTTGTATTTGATGGGGATATTTTTGGTATCTTATTTGAAAACAGTGTTGTAAATATCGGTATCGGTCTTGGCGGCCGATATATCAGTGATATATCGCTTATTGGCGGTCAACCGATACGATTTTCACTAATCGGTCAAAAAATTGGTTTTGGTAAAATCGGTCAATATGGCGGTCAAACTCGGTCAAACTCGATATTTTTTTTTTTTGAATTTATAAAAATTATGGACTTATGGTTTTTATTTTTCAAGGATGTTAAACTTTTTAGTTTTTTGTGGTTATTGACTTATTTTATTAGGATATTGCTAATATTTATTTTTTAAAAAATAAATTCCTTTATAATCTATAGTACCCGCTGAGAAACCGATATATACCGCCAAGACCGATATTGTGCTTGGTTGGGGTCGACAGCCACGGTACCGCCGGCGATATTTACAACCATGTTTGAAAATGCGTAACATATGTTGCCCGTTTTAAATGTGGTATGTTATAGAGAAAACTCTTCTTTTGTTATGTTTGTGTTTTTGTTAATAGAGCGTGCTAGTGATTTTCTGTATCTAAATGAAGTTTATTTTTATTTTATTTTTTGTATTTGATGGGGATATTTTTGGTATCTTATTTGAAATTGCGTAACATATGTTGCCCAGCTTTTAAATGTGGTATATTGTTAAAGAGAACTTTTCTTTTGTTATGTTTGTTTTTTGTTAATAAATTTCGGATCAGACATTTGCTTCTTAGTGTAGTACTGAGTCACGGAGTAATTGATTTGCAGATCATCCAGATGAATCACAAAGTCACATGTCTTTATTTAAAAAGTACTCGTGACATCGTAGCAGGATGTTATGATGGAACGGTACACGTAATTGACACTCGAGGTTCTAGGTACGTGAGAGTAGTCTACATCATAACTATATCCCCCCTTTACCCAATAGACTTGACAAGAGGTTTAATTTTTTTTTAAATCCTTTTAACTCCAGTAAATTAACTTTTGACTTGAAGAATCCAGTCACGTCCATCTCTTTGAGCATGAATGGTAACTGTGCAATAGCTGGCTGTGAGGACTCTACATTGCGGCTTTTGGACGTGTAAAACTTGCATTCTTTTACTTTTTATTTAGTTAGCTAAAAAGATTACTGTTTACTGACTTTTCTTTACTTTGCAGGCACACTAGTGATATACTAGAAGAATATAAACCTAGGAATAAGGTAAGGGCAGGGAGTTGAGCCAGTGGCTCTTTTGGTAGAATTGAAAAATAGGCGGGTAGGATCACGAGTTGAAATGGGTATTTTTTTGAGTACATGATGATGTAGCTAACTTTTGGTTTTTTTTTTTTGACCAGTCATCAATAACGGATTGCTGTTTTATAAAAAACGATACCACTATTGTTGGGGGCTTCACAGAAGGAAAAACTTACTTCTGGGATGTGTTCAATGCTAAGGTCAAGCTGAGTTGGAGTGGGGGTGCTTCCGGAGGGGTAAGCTTCTCTCGGTTTCTGCTTATATAATATTGTACGTGATTCATTAAAAAGAAGGGTTTGAATATGTAGAATTTGTTTTTTGAAAAACCAAACAAAAAGTGATGCCAAGCCCAACATTTTTTTTCTTTCAAATTGCATTACTTTTGACATTAAAGGGTCATGCATTTTCAAATTTGAAGCAATTTGTTGCTTGGCATTAACAATCTCCAAAGTGGCCCAGTGGTAATTTATATTTAAAGTAAAATCGCTAAATATACATTTTTATTTGTTCTCTCTATTCTTGATTTCACACCAAATAATTCTACTTTCTTGTTGGCAGGTAACTAGTATTGAACGTCACCCAGAAGATTGCGGAATGATAATGGCACATGAGGATGGCAGTGTATTGTATTTTCGTACATCCAGTTGGTGTTGAATTTCACCTTCATGACTTCATATCCCTTTTAAATATTGTACGTGATTCATTAAAAAGACGGTTTTGAATATGTAGAATTTGTTTTTTTTAAAACCAAACAAAAAGTGATGCCAAGCCCAACATTTTTTTTCTTTCAAATTGCATTACTTTGACATTAAAGGGTCATGCATTTTCAAATTTGAAGCAATTTGTTGCTTGGCATTAACCATCTCCAAGGTGGCCCAGTGGTAATTTATATTTAAAGTAAAATCGCTAAATATACATTTTTATTGGTTCTCTATATTCTTGATTTCACACCAAATAATTCTACTTTCTTGTTGGCAGGCCTTCATGACTTCATATCCCTTTCAAAGGTTAATATGGTTAATGACTGTTAAACTTCTGCATCAAAAAAAAAAAAAAAAAAAAAAAAAGACTGAAACTTTCTTATATCTTGCACCTAACATGATAATTGAACTTAACATCTCATAAATTTTAATGTGGTAGACATGAACTTTTTCGTCACTAAGACATCCTAACTGGTTTAAAGCAAAGCATTGCTACTTTTATAATACTAGCTGGGTACCCGCGCGTTGCGGCGGTAGGTACCCGTGTGATTATACTTTTTGGCGATAGCAAGGTTTTTCGATGCATTACTTTTAAAGAAGGAAAAAAAAAAAAGAATGTTCAATAGAGGTTATTAATTGGAAATTAATTTGTTTTTTACTTACACATTTAGTAACATAATAAAAAGCTTTCATAGCATGGTGCCTACACGATCATATGTTTTTCATGATGTTAACTTAACACATGACGATAACTTAATGGAACAACTTTACCGCACAATGTTGCTTTAAAAAATGGCAGACTTGCATCACGATGCAACGACAATACGGAAACGATGGTCAGCAATATAGCTATTCGTTTAGGAAGTGTAATATTACGTATCGTTTAAACACACAAGGTTTTTTCAAATAGCTGTTTTAGCACCATATAGTGGTGTGTATATTGCTAAGTTGTGGTGGTAAACAATGGTCCGTTGCGTGGACGAAAAAAGGTGGTGTCAGAAATTTTGACCACATAAAATATTGGTTTCTATGACTCGCTTAATGATTTGTAAATTTTATTTAGTGGGTGTTTTAAAGAAGAAATATAAGATAAGATGATTTATGCGTTATTATTTTATACCATGTGATATATTCAGTGTACTTTTGAGTGAAGAGTATTTTAATAACATTCACATGCTACTACTACTTACTTATATTACTCGCTTAAAAATTGCAAACATCAATGATCAATATAATGCCTTGTGACATTTGCAAATGCCATGCTCTCCTTTCTTCCTTCATTTTTAGCCGAGCCATTCCTATTCCAAACATTGCTCGCTGCTCTTCACTCGACTGTGTAGGTATCACATCTAATTACACAACACTTATATATGTTTCCACATATACCTTCAACATACATCTTACCCATTCGAGTCTGATATCAAATTTAACACCTCGTTGTCCCTAAAATTTGATTCTACTGCAAGCTCCAATGCTGTTTTACCGGTACCATTCACAGCTAGAGGATCAGCCCCTCTGCAATTTACGAGAAAAAACCCCTCAAGAGTCAAGACAATAGAGAATGTGAAGCAGCTTCGCACATGCAGCTTTGCCTCTGAGGATGCAATGATGGAGCGATATCTGCGCTCTCGAACTGAAAACATTTATACTGGCACCATATTGTAAGAGTAACTCAATCATCCCAATATCTGCAGTTTCACATGCAAGATGGAGGAGGGTGCACCCATCAAATTCCTCTGTACCGTATCCATGCCCGTGTCCATGTCCTTCACTTGTTCTTGCTACCGCTGAAGAAGACTTCCCTGACCTATCCCTCATTAAGGAAGCGGAGTTGCCATAATCACCCATTATCTGCTGCTCTTGCAACAGCATCGCTTTAGCGAGGGTTAGAGATGAATTACAAGACCCTTGTTCATAAACATGATTCACGTCTCCTTCAAAGTTTACAATCAGACGGTATACAAATTTCTTGTCATTAGCACCAACAACCTCCCATATATGTTGCGCCACTAAACTATTATGATCCTTTGGCTTTCAAACAAATACTTTAATGCATACTGTCAATCAAGCCACGACAACAGATGTTAAGAGTCGAATATAAAGATGTCAAGAATCTAAAAGTGACACCAACTAAATAGGAGAATAAAAATATCACTATAATAGAACAAAAGTAGTAAGCTAAACCTTTGCGTGAATGAACTTTTCCTTCACAGCTATGAAATCTGAATGACTAGGTTTGCAGAAATAAAGGAGCTGGGGCTTATCAGGCTTGTATAACCTTCAGCAAAATAGCACAAACCTGTTATCATCACATTTACATAGGATGAGATAAAAAAGAAGATTGAAATCATCACAAGTAGGCTCTTTACCGTGCTGGAACAAGTTCCGTCTTATTTTTTGACTGCAACAATTCCTCCCAAACTGAATTAGCAAAGGCAATCCTCAAACACTGAAACAAGGTAATCACAGAAGGCTCCCACACTTTAACATCAAGTGTCAACGATCGTACCTGTAACGAAAGTTCGCATCAAGTCATTTTTTCGGTCACATGTAAAATGACAACATATTTCATACCTAAGTTAAGCCCATTTTCAAGTACAACAAAACTCCTAAGTCAAATGCAGCATTTCAAGTAAACAAGTCAATGGCATGGTTCAATACAACAATGAATGCATCTTCAAACAACTTTACTACAATGCTCACATCAACAAAATTTTGAAAAAAAGAAGTTCCAAATTTGTCGTTTTCAGAGTCATTTATTTACGCCTATGTAAGTTGTTGGGTCCATGCATACACGCTACAGAACAATTGCTATTGTGGTCTATATATCGCCATAATTCTATCAAATATATATTAAGCACAAGGTTTACCTTTGATACGTGGACACTGTTAATACAAATAATGTCAAAAACGTCATTTGCATTTTTCGATCTCTATACGTTTTGAACCACAAAATGTAAAAACACGTTACGTAAAAATACACTCAATAAGTATTTAACCGAGAAAACTTGTTTCGACTACAACATCAGTTAAGGTATGAACAAACAATCTACCAACTTAGTTAAGTGATCAAAGAAGTCATTTTTCCTCAAACATCACATTTTTATATAACAAAACATTTTTACAAAGTATTTTTGTAATTATAAAGCAATGTTTTAATAAGAAAAATAGATTTGAATTTGAAATTCTCCAACAGCTATTTTTCCCGTCTAAACCAGATAAAATTTTCACCAGATAATTTTTCACCACTTCAGGAAAAAAATAGGAGCGTATTTGGGACTGTCCCGTAAACATGTGGATGGTCCCTTATATATACGAGACCGTCCAAGGTTTAAGGGATCGTCCCCCGTTTCTCCAGGTGGCTATAAATGCTGCACTATTTCTTCAAAAGATTGAACCGCTGAATAGGAAAAATAAAATTCACCCCTTGAGCACTAAAACTTTCTGTCTTCCCAAATCAATTTAAACTCTCTTCTTGGATCACATTAACGTGTTGTAACTTGTTTACAAGTGATCGCATCCATTCTACCTCAAAGTGCAAGAGAACGCTTGTATTCGTCAAGAAAGAAAGTGTTGAAGAATAGCCATTCACCTCGTAACCCTTGTTATGTTTCTCTCCTCAATCTAAACTCTCTATATCTTGATTATTGTGTAATTGTGTAAATACGACTTGTGTGTAAGCTCAGAATTGTGTTTTGTGTTGATTCGGAATTGGTGTTGGTCTGTAAGGTGATTGTGTGGATTTCGACTTGGTGTTGGGTCGAAAGGTGTTGTGTGTAATTATTGTGATCATGTGAAGTGTTACGTAGATTGGTTCTAGCTAGGATTAGAACTCGACATTCCAGTTAGTGTCGTTAATTGGTGTAAGCGAAGGTGTACGATTTTCTCCGCCATAAAGGAGCTTGCTGATATAGTGTTTGTGAAAATCTCGAGTGCGATACTCGAGGAATGGAGTAGGGTGAAGAGTGAGCTTCGTAGCCGAACAACTATAAATCTCTGTGCCTTGGTTTGATCGTTTATTCTATTTACTCTTACATACTTCTTACTATATTGTTGTTATTATTGCTTGTGTGCGTTTATTGTTGTGTTGATATCACATAAACTTCTAATCTAAAACTCCTTGAAAAGTAATTTGATAACATAATTAAAACGGTGAAACTATTCAACCCCCTATAGTTTCTACAATTGGTATCAAAGCCAGGTTAACCAAGATTTTTTAAAGTATACTGTATTTTAAAAACTTGAAGCGATCAATGGATTTTGAAAAATATCAAGAAGGGCAATCTATGAAAAGACCGCCACTCTTAGAAGCCGATTGCTTCATTTATTGGAAAACTAGATTCGAAACTTATGTGAAATCAAAAGATCTTGATATTTGGCATGTTATTACTAAAGGTGACTTTCAACCTATTCAACAAAACCCGTAAACTAAAAGGGATGAAATAGTTTCTTATGAAAAAGAAAGTGAATATCTTAAAAAAAAATAGCTAAAAACGATGAAGCAAAACTGGTTATTTATAATGCTTTACCTAAAAAGGAATTTCAATTTTTGGGTAAAAGGGATTCACCCTGGTAAAATATATTAAAAAATGAACCAAATAAGTACAATGGAATGTGGCTGACGTGCCACATTAACCTCAAGCTGAGCTTGAACAACCAATGAAAATCGCTAGTGACATGCCACTAAGCGTTACAAAAGCTAGAAAATACAAACGCTAAAACCACAACAGGGAACATCCATCTAAGAACACATGAATGACTCCACCTATCTTCCCAACGCTTCGAAGGAGATTGATGAATCAGATGAGCCTGCCTCCTTAAAAACCCTTTCCAAGAAAAAAACCCAGTGGGAAAACCTTGGATTAGGGAAAAAGAGTACAACACTCACCTGGATCTCCAACGAAAAACCATGACCACCAATAGCATAATCCAACGAATACCCTCTATCAACCAACTTCCCGAGCCAAGAATCAATGAAGCCCACCATCGGAATGTAAAGAGAAAGAGGCAAATGCCAAACCCGCAAGAGGTCTCTCGTATTCGACGTCTTCTTGAATTTGCATGTAAGAAGCTTGAGCCGAACCGTAGACTTGATAATATCAATAACTTGAACTTCCGATCTTCTTTGGTGCTTGAAAATCCTGTTGTTTCTTTCTTGCCAAATGTAATAGGAAGACGCCGCAAAAAGAAGCTTGGAGACAAAACTTTTAACCGACCGAGACTTCGAATTACGAATAAGAAAACGGGTCACATCCTCCAACGAGTCCGGAATATCTTGAAAACATCTTCAAAGAAAGCCAAACCTGAAACGAGAACACACAATCAAAGAATAGATGATCATGAGAATCAGGTTATGTCCTCCATAGAGGGCACACCAACACATCATTATTTGGATCATGATGGCCATCATGATATCTCAACATATCTTGAGTCCGAAGCCTTCTTTTCATAAAAAGCCAAAGATGGAACGCATGCCTCGGAATACGGTGTTGTAAATATCTTGAGTCCGAAGCCTTATTTGAAAACAGTGTTGTAAATATCGGTATCGGTCTTGGCGGCCGATATATCAGTGATATATCGCTTATTGGCGGTCAACCGATACGATTTTTCACTAATCGGTCAAAAAATTGGTTTTGGTAAAATCGGTCAATATGGCGGTCAAACTCGGTCAAACTCGATTTTTTTTTTTTGAATTTATAAAAATTATGGACTTATGGTTTTTATTTTTCAAGGATGTTAAACTTTTTAGTTTTTTGTGGTTATTGACTTATTTTATTAGGATATTGCTAATATTTATTTTTTAAAAAATAAATTCCTTTATAATCTATAGTACCCGCTGAGAAACCGATATATCGCCGCCAAGACCGATATTGTGCTTGGTTGGGGTCGACCGCCACGGTACCGCCGAGCGATATTTACAACCATGTTTGAAAATGCGTAACATATGTTGCCCAGTTTTTAAATGTGGTATGTTATAGAGAAAACTCTTCTTTTGTTATGTTTGTGTTTTTGTTAATAGAGCGTGCTAGTGATTTTCTGTATCTAAATGAAGTTTATTTTTATTTTATTTTTTGTATTTGATGGGGATATTTTTGGTATCTTATTTGAAATTGCGTAACATATGTTGCCCAGCTTTTAAATGTGGTATATTGTTAAAGAGAACTTTTCTTTTGTTATGTTTGTTTTTTGTTAATAAATTTCGGATCAGACATTTGCTTCTTAGTGTAGTACTGAGTCACGGAGTAATTGATTTGCAGATCATCCAGATGAATCACAAAGTCACATGTCTTTATTTAAAAAGTACTCGTGACATCGTAGCAGGATGTTATGATGGAACGGTACACGTAATTGACATTCGAGGTTCTAGGTACGTGAGAGTAGTCTACATCATAACTGTTTGGATTAGCTTACAAAAATTCACAACTTATTTCAGAAACTTCGAAGCTTTTTCGAATAAGCTGGTCCATATCTACTTATGATAACATCTTGAATAAGCTGGTAGGCGTAAGCTATCCAAACACAGTTCCAATTTTTGCCTCTGTTTCATTTCAGCTGCGATACAACTGTTGGTCAAGTTAACAATGGTGTGCCAAAACGAAAGTCGACTAATCCTCCAATGATGGTTCCATGGAGTTCAAGAGCCCCTACATCGGGTTTGAGACTTCAAAAGCTAACGCCAGATTTCCGGATGCCAGCCAACAATTAGTCTTCTTGAAAGCAGTTTCCTAAAGAATTTGTTTTGTAAACTTAAAGTATCAGTTCTATACTTCTATTTTGTTATATTTACAATCCGTACGAGTCTTAAAAATGTATCATTGGCGTTCAATCAGTGGCACAAGTAGTACATCTTTTATGGTATACTGATTATTAATGTACGTGGTTAAAGTTTTCAATCCCACATCGAACAAAAAAAGACTTTCTGTTTGCTTATATACCGTGGTTAATATGACTTAGGCATGATTGGATGAATACTTTGTTTTTGCGTGGTGACGTTGCGTTTTGTTATCAATAACTTCATTAGCTTGTATAAAATCTAAACTTTTTTTATTTGTCATTTAAGTAACTTTTTTCATTTAAAGAATCAAAGAGAATGTCTTCTAGTGTGACCAAGGTGTTTGTTTAACCTTATAAATAGCCAAAATAACCTTATTTAATCTTATTTAAAGCACTTAAATAGCAAAAATAAGCTCATCTAAATTTTTTGGTAAGCTTATAAGCTTGAAATTCTGAGCTTATTTAGGGGTTTGATAATAATCTTTCTTAAGCTTATTGTAAAGCCATTAAGCATATTTAATTTGGTTATTTTACAGACATAAGCAAGTTTAAACAGCTTGGCTTATTTACTTATATTCATAAGCTAATTCAGTTATGCACACAATGATTACTGATTTTGATGGTCTTAAAAGAAAACACATAGGTATAGGATGAACACTTATAAAAGGTGTTATTATATCTCTATTGCAATGTGACAACATAAGGGGTTATGCCCTCGCTACAATTTTTTTGTACGCGGTTACTTTTGTGAAAATCTAGGAATTAAATTGTTAATCCCACATGGAGTAAAGAAATAAGTTGTGCTTGCTTTATATATTGTTGTGTATATAGCATCTGTTGTTTGAGATTAGTATAACGTTATTGGGTTGTTGTAATGAATCATGTTGCAATGCTTGAACATGATTTTCTTTGCAATATCTAATAATTTATATAATATCTTTAATTTTATAAACCATTTTGTCGACAACCCGATAACTAATATTAGCTCTTAAATTATTACTTTTTATAATATATGTCATTTGAAATATTGAAGAGTATATCTTTCATTGTGATTAGGGATGCTTGTAAGACCAATGTAATTGTAACCGTAAATATTGTGGTCACCCCGTCATATCAGCTTTTTCTTTAAAAACTACACCCAACCACAATTTGTTAATAAGGCGACCGTAACTACAACAAAAAACATACTCCACAAAAACAAATTAAAAAAAATAATAATAAAAAAATAAAAAAATGTACACACACAAAACAAATTGTAACTTTCAGTTGGAGGTTGGGATTGAACGGTTGGCGGTTGGGCTAGTGGGGATAACGCGGTCAAATATTTGGTTGGGAGCGGCAACCGAGCCATTAGCATAAGGCCATCAACCTAATTACAAACGAGAACACTTTGTATATATATGACCTTTGTATTGTGGTGTAGAGGTAAGAATTTGTGTTTGCGCTTATATATTGTGATGTATATGACCTTTGTATGGTTGAGACTAATATGATGTTATTGGGTTGTTATGATGAATCTTTGTTAAAGTACAAAATTATGGTAACCGAATTCATCTAAAGGGCCCAGTAACTTATATAAGCTTGTAAATTTTTTGTCATTTAAATTACCAAAACACGAGACCAATAAGTCAATTCTTATTGTTGAAGCATTTATCTATGACAATTAACACAAAACCTTCATACAATGGACAAGGACAACAATCATACCTTTGAAACTTCGAACTTATAGTATAATTTACACATAAGATAATTCTTTATGCAACTTTACATTTACATGAATAAGATAAAAACCGAAAAATAATAATTTCGAAACACATGACTGAGCTAGTTTTAGTATTTCACAAATCACAACTTGATATAGATAGCGCCTTTGAACCACACCAAAATGCAACAATTACAACAACGTTAGATCATGTGAGTTGTGACGTTACGTACTACTACCAGAAACAATTTCTTTTCCGATACACCTATGTGGAAGTTACAAAATTTCATCAATGGGGTATAAATGGATGAATAAAATCAGCCTCAAGAACGCTAAAAATGTGCCTAAAAAATTATTATTGTTTCTCGGGCTGTATTAGGACCATTCTACTTGCAGCATGCAACAAATAATGCAGTCAAGAACAATAACTATGAGACTGGATTGCTTTCAGTCCAGCAAGCTCACGCAATTTTCGCAAAGTATAAATTCGATAATCGTGCAAATATAGCAAAGCCCGGCAAGGCGGCGATATAGCTGAAGTCAGACCCTCGCAGAGAAGATATATAGGAATAGAAATAAAGTAGAGATGGTAACTTGATTTGGGACGTGTTCTATGATTACTGATTTTGATGGTCTTAAAAGAAAACATATAGGTATAGGATGAACACTTATAAAAGGTGTTATTATATCTCTATTGCAATGTGACAACAGAAGGGGTTATGCCCTCGCTACAATTTTTTTGTACGCGGTTACTTTTGTGAAAATCTAGGAATTAAATTGTTAATCCCACATGGAGTAAAGAAATAAGTTGTGCTTGCTTTATATATTGTTGTGTATATAGCATCTGTTGTTTGAGATTAGTATAACGTTATTGGGTTGTTGTAATGAATCATGTTGCAATGCTTGAACATGATTTTCTTTGCATTATCTAATAATTTATATAATATCTTTAATTTTATAAAACATTTTGTCGACAACCCGATAACTAATATTAGCTTTTAAATTATGTGTTTGCTATATATATTGTACTTGTATTTATAGGTATCTTTATATCACGATATGGATGAATCAAATCAAATCATTCTCATTATATTATATAACGTTATTGGGTTGTAATGAATCATGTTGCAATGCTTGAACATGATTTTCTTTGCAATATCTAATACTTTATATAATATCTTTAATTTTATAAAACATTTTGTGGACAACCCGATAACTAATATTAGCTTTTAAATTATGTGTTTGCTATATATATTGTACTTGTATTTATAGGTATCTTTATATCACGATATGGATGAATCAAATCAAATCATTCTCATTATACGCTTTACATGGTATCAGTAGCCAAAATACACGATCCTCTAAACAAACCTTAAACCTAAACTCTTCAGCCGTCGCCTCCGACCGCCGGCTACATGCCAGAGGTTCGGAGAGCTCCCTTTAAAACCTTAATGCAACTCATCTTCTTCTATCATTCGAAAACAATAAAATACATCTATATTAGTATTTAGTAATAGTTGGTCTCATACTCATTGTCAAAAGTGACGGCTGAGGCAAGCATAAAAGAAAAATCCGAATATCCCATCTCATATTATCATTGTACGTAAAAAAAAAAAAGATGGAGCATATTTGATTTCAAATTCGTCGCCAAAGAGTGTTATCTTTTTGTTTGATTAATGGTTTGTGGTGGCGATTATTATAAATGGATTGAGGAATAAAATGGGTCTTGTTTGATTTCGGAAAAAAAATGGTGGATCTTTATGTTTTTCTATAGAAAAACACGCCCCGTTTGTTCGAAAGGTTCTTTGGGGGTTGAAGTTTTACTACCAACTTTCATTTTCTCATCTTTTCTTTTATTCGTTTTAGTTGTAGGGGATACTTTAGGTTATCCCGTTTTAGTTGTAGGGGATACAATGGGTTATCTCGTTTTCTTATCCTTTTATTGTGTTGGTGATTTGTGCTAAGGTCACAAATCCACACATTATTATTGTGTTCTTCGTGCTTTAGGTTACGAGCATGTGTGTTGGTGATTTGTGCTTAGGTCATAAATCCACACATTATTATGTTAATGTTTTGTTTTTCTTTTGTTCTCTAGTTTACTACTTCAGTCCGAGCTTCCGCGATTTCGCCGCTCGAACTGCAGGAGAGTGTTAGCCGTATTAGTCATTGGGCTCAAGCCCGTTATCTAGATGATTCCATGTACTTTTATTTATAGGTATCCTTATATCACGATATGGATGAATCAAATCAAATCATTCTCATTATACGCTTTACAGACTTAAGCTAAACTGAAGAAGTTGCACAGCCATATGATAATCAAAATCAAACATTAAGGTTTAAAACCATAGCCCATTCGGGGTTGAGATTTGAGTGATGATACGCGTACAACACGCGTTCGGGGTCAAAGGAAACTTCCTTTTCTTCGAGCAAGTTTTTCAACCACCTAGGCAGTGAATCTAATCGTTGTAGTGTAGTATTAGGGTAAGCCTCGGGATTGATATCGTTCTTTAGGGGAATAGGAATGCTAGTGAGAAGTTACTACGCTAAGGTTAGGGTTGAGGAAGATTATTTTTTTATCTTTTTATATTTTTTATAAAATTGAAAGGTACGAATCTCGGGGTATTGGATTTCGGGGGTTGGTATTTCTACCGATTACTCTACTATTATATATTCTAATTAACTAAGCTAAGGGGTAGTCTATGTCTAATTGATGTGTGCTCGTATGATGATTAAAGATGTGTTTACCTAGATGCTACTACTCCCTAGTTATCTCCTATTGATGGTTGAATTGTCACGTCCTTATTCTTAACGCGTTGTGTCTTCAAAGGTCGTAGGGTATGCTTTTTTCCCTAACTCTTTGAGACTACCTTAAGGTTATTGCCTACGAAATCTCTAGGATTCATAAACTAACTCTAAGGTTATCTTTGGATGTTTAGCCTACAATAACCTCTAGGTGATTATAAACTAATGTTCACAAAGATTACTCAAGCATTAAAAACACAACAAATGACCTATCACAATGCTAGGTCAATTACAATTAAGATAAGAGACAACCAATCAATATTCAATACCTAGGTTTCATACATCTAAGCAAACACACAAGTAAATTAGCTGGACATGGAAAACATGCAAGCATACACACATACAATTGAAGACATAATTGAATCAATGAAGTAAATTACTTATCTTGTTGTAAAATAGGGTATGAGAACCCTAAGATACTGCCCAAGACAGCCAAAATTCGGTTTTAGGTTTTACTCCACAAAACTACCTCTCTAAAAGTCTGAAAATTCGAATTCTATATATAGAGTTACAACATGCGACGGCGTCACTCTTTAAATGTGACGCCGTCGGATCGCCGCCATTAAAGTTTCGTCTTGACCAGGTCAACCTTGTGACGGCGTCACCTTATGCTTGTGACGCCGTCGGCTTCATCTTCTGACGCCGTCGGGATCTGAATCTAGGCCGTCTGAGTTGTGACGCCCTACTCTTTAAAAACTGACGCCGTCGGTTACAAAAAAGCAATTTCGCTACTGAGCCGTCACAAATTTGGAGCACGTTGTGTGGAAAACTAGAAGGGGGGGTTGAATAGTTTTACCAATTTAAAACTTCCTTTTAAATATTTAGATAGACTTATGTCAATCTATTTGGTTGTTTATGTTGGACGTTGATAGATAAGTATATAAACGTATAATGAAAGATAAAGAGTAAAAAGCACATCACCACGACACAAGTTATTTATAGTGGTTCGGCTACAAGGACACCTTCCTTGCCCTACTCCACTCCCCGAGTCACCTACTCGAGAGTTCGTAAGCACTACACCAACTCCTTATGGCGGAGAAGCCTTCACAACGTCGCTTAACCTTTTTGCGGTACAAAGCTAGATACCGAGTTCTTTCACACCAAGGCGAACCACACCTAACACTACGTCGCCTACCCTTTATACGGTGCTAGGCTAACCACCGAGTTCTTTCACACCTTAGGAGAACTAATCCTATCACAACGTCGCCTACCCTTTATTAGGTGCTAGGCTAAGCACTTAGTTCCATTATGGAGGAACTACTACCCTTCACGACACAACACCTATTATCAAGGAGATCTACTCCTTGTTACAACACCATCAAGGATATCACCATCCTTGTAAATAAATAAATACTTATATGTATAACGATGCACCTCATCGATTATACGACCTAAGCATTCTTCCCAAATGCTACTTGATTTTATTCTTCGGCATCCTTCACTAATTCCTTTGACACAACACTTGGCATCCTTCACTAATGCCTTCGACACAACGCTTGGCACCCTTCACTAATGCCTTCGTCTTGACACCTTAAGTATTCTTCACTAATGCTTTGACACGGATGATGAGCACCTTTCACTAATGCTTTCATCTTGACATTTTCGGCATTCTTCACTAATGCCTTCAACCCAACATCTATGGAGAAAGGAAGAACTATCAACAAGAGAACCTTCGTTGTCTTGATGATGACGAAGCATGGCAACTCATGGACTTGAGCTTGCACGTCTTCAAGATGTGGTGATCTTTCCTTTAAGAGGAACCTAGAAGATCACACAAAAACAAAAGAGAAAAGCTACATAGATCTCTTGGATATGAGGTTAGAGGGTTAGAATACTTGGGGGAAGTATGTGTGTAAAGGGATGAATAGAAAGGAAGAAATGGCTCTCTATTTATAGAGAAAATTCTCTACTGTTTCCCCGGATCCCACGGATCCCTTCCACTTGGGATCCGGCTAGCACAAAGCTAGGGATCCGTGGAACGCTCCTCCTTACCCATGGGTATTTTTGGTTATGGGTCATGGGTCATGGGTTATGGGTTGATCCATGGTTTTCTTTCTAGATACAATGTACCTTAAGGATACATTGAACTTGTGTAAGTGGTATATATAAAACCATGGGTTATGGGTCAAAACCATTTGCTAGGTTTTATCTATTTAGTATATACTTGTTTTTACCCATTTTAGTATATACTTGTTTTTACCCATTTTAGTATACTTAGCTTAAGTATGTGTTAACTCAATATGTAAACACTAGTTGTTGTACATATATATCTAGATCATAAAATCACTTATACTTGTTTTAGTGTTTTATGTGAAAATGTGAATATGTTAGAAAACTATTAGTTCAAACCATTTACGTATTTTATTTGTTTCGTTAATATGATTTTACTTTTGTTATCGACAAAACATTAGAAGATCGTAAAATATAAATAAACGTTTTTACGGCTTATTTGTATTAACAATCTCCCCCCTTTTTGTTGATGATAAAACATAAAATTATTTTAAGGAAAAGCTAAAATTCGTAAACGTTTGAATTTGTATTTTTTACTTTCTTCTCCCCCTTTTTGTCGAAACAAAAAGTGTTAAAAGAAACTAACACAAATTTTTTATAAGAAAAATTATAAAAGATGTAACGAGAGCAAGTGACGGGAATGGTACTCGTCTTAACTCCCCCTTGACGAGTCCATCCCTTTGAAAGGGCGTCAAGGACATAACGTAAAATAAGCTAATTATGTTTGCAATTAAGTTTTCAAATGGTTCGTCTAAGTGACGAAAACGTGCTCCCCTTCGAATATTGCAAAGTTGCAATGGGGTATCATGAAGTGTAATCCAAAATTGGATTAAGTTGCAAATGATTTTGCAATATCGTTTGACACAAAGCTCCCCCTAGCTTTATGGTGTCAAAATCTTCATGTGTTATTTTGAAAATCTACAAAGTAAAGGTTAGAAAACAAGAGTATAATGCATAATTTCCTGCAAGAAAAACTCAAGTTAGTACAAATTTGTGCTTCTGTACCATGGATCCCACGGTTCCCTTCTTGGAGGGATCCGTCTAAGTATAATGGAGGGATCCGGCTGTCTGTTGACAGTTTCTTCAGCAATGAAGATGTGTCAAGCAATGTTATTATGAGAATAATATATATGAGAAATACAGAGCACAACGCACAACATATAGCAAATAGATGTTCATTCAATAAAACAAGAGATAACCAACCAAATCTCTAAAACTAAGAGAATGAACTAACCAAACAAGTGCTACTAATGCTAATGAGTTAACCCAAACTTAAGATTCGACTAAAAGCTTAAAGGTGATCAATGGTGAGATGAGTTTTCCTCAGCATTTTGAGCTTGTAGTTCATGTATCAATCTATCTAATTCATGTTTCATTCTTTCACTATGTTTACAATGATAGCAATCCTTGTCATGGTTTTGAGTTTCTTGAAGTGAAAGTTCAAGTAAAGTGGGTTGAGGATCTTCAAATGATTGTGAGGTGGTTCTAGGCACTAATGATGTTGGTTGAATGTTTGGTATAGTAGGATTAGGTGATGAAATCCTAGTGAGAACACTTTTCTTGGAAATTGGTTTGATTGGTTTCCTTGGTGTGGGAGAGATCCTACCATTGGTGGACTTAACCGAGGATGATCCGGTTGAAGAAACTTCATGTGTGATTCTCAATTTCTTGGGTGGTCTTTGAGTGGATGAGTTAGCACTAGGAGCCTTAGTCATGATGATGATACAAGCAAGAACTTCTTTAGTTGCTGATTTTAGGGATGTGATTGAGAGTGATGATTTTAATCCTAAGGTTGTTTGGTTTATAAAGGATGATTTGAATGAGGAAATTAAATTAATGACCACTTAGAGGAATAGGCATGTTCATGGGGTTTTGATCAGCTCTAGGAGGATAATAAATGAATTCTAAGAGTGGTTTAGAAAACCAAGAGGTGATTTGAATTCGAATATGGAAGTTGACTTATGCTTTCTGCAGCTACGGATCCCGCGGATCCCTCTCAGCAGGGATCCGCTTGGTTAAAGACCAGGGATCCGGCTATCAGACAGAGTTTAGGTGAGATCATTATTATTAATAGGTTTTGAGGTTTTGACTCAATTTTGAAGTCTCTAGCTGTTGGAAATCTCAACCATAAGTAATGGTGTTTAGTGTTTGATGACTAAGGTGTTCTATGGCTTATAACGGGAAGATCTTGGCAATTGCATTTAAGACTTAATCCACTAATGTCCTTGGTAATGTGATGATCAACATGCGCAAGGTTGAGATTCAGAGTTTCACTGATCTAGGAACTCATTTAAGATGAGATGGAGTGTTTGGGTTAGCAATGTTTGACATATACTGTCACCCGGATCCCACGGTTCCCTCCTTGGAGGGATCCGGCTAGGC
Organism: Chrysanthemum makinoi; assembly: GCA_910596185.1. Taxonomy (NCBI): domain Eukaryota; kingdom Viridiplantae; phylum Streptophyta; class Magnoliopsida; order Asterales; family Asteraceae; genus Chrysanthemum; species Chrysanthemum makinoi. The sequence continues at coordinate 38,609,403 of OU343219.1, forward strand.
TAATCCTAGGGATCCGGCTCTCAGCAGTTATGACAGATTTGAAATGAGGTTTCTAGAAGCTAAAGCCTATCTTAATTTGAGTGTTTCAGCTCTCCTAAGTGTTTTAGGATGAGAAGGTACTTGAATGATCATGGGTAATAAGTGTTTGTAGCTAATGATTGTTTCTTATGGAAGGAGGATAGGACAAGATCACTACCAATGGATATCCAAGTTTAACACTAAGTGTTTTGGAGGTGTTAAGTCATAATAAATGATCCTAGTGATCAGATTTTGAGCTTGTGGTGAAATTTGAAAAGATCTTAAAAAATCAAAACAATTGGAGAATTAGTTTTTGACTCACTTTGTGATAAGGATGACTAGAAACAATTTTCTAAAAATGTTTAATATATCCAATTAAATGTTTTAAAAGATGACAATTAGCTTGTGAGTATTAGAGCGGAAATATGGTGGTTTGATTTGTAATAAATCAAGAGGTATTTAGACTAAGATCTTAAGTAAGTCTTTAGTGAGTCTAAGCCTTTTCTCATCCTTGAATTAGGTTCTAAAGTCAAACGCTTAACTAAAGTGAGGTTTATCTAAAAGCAATCTTGATGTAGGGAATGCTGTATTGCTGATCTGATGACACGGATCCCACGGTTCCCTCAAGGGAGGGATCCGGCTAGGCTAATCCTAGGGATCTGGCATCTGCAGATCAGAACCTACACAGAAATGATGTGCTGATTTTTTTACACTATTAAATCTATAAAAACAAGTAATAGCAATAAGCAAATTATCATAAAACACCACTTATGAGATAAAGAAACAATATCCAAAGTACCATAAACTAACAATGTTAAAAAGAAATCATTCAAACATAAAATAAATGAAACTAAGCACATTCCTATTGTCTCTTTCGTCAATTCTTCCTTTTCCTTTTTGACGGATTAGTGAGATTGTAAGCGAGGTTTTGAATCATGCCTCTTATTTGTTTGAATTCCGCTGTCTCGTTTGGAATGGTTGGAAGTTGTTCGTGGTATTCAAGGATGTCCAATTTGATATTGGATACGGGGTCGAATGTCTTCCTATCTCTCTTCTTCTTCTTCTTCTCGGGAGGAGTCCGAGAGAGCTTCGGGTTTCTCTCCATTGACCATGAACCATTTAGAGGGTTGTTTGGTAAGGGGTACCATGACGTGATTGGAAAGGTAATGATCATCGTTGATAGGGGATGGTTGCAATGCACTAACATACTTACAAAGTCGTGTTAGGAGCATACCATATGGAAGTACCATGTTGGAAGCTTTGAATACCCCAGCCATTCTCCTTACCATGTAATAGGCAAGATTAAATGGCCTTTGGTGGGTAAGACAATAGATCATTTGCACAAGGCATGCGTTTGGATGATCTTTGTTTCCAACTAGGCTAATGATGTTTTCCCTAAGGATTTCTTCCCATTTTCTAAACATGGGATGCATTTCGAAAAGTTCCATTTTAAAGGGATCACGGTGAATGAGCTTTTTGTTACGATCGTAACGGGATTGGTCGGTCCTAATTTTAAAGATAGTATCACGAATGGTTTCGGGATTGTCGAGAGGAGTGTTGTAAAGAGGCTTAGGATCAAGTGCAAGGTTTTGAGCGTTAATTGCCCAATCTTGAGAAAACATACAAATTCCTTCACAAAGAATGCTAAGAATTTGAGCAAAGGTGTTAAGAGGAAGAGTAAAGTTTTGTTTGTTGATGATGAAGGTGATTGAGATGCTACCGTCGGAGTTTCTAATGATCCTAAAGCTTTTGTAAAACTCAAAAATGAAAAAACGGACAAATTTGTTCATCTATGTCAAGGAGACAATCAAAGTTGATTGTCGAGAAAACTTGACGGATGTCGGTATTTTCAAGGAAAAACCTTGATTACACGACCTTCGTGGATAAGTCGTAATGAGGCTTTTAAAGTTTTACGGTCGGTTTTGGTTAATCCCTTTTTACGATAGTAATGGGTAAGGTAATGAACGGTGTCATGATGATCTTGTTGAGTGGCTTTGGGCATGGTTGGTCCTATAAATACAAATTTTCCAATTAGGTAAAATTAGTTGGAATGGGTTTATGTTTTGATTTGTATTAACAATGTTGGAACACAAGTTGATTTTGTTAAAAGCCCCTTTTCATGATTAATTTGAAAAACCCTAATTAAATTAATTTGATTAGAAATTAAGGAACCATAAACCCTAGAATGAGGATGATGAAAATTAGAACAAGTTAATGTAATTACTTACAATGGTGTTCTAGGAAGGAATACTTGAGGTTATGAAAGCCAATGAGGATGAATTCAGTAGCTTAGTCGTTTTTGTGTTATGAGAATAGAGGGAAAAAGATCAGTGGTGATTTTTGAAAGCGTATAGCTGAGTTCTGTTCCACGGTTCCCCCGGATCCTTTGTATTTGAGATCCGGCTAGTACAACTAGAGGGATCCGGCTACTGTGAACATAAAAGAGGTTGTTTGGCATTATTTTTGTAGTAGGCTTATAGAATAGCTTACCAAAAAATAGTTAAGAGGTTTTAGATGACGATTGTTTTTGGATGACGGTTTTTGATGAATCTCATATCGAGGATTGATATGTGATGACGGCGTTAGTTTGACGAAACAAAAGGAAATATCATTCCCGATGACGAGAAAGGTGGAAGAGTGACGAAAGAGACTTCTAACGCTCTTAGTGTTTTAATAATCAAAGTAGTACTTGTGAAAATAAGTAGAACTCATGTATCCTATCTAATGAAAAGTAGAACATACCTCTATGCTTCTTGATTTGGCATAAAACCAAAAAATACTTCATGAGCTTTTAAAGTAATCCTTTGTACTTGATGTACTTAAGTTGTGATTACTTTAAGGATCCTTACTTGAATGTTGACTTCATCTTTGAATGAAGATTTTGGGGAGATTCTAGCATGAAGATTACTTGAGAGCAAAAATTGTTAGAATCATCTATCAATGTCCAACAAAATGTTTTAACAGAAAATATGACTTAAAAAAAAATCTTCTTTGTAGTTTTCAAACATACACGGATCGTATCAAGTCTTTAAAGTACAACATACTTTAAGAAACTTGGTAACGAAGCTCTGATGCCAATTGTGGAAAACTAGAAGGGGGGGGGGGGGTTGAATAGTTTTACCAATTTAAAACTTCATTTTAAATATTTAGATAGACTTATGTCAATCTATTTGGTTGTTTATGTTGGACGTTGATAGATAAGTATATAAACGTATAATGAAAGATAAAGAGTAAAAAGCACATCACCACGACACAAGTTATTTATAGTGGTTCGGCTACAAGGACACCTTCCTTGCCCTACTCCACTCCCCGAGTCACCTACTCGAGAGTTCGTAAGCACTACACCAACTCCTTATGGCGGAGAAGCCTTCACAACGTCGCTTAACCTTTTTCCGGTACAAAGCTAGATACCGAGTTCTTTCACACCAGGGCGAACCACACCTAACACAACGTCGCCTACCCTTTATACGGTGCTAGGCTAACCACCGAGTTCTTTCACACCTTAGGAGAACTAATCCTATCACAATGTCGCCTACCCTTTATTAGGTACTAGGCTAAGCACCTAGTTCCATTATGGAGGAACTACTACCCTTCACGCCACACAACCTATTTTCAAGGAGATCTACTCCTTGTTACAACACCATCAAGGATATCACCATCCTTGTAATAAATAAAACTTATATGTATAACGACGCACCTCATCGATTATACGACCTAAGCATTCTTCCCAAATGCTACTTGATTTTATTCTTCGGCATCCTTCACTAATGCCTTTGACACAACACTTGGCATCCTTCACTAATGCCTTCGACACAACGCTTGGCACCCTTCACTAATGCCTTCGTCTTGACACCTTAAGTATTCTTCACTAATGCTTTGACACGGATGATGAGCACCTTTCACTAATGCTTTCATCTTGACACTTTCAGAATTCTTCACTAATGCCTTTAACCCAACATCTATGGAGAAAGGAAGAACTATCAACAAGAGAACTTCGTTGTCTTGATGATGACGAAGAAGCATGGCAACTCATGGACTTGAGCTTGCACGTCTTCAAGATGTGGTGATCTTTCCTTTAAGAGGAACCTAGAAGATCACACAAAACAAAAGAGAAAAGCTACATAGATCTCTTGGATCTGAGGTTAGAGGGTTAGAATACTTGGGGAAGTATGGTGTAAAGGGGATGAATAGAAGGGAAGAAATGGCTTCTATTTATAGAGAAAATCTTACTTCCCCGGATCCCACGGATCCCTTCCACTTGGGATCCGGCTAGCACAAAGCTAGGGATTCGTGGAACGCTCCTCTTTACCCATGGGTATTTTTGGTTATGGGTCATGGGTCATGGTTTATGGGTTGATCCATGGTTTTTCTTAGAACAATGTACCTTAAGGATACATTGAACTTGTGTAAGTGGTATATATAAAACCATGGGTTATGGGTCAAAAACCATTTGCTAGTTTTTATCTTTTTAGTATATACTTGTTTTACCATTTTAGTATATAGGTTTTTACCATTTTAGTATACTAGCTTAAGTATGTGTTAACTCAATATGTAACACTAGTTGTTGTACATATATATTAGATCATAAAAATCACTTATACTTGTTTTAGTGTTTATGTGAAAAGTGAATATGTTAGAAAAAACTATTAGTTCAAACCATTTACGTATTTTATTTGTTTCGTTAATATGATTTTACTTTTGTTATCGACAAAACATTAGAAGATCGTAAAATATAAATAAACGTTTTTACGGCTTATTTGTATTAACACGTTGCGACGACGTCGCCTTCTAACTGTGACGCCGTCAGCTTCAGTTCCAGCAGCTTGAGTGTCTTGATCTTGACTTGTGATAATGTTAGCCTTAATAGTTTTATTAGAAGTGTGGTCATTCACGTTTAGGAACTTTGTAACGCGTGTTAGATATCGTGATAGAATAGTCAACGGGCCTCATGGATCGACTAAGCTAAATGGGTACTAGTTATGATAAGCTTGCCATATATCCAATCCAACCCATGTCCAAGCCCATAAAGCCCATAGATAGCCTTTTAGGGCATCTTATGCCCTGTACTATAAATACTCCTCAAATGGTCATTTGAGGGTGTCTTGAGTGTGTGTGTGTGGGTTTTCTTGCAAGCATATACAACTTATTGTTTCATCTCTCTATCTTGTGCATATGCAGAACATCAAGTCACCATCTCTTCTTATCTTATTCTTTCATCTTCAAGCATAGTTTGTGTTTGTGTTAACGTGATATACGTGTTGGGTTTGTGATAAGGTTGATAAAAGTAAGGTCCTACAATTGGTATCAGAGCTTTTGGTGCAGATTCTTCGAGCTTCAACGATTACTCAGTGCTACCCTCACTTGGATAAGTTTGTGGAACACTTCGACTTTTGGATATCTTTTACACTGTGATAGGTAAAGGAGTTTGGGCAAAAACCTATCTTCGATAAGCTTGATTTACGCGTAGAACACTTACGCTTAAGTATTTTTCTTAAGCCTAAGACCTGTCTACGCATAGCTAAATCTTACGCATAAGTTTTTCTACGCCTAACTTTAAACTTACGCATAAGCAATTCCTACGCCTAAGGAATCCTACGCCTAAGCACCATATCCTACTCGTAACTTATTCGGTCTACGCCAAAACTTCAATAAAAAAAAAAAAAAAAAAAAAAAAAAAAAATTGGCGGGAGAAGGTGAGTAAAATTTAAATTTTTGAGGAGACTAAACGTTCAATTTTTACGCGAAATTCAAATTTTGGTATAACTTGGAAAAGTTTGGTCAAAAATTCAAATTTTTGGACCTAAATTCAAAATTTTCGGTCAAATTTGGCCTCAAAATTGTCATAACTCAAAATTTTCATACGACCTTAGAATTGATTTTTATAGTGAATTTCAAATTTTGGGAGAAAATTTTTTTACGCCTAGTTTACGAGTAAGACTTTCAGAAAAATTCAAACGGTAATATCTTATTAAAACACAACTCCTTATCGTTGAATCGAATCTACATCAACTTTATCATCACATACCTTCCCAATGGCAACTTAACAAGATATTCATGACAGCGGTGCCGAAAAACGTCCTCCTTATGTGGAAAGGTGGTTATCTTCAATGGACAAGTCGTATGATTCGTACATCCAGACCAAACCGAATGGAAATGATGATTCAATCCATTCAAAATGGACCCTTCAAGCCCGACAAGTCCAAACCCCGAGATCCTAATGCAACAATCCACGCCCCACCATCCTCTCGTCTTCAAAAAGAATCGGAATACACGAAGAGGATCAAAAAGTCGATTGCATATGACATGGCAATTCAATTGTAAAACTGGGGTTTACCTAGAGACATCTTTGCGGGCTGTAGACAGTTGTGAAACTGCTTTCGATATGGGGAACGTGTTAGACGGGCTTTGTCATGGAACTGAAATTGGTCAAAAGACATGGCGAACAAGTGCTAATGAATGGGAAAGTTCACTTCAACTCCAGGAGAATCCATTGAATCCTACTATGGAAGGTTTTGCATTTTGATGAATGAGCTCATCGAACAAGTTGCACCAGAACTATTGTTCAAAACATCAAGTTCCTGAACAATCTTCCAGAAGAATGGGGACGATATGTCACTATTGTTAACCAAACAAAAGACCTTCATCAGGTGAACTTGATCAAATAAACGATTTTCTGAAAACAAAACCAAGCCTGAAGTGAAATGAAGTGGAAAGGAAAGAAAGATTGGCAAAGAATCATGATCGATTGGCACTTATTGCAAAGACTCAACCTTCAGTGAATACACAACAACAAGCTTCATCATCTTCACCAACAACAACTGCAAGAATAACATTCACAACACAAGCTGTTATCCCTCAACAACAATCTATCCACCAGAACAACAAGTCATCAAACAACAACACAGTATCCACAATACCAGGAGCAAGGGAATCAATATCCTGAAACTGAACAGAAGAGCTTGCTTACAAGGTATTTTCTTTATTGGGTGTAAAGCATTCAAGAAGCGCTATTCCACACCAACTAACAACAACCAAAGGATTTCATCAATCACTCGCAACAGGCAAATTGCCCAAATGGGTGTGAATATGGGTAATCAAGGACAAATGGTTGGAGTTATTGGGAATCAGCAAGGATATGCTACTAGATTTCGTATGGGTAATCAGCGGTTCCGATCGTGGTAATCAGTTGGGTCAATGTTGGAAATCGATAAAGGCAGTGTTGGGAATAGAGCGTTGTTAATCGAATGGGAATGTTGCGTACCCAAATTGTTGGAAATGGAAATGTGAATCGTGTAATCAGTTAAGTGTTATAACTGTCAAGGAGTGGGTCACATGGCACTAAACTGTCCCACTAAGCCGACAAGAAGAATGCTGAGTTTCTTCAAGCTGCGTTAGCTAGACGTAAGCAAGAAGCAGGATGCATGAGTGCCGAGGAAAATGATTTTTCGCTATTGTGGATGATTTGGAAGACCTCGAGGAAATCAATGCGAATTGCATCTTCATGGCAAATCTTCAGGAGACTAAGTAACGACATCGACTCGGACGCACTCGCCTCTATGACGCCAACGCAGATTCTGAGGTACCAATCATTGATCCATGTTATAACAATGTCATATTTGATGTGTTTACTATGATCAACAAGATTTCGACGCCAAAGACCTACTTATGATACATACCCGACAATCCGAAGTTGTAGTAATATAACTCAAACTCCATGTGGATCCTAATGGAGGCCGGTGGCACAAAATATCGAACGATGAGGAAACACGTGCTACTTTGAATCATTAATCAATAACTGTGGCATTGAAATTGAGAAAGTTAGAACGGTCAATCGCTAGTTAAGGCCGCTAATGCTAAATTGACCGCCGAGCTTGAGAGTTACAAGGAGAACGCAAAAGCCTTTGAATTTCATAAAAAACAAAGAATCAGAATTAGAAATTGGTTATCAAATTTATTTTAAGAGAAAAAGAATTGCAACTCAAGTATGACACACTTGATAGAATTTGAACTTGAAAATTAAATCTTTAAACAAGGAAATTTCTGATCTAAATGACCAACTTTCAAAACAAAAAGCAATGTTTTCTGATCTTGAAAAAGAGAAGAAACCGTTGATTGCTGATTTTTCAAAACGAGAAGATTCTCTTCTTGATGAAATTCTGGATAAAAATGAGAAAGTCAAATCTTTGGAAAATTTGCTTCTTACAACGGGTCATTCAGCAAAAACAAACAAGATGCTTTCTAACCAAGTTAATCCGCGTTTTCATACTAGTCATAAAATGGCCCTTGGTAACAACCCTTCTTCGTTCCTCAAGAAAGCTCAGAAACCTCAAAATGTGTTAAACAATGGAAAACCTTTGCATGAACCCATAATTGTACATGATTCTCTTGAAACGTTGGAACTATCTGAGGAGAGTAGATCAAAAATGAAACAAAAACATCCGAAAATAAAACCAATTGATTATAACAAATGGAACAAAATTAATGGTATTTCGTTTGTTTCTCATAAAGAATAATCAACGTTTTCCACCACACCAAGTGTTTCAAACAAAGTGTCACCACCAGTTTAAAATCAGCTTCAAAACTAGTTGTTGTATCCAAATCTCTTTCTAACATTGAACAAATGTCTTCAAACAATCCTTTTAACACAAGTGATGCGAGGAGTATTTTAGAAAATGTGAAAACTAGAATTGCGGATCTTCAAGACATCAAGTAAAACTAAAACCAATATCACAACAAAAACTGGGTTTAATAGTTTTGATAATGAACAGTAAAAGTTTTTGAAACTCAAATTGCCTCACCAATAACATCAACTCAAGGGTAATTCATTTTGAACAAGCCTTTTAAAAGAAACAAATGACTTTGTCAAGGAACATAAATCCCTGGTAAAGCAAGCTAATGAAAGTGTTGAACACATCAAAGTTTTAGAAAATTTAAATGATTCTCTCTTCAAGATGTTCTCGACTAATGATATTATGTCCATTATCTTACAAACATATTCTGTTGAAGATCATGAAAGACTCCAATCTGAGACCTCCGAAATTGTTTCAAAATATGAAAAAGCTCTTGAAAAACTTGAAAAGAAAATGTCTCATATTTTAAACAACTTGATCGAAAAACCGAGGAATGCAAGTATGACAAACTGTCGTATGAGCGCGCCTACAATGACATGAAAGCAAAAAATGATCTTTTGAGGGCTCATTGAAAGTCAAAAAGGAAAGGCAAGTGGATACTGATTACAAAATCATTGACTCATGAGAAAACAAATGTTCCCAAACCGTTTCCAAACCAAAATGTCTGTTTCTATGCCTCCTCCAAAATTCAATGAGAAAATGTTTCATCAAAACCACCACCCACCCTCTACCTAAACAAAATGTTGATAAAGGAAAAGCTTATCGAGAAACCAAAAGTTTTAGCACTGCCTTTTAAGATGAGTACCACTAATGCGCCCTGCTCCACATCAAAACATATGGAACAAATGCCATAAGTTTAGAAAAGCACTCTAAAGAGACTAGGAAAGCTGAAACCACTTCCCTTCATAAAAATGTGAATCCTAATGCGTGTGCCTTACCTTCTACAGAACTAGAAAGCACCTCTAGGAGCATCAGACTAAATCCTAAGAGCAATACAATGAACAATAGAGTCTCTATGCCTCTAGAAGTAGTAGCTTGAAAAAATAGAAAGTAGAAGAACACCCTAGGAATTTACCATTTTTGAATAAGAAAGACATTTCATCTGAATGTACTAAACCTATGAAACTTGCTAAATCTAATGAATGTGTTGAATCTCTTTGTTTAACTTGAAAGAAATCTTTAATTCATGATCAAGATGATTGTGTTTCTATGAATGTGAATGATAAGCCCTAAGAAGAACGCTCCAAAAGATCTTACGCTAAACGAGTAGGAAGACTAGTTGCAAAACTTAGGCTTTTCACTACTGATAAGAACCATAGTGTTTACTATAGGGATGATATTTGAAACCCACAGTAGAACTTTCACACCTGAATGGTACAATGAGTGATAAACAGTAATTCCCTGTAGCAAATCTATTTGAGTGTGATCAGGATTTTACCTCTAACCCAAAGGAACCAAAATCAAAGCGGTTTCCACAATATTCTTTTTTTCTCAGCATCGGTGTTATCTAAATTTATCTTTGGATCGTCGACTGGTTGCTCCAAGCACATGACCGAATCAAGTCACGATCAATTTCATCCGAAATTCATGGAACCGACGCTTCGAATGATCATGTAGCAGCTATCATGGGTTATGGAGATCTACCTTTTGTAAATTATTTGATCACTCGGGTTTACTATGTCGAAGGGTTGGGACACAATTTGTTTTCACGGGCAAATTGATGAGATTTAGAGGTTGCTTTTAGGAAAAATGCTTGCTTCAGGAAACTTGATGGCATCGATCTTTAACTGAATCGTGGATACAAACTTGTATGCTATCAATCAAATGGCCTCTTCATCACCAATATGTCTTATGACACGAAAGACCGAAACAAATTTGGTTGTGCATGAAGGTTATCCCATCTCAATTTTGACACCATCAACAATCTTGCCAAAGACAACATCGCCAACGGACTTCCAAAGTTCAAATACACCAAGGATCACTTATGTCCATCATGGTGAAACAAGGAAAAGCAAAAGAGCATCATATAAACCCAAACCGCATCTAGTTCGGGCAAGTTTATATGTTGCACATGGACTTATGTGGCCCAATGAGAGTTGAAAGCATTAATGGGAAAATGTATATTCTTGTTATCGTCGATGATTATTCGAGATATAAGGGTTAAGTTTCGAGATCAAAAGACGGCACTGTGCATCATCATCACCTTCAAACGATTCAAGTACTTCTTCAAACTCCAAAGTAGTGGTTGTAAGAACAGTATAATCCAAGACATAATCTCACTAATCTGAGTTAAGAACTTATTTTGAAGATGTTGGAATCACACATCGACATCGCTTGTTAGAACCCACAAAGTAATGGGGTGAAGAAAGAAGAAATAGAACTCGTGGAAGCCGCCGCGACAATGCTAATTTATTCTCTAAGGCACCGCATTTTATAATACGCTGCCTATGCAACGCTGTTTTAATTCAACCCTGCATCTCATCCATCAAGATTCAATAAAACCCCATATGAAATAGTGAACAACAGAATCCCGATATCTCTTACTTTCACGGTTTCAAGCGCTTTGTGCTATCCCACGTAAGGTAGAAGATCTTGAAAATCAAAGCAAGGTGATATTGAATCTTCATTGGATATCCGATAAATCGAGGGCATTCGTGGTGTATAATGAGAACTAGGAGGATCATGGAGACGATGAATGTGAAGTTTGACGAACTTTCACATTGTGGCCAAAGGATACGGACAAGAGGAAGGGATAGATTTCGAAGAGTCATTCACGCCGGTAGCCAGACTAGAAGCAGCCAAAGATATTCTGGCCATGCGTACCACAAAACATCACTATCGATGGACATTAAGACCGGTCTTGAATGGAACTCCAAAGAAGAAGTGTACGTGAGTCATCCGTAAGGCTTCATTGACTTGGAACATCCTACCGCGTACTTAAACTCAAAAAGGCAATCTACGGTTTAAAACAAGCTCGGAGCGGTATGACGAACCGCCCTCTTTCCTTATCCAAAATAATTTCACCAAAGGAACAGTTGATCCTACCATGTTTACACAAAAATGATATTTTGATTGTTCTGATTTACGCGATCATCATCTGGGTCCACTAATCCGAATCTTTCAAAACATTTTGAAAATCTCATGAAAAGCAAATTTGAAATGTCCATGATGAGGGAACTTAAATTCTTTCGGGTTTACAAATACATGTCCCCCTGGAATTTTTATAAATCAAGCTAAATATACGAATGAGATTTTGAAAAATCATGGTATGGATAATTGTGATTCGGTCGGAACACCAATGGTAACTTCACCAAAAATTAGAGCCGATTTGTTTGGGAAAACTATTGATCCGAAGAAATATCGGAGCATGATTGGTTCTCTCATGTATCTTACGCTAGTCTAATCCCGATATTCATTTTGCTGTTGCTTATTAGCACGGTTGTGCAAAGCCTACCGAATCGCACCTCAAAGAGGTTAAAAGGATCTTCGCACCAAGACATCCATTCATGGAACTTTGGTATCCGGCGAATCCGGATTTGATCTAATTGCTTTTTCGTGATGACCACGCAGTGATCAAGTTACAAAAGTACATCGAGGAGCACAATTTTGTGAAAAGTTAGTGTCTGGTCTTCTAAGAAACAAGATTGATTGCACTTTCAACCACCGGTTGAGTATGTGTCTCTATATGCGTGTTGTGCTCAAGTTCTATGGATGAGAACACAAATCACAGATTATGGCTTTACTTTCCATAAAATACCTATGTATTGTGACTCTAAAAGTGCCATAGCCATATCATGCAATCCTGTTCATCACTCAAAGACTAAGCATATCTGAGTCCGCTATCACTTCATCAAAGACGTAAAATGGTAATGTTGAATTATTCTTCGTGAAGACTGATTACCAACTCGCTGATATATTTACTAAAGCCCTTCCAAAAGAAAGGTTTGACGATTTAGTTTGACAATTGAATGGCTTAACCCCCGAGGAGTTAGAACGCTTCTCATATTCTTGAAAATGATTTTCCAAATAGCTCACAGAAATATTTTTGAAAAAACAAAATACAAAATTTAAAAACCAACAAAACAAAATACAAAATATAAAACTTTCAAAAAAATAAAAACAATATAAAATCAAAAATACAAAAATATTCTTCACGACATGTCTCTCGATAATCGATATTCTGTAGACGTTTCTAGAAATGTCATCAATAATGATATGGTATGTACAGATGCTTGAGCAAGAGTTCTTTAATGTTTTTCAAAACATGTCGTTTCTCAAAACTTCTTAAACTATGGCTTCGTATACCAAGATTCGAAACCCCGACCAAAATGATGTCTTTTGATTATTTTTTCAAATAAAAACTCGTGCTTTTAAAGAAAAATCAAGTTGTACGCTTGCACTACATTTAAAATGGTGAGAAATCATCATCATCTTGAGCACCTTTTCAAGATTGTTCAAAAAGATTTTCAAAATCTTTCAAAATATTTTGTGCTCAAGATAACTCCCTCTAAAACCCTTTAATTGATTATGCTTTATTAAAGGGGGAGTATTAAACCTTAATGTTCCAAATTCATGCTTAAATCAAATCCATTTGTCTCCTTACAAGTTTCTAAAAATGTTTTTTAATCCGTTGATATAAAAAAATATCATGTTGCTTTTTTGAGGGGAGGAGACGTGATTAAAATGTGATCAAAATGTTTAATGATCGTGGTTTGAATCTCAATGAGCTCGACCTAAGAAACCAATGAATTGACGGAATCAAAGTCGTAAATGTACCATCTCGAGAAACTTGTGATAGATATGCACCTTCATGGGTCTAACCTCTTTTTCAAGGAGTGTTTACAACTTCAAGTTAGTTATTAGAGCTAGTTGTCACCTAAAACTGACAATGGAACTCTTTAACTAGGCAACGAACCGGTCTCGTGGGGAATTGTCTATCATGAGCCGATCAATTCAAAAAGTGCAAACTCTACCCCTGTGCGATGTGTATTTTTGTTAAACTCATAAGCATGTGAAGGGGAGAGTGTTTCAAAAATATAAAACTCACGGAGTGTCTCAAACATGTTTTCAATCATAAACACTCTGTGAGATTTTCAAAGAAAAGGTTTTATGGCAACATGGGACTATCATGGAGTTATAAGGTGTCTAAGGATAGGAAAATTGGCCCTATGATCCGCTAGAGCCAGAGGGATCTACCCAAGGACATCACAATAGTTAAAGAAGTCCTTAGGAATGATTGAAAAAGGAGTAATGTGAGAAAGGAGAAAGAAGGGGTTGAAGAATTAAAAGAAATGTAATGAGAAAGGGTGAAAAGAAATAGCCCTCCATATTCAACCTTAGGCAAAACCGGTTCATTCATCCGCACCGGGTTGTCACTAAGATGACACTGGTATTGAAGACAAAGACGCCATAGACCAAAGGACGACCGCACTAAACCTTCTAGCCACTCAATTCCTCTTAAAAGGATTTGTTTCATTCTCACTGGAAACCCTACATAATCTATCGCTTTTCTTAGAGATCGTTGATATTGAAGAAGGAGACCCTCTCCCTAGTCTCCGCTCAGGAAAACCAAAATGCACTTATTGAGTCTAGAGCCACGAGATTCATCAAAAGATCTCATAGGAACACATGACATTTCATCGCTTGTTGTTCATCAATAAGGACACAAGTGATATATTATAAATACTCCTCAAATGGTCATTTGAGGGGTGTGCTTGAGTGTGTATGTGTGTGTGTTTTCCTTGAAGCAATATACAACTTATTGTTTTCATCTCTTTATCTTGTTCATACGCATAAAATCAAGTCACCATCTCTTCTTATCTTTATTTCTTTCATCTTCACGCATAGTTTGTGTTTGTGTTAACGTGATATACGTGTTGGGTTTGTGATAAGGTTGATAAAAGTAAGGTCCTACAGATAACATCAAATAGTCCTGATTATTAAGTGTTAATTTCCCCCGATAATGCTTGTAATTTATATCATTTATATGGATTTACGCTTGTTTTCCACTTTCAGGTAAATTACGAGCGTTGGAGCTAAAAGAGACGCGGAATTGGAGAATTATCAAAGATTTATCACAGTATTATCACTTTGAAGAAGTTACGGCGTAACTCATCTCTCTCATTACGCCGTAACAAAAGCATGGACCAGAAAACCAACTTATCAAGTAATTATGGCGTAACTCTTCCCAAAGACTACGACGTAACCATATTAGGTCAAATGAGGATCCGCGCCGCTGATTACTATGCCGTAACTATTGCATCAAACTACAGCTTAACCAAGATTATTGAAGACTACGGCGTAACCCATTCGAAGATTACATCGTAACCAGCAGATCTAGTACAAATTACGCAAAATAGAGGATTACGGAGTAACCATTCTATTAGTTACGCCGTAACCCAGATCTGGCCTATAAATACACCACGATTTCCAGCATTTCAAAGTATCTCATTTCACACACCACAACCAAAGAACGTTAGAAGAAGCCAGAGGAAGGTCTATAAGAGCATACAGAGCTATCTACAAGGGAGAAATCACTCCCCTACGATAAGCATTAGCATTTTATCTTTTATTTACTTTCGATTCATGTATTTCGTAACTTTGAATATTGAATTGATTTGTATGGTTAATATGAGCGGCTAAGCACCTCCTGGTGCTGGCCTAGTTATGATTCCTTAATTACTTCCGCATAATTATTTCTAAGTGTATGCATGCATAGTTTATTGGTAGCTACCCTTGTTTCGGTAGTTTTGAATGGCGGGAGAGGCCAATTTCCTAGGAGATATGACCAACTGACCCTAGTTGAGCGGACTGAGACGGGAAGGGTAAGATATGACCAACTGATGACCCTTTCTACTTGTGCGATTTGACCAACTGATCACCTACCATTTGAATGAACTTTAGAATTAGGGGGTGAGTGTTTAAGTTGCTAACCCGCACTCACTATTTTAAATATAGCAGTAGGTACTTAATGACTTGGATTAGGGACCGGAACAACCGACTTATGAAGGGACACCGACTTCTCCTGGTGGCATCTGCCGATAGGTTAGCGAATTGACCAAATGTTGTCCTCTCTGACTTGACCCCACTGAAGTAATTGGAAGTAATTAGACGTAGACATTACTAGCTAGGAGGAATAACTAGGTTAGCACCACTCTCCTTTATTGATCACCCCTTTGCCTTTTATTTGCTTTTAGTAGTTAATTAATTAATTCCTTATCGAAATTATATTTAATCTGTGACACCTAGACTTAGTAATAATCCAACACACATAGCTCTTGGGAAGACCTCGATTTTACCGAATACTACACTACACACGACCGAGTACACTGCCCGTTAGTGCATTAGGGTAGACCATAGGTATAACGAGACTTTATAAATATTAAAACCTGGTCAATAAAACCTGCATCAAGTTTTTGGCGCCGTTGTCGGGGAGTTATATTAGGATTTTTATTAAGTCTTTAGTTTTATTCTGATATTATGTCTCTCACTATGAATGATTATCTCACCATCTCTAAAAGTAAACATGGAATCACCATTCCAGCTCTCGAAGAAAATGTAAAATTCGAATTCTGGGGACTATGTCTTGAAGAATTAAAAATGCCTTTTATGGAACCAAAGATGATGAAGCACACGAGCACATCGCGAAAAGCATGTGAGATCGCCGATTTATTCCACGCACCTGGGGTCTCCAGAGATCATGTTATGATGAGGGCATTTCCTTTTACCCTAAAAGGAAGAGCTAGAGATTGGTTAAATAGACTACCATCTGGATCTATCACAACGTGGAGTGCATCTAAGAAGGCTTTTCTTAAGGAGTACCGAACCCCTGCAAAAATTCTCCAGCAAGTTGATGAAATTAGGAGGTTTAGCCAATTCAATGATGAACCACTGTTTACAGCTTGGGAAAGATTCAATGAAGCCATCCTCAAGTGCCCCGAGCATAAACTCAACAAGCACGAGCAACTGAAAATATTTTACAACGGGTTGAACATAAAAACTCAGCAATTATTAGACTCAAAAGAACCTATCCCGTTAATGATCTGCCGATAAAGGATGGACAAGAGTTGAAGAAGTAGCTCTCCACTGGCTGTCTTGGAATGAAGACCCTATCGAAGCTACAATCGGTAATAAAAAATCTGAGGAATTTGAAGTAGATATGCAATCCTTACCTGAGAAGTCAAAATGGTTAAACACAAGTTCGATAAACCCATTGATGGGAGAGTAACGGATCTCGAAAAGGCTGTGAAAAAGCTTGTTAAGGAATCCAGCAGAAAACAAGAAGAGAGCGAAAAATTGGTATGGAATATCAAGCGAGATTACGGCCATGTACTGAGAACACAAGCAGCTGCTATAAGAAGACTTGAAAATCAAGTCGGAAAGCTTGCAGAATCTATCAGAATGAGAGATGAAGGAGAACTACCTAGCACAACTGAACCAAATCCTCAAGATGTAGCACATGCTATTACAACCAGAAGTGGATTAAACTATAAGGAACCAACCTACCCTTCAAACTCGAATGATCTGACTGAAGAAACGCCTCAAGAAAACAATAAAGAAATCGAGGGGGCTCAACCAACTGTCGAGAAAGTCCATCCCTACGTTCCTCCAATACCATTTCTGGGAAGAATTAAGAAGGAACAAGAACGAATGTTATTTCAGAAATTAATGGAAAAGTTACAACAACTCAACATTAATATTCCTCTCGTTGAAGCTCTTGAGCAAATGCCCAAATATGTTCAATTCATGAAGGATCTCCTAACCCATAGAAGACTTTCTGATAGGACACAGATAACTTTAAATCAAAGGTGCTCTGCCGCCCTTCTAAAAGATATGCCTCTTAAAGAAGAAGATCCAGGGAGTTTCACCTTACCTTGCACAATCGGGGGAATTATGTTCGACAAGGCCCTTGCCGATCTTGGGGCAAGCATAAGTCTTATGCCATTCTCTCTCTATTCGCGTATGGAATTGGGGGACCTGAAACAAACTAGAATGTGCATTGAGCTAGCTAATAAAACAACTCAATATCCTAAAGGAATCGCTAAAAATGTTCTTGTTAAGATCGATAAATTTGTCTTCCCGGTTGACTTCGTAGTCCTTGAAATGGAAGAGGATGATATCCCAATTTTTCTTGGGAGACCCTTTCTTGCCACCGTACACGCTATGATTGATGTTTTTAACAAGAAGATTTCATTGGAGATTGGAAATAATAAGATTACCTTCGTTCTTGAAAAATCAATGAGACATGCTTCTTTCACTGACGATAACCTTGATGATCTTGACCTTATCGAAGCTAACGCTCAGAAACATGCCCAGGAATGTTTTCTGCCTGACCCTTTGAAATCATTGAAATTCGAAGATAATGATGGGATATCTAGCGATGGAGAAAGCGAAACGAAAGAACTGGCTGTGAACAATCAAACACTATGTTCAACAAATACCCCGGAAGAAGCTGATACTACCCCCAAACTCAAGGAGCTCCCTCCGCATTTAGAATATGCATTCATAGACGGGGATCGTAATTTTCCTGTTGTGATTTCTTCTTTGTTATCTGACGAAGAAAAGGAGTCGCTATTACAGGTTTTAAGCAAGCACAAGGGGAAATTGGTGGAAAGTCTCTGACATAAAAGGGATCAACCCTTCATACTGCTCTCACAAGATACTAATGGAAGATGATTTTAAACCAGTAGTACAACCACAGAGGAGATAAAACCCAAAAGTCCAAGACGTGGTAGAAGACGAAATCATTAAACTTCTGGATGTAGGTCTAATTTACGCTATTTCCGATAGTCCTTGGGTTAGTCCTATTCATGTTGTGCCAAAGAAAGGAGGAATGACAATAGTCACTACTGAAGATAATGAGCTGATACCTACTAGGATGGTCACTGGCTAGAGGGTGTGCATCAGATGCTAGAAAGACTCTCTGGACATGAGTATTATTGTTTTCTTGATGGATTTTCGAGATACTTTCAAATTCCGATCGCCCCTGAGGATCAAGAAAAAACTACATTCACCTGACCATACGGAACATTCGCCTACCGAAGGATGCCTTTCGGACTATGCAACGCTCCCGCCACATTCCAACGGTGCATGACTGTATATTTTTGGATATGTGTCAAAATTTTATGGAAGTATTCATGGACGACTTCTCGGTTTTCGTAACTCTTTTTCATCTTGTCTTAATAATTTATCTAAAATGCTTGCCAGATGTGAAGAAACCAACCTTGTCCTTAACTGGGAGAAATGTCATTTTTTGGTAAGAGAAGGGATTGTTTTGGGGCATAAGATTTCCCAAACAGGGATCGAAGTTGATAAAGCCAAGGTTGACGTTATTTCTCGACTTCCTTATCCAACCAATCTGAAAGGAATTAGGAGTTTTCTTGGGCACGCTGGATTTTATAGAAGATTTATAAAAGCCTTTTCCAAAACTACCAAACCTATGACCCAACTCCTCATGAAAGATGCAAAATTTGATTTTAATGACGATTGAAAAAAAAAACTTTTGATATTTTAAAAGAAAAGTTGACTACTGCCCCTGTTATTATTGCTCCTGATTGGGGCAACGATTTTGAACTTATGTGCGATGCTAGTGATTATGTTGTGGGAGCTGTTTTAGGACAGAGGGTGGATAAAAAATTTAAACGCATCTATTACGATAGTAAAACCTTAAATGAGGCACAAGAGCATTACACAACCACCGAAAAGGAACTCCTGGTTGTGGTTTATGCCTTTGATAAGTTCAGATCTTATTTAGTAATGTCAAAAACTGTTTTCTACACTGACCATTCTGCTTTGAAGTACTTATTCAATAAACAGGATGCCAAGCCAAGATTGATAAGATGGGTGGTGCTGCTACAAGAATTTAAAATTGAGATCAAGGATAAGAAAGGGGCAGAAAACTTAGCTGCTGATCACCTCTCATGATTAGAAAACCCTGAGCTTGAAGAACTTGACAAAGGAACTATTTGGGACTCCTTCCCCGATGAGCATCTCATGGCAGTAAGAATTAAAGATTCCAGTTCCGAACCATGGTACGCAGATTTCGCTAATTACCTCGCGGCCAGAGTATTGCCGAGTAACAAAACTTATGATCAAAAGAAAAATTTCTTCTTAGATCTTAAATATTACTTCTGGGATGATCCTTTCCTTTTTAAATCTTGCCCAAATGGTATTATTCGGAGATGTGTATTTGGAAATGAGCAAAAACAGATTCTGGAACATTGTCACAACGAACCTACGGGAGGACACTATGGGGCTGATACTACTGCTCGGAAGGTTTATGAGGCCGAATTATTTTGGCCTAGCATTTTCAAAGATGCCGCAAAACATGTAAGGGACTGTGACGCTTGTCAAAGGGCAGGAAAAATCTCTTCTCGAAATCATATGCCACTCAACAACATTATAGTATGTGAGGTTTTTGATGTTTGGGGGATCGATTTTATGGGACCCTTCACCCCATCAAAGAATAAAAGTTATATTCTTGTAGCTGTCGATTACGTTTCAAAGTGGGTCGAAGCTGAAGCTCTGCAAACATGTGATGCTAGAAGTGTCATTCGCTTTTTGAAAAGATTATTCACCAGGTTTGGGATCCCTAAGACCATCATAAGTGATCGAGGGACGCACTTTCGTAATGGAGAAAGTTCTCAACAGATATGAGGTACTCCACCGAATGTCTACACCTTACCACCCACAAACTAATGGGCAAAATGAAAACACCAATAGGGCACTCAACCGAATTTTAGAAAAATCCGTCAGCAGTAACAGAAAAGATTGGTCAGACAAACTTGACGAAGCTTATGGACATTCAGAACAACTTTCAAAACTCCAATTGGAAGCACCCCTTTTAAGATTGTTTACTGAAAAGCGTGTCATCTTCCCGTAGAGTTGGAACATAAAGCATATTGGGCTCTCAAGAATGCTAATTTAGAGGCTGACGTGATCAAGAAACACTGATTTTCCCAAATAAATCATTTAGCTGAATTACGAGACGAAGCATACGATCATGCCAAAGCATACAAAGACAGGACCAACCATGATAAGCGAATTAAGGATAAAAAATTTGAAGTAGGATAGGAGGTTCTCGTTTTTAACTCAAGACTCAAATTATTCCCTGGAAAAATTAGATCTCGTTGGGTCGGGCCCTACACAGTAAGTAAGGTGTTCCCCTATGGGACTATTGAGGTTCATAACAAGGAAGGAGTATATTTCAAGGTAAATGGACACCGTGCAAAAATTTATTATGGGCAAGATGTTAGCAAACTTTCGGGAGATGAGTTCTTCGCCCCTGTCTAAAGCCCCGCGACTCTCAGTCTAACTTAAAGACTCGCAAAAAAAGAAAAGTGCTTTTTCGGGAGACAACCCGAATTATCCCTTTCTTTTGTTTTATTTCTATTTTTGTTGGGTTTTGTGTTTTTAACCATTTTTGCAGGAAACGAGGAAGTGATTGCTGCTGCAGTTTGCTGATATGATCCTAGTTACGGCAGTAACATCATCTGTGATTACCGTAACCAACCCTTTGCAAAGATTTTAGACGCATTACCAATTACCGCGTATTACCATCTCTGTGGTTACGCCGTAGCCACTCGCTTTGCAGCTTATGTCAGGTTTTGCCAGTTACGGCGTAACTCCCTCAAAGAGTTACGACATAACTTTCCTCTGCTTTAATTCTTTCATTTTAAACACAATAACCTTGTATTAGTATTTTAAATGAACTTTGTGGGTGTGTTCCCTGTAAACCCTCACGAGACTTCACTCGTCCACTTGGGATACCAAGTGGTTTAAAAGGCTTGTTGCGTATGCTAAATGCAACCGTGATTCCTACGAAAGTGAGTTAGGTTTATTTTTATTTTTCATTTTTTCTTTTCAGAATTATTCTTGTCGATAGTATGATTTCAGGGATTGAAGTTTGTTCATGATGCTTATACGAAGATACGTCTCTTTTTCGTGGGCCTTCTTTCTTTTTGGAGCAAATTTCAGGGAAGTTCTCGCTCTAATTCAACTTTTCTCTTCACCTTTATTTAACGCTTAGTACAAAAGGGACTTTGTACAATTCAAGTTTGGGACGGTAGTAGAATTATCTCTTGAACTTTAATTTGCCCTCGTTTTTCTAGTTTATTTTGAAAAATTATGCCATTTTTAAAATTTTGACATGTTTTTCTTAACCTAACTAGATTAGACCTTAGCCGAGCACATACAACCCTTGATTACATGGTGAGATTAGCCTTATCCGTTTCCAATATTTTACCCCAAATCCACCAAATTATGAGTGTGCCGGTAGCTTGTAAACTTTAGAACTTGGCTTTTGCATCATTTCGAGAACATAGACGAGATATGTTGAGTTAGCTCGATGTATTTGGACTTTTCAGTTTTAGAAGGCAATATTATAGGATTATCACCCCAAATAGCCTACCATTGTGTGTCTATCGATTAGTTACCTCGACTTCACGACCCCCATGTGAAACCCTTTTGTTGCACTCACCTTCAGTGCAAGATACCCCTAGATACACCCATCTGAGCCATTCCTTTCATTTTATTAACCCAATATATTGTTTTGATACACCTATACACCTTAGCCTACCCTGTAGTCTTTATTTGTGATTGGGAAGTCATCATTTTCCTAAGTTCAAGGTTCAAGTGGAAAGGTTCGGAAATCACGCTTTCGTCGACGACATATTCTTAAAGATCATTGAAGACCCCCCTGAATTCTCATTTTTCATCTCAAGTGGGGGGATATTAAGTTTAGTTGTTATAGTTATGATTAAAAAAAAATGATTGAAAAGAAGAAGAAAAAAAAAGATTGAAAAGAAAAAGAAAAAAAAAAATTTGTTATGTTATTTAGTTATTGTAAAAGTGCATTGTTATAAGCACTATGTTATGAGCTTTAAAAATTTAGTATCGAGGAGGCCACCTCGGTTACATTTGAAGATTGGAGTTGGTAATTATGCCAACAGTTGGAGAAAGGGTAGTGTGCCCATCATGACGTCCTCTAACGACACATCTACCTAGTATTTCATGATTCGGTTTCTTGACTTCAAAACTTGAACTTTGAGCGGACGGTAAGTGGTGATGACTTGGTTATAGATTTAGACTACCTACTTGATTTTTTATTTTACACCATTTATATATCCCATGTCTTATCCTACCCTTTAGTCATGAAGCGTGTCTAGGTGCAGCGAGCAATCTTTGTTGTCTTGGCCATGGATTTGGTCATGTATTATTGATTTTGTCCACTTCGCCGTGACATGTTAGTAATGACGAGTCACCCCTTAACCTTTGTCGTGTCTACCCATATTGCCTTCAATAATTGTTTAGCCCTTAACTCTAGTGGTGGAGATTTGTGCAACCGCCAAGCTTATGATAGAATATATGCTATGACTGTGCGATTGAGTGATCACCCCAAAATTGGCACTTAGAATAGTTGAGAGATTTGAGTGTTTCGTTCCCATTTCGGGAGGTGTTTGCCTTTGTTTTATTCTAGCATAAGGGATTTATAAACTTATATTTTCCAGGTAATGGGAGATATCTTTTTAGAAATCTTTCTAATAAGGTCTACTTGAGGGCAAGTAGAGTTCAAGTGGGGGGATATTTGATAACATCAAATAGTCCTGAATATTAAGTGTCAATTTCCCCCGATAATGCTTGTAATTTATATCATTTATATGCATTTATGCTTGTTTTCCACTTTCAGGTAAATTACGAGCGTTGGAGCTAAAAGAGACGCGGAATTGGAGAATTATCAAAGATTTATCACAGTATGCTCACTTTGAAGAAGTTACGGCGTAACTTATCTCTCTCATTACGCCGTAACTAAAGCATGGACCAGAAAACCAACGTATCAAGTAATTACGGCGTAACTCTTCCCAAAGACTACGGCGTAACCATATTAGGTCAAATGAGGATCCGCCCCGCTGATTACTACGCCGTAACTATTGCATTAAACTACGACGTAACCAAGATTATTGAAGACTACGGCGTAACCCATTCTAAGATTACGCCGTAACCTGCAGATCTAGTGCAAATTACATAAAATAGAGGATTACGGCGTAACCATTCTATTTGTTATGCCGTAACCCAGATCTGGCCTATAAATACCCCACGATTTCCAGCATTTCAAAGTATCCCATTTCACACACCACAACCAAAGAATGTGGGAAGAAGCCAGAGGAAGGTCTATAGGAGCATACGGAGCTATCTCCAAGGGAGAAATCACTCCCCTATGATGGATCTGGACACACACCTTGTGTCAATGATAGTTTGTATAATATTATTAAGCACGCAGAATTTACTTACTAATACTTAGAAGACAGATTGTATGATGTAATGTAAGTAAACACAGATTAAACACAAAACTTATAGGGTTACACCTTGAAGCCTTTGTGAGTAATACGTAGGTAATTAGACAAGTACCTAAGACAATGACCTAGGCCCTCCTTTTATAGTACAAGGAGTCCTTTACAAGATAAGTATAAAGCTAACAATATAGAATATACACAAGATCTATTCTATACTTATCTAGACGCGTTATTCTAACCATTATCTAATAGCAGTGGTAATAATGTACCAGCAGTGGTAATACGTTTCCACTGCTAGTGTAATCCAAGCAGTGTCTTCCACAACTATCAGTGGTAACAGAGTATTCCCAACAATCCTCCCCTAAACTTATGATTTCTCTGCAAATCAATAAGTTTCTTCAATCTACATCATCTTCAAGGATTTGGGAAATTCAACCAAACACTTTACTTTTTTCCTTAATTTCAATAGCTCGAACATTGATCTTGAAGCCTATGTAACAATGCTCTGACCTTCTCTTTGTCTTCATGAACTCTTATTGTTGTACATAACATCACTGTGAGAGTTCCAGCTCTGAGTGGACATTCTTTCTCAGCAAGCATGAACACATCTGCTCCATTTTTTGTAGAAACATGATGAACCTCATATGAATCATAGTAAAACTATTTAGTACCAGGACATGTACATGAGAATTTCCAGAAATCATCATTAACATCTGGTTCATAGAGCCTTCTAAGATTAACCCATAACTGCATCTCCTTCATATCTTTGAGATCTTGAGCATCAAACTTTTCTTGAACTAACATCCATAATTTGTCAAGATCATCTCTGTCAAAAGCTTTGATAAGATCTTCAAATTGAATGAATGATGAAGTTTCACCACCTAGCCTTGTGATCTTCCATGTTGGAGCAAAATTGCTAGCAGTGTAAACTTCCCAATCAATGATAGGATGTCTAACTTGCAGTGGTTCTGGATAAAAATCTTCTTCTTCTATCATAATCATTTCAGTCATCAGTTCTTCAGTGAACTTCTCAGTTGGAACTTCTTGTTCTTCAGCAAACTTGGTATTCTTACCAGTCTGAGATTCACTATCTTTTGCCTTTCTTTTCAAACTAGGATGCCTTCTTGCTTCTTCTTCAGAGTCCATTGGAATGAAATCTTTATCAAATCTAAGTACTCTAGTAGATACTTTCAACTTTATCATCAAACATTCCTTTGAATTGATGTCTCTTCCAACCACCAACATTGCAACAGTAAGTCTTCATGTATGCAATAACTAGTGCCTTAGTTGGTTGTCTTGGTTTCTTTTGTCATTTCTTGACTGAAACAATAGCCTCTTGAAGTGCTTGATTATTCTTCATTTGTATAAAATCTTTTAACTGTGCAGTTCTTTGTTCTTCAGTTAAAGATGCATTAGCTACAAGGTCAATTGCCTTTTTCTTGATCACTGGATCATTTGCAATCAAGAAATCAATTTCTTCTTCAGTAGGTACATAGCTGAACTCTGGAGTCTTTTCTCTAAGTCTTGTAGGTTGAACAGTGGTAAGTGGATCTTCTATAGGATCTTCCATTCTATCCAGCCTTTTAGCCTCCATAAAGCTTGCAACTTCCATTTCTTCAAGCTTTTTCGTTTCAAAGAACTTCATCTTCATATATCTTTTCAGCAACTTCTTTAACATGCGCAATCTGAACTTGTTCTTTCTTTGAAATCTTTCTTCCAGGTTGCTCTTGACTTTCCATAACTGCTTTACCTTTGTCTTTCTTCTGTTTATCAATTTCTTCACTTGCAGTGGCAACATTATGTTCATTAGTGGGAATATTTGGCTCTGCAGTGGAAATTGGATCAGTGGTAAAATCAGTTGCAGTACAGAAAATATCTTGCTCTAGTTGCTCTTCTTGAGTATCAGCTTCCTTTGCACCTTTACTAGTAACACCTTCATCTTCAAAATCAATTTTCCTCCCCTTAGTTTCAGCACCTGTTTTCCTCCCCTGTTTGGGAGAATTTCCCAAATCATGATCAAAACCAGCTGAACCACCATCATTAGGTGAGGTTGAAGATGAGATCACCAACTTTGCAGTTTTCCTTTGCTTTTTCAACCCCTGCAACTCTTCCTTCAAGGTCTGAATCTCCTCTTTTAAATGTTTAATATCCTTGGCATGCTGCTTCTTGACATGTGCCAGGTCCTTCTGTAGAGATTCAACATGCTTGGCTAACTTTGTACACAAAACCATCAATTCCAATTGTTGCCCACTGCCCTCATCACTTCCAACTGTGTGACCTGTTGGGAGAGGTGAATCATGGGGCATTGGCTCAGACTCCTCCCTAGTTGGACTAGGTGGAAGTCTAGAACCACCACTGCTTGTTCCTAGACCAAAAGGTTTAGAAACATGTTGTGTTGTCATGAGAGAAGTTGACTGTTTGCGCCTCCTCTCATAGGTGTGAGAAACATGTGGAGTATAATCAATGTTTGGAACAGAGATTATGGGTGTGTTTTGTTCAGGTGAAATCTTTGCAAGCATTTGAGGTAAGAGTGGTGTAAAAATCATGTTGCCATCTCTGTTCATGTTTTGTAAAACTTTAGGCTTTAGGCAACTGATTT
Organism: Chrysanthemum makinoi; assembly: GCA_910596185.1. Lineage (NCBI taxonomy): Eukaryota > Viridiplantae > Streptophyta > Magnoliopsida > Asterales > Asteraceae > Chrysanthemum > Chrysanthemum makinoi. Next base: position 38,635,940 of record OU343219.1, read on the forward strand.
CATAAACATTAGTATGGGGTTGCAGTTGAAACTCATTTATCACTGCTTGCACAAACCTGGGATACATTAAAAATTTTGTTGAACTCTTTACATTGCCAGTCATACTTGTAAAAATATAGTTTGACCACTTAAAAATCTTATCAGTAGCTAAACAAACCAAAGGATAAGCCATGGTTGAACTAAATTGCTCATAAGATGTTTTCTTTGGACTGAGACAATGTAAAAGAGTATGTATAAAAAATCTCCATTGGGGACAAAAACCACTCTTTTTGAAAGTAGCCTTTTATCAGTGGTATCATACCCCATGGATGATAAAGTATCATGTATTTCGCATAGGTAATGATGATACCATTGAGATCATCCAATTGGAGAACTCTCCTCAAGGATGCCTCAGTAACATCAATAGTTACCCCATCCACAGTGGCTCTTAGAGCATCCAATGTTTCATGTGTATCTCCATTCTCAAGTGTTATGGACTGAGCAGAAGTCCAAAACTGTTTGATTTGAGAGATATAGATTGTGGGTTTTAAAAGCAAAGCATACCTTATATGGGTAGTACTGAGAAAGTCCACAATGTGATGAAAAACAGGGCCACTCTTCTCGTTTGACTTTTGTAGGTAGGCCACTAGGTTGTGCTCATCTGCAAATTTTAATGGTGCCATAGAAACCTTCGATGAAAAACAATATTATGTCAGTAATAATTAAAGGAATAACTAGCCAATTGAGATAAAAGATATATAGAGGTAGGGTTTAAGAGTGTAGCGCAAGAAAAATTATCTATGGAAAGTATTTATCTTTAGAGGATAAATATTCAAATAGGAAAGTAGATAATTTTCTAGAAGTTACCCTATATATATATCGAAAGCAATTTTTCTACAACGGCTAGTAAAAATTTTGTTACTGACACAACAGTTGTAACGGCTAGAACAACAGTGGTAAAATAACACTGTCAGTGGAAACTGTGAACTAGCAGTGGTAATTTTTCACAAAAATTTCAAAGAGCAGTGGTAAAGAAAACATATGAAAACTAAAGCGCCTTATCATAGTTTTAGCAAACTACCGCTATCAACGGATTTGATATGTCTTTACCATGAGCCGTTTGCTATGGACTAGCCAACTCTTAATCATAAAGAATATGGTGAGTTGATAACCATATAGTTTTGGTAAACTATCAACCATAAACGGATTTGTCAAGTCTTTACCAGTAGCCGTTTGCTCTGGACTAGTTGATTCTTATGTGGATTAGACATGGTGAATCAATAACTATTTGTTGTGTATCTCAGTTATACACCTTTTAAGATCAACTCCCATCTATGCTTGGTTATGTATCTATATGTAATAGGAATAACCAACTTGTTCTTAACCAAAGTTACTTTTAACCAAGCCACTAATCAAGAAAAATATCTTCCAAAGTCAACCCGATAATATCTATATTTACTCTTTAACCTACCAAAATAGGAAAAAGTAAATATACTCATTAATTAACCCTGGTAACCGACTTTGTCTATATAAGGAGGCTTGGCGTATTGTAATCTTCATCAAAACACATTCAAACACACAAAAACCCTAAATATAATCATGAGCAATCCTTCCAACACCATTAACATCTCATCCGATCTTAAGAAGAGTATGTGATCGAGTGAACTTCCTCGAAGCATCAGGATGGCTGGATACTTTCCATCATGGGCTGGAAGCACTTCATCCAAGAAGTACACTAAAGAGACTGCCAAGCGTATACCTGCTGCTAAACCTGCACCATCTCTTGAGTTTTACTCCAGCTCATCAGAGGATCATGAGACGAATGATGAGACCTATTTGATGGCCAAAGAATTGCCAAGAGCTCTTACAAAAGCAGTGGAAACAGCTATCTCCAACATGAAGCAGATATCTGATAGGTCACTAGTTTTACAAACACAAGCAATATAGAAAGAGATAAGGTGATTGAACAAGTAAACCACACACACACACACGATATGAAAGATGGTTTAGGCGTAGATGTGAGTGAAAGAAATAACTTGAACAACCAACCCTCAAGTGAGGGTTTACATGGGGTATTTATAGGAGGAAAGCTAGGGCAACACTCCTAGTTTCCATCCTTACCTTATTGGACATGGGCCTAAGCTCATGGGCCTTCTACATAAGCTTAAGGCTAAAACAAACATAAAGGCCATAATTAAGCTACCTATTACATAAGAATAACTAACACTTGAATTAAAGTTTAGGAGTGATTCCAATAATCTCCCCCTCAAGTGTTGGTGATGAAAAACGGTGAAGGCGTTGATGTAATAGTAGCTTTGACGTCTTATAAAATTCTTCTTTCTTGTGAGAAGAATTGCCTTGATACGAACAATCTCCCCAGTGTAGAGAAATTGTCTTCTTCGAACAGTTATGCTTTGACGTTATCTTTAACTTTGTTCTTTGATCGTTGTTCTTTGTGATGAAAGTGATAGAATGTAGTTGCCTGCATCAAATCAGACGTCAGCTTTCGCTACTAAAGGTTCCACGTCATTCTTCAACATGCTCACACGCTCTTGACGTTGGATTTCAGATCGATGAAGTTCTTTAAGTCTTTAACTTTGTAGATTTTTGGTTTGACGAAGAATCACTGATTTGTGTTGCTTTAAGATAGAACTTCCATTAGTGATGATGTTGGCGTGAACATGTGAAGAATCTGCACGATCATTCCACTCCAGAGCTTCCATAAGAAGAAAACATAAAAGCGGTTAGTAATAAGCGGATTCCAGACTTACAAGTTCGAACTTCGAGAGAGTTAATGCATAGTGTGAAAACTCAACTCTAATTCTTACAAAGGCCGTTCCTGAACCGGAGTCCCACAAGTGAGATAACACGATGTAATGAAGTACATCTACTTGCATGAGGTCACAGGTACCAAGCATCACCACCGACATGTAGACCGTTTGAGACACACTAAGCTAATCCACGGGAGTTACCGGCGTGACCTGCTGTCGTGCTGTTTGATGTTGACTGGCGGAGTTTCCATTCAATCACCGAGGATCACAGATGTGAACCTCTCATGAATGTTCGACGTGATTTGCTAGATTGTGAAGGACTGATATGAACCATGATGATCTTATTTGGTGATCGAAAGTGATGAAATGTCAATTACCTAAGAAGATCTTTTGATGAATCTCGGCTCTAGACTCAATTGTGCTTTTGTTTTCCTGAGCGGAGACTAGGAGAGGGTCTCCTTCTTCAATATTAGCAATCTCTGAAAGTTCGATAGATTATGTAGGGTTCCCTGTGAGAATGAAACAAAGTCGTTGAGAGAAACTTGAGTGGCTAAAAAGGTTTAGTGCATGCGTCACGGGTCCAACGACTACTAACTTCACTGTCTAGTGACAACCAGAGTATATGAATTGAACCCTGATCGCTCTAAGTTGAATAACTGGAGGCTATTTCTTTTCACCCTTTACTTTACATTTCTTTTTGATTCTTCAACTCCTTCTTTCTTCGATTCTCATTTTTCCTTTTTACAATCATACCTAAGGACTTCTAAATACTAACTATTTGTGGTGTCCTATGGTAGATCCATCCGCTCTGGCGGATCATAGGACGTTATTCCTAACCTTACCTTATATAACTCCATGACTAACCTATGTTGCCATAAAACCATTTACTTGAAAGATCTCACACAGTGATTGTAAATGAAAACGTTTTGTATCATCGATGAGATGGGTTTTGCATAAATACCTCCACATGTGCTCAAGAGTTTTAACGTAATTTGCACAGTGAGGAAAAAGCGCGCACATTTTGAATTGATCAACTCAAGATAGACAATCCCCCGCGAGACACGGTTACGTTGCGTATAGTTGAGTTGCATTGTCGCTTTTAGGTGACAACTAGCTCTAATAACTACCTTGAAGGTGTAGACAATCCTCGAAAGGTTGTCAAAACCGTCAAAGTTCATGTCTACCAAGAGTTTCTCGAATGGTACATTCTACTCAGACAAGTCCTTTGCGAGACACGTTTACATCACTAGCGAACTAGCTTGAAATTATTACCCGTCCCGGACAAGTCTTTTCGAGTTACTAACAGTTGAGTATTTCGTCAATTCGTTGGTTAAGTCTTTTCACACGAGAAATCAAGAAACATATTTCTTATCACATATTTTCTCCCCCTCAAAAATGGCATATAAAATGTTATTTTTGAATCGTTTGAGAATAAATATGACCATTTTGAGTGTTGCGGGAAGAATGAGACAAAGAACATTTTGTTGAACAAAGTTTTAAGTCAAATACTCCCCCTCAACAAGTGATATAAACGGTTGAGGTTTTGAAAATCGTAAGGGGAAGTACTTGTTCTTTTGAGCAAAACCTTGAAAAGTGAAAGGTTTGATAGGTTTATATTGATAGAAGCAGTTCAAGGGGTACCAGGAAGTCCAGTGATGTTTCCAGGAGTGCGAACTGGGCGTTGATAGCCGGTGATATTCATCCTGGGTCGACCACCAACAAAGCTTTCCAGCGTTCTGAACTGATCCCGTCGAAACAACCTTTCATCAATCATTCTGATGATCCTTTTCACGTCCCTTCTTTCCTGAGAATTCCACCGTTTAGGAGACCCAATCTTTTGACATATGTCCTTCAACCTGTATGCCAATCCGTCCCTAACCATCTTCAAAGTGTGATCTCTGAATTTGTGAAGTTCACTACACGCCATTAGCAGCTTTGCGTTCATACGGTAAACGACGCCGAAAGGTTTGCTGATAAGTGTGTATTGTGAGAGCTGGTTGATATCGGGAAGATCAAGCTGAGGTGGAGTAAAGTTGACACGCGTCTGATATGACTCAACTGCGAGCTGAAGATCTTCTACACGTTCCTTGATGACTATGCGTCTGATGAAGATGAGCAATGACTTGATGAATTCGCGTTGTACTTGGTTGAGAATTGTCTCATGCGACCCTGTACTTTGGCAAGGTACATGTCTTCAATGTCGTCGAGAGACAAATTCTCAAAGTCAGCTTCGAGAAAGCATAATCCCTTTCATCTTGTGTTGTTTGACCACATCTTCTTTAGGAATGTAGTCCCACTTAGACGAAAGATCAACGTGTTTGATGGCAACGATATCTTTGGTACTAAACACTGCATGTTGAGACTTCTGAACCTGGCAGCTTCGGTAGTAGATTCTTCGGCGTTCCGGCCAATGATGAATCCCGTACAATGCATCTCGGTCATATGCTTCCACGTTGTTGGAGAACAAGTGATTGGCACGTTCCTCGATAGCTATGCAGTTCGAGTATATAGCTGCTGGGAATGGAAGTGTCAAGGATGTAGCGTATTTTCTTGAACCATCGCCACCATGTATAAGAAATTCCAGGTCTTTGTTGAAGAAATATCTGAATGGAATCCTCGGTTCATCAAGTTGGCCAATTGTTGGTAGAGGTTTTGACCAGTCGGTGTAGTATGGAGGGTTGTCCCTTTTGGTGAAGTCGATGTTTGCTTCTGGGTTGAGCCAATCCATGTTGTTAGACATGGCTCGAGCAATGTTCTCAAGGTGATATTCGACCTCGATGGCACTTTTTGAGGAGTATTTTAGAAGTTGAAATGCTTCATTCTTGATTCGCTTCAACTCGGATTTCGTCATCTTCTTCACGTGGAACTTTTCTTGCAAAATTTTTGCATGCTCCAATGTGTTACCGTCTACCAAATCTTGACCTTCCTGGTAGGAGTAGAGTTGACAAGTGTAGAGAACCATTCAAATTCCATGTATCATCGTCATCTAGCCATGATGACTTCATTTCACCGAGTCGTCTTCTTCTTCTTTCAAGGCCTCGATGATGATACGGTTTTCGTACTTGTTTGGGAGAGGTGGGTTGTTGTATGGGCTCACGGACTTCCTCATCGTCACCACCAGTATACTCGAAATGATCACCGGTTTTCTCGAGTCGGGGTGGTAACCTCGAATCCTCGAGGTTTATCAGAGAAGAGCTGGGAGGAGACCTTTGTTGAGTAGGAGGCTGTTGGGGAGGAGGTGGCATGGACGATGATTCACGAGAATTTTTCTGTCGTTTAGCTCCATCATGCTTATCCTGATCCATGTCTTCATCATCTCTAGGACGTTTAGACCTTTCAGCTTCGAATCTACATGCTTCTTGGAGTTGGTAGTCCAGCAATGCTTGAAACAATTTTGCTTCCTCAAGTAAACATTGCATCAGTCTGTGACATTTGTGTGACAAGCTTGGCCACCAATTCATTATTCGAGAAAACTACAGGATCAGTCGGATTGATTGTGACGATTAATGGTGTTGATCGTATAGTTTGCTTGGCAATCTGCATGAGATTCGGATATAGTTGTCTGGTGAACATCTCCTTTGTGACTTTAGGAACGATATCCAGAAGGTACTTGTGAGTGTAGCCTTCGATCACTCTGTTCATTCTCTTTTGTAGGTCATCCTGCTTGAGCTTTTGAATGTATTCCCTTTCTTCTTGCATCTTTTCCGTCTCATCGTGAAGGTAAGTTATCTGATCAACAATGAAGTTCAACTTTCGATATAGCATATATTTCTTTCTGACCTTTTTGACAGCTTTGGTAATTCGGTTTTTAGCTTGAAACATCCAAGATGGAGTTCGCTTCTTTACAGATTTAGATGATGATTTGGTTGATTTCTGTGATGGTGGTGGTGATGAGTGAGAAGATGAATCCGATGATGATGAAATGTGAGGAGACTCCGGGTCTTTTGGTGGTTTAGAAGTTTCCTTCTGTGAACGTGTAGGACTATCCAGAAGCAACTTATCATAATCAGCATCTTTATCTTTCTCAGACTTATCAGTTTCCGGTTCCTCAAAATCATATACAATAGTATCCTCCGTAAGCTTTTGCTGTTGTTCAAGAGTGGTGGCACCAGCTCCCTTATCTGGTCGATTAACCACATCAGGAGTTGGTGTGGATTGAGCTGCACCACTTGACCCACCGGGGCCACCCATTTGGTCTTTAGCAAATTCTTCAGCTTTATGTTGATGTCTAAGGTGTTTCATCTTCTTCCTGAAAGTTGTTTCCAGTGGCTCTTCATCACTTTCTGAGCTTTCATCATATGGCACAAGTACAGGAGTCTTCCCTTTGCCATGTTCAGCTATTGGACTAGGAGGTTTTGCTACTGATGGAGGTGGTTCGTTTGCAGATTCAGAGTAGTGGACCTCTGATGAGTGTGTAAATACTCATCATTTTTGGGTCTATCTGAACTGCAAAACGTCTAAAAATGCTCAGAAACACATCAAAATGATCAAAATATCACAAATCAGTGTTTTATGTGTTTTAAATGCAAAACTATCAAAATCTGATGAAAAATGAGCAAAGTTTACAAATTGGCAGTTTCGGTCCCCAAGTTTCTAAAATTGTCAAAAATAGTCCCTGAGTCAAAAATTTCAAAAGAAAAATCACCAAAGGCTCTTTTAAATCATAAGTTGTCAAATTTAGTCCTTTGGTGAAAAATATAAAAAGTTTTGAGAAAATTACAAATTGGTCCTTCAAGTTTAAGAATTGGCAGAAATGGCCCCTGGAAAATTGGAGAATGACAAGTTTGGTCCTTATACTTTGTGAGATTTTCATTTTCAGCCCTTGGAACAAGTTTGATGAATTGGCAGTTCTGGTCCCTGGAATTTCAGAAGTTACACATTAGTCCTTGTAATATTTAATCCTTTATACCCATTTTGGACCTTTCACACACCTTGGACCCCTGTCAAAATACATTGTGAACCCCCCTTGGATTATTAAATCTGGTCAATCATCTCACCCCGCCAAAAGTCCTCCACTCTCAACTGCTTTGCCTGCAAACCAGGAAACCCCATCCCCCCTCCTCAAATCCACTCTCCCATGTCCCCTCCACCTTAACAAGCTTCCAATATGCATTTATTGCTTCCCTAACCTCTCACTCAACCCCACATGGATAAAATAGAAAAAAGGCGCCAAAATCATGTTTAAACGGTTGAGATTAATTTGAGCAATCCAAAGGCTGAGAATTGGTGGGATTTCATCAGAAGAGAGAGAGGATAAGATTGGATATAAAAAAGAAGCAATGGAAGCAAGCAAAGAGTAGTAGATTGTAGTTTTAAAATTCTCTTATGTCGATTTTATTATTTCTGTCTTAGTTTAATTCCAAAATTGTAATATTTTGTTCTTAAGTCTTAAACTCAAGTTACATTTTCTATATAATCAAGGTTTGATCTTTAATTCCAAAGTTCCATCTGGTTTCATGTTTGTGAGTTACTGTTGAAAATTTCAGTTGCTATTTCTTACAAAAAAGCTTCATAATGATTGTTTCTCAGTTCCATTGAGCTTAAATAAGCTTAGCATAGCTTTTTACAAGCTCAAATTCAAGTTTACATTCAATTTGAATCTTGGTCAACAAAAATCAAACAAGTGCAAAAGTGATGAACTTGGTAAATGGTTGGTGCAGGCATGGCATTGGGTTGAATAGTAGCTATTTGGGGTGATATTAAATAGGTAGAGGTTCATTGGGTACTTGTGCAAGCCACAGTGGCTAAAGGACTTTTGTAAGTCATTTTCAAGTTTTTATGCATACTCGATTTGTAGTTAAACTGGTCCATTTCTGTTTTAAAAGTTGTAATTAGGTTAAGTGCATGTAGTTTGATCATTGATTCAAGTTTGAGAAGTGTTTGTCCCTTTTAATCTTCACAACAGTCAATTATAGGGGTGTTTGGTTCTGCTGAATAATCTGTCTCATAGGCTTAATCAGTGAGAAACTTTGGTTGTTTGTTGCTTGAGTAGTTCATTTGAGTTCATATTAATCCTAGTTTAGGTCCCAGAAACCATAAAAGTCAAAAATCATCTAAATCAATCTCTACTGATCACTGTTGGAATTTTAGGACTAGCAGATCATTGTTTTATGTTTAGAAGTCTTCAACTTTACTTGCATTGTGTCCATTACACCATATAACATCTATCTCAGTGATAAAAATTGGATCCAAAGTTCACCAAAGTCAAACTTGCTCATTTGCTTTAAAAGTCAAAAACAGAAAATCAGTTTTTGAGCCAAATACAAGGATTTTTCTTGAATTCATCTTTGGGTCTTATCAAGTGGGATTTGGCATTTTAGAAACTTCAGTGGGTGTTCTTGCTTATCACCATTTTATCATATTTTTACAATTTTTATAAAGGTTTCAAAACAGCTCATCTTTCAGGCCCAAAATGCCCTGCTCCATGGGTCAGCTGATACTGAGTTTTTCTCAGAAAGTGCAGCTAGTGCACAGGGCTCAAAAGAGCTTTCCATGATCTGCTTTTTGGTACAATTAATCTCAGCCAGGTCTACTTTAGGTTGCAAGTGGTAGTTTTTATTTTGAGCTTAATTTGAAGCTTGTGCTTGTATCAACAGTTGGTACCCAAACCTGTGTTTTAAGCAAATAGCTTAAATCATCAAATTTGTACAACTTGCATATCAGTGGTTGTAGCTTGTTGATTTTAGTTGCATTTGGTCAATTTTAGCTTATTAGAACTTCTGTTAACAGTTGGTGGCTTGTTCTAATCATTTGGCTTATTTAAGTGCTTATTACTAAGATCATTCCATATCAGTTTCATAATCTTGTACACAAGCACCTGTTTTTATATTTTTCTCAGATTTAGAATATAATTTTAGAGTTTTCCTGAATTTTTCATATTTTTCTAAGTCATTTTGCTATTTTTCTTGATTTTTATTAGTTTTAAGCACTTTTAAATAGCATTTAATACAAAAAATTAAAAAAAGGTTCAAAAAAATAGGTTTTCATTTTTCTTAGGCTTAGATAAATATAAAAAGTAGAAAAAGTAATTTTCCATATTTTTCATAGTTCATTTTGTAATTTTTAGTAATTTAATTAGTTTTTAATAGTTTAAAATTTATAGAAAATAGAAAAATAATCAGAAAAATACAAAATAGTTTTGAAAATTCTAGTTTGATATTTTAGACTTTTCCATTTCATAATTTTATTTTTCTAGCTTTATTTCCTAATCTCTTGCATTTTAGGTAATTATTAAATAATTAAAATAGTTTTAATTAATAATAATTAGATAATTAGTGATAAAAATAATTTTCTTTTTTTTTAAATATTTTCTTTTATCATTAGGGTTGTAAAAATATCATTTTCATATTTTTAGGGTTAATATTGCTTTAGTTTCATTTTTAATTTGTACGTCGCGTAGATTTTAATTCAGCTTTTATAAAACATAAAAACAAAACATCATTTTAATTATAGTGATAGCGTTTATTTAATAGATTTTATCTTTTTAATTTTCCTTTAATTTGCATTTAAGCCGTTTTTATTTGTTGGCTTCTCCTGTAGTTATAATAATCCAAATCTCCTTTTCCGTCCAAATCTCCCGATCACTTTACGTTTGATAATCCATTGCACACATTTGACATAACGACCGGGAGACCCTATACTCCTCGATCTTCATTGCATTTGTGTTCGAATGTTTTAAGTCTCTGCTACCGCCATTCACAAGTGACCAGTTTGTGTGATTAGACTTGACGGTTTTGCGCAGATCAAGTCTGATTCAGTTCCTTCAGAGCTTTCGTCCACAAGCTTTCTTTGTGGTTCAGATTTAGGGATCGGGATGGGAGAAGCTTCCTTAGAGGGAACAAACCTTTTACTTGGTGGGTTTCTCTTTGGGAACTTTCTTTGACTCTCTGTGCTTACTGCACTTCCAGCACTTCCTCTTCTGGTCCTCCGAGTAGGTGTACCAGAGGCCTTTTCATCGAGATGGCCAACTTTTCCTTCTCTTACGGCTACCCGATACCTTTTGTATGTTTCCAGCTTTTTGATTTCATTTGTAAGAAGGTGATCAGGCAGCACAGCACCTTGTTTCTTTGTTGTCGATTCCTTGATTCTGATGGAAAGGATAGTTTCGGACAACAAGTCGTGATTGTTGGGGTCATTGAGCCTCTTGGGAATATCAGGATTAAGCCCAAGTGCTCTCTGGATCAAAAGCTTGGTGTATCTGACATAGGGAATCTTGGAGCCAAGCTTCTTATGAAATGCCATCATGTCATCCCATATCAGTGCTTCGATTTCAATATCCTTCTTATTGATCAATGACGAAAATTTGCAGTTCCATGAGCTTGGGATGCTCATAGCCACCTGCCACGCACTGAGACAGACTTAGTGATGATGATGTAGAGAGTTCTCCACGGTTGAGGAATATTATTTAGCTCCACATGAGAATGCTTAGTAATAATTCCTGAAGCTTCATCATAGCCAATGCCAATGAGAAATTGCAGGATCTGTTTCCTTCGAGGGGTAGCAAAGAAGTCGGGTAGTAGCACGATGTCCGAATGATGAGAACAACCCTTAAGTCGGCCAGGAGTGATGGTAACTTGTTTGTGATTAAGTGTCACCGCCACCGCACTTTGACCGCGTGATCCTCTCGCATAGAATTCTAATTGTTGAATGTAGACTTCCAAGATCTTGCAGAGTTAGAGAGCATGTTCTGGTAGGGATGATTCCATAGAATATCCACAGCTATGAGACAAGAGGATTCTGAGCATGTGAGGGTTTCAAAGTCAACCCTAAGGTTGTTCTTTTCAATCTTTCTCGGATAACTATTGGGGAAGATGTCAGCAATTGTGAGAACTTCTGGTGCATCCACGTTCATTTGAGCAGCCATGTCGTGATCTGAAATAACATTAGCCAAAAGAACCAACATATCGAAAGACGTAATGTTAGTCAATAGAAGGTCTTTATTGTCTAATTATTGAATGTTCAGTGTTAATGATTGTTACGAGTCCTAAGTCACATGTTTGTCCAATTGTCCAATGACGTCGTGAAACGTTTTGTGAGTTAGTTAACTTTAAGTTTTAAAGTTTATGTTATCACTTATATTTCACAACATATTTAACGTTTAAGTTTATTAGTGACATTATTAGATTCGTGACGTTATGATTCATTTATTTACAAGTTTGCATGCGTAACAATTCAAAACGAAGGTTTGATCAAGGCTTATGCGTAGGAATAGTAGCTTATGCGTAAACAGGATAAGTGTACGCGTAGACGCAAGCTTATGCATAGGATCCTATCTTACGCGTAGGAAATGTTACGTGTAAGAAAAGGGGACCTTATGCGTAGAGCTTACGCGTAGGCGTATAAATACCTTACGCGTAAGGCTTACTCGTAAGAGTAGACCTTATGCGTAGAGGTCACTGTTACGCATATCCTTCACAGGATACGCGTAGTCCCATTGTAGAACCTACGCGCAACGTTACGCAGTAAAATTTCTCTTACGCATAACTTTCTACGTGTAAGGTGATCCTTATGCGTAGAGTAACAAACACCTTGATTTTGAGTTTTATGCGTAGCAAGCCTGAAATAAAGTCATCATATCAGCAATCATAACACATATATTCATTTTATAACAGATCATATCATGAGAGCTTGTTAAACATTTTACGCGTAAAAGACCTTATGCGTAGAGCTAAACCCTAATAGTTCAAAGACTACGCATAAGATTTTTAGCCGTAGGAATTGCACCAATTAAATTCTGGTAGGTCTTGGATGTTATGAGAGTCTAATAACGGAGTTATAACATCTAAATCGTGGTGAATCAAAAATGCCCAAACTCAAGAACTTTAAACCCTAACATCCAATTTTTAATCAATTAGAGTTTCTGGGTTGTTATAGAGCCTGGAAATCATTAATTCAACATGACATGAGCATCACATAACAATCTTTTTGACCAAGAACCTTCACATTTGAAAATACCCAAAACCACGCATAAACCCTAATTTCATTAATCATTCAATTCGTGATTCTAGGCGAGTTTTGATGATTAAAACGGTATCATTGATGTATTAGAAACGTTTTGACACTATCCTTTTAACCATAAACACACAATCTTGATCAGGTGAACATACACATACGTGACCATAAAACAAGATTATACCACGTTTTGACCGTTGGATTTTTGAAAAATTCAAAACCATTGCTTAAAAACATGTTGTAAACACGAAATCACTTACAAAATGATGATTTGAAACACGGATTTGTGGGAAAGTTGTTTTATTAAAATAACTTTAACATTTTGACAGTTTTGGTCCCTCCACCTTTTCCTTTTTCATACAAAGCCATTTAACTTCCATTTTGGTTACCAAACAAAGATTTTAAGAAAGAAACATGACGACACTCCCCCTCGACTTAAGAAAATAATGAAAGGTTATAAATTTTAGTCCGAGGAGTGTCATAAAACCAGAAATATTACCACCATTGATAAAAGAAACAACCGGGATATAATAACATGCAAGTACACATATGTTTTGAAACAGTTAAGTGATTATATTCTCCCCCTCAACACTTGATCAGAAAAATACTGAATTTTGAAAGATTAAAGTGTTGACGGAAGAAATGTACTTGCCATGTTGAAAGAAAAATAGATTAGAAGAATATTTTTGTTGTTTTATCAGATTTTTTTATTTTTGTATTTTGTTTTTGAAAAATATTTACAAAAGAGATTTTGGTGTTTGATGGTTTTTAAGATCTGCTTTTAGGAGGTCATCCAATTCCTCTTGAGTCAAACACCTCATACCAATCCGGTGGACCAACTCATTAAACCTAGCGGGAGGCAAGGCTTTGGTGAGCAGATCTACCAATTGGTATTCAGACTACGAAGTATAATTCAACAAGACCGCTCCACGGTCCTTGATGAAATGATATCGAAGATCGATGTGCTTTGATTTCGAATGCTGAACTGAGTTGCACGAGATCGCAATAGCTCTCCGATTGTCGCAGATACATCGGGATTTCGTCAAATACATAACCATAGTCTTTGAGTTGTGTTCGCATCCAGATGACTTGAGCACAACACGCCGACATGGCTACATATTCTCGCTTCGTGGATGATGCCAGCGATGTACAATCCTGCTTCTTTGATTGCCAAGACACCAGTTTATCACCAAAAAATTGTAGTGCTCCCAAGTACTTTTTCGTGAATCTAAACATCCTGCGTGATCAGATCCTCGAAAAGCAATTAGTTCAAAACCAGAATCCTTCGGATACCAGATCCCCAAGTTAATGGTTCCCCTGATGTATCGGAGGATTCTTTTAGCCTCAGAGAGGTGGGTTTCAGTTGGTCTGGACTGATAACGGGAGCATAGATAAACAACAAAGACAATATTAGGTCTGCTAGCTGTTAGGTACATTAGAGACCCAATAATACTACGGTATTTTGTAGGGTCCAATAATTTCCCATTTAAATCAGCGTCTAGCTTCTTGGTATGAGTCATTGGTGTGGCATAAGTATCACAGGTTTTCATTCCAAATTTGTTGAGCAATTCAAGGGCATATTTGGACTGACTCAAGAAAATACCACGGGGTGATTGATGAACTTGTAGTCCTAGAAAGAACGTAAGTTCACCCATCATGGACATTTCAAAAATTTTCTTCATTAGTTTTGCAAAAGCGATTGAGTACTTTTTATGTGTTGACCCAAAAATGATGTCATCCACATAAATTTGAACAATTAAGATATGTGCCCCGTGATATTGTATAAAAAGAGTAGGGACGACCGAACCTTTGGTGAAATTATTGGCAATGAGAAAAGATGATAGCTTATCGTACCATGCCCGAGGAGCTTGTTTGAGACCGTACAGAGCTTTGTTCAGTTTGTAGACATGGTTCGGGAACTCAGGATCAACAAATCCATCCGGTTGGTGACATAAACCGCTTTTAAGTTGTCCATTGAGAAACGCAGTTTTGACATCCATTTGATAAACCGTCATATTCATATGAGCCGCGAACGCTAGAAATATCCGAACAGCCTCCAAGCGAGCAACCGAGCAAAAGATTCTTCAAAGTCTATGCCCTCTTCCCCGACGATAACCCTTAGCAACAGTCGTGACTTGTTTCAGATAACATTCCCTTCAAAGATCCAATTTGTTCTTCCAAATCCATTTTAGACCGATGACATAAACCCTTGTTGGTCTTTTCAACCAGGTTCCCATACTTCAAGACGTTTGAATTGGTTGAGTTCTTCTTGCATGGATTCTATCCAGGTGTCTTTGGTCATTGCGTCTTTGATGTTTTTGGGCTCAGATTGGCAGACGGTGAGTGCATAAATGCAATGTTCACCATCTGAGTGAAGACGTTGTCTTGTAACGACCGGTTGATTTGGGTTGGCAATAATATTTTCCAGAGGATGATCTTTTGTCCATTTATGTGTGGAGGGTTGATGTTGGTATACATTGTGCATATTTTGAGGATTCAAATGGTTTGTTGAAGATTCCGCGAAATCTGGTGTAGCAGTCTCATTAGTAAACGGGTTAAAGAACGCATTTGGATCAAAATCTGCAGGTTGGGGTACTTCATTCGTGAACATCATCACCGATTCATCATTGTTGGAAGCGGTTTGTTCAACTGTTGTGTTGGAGTCAACTGATGGTGCTTCTTCAACAAAGAGTAGTTGTCGCAGTGTATCAGTATAGGAATATGATCGTGTTGTGCACGGAACAAATGGATACATCCGAGCACGTTCATCAATATCGTCACGAATGTGGAGCAAATAACCTTTCCATTTATTGACGAGTGAGGGGGCTTTGTTCAGCGATGATGGGGTTTGGGGAAGTTTGCGGTTGCGACGGTTCTAAGTCTGTTATAATCGTCAAGCCATTTCGTGAGTTAATCAAAATGAGCATGAATCATTTCCATAACCTCCTTTGTTCGACGATTCCAGATGCGGAAACCTTTAGAATTATCACAGTATCCAATAAAGACTCCAATATCAGCTTTTGCTTTATCATTATTCGAATAGCAAAGAGATCCAAATACATGAAAGTGTTTTAGATTCGGTTTTCTCATATGGACGAGCTCGAAAGGTGTTTTGTTGTGCTTTTGTAATCATAGATCGGTTTTGAGTATAGCATGCGAAGAGATACAACTTCCACAAGTAATCCTGGAGTTTGGCATTGATTAACATTGTTCTTGCAGATTCCACCAACGTTCGGTTTCGTCTTTCAACAACACCGTTTTGTTCAGTGTACGAAAGCAATAGATGTCTGATGCTGAATTTCCACTTTCTCATAAAATTCACGAAGGGTTTGGTTGACAAATTCAGTTCCTCTGTCTGTTCTGATTTGTCGAACGGTGTTTCGGAGCTGAACCTGTATTTTCGTGAGAAAGTTGATAATCATTTGTGGAGCTTGGTCTTTGGTTCGAAGAAAGTAGACCCAAGGCCAGCGTGAATAGTCATCAACGATTACTAAAATGTAGCGTTTGCCATTTACCGTTTGCACACGCATCGGGCCACACAAATCTATGTGAAGAAGATGAAGCACATGTTGAGAGCTGTGTTCCACCTTTGAAGGAAAATGAGCACGAGTACTTTTTCCTTGTTCACACGCTGAGCAAAGGTGATCTTTTGAATACCGAAATCGTGGTAATCCTTCAACTAGTTTGTGTCGAGCAAGGTTGGTGATGGTCTGAAAGTTTAGATGTGAGAGACGACGGTGCCATAGCCAGGATTTTGTTGATGTTGCCTTTGAAAGTAAGCAGATGGGAGAGGAAGCGACCATGTCTTGCATAGAGATAGTGTAAAGACTAGAAGTACGCGAGCCAGATATGAGGTCGTTTCCTTGTAGATCACGAATGAAACAAGTTTTCTCCCTGAAAGCAACCTCCAAATTTCCATCACAAAATTGACCTACTGAAAACAGATTGTGACCGAGGCCTTCCACATAGTAAACCCTGCTTATTTCGATGTTCCTGATACGCTTACACAGCGCGTTCGGGGTCAAAGGAACTTCCTTTTCGTCGAGCAAGTTTTTCAACACCCTAGGCAGTGAACCTAATCGTTGTAGTGTAGTATTAGGGTAAGCCACGAGAATTGATATCGTTCTCTAGGGGAATAGGAATGCTAGTGAGAAGTTACTACGCTAAGGTTGAGGTTGAGGAAGATTATTTTTTTTATGTTTTTTAGAAAAGGAAAAGTACGAATCTCGGGGTTTGGATTTGGGGGTTTGGTATTTCTACCGATTACTCTACTATTATCTAATTATCTAAACTAAGGTGGTGGTAGTCTATGTCTAATTATTGTGTGCTCGTATGATAGTTTAAAGATGTGTTTACTTAGGTTTTACTACTCCTTAATTATCTCCTATTGGTGGTTGAATTGTCACGTCCTTATTCCTAATTGCGTTGTGTGTCTAAAGTTGTAGGGTATGCGTTTCTCCCTAACTCTTTGAAGTTACCAAAGGGTCTCGTCTACAAAACCCACTAGGGATGATAAACTCTAACTCTAAGGCCTCTTTGGATAGGTTAGCTTACAACAACTCAAAGTGCTATAACCTAAGGTTCACAAAGATTAATCAAGCATTAAGTACACAACGAATGACCTATCGCATTACTAGATCATTAATCAACTAAGATAAGAAACAACCAATCAATATTCAATAATTAAGTTTCATATTCCCTAAGAAAACACACAAGTAAATTAGCCGGACATGGAGAACATGCAAGCATACACACAAATAATTGAAGACATAATTAAATTAATGAAGTAAACAACTTATCTTGGTGTAAGATAGGGTTTAGAACCCTAAAATACGACCTTGGTTCGGTTTAGGTTTTACTCCAAAAGTTTACCCCAAAGACTACTCTTTAAAACCTAAAATTTGATTCTATATATAAGATTACATGTGCGACGGTGTCACCTTATGATTTGTGACGCTCGCCGTGGTCGTCATTGGGTTTTGTCTTGGCCAGCATCTTAATCTTCGGCGTCACCTTATGCTTTGACGCCGTCCTCTTTAGCTTCGACGCCGCTTGATTGAATCTAGGCCGCCGAGTTGCGACGGCCTACTTTTAAAGCCCGACGCCATCCTTCAAAAACTAGAAATTTCTCTTCGAGCCGTCACAAATTCCTCCGACGGCGTCGCAGATAAGCAGTGACGCCGTCCCCTTGTAATTTAGCAGCTTGAGTGTCTCGATTCTTGACTTTGGCCATTTTCTTCATATATTCCCGCCTTTTCGTCCAAATAAGTGCCATTACAGCAGTTTGCCTTCAAGAGACCTAAAAGTGAAAAGGAACGATATTAAGCAATAACGGATACAAAAGTGATCAAATAAGGGCTTAAACGACCCCTCAAAAGGTACATTTTAAAACCTTATCAAATATCCCTACACTTGGTATTTGCTTGTCCTCAAGCAAATGTGCTTTTAGCCAATTAATTTATAAGTTAGGGGTCATGAAGCATTGGTTTAAAACAGTCCACAACACATATAAGCCCCGCAAAAGTCATAACAAGCACGGAAATTACATACTAGCACCTCGCATGGGGTGTTTGGATACTCACATCTCTCGGGTGTATATGAAATATAACAAATTGGAAATAGAAGATAAACACTCATTAACCGGTCCTAGTACATAGATTACCATAGGCTTGAGAATAGATCAAACCTCCATTGCTTTGGCGTAAGCACCTAGGAAAGACTATCAAAGAGGTCTTTAAAGGGTTGTAACGTTAGGCTTACGGTAGGAAAACAAAGGGTTTGGTGGGATAGGCTTTTTTAGTGGTGGCAAGTCAAAAATCTCAATGTTACATGCATACGAAGAATGGCGTTGCTAAGCCAAGACACGACACTCTAAACTCTAGATAACTGAAATAAACAAACATAAATTTAAAGATAGTTGTAGGATAATAGCCCGTAATTTTTTTTTCACTCTAATTTTTTTTTCTTTTTCTCTTTTTCTATTTTTTTTCAATTTTTTTTTTTTTTTTTTTTCTTACACTTTTACTCTACCATCCTCTACGATAACATCAAAATAATAGGAATTTATAGCACATCCCTACACTTGAGTTTTATTACTCTAACACTAATTTGACCCGAATTAAAAAGATCAAAACACTCCCAATATGTTATTACGCAAATAAGGGAATTACGCCCCTTTAGTCATTTAAAATTTTAACTTTTCCCATGAGTCCCAATCGTCCCAAACCTGTGTACAAAAGATATGACTCAACTTAGCAACTCATGCAAGCAACTAGATAATTGAACTAAGGGTTTTGGGTGATAACAATAATGCACTAAAAGTGAGTGCATACAAGGTAGGCTAAAGTGATTTGGGTGTACATTTGGGGGGTGTAAACAATGCTCTTCATTGATATTCCGGAAAACCGAAATATCACGAGAACCGCGAAAAGGATAGGCTCTGAAGGGTTAACTAGGGGTATCGTGTACTAAAGATGAGTACAACGCAAAGGGTGTGGGGGAATTACTCAACCGATGTGGAAGAAGTAATTATATTACGGGTATCAAAGAAGGGTTATCCTAGTGCCTCTTATCATTTAGTTATTCCTAACTACACTAGTGTAGTCTCACTAGCGATCTCGGAATGCATCACAAAACAAGTTCTAGAATCTGATATACTACCGGTTCACACTCTAAGCATTAAAGATGAATGCTTTAATTCCTACTAATCTAAGGTCGATCCTCACATTTTTGGTGGAATTTAAGTGGTAAAGGGTTTTGTGCTAGTCATATAACTTCCTATCCGTGAGACGCTTTTGTTAAGACTAATGGCCCACTCCTATATATCATGAAAAATTTTAAATTTGGTGCCAAAATTACCCTAACCGACATTTTCTAATGGTTTATTACGCAAATGCAATTGGACAAAGCAAATAATCAAGGATAAGCATAGTTTCAAAGTTCCCGTTTTATTTTCCCTCCCTACACTTAAACTGAACATTGTCCCCAATGTTCCTCGAAAGTATCAAAGTTATGATAAAAGAAGGTAATCAAAAACGAAAGAAACTAATACTCCCCTGATTAGCTCGGTAGGATCCGTGTGTGAAGTAGTGGTTAAATCCTTTCCAAGAAGAATGTATGCGTGAAAAGCTCATTCCAACTTTATGTATCTTCTTCTTGATAAACAAAACCTGCACACTTGAAGAAAACAAACTAAACCTTCAGTAAAATCGGCGTAATAATATATATAAGACTCTACTTAAACTAGGATATAATGCTTGTGGAATGGATGTTTACAGAATTTCTAAGAAAAGTAAGACCAGGAAAATTCCAAAAATTTTAAGTAGCTCAGAAAACGAGAAAAAGTGATCTGATGTTTTTACTCCTTCTCGACGTACTAGGTTATCCCCTCGACAAAACTCGGTATGCATTTTCGAAAAATTCGAAAATTTACATCTTTAGAATCTGAAAAATTTCTCAAAACATTCATTATGACTCGATACAAGCATTTGACTCGAACAAACACGTAAATATATCTTTTAATTAATTGTTATTCTCATGTTTACGTTTCTTATGAAAACGTGTGTAATCCTCCCTACACTTATCCTTTATGTAAAATACCTTTATATGCAATTAAGACTAGGTTAAAAACAAAATAAAGCATTTTTACAAATTTAAACATGAGATTAAACAATCAATAAAAGATATATGACACAAATAAGCAAACAATTAAACATGGGTTGCCTCCCACGAAGCGCTTTTCTTCATTTAAGAGTCTTGTAGCTAGACTCGTAGTCGTGTCCCTACGTTACTTCATTACTGTCACGTTCTTCCTCATGACGGTCTCCAGTGGGTGGTTCCATGTTGTAGAAGTGCCCTGTGATACACCTCTCTAAAAGTTCATCCTCTCCCCACTTATTTCTATATTCCGGTCCTAAGTTTAGGCAATCCTTATAGAAATCGAAAATCTTGGCCATTACATAATCCACTCCTTTCTTTTTATCCTCTTCATTCCTATAATAGACCGACAGTTTAAGTTCCTTTTCATCATTAGAGAGTGATGAAAACTTCTCGATCTTAAACGGCATTTGGTAAGCTATGTCGTCAGTCTCATCTTTGAATCGCACCGTTCCTAACGAGGGATCATAGGTCATTCCGGTGCTTTCTATGAAAGGTCTCCCTAGAATAACGTGGGATAAGCTAGGATCTATGGCCGTACTAATATCATCCACTATTATGAAGTCCGTAGGGAATGTGAAACTACCTACAAAAATGGGCAATCCCTTAATTCTACCAAGAAAATTGCAACTAACCTTAGGGTTTTCGGGATCTTGCCTAGTTGGGATAGGCCTCTTCATCACCCAATTGTAGTAAGTGCTAGTCATTATGTTGATTGGAGACTTGCGATTAATTTAGGCCTTTGCCACGAAAAGACGTCCTATGCAACATGGTATATTAAGGTTCCAAGGGTTCCCAAACTTGATCCTAGGGCTTTTCCTAACATACATGTGGCGGAGGTCACACACTAAGTGAGGGTGGCGGGATAGCTCTTCTTCCATAGGAAACTTATTGAAATAGTCATTGTCTACTTCATTTGTTCCCTTGGTCGTTTCATTCGTCGGTGTTTCCTTAACCTCAAGTATCATCTCATGGCTCGCTTCGTCATTTGTTCTATTAGGTTTTACTAAAGCTATGGTATTTACGAATTGGACATGCTTAGCCAACTTACTTGGGTCCTTGATTTCTACACCGGAAGTTTCGGGGGTTGAGATAGAATTAACCTTCCTATCACTATTGGTTATGGCTTTCAAAAGGTTATCTATCTTCCTATCCATATCGGCTTGTTGTTGGTTGAAACGGTCCGAGAGCTTAGCTATTTGGGCTTCTTGGGATGCGACAAGTTGTTGCAACATTCCTTTAATGTTTTGGCTAGGGCCATGAGATAAGGGTAATGAGAAATCATTAGAAGTGAATTCTTTGGTTTGTCCCTAATAGAAGTCGGGCTTGCCCTTCCATGCTTCTCGGGTGTCATTAAAAGTCCTAGGTCCGGTGTTGCAGGAATCTTCCTCCCGCTCCATTAACACGCGAGGATGCGAGTCAACGGAAGCATGTTCGGGGTCGTGGTGTAAGCGCGCGTGTTATGAGGATCACTACACGGCTCACACGAGGAGGAAACTTTGTTCACATGGCGCGAAGACTTAGGATTTTCGTAAGAGCTCATAAGGAATTTTACTTGATCTTCAAGTTCAAGCATCCTACGGTCGGAAGGTTGTGAGTCAATTGGAGGCAAGGAGATTGCCTTAACGGTTTTAGGCAACTCACGGGGGTCATTCCAACTTTCGTTGTCATAGAGAGCAAGGTCTTCTATTATACCCCATGATTCTTTTCGGTGAGATCACTAAGTTTTCCACCGGCCGCTTGGTCAATGGATCGCTTAGTGGGGAAGTTGACATGATCATAAAAGATTTGGACTTGGAGCCAAAGATCAATGCCGTGATGAGGGACTTTATGGAGTAAGTCCTTGAATCGAGTCCATGCTTCAGAGAGATTCACCTTGACGTTGTTGGAACATCAAGATGTCATTCCTAAGTTTAGTGGTTCTCCCGGTGGGAAAAATTGAGCAAGGAAACGAGAGGTGAGATCATCCCAACTCGAGATGGAGCCGGCGGGAAGTCGCTCAAGCCAATTACTAGCTTGGTCCCGTTGAGAGAATTGGAAGAGACGCAGACGCGTGGTCTCCCGAGTAGTAGCATCAAGGTCAATAGAATCGACAATTTTAAGGAAGTCCTTAAGATGCTGATTAGGATCTTCTGAACGAAGTCCATGGAATGCACATCCATTTTGCACCAACCGGATGGTGTCGGATCGCAGGGCCGTAATTTGGCCTTGGTCGGGAAGCTCAATGGTGTTCCTATAGCCTTGGTGGCTAGGTCTCGAGTATTCACCAAGAGTACGGTCTCTTGGCGGGACAATGATTTGAGGGGGTTTTCACCTTCCATGATGAAAAGTGATGGGGTTACGAACAAAGGTCACGAAGAAGGGGAATAGACTAAAAGAAAGCTAAAATGAGAAAAGTTTACTTGATAGGAATCAGCAAAGAAACCTAAACGAGGTGGACTACTAACTAGCTATTCTATTCCCCGCAGCCAAAACTTGATACGCTTACACAGCGCGTTCGGGGTCAAAGGAACTTCCCTTTCGTCGAGCAAGTTTTTCAACACCCTAGGCAAAGTGAACCTAATCGTTGTAGTGTAGTATTAGGGTAAGCCACGGGAATTGATATCGTTCTCTAGGGAATAGGAATGCTAGTGAGAAGTTACTACGCTAAGGTTGAGGTTGAGGAAGATTACTTTTTATCTTTTTATGTTTTTTAGAAAAGGAAAAGTACGAATCTCGGGGGTTTGGATTTGGGGTTTGGTATTTCTACCATTACTCTACTATTATCTAATTATCTAAACTAAGGTGGTGGTAGTCTATGTCTAATTATTGTGTGCTCGTATGATAGTTTAAAGATGTGTTTACTTAGGTTTTACTACTCCTTAATTATCTCCTATTGGTGGTTGAATTGTCACGTCCTTATTCCTAATTGCGTTGTGTGTCTAAAGTTGTAGGGTATGCGTTTCTCCCTAACTCTTTGAATTTACCAAAGGGTCTCGTCCATAAACCCCACTAGGGATGATAAACTCTAACTCTAAGGCCTCTTTAGATAGTTTAGCTTACAACAACTCAAAGTGCTATAACCTAAGGTTCACAAAGATTAATCAAGCATTAAGTACACAACGAATGACCTATCGCATTACTAGATCATTAATCAACTAAGATAAGAAACAACCAATCAATATTCAATAATTAAGTTTCATATTCCCTAAGCAAACACACAAGTAAATTAGCCGGACATGGAGAACATGCAAGCATACACACAAATAATTGAAGACACAATTAAATTAATGAAGTAAACAACTTATCTTGGTGTAAGATAGGGTTTAGAACCCTAAAATACGACCTTGGTTTGGTTTAGGTTTTACTCCAAAAGTTTACCCAAAAGACTACTCTCTAAAACTGAAAAATTCGGGTTCTATATATAAGATTTATGTGCGACGGCGCACCTTATGATGTGTGACTGCCGCCGTCGTTCGCCATTAGGTTTCGTCGCCTTGGCCAGTTATCTTGCGACGGCGAAGTCACCTTATGCTTGTGACGCCGTCCCTTTAGCTTCTGACGCAGATATGGATTTAATCTAGGCCGCCTGAGTTGCGATGGCCTACTTTTAAAGCCCGACCGTCCCTTCAAAAACTAGTATTTCTCTTCTGAAAGCCGTCACAAATTCCTCCGACTTGCGTCAGTAGATACAAAGGACGCCGTCCCCTTGTAATTTAGCAGCTTGAGTGTCTCGATTCTTGACTTTGGCCATTTTCTTCATATATCCGCGCCTTTTCGTCCAAATAAGTGCCATTACAGCAGTTTGCCTTCAAGAGACCTAAAAAGTGAAAAGGAACGATATTAAGCAATAACGGATACAAAAGTGATCAAATAAGGGCTTAAACGACCCCTCAAAAAGGTACATTTTAAAACCTTATCAGTTCCCATTGATGTAGTCTTCGTAGCCCATGATAGCTGCGAAGTGATCATTCCCGAACCTGACAAAGGCCAATGAACTTTGCAATAAAGTTTGTTAACAGTTTAAGGTTGCCTGTCATGTGTCGGGAACATCCGCTATCAATAATCCAGAGAATGATCTGACACCGTGATACACTGCATAACACGCACACGATGGAATAGAAGTAGATGTGGAACCCGAAATGTTAGAGGGTTCCGAGCAGTTGTAAAGAGACATACACACATCAATAAATTTAGGCATCCATTTAAATCCTAGTGTGTTATATATCCATTTCTGTCATCTATAACTACTATTTGCTTTAGTCTTAGTGAATGCACTAGGTGGTACAACATTCTCGTGGAGGTGAAACTCGAGCTACAGGGGGACAACAACGCTTCTTAGAATCTAAAGAAGGCGTCTACCAGCAAGACTTAGACCGATTAGTGGGCCTAGAGGTATTCCGAGTCTTAGGATTCCTTAAACGAGAGATGATAGCTTTAGCAACACATTTATCATGACAATCAATATTCATACTTTTACGACAAATATCACAAGGTGCATCGATGAATATCAAAAGTACTTAGCGGTTTAGCATTCGTTACATCACTATTTCTATTACATTTGCCATAATGCATATCTATAGTGGAAGCAACATGAGTCTTATTCATAGTCCTAGGGTATTCTTCTACTTTAGCATTCCTTATTGATCTTTTCTTAGGTCGCAACTTCCTATTCTTCGATTGAGTGCTCCTAGGCTGTGAAGTGCGGACGTTTGGAAAAGATTCAACTATTCCTGTTTCAGTAGAAGGAAGTACGTTAGCAACTTGTGATTTGACAGTAGGGATTCTAGGTTCACGATTACTAAGTGTGACTGGTTCTATCCTCTTAATGACGGTTGGGGGAAGGTGTTCATACTTTCCTAACATTTCTCTTAACTTAAAAATAGTGTGCACCAATTCTTGATTTTCAGAATGAAGATTTCTCGAAAAATTCATGACTTCCTTAGTGTGTTTGAGAAAATGATCAAGCTCGTTTGATGCTTCATCACGAGTCTTTTTAAGTAAATCAAATATGACACCGTATTCCTATTTAACTTTCAGAAGTTCTTGTTCATATTTAGAGATTTGACCTTTCAAAGACATGTTTTGATCATCCAGTTGCTCAAATTTTGGACTAAACGATTTAGATTGCAACTGGGTGATTTTGTTTTGCAAAGCAAGTTCACGATTTTGACAATCTTTTTGACACCATTGAAGACGACGTTTTGCGTTTGAAAGCTCGTTATTCAATCGTTCATTTTCAACTTTTAAAGATTTGCGACGGAACTCCTGATGCACAATATCGAATTATCAACGAAAGAATAAACATTATCAATATATATCAGCAGAGATATAATCAGATGCAAATGGCAAAGCATGAAGTAACACAACATTATGGATATCGCACGATAACATCTTCCAAGAGTCGATCAACATCTTTTCTCAACATTTTCTTTTTACGTTTAGTATTAGAAATAGATGTTTCAGTTTTCTCGAAAACGACTTTCATCACACCAAGTTCCTTATGAAAATCCTTTTCCCAAGATAATTCACAATTTTTCAAAATTTTAACATTAGGTAAAAGATTTTTCTGAAAATGTCTTTGTTCTCGCCAGAGGCGATTGAAAATGTTGAACTTTGATTTCAGAATGATATTCTATCTCATGTTCCAAAGTTTTGAGGTCGGCCATGAAAATGTCAAAATATCTAAGAATTTTGCGATTTTCAGGTTGTGAATTAACTTCACTGATGGAAGGTAAAGGACCATAAATTTGTGCATAATCTGTTTTGGGATTAGCATAAGAAGACTCAGGTGTTTTGATGATAACCCTTGGTGTGTTAGTAGAATCCTTTGATGGGACGAAAGTGACCGCTTGTGAATAAGTAAGAGGTTTGTTATAAACAACTTTTTCTAATTTTGATCGACTCTCGTCTTCAGCATCTAATTCCTCTTGACGATGATATTCAACAAATCATAACAGATCATCAATTTTATATTCTCAGACCGAAACTTCCGGATTTGGTTTGAATGTTTTGAGAGAAAGCTTAGGTTTGTAATCAGAAGATTCATCCATATCCTTTTGGATTTGGTTTTAAAGTAAACTTTTCAATAGCTGTTACAGACTCACCATGTTTATAAACAACAGTTTTAAACTCTTTAAGCTTGTTTTGCAATTCAACAATTTCTTCCAGATAGTCATCTATTGATTCGCTGAATGCTTTTTGTATGCAGAGAACGCTTTTGACAAGTTAACAACTCAACCTTAGCTTTTTGATTTTCCAAGGTGAGAGCGTTAATTTGCTTTTTATGTTCATGTTAGTTGTTCTATTTCGCATAACAAAGCATTTTCAAGCGCTAGATCATGCATCCGCTCTCTAAATATTTTTCGTTTTGATGAGATTTAGTAAAAGCCGCTTCAAAACCTTTTCACGCTTTTCTTGAGCTTTGAAAAATTGAGTTGCATATTTAAACATTCAAAATCCTTGGTTAATAATGCATTTTTTCGTTTTAAGTCCTCATTAATGGCACGACATTCTTCCACAATGGTTTGTTGATCTTGTATTAAACGAGCAAAATCTGGATGAGGCAAAAGTTCGGTTTGTTCAACGTGAGTCTCAACATGATCATTATTTAGATCCTCAAGTATAACCACGGAGTCAATTTGATTATCAAGGTAAACCATAAGGTCATCTTGATCGCCAAATGTAACTACGGGTCTATTTGAAAATCGTCAATGAGATGTAGAAGACTCATTTTGAACATTCGAGCTCTGCCGATTCAGATATTGGCGAGATATTAGATCGAGATAAACATGGTTTGTTCACCGACAAGCCATCGTGTCATACAATGGCCCTGTTTCACTCATGTAGCTCTTGCATATTAGCCATCAACATAACTGGTTGGTCTCAAAGTCCTCCATCATCATCCGAATCGCATCTCGCCATAAAGCTCGTTTTGTCCGTGAGAGTTCCACCCGCCTTCATCCGTAAGAGCCAAAAGAAGAGCCTCTTTGTGATAAGCATTGCCCCTAACTTGACTTTGGGCATGCATTAGCCAGTGTCCCTTCTCATTGCAGCTTGTAGCATCGAAGACCATTTAACCCATTCTCGAGTATTTCCTGTTCCACCACTTGAGCTCTGTTGTTATTCATACCCACAGCATTAAACCCTTGACCACCGCCATCCGGACGACCATAACCACGATTCTGAACTTCAACTCGTCCATTGTTCACAACAGCTTGATTCCTTGTGTTTGATGAGGAACGAATGAGATTGTTGGATTTGTTGGTATAACGACCAAAAGCATTAGCAATCATAACAAATCCTTGTTGCAATGCTTCGAACGGATCGATGTCCTCATTAGCTTCATTGACAAGTGCTTGAGCATTGTTGTTGTTGTATGGAACCAATTGATTTTGTTGAGATTGTTGCTATGAAGGATCATGTGGTGGGTTTGAAGCAGTTGGTTGAGTTGCTGGTTGAGGAGGATAATTTTGTTGAGCATATAAGGCAAGTTGTTGATTATCCGGATGTGTTGGTGGAGCAATTTTAGCACGGAGAATCCTTTCCCGATCAACTTCCTTCTCATGAGGCTTCAAGTAATCGTACAACAATCCGTAGGTAGACTGATGCATGTTTTTCGCTTGACGGAGAAAAATGACATACTTCTCCCATTCAGGACCAAGACTACTCAGGAACTTAGTATTCACTGCTATTCTTGGCATGATGATGTTATGTTTGTCCAAAACTCCAAATCATTGATGATGTCTGAAAATCGATGATGATAAGACTCTAGTGTCTCTCCAGGTTCAATCATGAAGTATTCATAAGCCAAGTAAATTTTGGATTCCTAGTCCTCCGATGAGTACTGATCCTTCCATAAGAGGACTAATATGATCCCACATCTTCAGGCAGCTTTTGAGCATCAACACTATGAAGAATTGGGTTTGGTAATCCTAAGAGGATATATTCCATTGCAAGCTCATCTCCTTCATAGTGTAGAAGTTCTTGAGGATTCAAGTCCATAACAAGTAGCAATTTCGCTTTGTTCATCTCTTGGTGGATTAGCATTTGATCTCCGGTACAACGACATTAGGCATCTGAAATGGAACTTCCAAGATAACCTTCTTTAAGAACTTTCCAAGTGGCTTCTTCAGATCACAAAACCTAAAGAACCTTATCACCCATTGATCGTAGTTTCCTCGAGTGAGCATTGGAGGTCTATCAAGTGATCCACCTCATGAATTGATTGTTGGCTACTTAAAGCTTCACACATCTTTGCAAACCAAGTGGGTTCCTTCATAGTGTTCCTTGATGGATGTTGATTGAAATCATTTGTGTAGGGTTGAGTTTGAAGACTTGGTGGTGGTTGAACCATTTGAGGTTGTGGAATTGCAGCAAGTTGTGGAGTATGTTGTTGATTAAAATGTTGTTGATAAATTGCTTGTTGTTGATTCCATTGTTGATGTTGGGGACTTAGTTGTTGTTGTTGTTGACGTTGAGGATAAGTGTAAGGGAAATAGTTAGAGTATGGAGGTTGAGACATGTTGAAAACTTGTGTTGGTAAAAATGGATCTTTGTAGTCGAATGAACCTTTGTTGATGAAGTGTCTTTAGGCGTAGAAATCACAATAGCCAAGTAGTACTTATGCGTAAAAAACACCAAAGTTACGTAACAATGAAGAGTTACGCAGAGATTTAGCTACATACGTAGTGGAAAAAGACTCAAAGGCGCGAGACAAAAGTTAGGCATAGAAATTTAGGCGTAGGATTATCTTATGCGTAAGACTAGGCTTAGGCGTAAGATGAATCTTATGCGTAGGATTTCTACGCTTAAGCTTATGCTTATGCGTAATTTTAGGGTTTTGCCCAAATGATCTTTTACACTATCACAAAGGCAAAAGATATCCAAAGTCGACGTATTTTCAGACTTATCCAAGTAAGAAAACACGGAGTAAACCACGAAAACGAAGATCAAACCAAGGATAACCTTACGCGTAGTTTTAGGGTTTTGCTACGTGTAGGATTACTCGTAAATATGATAATGCCCAAAGATGTTTCTAAACCAGTTTTTGTGTGATGAAATAGCTTCAATAACACCAAAAGACACAAAAGTGTGAAACTTGATGATCCAAAGCTCTTAAAATAGTTATTCGTAGAACGATACCCACGAACAAAAACAAGCTTAAAAACTTAGATCCACGCGTAAAGTTTGAAACTTTTTGCCAAAAACACGTATTTTAACACCTTAAAACGTTGAAAGGACAAGAATCTTGGATTCAAAAGTGTAAAAAAGACGTTTTTAAGCGAACCAAAGTATCAAACGTGTGTTTTAGGCGTAGGACCGAAACCCACTTCAAAAACAAACACGATTCACCCAACTAGTAGGCAATTGATACCACTGATAGGTCACTAGTTTTACAAACACAAGCAATATAGAAAGAGATAAGGCGATTGAACAAGTAAACCAAACACACACACACACACACACGATATGAAAGACGGTTTAGGTGTAGATGTGAGTGAAAGAAATAACTTGAACAACCAACCCTCAAGTGAGGGTTTACATGGGGTATTTATAGGAGGAAAGCTAGGGCAACACTCCTAGTTTCCATCCTTACCTTATTGGACATGGGCCTAAGCTCATGGGCCTTCTACATAAGCTTAAGGCTAAAACAAACATAAAGGCCATAATTAAGCTACCTATTACATAAGAATAACTAACACTTGAATTAAAGTTTAGGAGTGATTCCAACAATATCCATACCAACGAAGCCTGCAATGCTACCAAAGCCTCCTCCACAAGTTCTTGGTCTTCCTTGTCCAAGAATGAAATCCACCTTTGAGAACAAAAGGAAGAAAGCATAGAAAAACAAGCATAACTATGTGGGCAAAGGCAAGAAGCCAATGGAGTAGCGGATGTAGGGTGTAGGAATGTAGGAAGTTATCTTTTGTGTTTTGATTGTGGTTGTTGACTCTCTCTCTTGGATGTAATGACTCTTTAATATGAATGAAATATCTCTGTTTTCGTTTTTCCCATTTGAGAATAACTTATTTCCAATGCTTGCATTATAGTTCCCACTGTTAGGCTTATTTTCTCAGATAAAAGTGAGTGGTCAAACATAAATACAAGCACTAAACAACCACATCTTGATTTAAACAAATACTCCTTCAATCCTGCATATCACACATAGAAACCGAACACTGAAAGCATTGTTGAGATTGGCAGTGGTTAGACAAATTGACTAGAAGTAGATGCAACAATTTTGCATGCAATGGTTAGACCACACAGTCAACAAGTCCACTTCAAGTTATTAATCCTTCCACCAAAGTCAAAGACTTCATTTAATTTTTCAACCAATTAAATCTTCCCCTCATTAACTTACTGAATCCAGCTTAAATTTGTATTAAAGAACCAAGCACCCACAACCTTCTATCACACCAACACTTCTCTCTCCTAAACTCTGTCAATAACAACTTTACCAAAAATTACCATGAGCAATTCAAACCCAATCAACATCTCTTCTGACAGCTCAATTTCAGACAGCTTTTGGGATGATGAGGCTTGGCATTATCTGCTCAACAATCCAGGTAAGAAGAAGAAAGAGGTGTTTGAAGCAGTTTCATCAAGAAAAAGAACTCATGCATATGCTTATTCAAACCTGCTTGTTGCCGGGTCCTTCTTCAACTCATCCAATACCACAAGAAGCTGTCATCATTGAAGATAGCTCAGACTCCAATGCAAGCTACATTTCCCCATGTACAAGCACAAATAATGATACAGAATCAAGGGTCTTGGATGTGCCTCCCCTTGCAAGAATGCTTCCATCAGGAGAACTGCAGATGCCTCCTTTTCCACCACTGTTGATAGCACCACCACAAGAGGGACCTTCATCATCCTCCCCACCTGTTAGAAAAGTGGTGATGGGACTAGCAAGCCCTAGGGTGTATAACTGGATTGATATGCGTAATGCACCTAAGGTGATGCCAACATGGGCCATTCCAAAGAAGCCATAGGTGGTAGATAGTGGTTGGATGTAGTATGGTTGGGGTAGGTTGTGAAGCTTTTGTTTGGAGTAGGATGTTGTTAGTTGTTTTTAGATGATGTAATGATGCTTGTAGTCTGTATTCCGTGGATCTATCTACTGCACTCAGTGTGCAGTTTTGTGAAATAATAATAATGATCCATGTTTCTCTTTAACATTATAGTCCTTGCATCATACATGTTATTCCATTAACTCCATTTCCAAAACTGACATACTGTCCATCATAATGTTCAAAATTCGAAAGATAGGACTTGTTGCCAGTCATGTGCCTTGAACACCCAGTATCTGTATATCCTTGATCTAATCTTTTTGTCCTTGGATGTTCCTGCACATAAGAGTAAAGAGTTAGTTTCTTTTGGGGACCCGAGCCATGATTGACTTGGATATGCCTCGTGTATCAATATAGTTAAATCTATCAAAGGTCATTGATACACCATTGGGATTGGTTGTAGAGGTAGTTCCTTTAGGTTTCCATTCCCAACTTGCTGAGGCCTTCACAAAGATTGCCCATGTCCCCCCTTTTCTTGTTTACAACCCTTGCAATGGTAACTTTTGAATGAGCAGTGGTAACTGCTGGTTTGGTTTTAGGTACCCACTGTTGGTTATAATGAACCTTTTTAGTTTGAAAAGTTCCTTTCCCTGTTTGTGCAGATTTTGCAAAAGTTGTTTTGGACTTTGCACTTTTAACAGGTGACTTAGGGTGAGCAGTGCTAACAGTTTTTGCAGTGGCAAAAGTTTTGAGGCCACTTCTTAACAGGTGACTTAGGGTGAGAACTGCTCTTGGGACCATTTTGCAATGTGGATTAGGGTGTACATTATTTTGAAACCAGTTAGACTTCACCCTTTTATTCCCATGGACTTCCCTTCTCCCAACATGATAGTCACAATAAGTATGTAAATGATCAAAACTACCACATATATAGCATGTTTATTGTACATCACAAAATCACTACCTAGTTGTTGAGACTTAACATGATTCCAACTCCTCTGGTTACCCCTAGGAGCTGATGACTTGTTCCTATACATCTCAGGATACCTTACAGTTAATCTAGGTTTATTAGCTTGTCTCCTAGGTTCCTCTATAACAGTATTAACAACTTTTGTGATAGAAGCCTCTACATTCTTTTTAACATTCTCATCAACAACTGATGAGTCACTAGCACTTTCAAAAACATCATTATCAAGCTTAACCTCTTCCTCACATTTCACAGTTTTGGGAGGACCATATTCAAAAATAGGTTCTTGAAAGTCTTCTAGACCTGTATGAGCTAAATCTATACCTGGAGGTGATGGAACGCCTCTTAGTGGTGGAGGCACTGTATTATAACCCATACCAGACTTAACTTTACTATGTATTTGAGCATTCCAAATTTTATCAATTGACTTAGACTGATAGTAACAGGTGTCAACAGTTAAATTGACATTCTCATTTTTCTTTCTAAGTTTTTCAAGCTCTTCTTTGAAAGCCTCATTCACAACTGTCGTATGATATACCTATCTTCTAAGAAGAATCATATCATCATTATTTTTTGACTCATTTTCTCTATAGTGCTCTAGTTGTTTTTCTAATACAGCTATACCTCTCCTAAGGTTTGACACAGATAATTAGCAAAAACAACTCTGTTCTTGACTTTCATAAGATTCATTAAGTCTTTCAACTTCTAGCGCCCTACATGTTTTAGAACAACTTTTAAAGTTTTGTACCTCAGAGTCAGAGAAAGCCATGAGAGCAAATTCAGTAGACACAAGAGCAGCATCTGAAGGTTCTTCCTCTTGTTCATCAGCCATGAAACTCCAATCATAGCTCACACCATCAATTGCCAACATTGACTTTGGTTCTTCCACAGTTGGTTCTTTCTTTTGCTTGTACCAAGTAGACATGTTGTCCTTCATCTTTGGTCTTCTGCATTCCCTAGCAAAATGCCCCAACTTGTGACAATCGAAACACTCTACTTTCTTTTTGTCAAAGCCTACAGTTTCACCACCATTGATGTGAATTGGCTTGCTAGTCTTCTTGTAGAATTTCCTATCCCTCATGCTAAGAAAAGCTATTTACCATTTAATATCCATCTCCTCCAAGTCATCTTCATCAATTTGCTCTATGTCTTCATGAGTTAATATAGAGCCATTAACTTGAGTAAAGATAAAAGCATAAAGCGGGTAGATCTCCAATACCAGCAATCTTCTTCTTTGAACCAGGCTGGTAACACTAGCATTACCAATGGAAACTGTAGAACCAGCAGTGGCAATATCATCATCACAGTCTTCTTCAGAATCATCACTGTCAATAGAGGTTGACATCAAAGCCAAGCTGCTTGAGCTTGTACCAATCTTCCTAGCCTTCTTCAATCTTTGTTCAATGAGTTTGAAGTTGTTGTAAAGATCAATGAGCTTCATAGTTTCAATATCTGGTTTATTTTCCTAGACTGTAACATTAGTATGAAACTCTGAAGGCAAACTTCTTAGAAACTTCAAATTGAGGTCTTCCTTTTCTACCTCAATGCCAAACACAGTCAGTTGTGTAACAATCTTCTGGAGTTTGGTGAAGATGCTATCAAGTGAGTCACTTCTTGAAGTAGAGAAGTTTTCATAACCTTGCTTCAACAATGTCTTTTGTGTCTTCTTTGTAGCATCATTACCACCAAACACTGAGCAAATCTCTTCAAAAAGTTCTTTTGCTGTCTTGAACTTGCTGAATGCTATGATCTGGTCTCTAGGGAGAGTCATCAGCAACAAACTTCTAGCCTTTAGTTCATTCTTCTTCAGTGCTCTGGTTACCCCTAGGAGCTGTAGGCTTGTTCCTATACATCTCAAAGATACCTTACAGTTGATCTAGGTTTATTAGCTTGTTTCCTAGGTTCCTCTGTAACAGTATTAACAACTTTTGCGATAGAAGTCTCTACATTCTTTTTAACATTCTCATCAACAACTGATGAGTCACTAGCACTTTCAAAAACATCAGTTTCTTGCTTAACCAGTTCCTCAGTTTTCACAAATGTTTATTTTAAAGGACCATATTCTCGTTCAAGATCCTTAAAATCTTCTATGCCTGTGTGAGCTAAATCTATATCTGGAGGTGAATGAACACCTCTTAGAGGAGGAGGCACTATATTATAACCCATACCAGACTTAAATTTGCTATGTAATTGAGCATTCCAAATTTTATCAATTGACTTAGACTGATAATAACAGGTGTCAACAGTTAAATTGAAATTCTCATTTATCTTTTTAAGTTTATCAAGCTCTTTTTGGAAAGCCTCATTCACAGCAGTTGTATGTTCTACCTCTCTTCTAAGAAGAATCATTTCATCATTATATCTAGTCTCATTTTCTCTATAGTGCTCTAGTTGCTTTTCTAATACAGCTAGACGTCTCCTAAGATTTGTCATAGCATAATTAGCAAAGAATCAATTCTATTCTTTGACTTTCATAAGTTGCATTAAGTCTTTCAACTTCTCTAGCAGCCCTACATGTTTTAGAACAACTTTCAAAGTTTTGTACCTCAGAGTCAGAGAAAGCCATAAGAGCAAAGTTAGTAGCAACAAGAGCAAAAGATCTGAAGGTTCTTCCTCTTGATCATCAGCCATGAAACTCCAATCATAGCTCACACCATCAATAGCCAACATTGCCTTTGGTTCTTCCACAGTTGGTTCCTTCTTTTGCTTTTACCAAGTAGACCTGTTGTCCTTGGTCTTTGGTCTTCTACATTCTCTAGCAAAGTGTCCAAACTTGTAGCAGTTAAAGCACTACACTTTCTTTTTATCAAAGCCTGCAGTTTCACTACCATTGATGTGAATAGGCTTGCCAGTCTTCTTGTAGAATTTCCTAGCCCTCATGCTAAGAAGGGCTATTTGCCATTTTATATCCATCTCCTCCAAGTCATCTTCATCAATTTGCTCTATGTCTTCATGAGTTAAGACAGAGCCATTTACTTGAGTAGAGATGAAAGCATAAAAGGTAGGATCTCCAATACTAGCAATCTTCTTTGACGAGTGTCTAAATACTCATCATTTTTGCACTGTTTAGAATGCCAAAAACATCTAAAAATACTCAGAAATGCATCAAAATGATGAAAATATCACAAATAAGTGTTTTATGTGTTTTAAATGCAAAAATATCAAAATCAAATGAAAAACGTATCAAGTTTGCAAAATTGGCAGTTTTAGTCCCCCAAGTTTCAAAAGTTGTCAAAAACAGTCCCCTGGTAAATCAAAATAAAGAAAATATCATTCAAGGTCCCTGAAATATTCTAAGTTGTCAAAAATGGTCCTTGAATGAATCTTTGGTCAAATGGCGAAAAAGGTCCCTCTACTTTGAAAAATGCCATAAAGGTCCTTGGGTTTATAAAAATGGAATTTTATGCAAAAGTGGTCCTTGTACTATTTAAGTTTGTCAAGTTTGATCCTTTTGATAACATTGGAAAAGTTCAGTTTGGTCCCTCAAGTTTGCTAGAATTACAAAATTGGTCCTTGTGTTAATACTAATCCAAACCGGATCCTATATTAAACACAAACCCAAAGCCCAATCTCTGCTGGCCCAAATGCAAACCCAAGCCCAACCACCTTGACCCTTGGACTTAGACCCCTGAGCCAGTTCATAATCCCTTGACCCAGTCATTACCCAATTTTGAACTCCCTCTCGTATTAATAAAACAGAGTCAAAGAAAGTCAAATACCGTGGTTACTGTACATCGTCTCTCACATTTGCCGCCAAAACCAGACACCTATCAAAACCACCATGGTTTCATCCCACTTGTCTTCCCAGTTGTTTACCCACTCCCCTCCACCTTCACAATATCCCAAACTTCATTAATTGATTGAAACCTGCTTAAGACTTTTTTGGCGCCAAATATCCAAATGGACGATTATGATGATTCTGAGAGATCCAATGGCTCAAGAGAGGTGGGAAAGATTCAGATGTCGACACAAAGCTGAAAAAGATCTTTATAAAGAGAGAGGAAGCAATGTGGGAAGATATGGAGTGTAAATTTAGTTTTCTTATGTCGTTTTAGTTAATTTCAAGTTTCCAGTGTATTTTAAAGCTTTTAAGTACCTTTTTAAGTAATCTTAGTGTGTTGTGAATCCTTTTCAATAATAAAATTCAGTGTTCAAGTTCCAATTTCAGTTTATGCATTTTCAAGTAAAAATCTCAATATGATTCGAATGTTGCTTTTAGTTGTTGTTTGGACTGAAATAGCTCATGTAAGCTCCTAGATAGCTTAATAAAGCTATTAGAAACAATAAAAATCAGTTTAGAAGTTAAAAAGCAAAAATACCAAAAATACCAAATAAATAGTTGAAAAATCAAAAATCCATGGTGAAGGTTATCAAGAAGTTTGAGAGGGTTGATATTGGATGGCCTTGGTATAGAGCTTCTTGGGAAGCTATAGGAAGTGTAATTTGGCTTTTGGTTCTCTGTTTTGTACTTGGACTCAAATTGTAAGTAGTTTTCTCATAATTTGCAATCTTTAATTTAAGTGTTTAAAGTAGGTTAATTTTAGTTTAATATTGTCTCATTGTAGTTAATGTAAGTTAGTTAATAGCTTTCTTGGCTTAAACATTTGTTTTAATGCTAAACTCTTCATAACAGTTAGTTTAAGGGGTGTTTGGTTTCACTTAGTTAACTGTTTTAGAAAGTGTTTCATTTGTTGCTTGTTATTGCTCTGTGTCACTTAAGTACCTATTAGCTCAGTCAAACCATAAAACATAGTCTTTACTTGTTAAATAGTCAAAATCAGTTTCAATATCACCTTAATGTTAATCGTTAGGATTTTTGATTACAAATCTCATCAAAGTAGCTTAAAATCTGTTAACCTAGCTTAATTTTATCTTATCATAGCTTATTACAACATATTTAGTAAGTAGTATTGATCACAAGTTCATATAAGTCAACCTTAGTGTTTTTCTTAAAAAGTCAAATTTCAGGTTGGGTCGCTTTTGAATAAACTTTAGAATTTTAGTGTGTGTTTAATACCAAGTTTTAGCCTAAAATCTTTTGGGATGTTAAAGTTTAGCTGCTTAACTTAATTAGAAAAATATTATTTCACTTTTAATCAGCTTATTCAGTGCTTATTTTTCAGTTTCTTTTGAGTACCTCT
This sequence comes from Chrysanthemum makinoi, assembly GCA_910596185.1. Taxonomy (NCBI): domain Eukaryota; kingdom Viridiplantae; phylum Streptophyta; class Magnoliopsida; order Asterales; family Asteraceae; genus Chrysanthemum; species Chrysanthemum makinoi. The sequence goes on from OU343219.1 coordinate 38,673,396, forward strand.
TCAAAATAGTGCTCTGTGCATAGTTGAGGTAGCCACTTTCACAAGCTCCCTCAGAGCTTATTAGTTAGCATAAGCTTGTGAATCTTGGTTCTTTGGAAAGCTGACCTAGCCATCTTGAGGTCCCAAGCTTAAAATTCCAATTTGTAGCTTATTTGCTAGGGCTGCATTAAGCTTAAACCTTGTCCCATAACTGTTTTTTAACAATAAGATCATAAGTGCTTATTTGCTTATCAGTAGCTTTTCAGTATGTATTTTTGTGTTTTATAGCTTCATTTGAGTAGCTTGTAGCTTGTTACATCTTATTTCAGCTTTTATTCCAGCTTATAAGCTTGTTTGAGCTTAAAAGCTCATATTAAGCTCATTAAGCCCACTGTTGAGATTTTTAGTTTCTAAATCAGCTTATTTTTAATTTGTAAAATTTTTGTTTTTATTAAAGTAGCTTAATATCAGTAGTTAACTAGTTTTCAAAAAGAAAATCCATAAAAACATCATTTTAAATATAGTGATAGCGTTTATTTAATAGAAATTAGCTTTTTGATTTTTCTTTTCAGCTTATTATTAAGCACTTTGTGTTTTTATAATTTTCTTAGTTTCCTGTCACCTTAAGATATTTTTAGAAAAAGTTTCATAATTTTCCTAATTTGTTTAGTATTTATTATAATTTTAAATAGTTAAATAGTATTAAATAATTAGTAATAAATAATTAAAAGCATAAAAAATATATTTTCAGTTTTAAAATTAGTTTTATAATATTTTAGATTTTTTGAAGTTAAAATTTTATTTTTCCAAGTTAATTTTATATTTTCTTGTATTTAAGTGTATTTTAAATAATAATTAATTAGTAATAAATAGATAAAAAGTGTAAAAAATATATTTTTAATTTTAAAATTAGTTTTATAATATTTTAGATTTTTCTAAATCATAATTTTATTTTTCTAGCTTTATTTCATATTTTATTATATTTTAGAGTATTAATAAATAGTTTAAAATAGTTTTTAATTAATAATAATTAGATAAATAGTTTTAAAAATAATTTTCTTTTTCCAATAATTTTCTTTTATTTTTAGGATTCCAAAAATGTCATTTTCATATTTTTAGGCCTTTTATTTCTTAGAACTCACTTTTTATTTTGTACGTTTACGTAGTTTTTAATCGTACGTATTTACGTTTGTTTTATCTGATTGTTGTGCTTATCAATTCTGTATCCAATTCATTCCAAGCAATCAGTAGTGTAGTTATTCATCAAAATCCTTACTGATCACTATCCTTAGTGATCATTCTATCATCTGAAAGTTTTGAAACACCATTGAGTCTCCGTGGGACTTAACGACCAGGGAATCCACTATATTCTCCAGATCTTCATTGCATTGGTTTCTGAGCAGTTTTAAGTTTATTACGGTTAGCCATTCACAAGTGGTTAGCTTGTGTGATTAAACTTGACTGTCTGGAGATCAACCAAAATTTTGGCGCCGCTGCCGGGGAGGCTTTAGCGTGTTTTTAGACATTCTTAGACCCGTACTTGCACATATACCCACTTTTGTAAACAGTTTTTTTGTAAAGTTATCATAAATCAAAAACTTCATTAACACTTTTCCTAAAGTGTTAACAACACCAAACAAAATATAAAACAACAAAACAATCGTAACGTTTTCTAGCTTGTGTTTCTTTTAAGGTGATTCTTAAAGAAATACGATTTGGTTAAACGAGACGATACCAAAAATACTTTCCAAAAGTTTTTAAACCCTTTGCACAAATCTATACCTACGTCTTTTCAGTGGTACTTAATATATACATAAAAATCAACCACCGCAAATCAAGGCAGTACACCTACTAACTGGGGGTGTGACCATTAATAAGTTCCCGAACAACAGATTTAAAACTTGCCTCTGTGTCCTTGTGATTTGGTGTACCTTTTTCAAAGAAGCCATTTCATTTGTGATTATTGGTTTAAGTTCACTTATCGTTTTGCCTCGCATTTGTTTTGAAAACTGATTTTTATACTTAGTGCATGCGCACTCGCTCTTCCAGCTTCTACAAGTCCACTTTCCGAGCTTGCAAATATTCCTCGTAGGCGTAGAGGACGTTCTGCTCCTTCAGCCGGGACTGAGGAACGTCTACCACCACCACCCCCTGTCGTAATGGCAGAAGACAAGCCTATGAATGAGCTTCTCCAAGCACCCATCGAGGGTTACGGAGATGCCATTGTTGTTCCAAACCATCGTGGCGTGACACCTTCGAGCTCAAAACCGGGTTGCTTAATCTTGTAACCCAAAGCCAATTTTATGGTTTTGAGCCGGATGATCCTCATGCACATATTCGATGGTTTAACAAGATTGCATCTACCATCAAATACAAGAATGTCCCACATGAAGCAATTAAGCTTCTTCTGCTCCCATTCTCTCTAGAGGGACAAGCCCGGAATTGGCTTGAGAAACAACCCCTCGTTCCATTGAGACATGGGAAGATCTAGTCACCAAGTTTGTTAACGAATTCTATCCTCCATCCCGAACTACAAGTCTTAAGAATGAGATAATGAAATTCTCTCAAAGATTTGATGAATCATTCGGGGAGGCATGTGATCGTTACAAAGAGTTGCTCCGCAAGTGTCCGCATCATGGTTTTACCCAGTTAATGCAAATGGATACTTTCTACAATGGTCTGAACCAGACTAATCAAGACTCTTTAAATGCCTCCGCGGGAGGTAATTTCCTGAGCAAGACCACAAAAGAAGCCTTACAAATCATTGAAAACAAGTCCCAGGTCCGCCCTTTCCGAGCAAAGACATATCAGTCTCAGTCTAATGGTGGACCTTCTACTTCATCTCCAGTGAGTACATCTAGCACTGATGCTAAGATTGACAAACTCACGGATATTGTTCAGGCTTTGGTTCTTGCTAACCAAAAGAAAGTGACCTTCACACAGACACCATCACATGGTGAAGTGAAGAAAGTTGAGGTTTGTGTTACTTGTGGTGGCCCTCATGCATACTACAACTGTACTGCCACCGATGGTAGTCCATTTGAAGCCAATGCTCTAGCCGGTACTTCACATCAGGGAGGTAATCAATACCGTCCTCAAAATGAACCAAACTACCGTGCTAACACTTATCAGGCCCCACCCGGTTTTAACCATAAATCCTAACCGAATCGAATCAACCTAGAATGAACCAAGGTTATCAAAACCAAGGTAATTTCTATCCCAGACCAAATCAAGGTTTCCAACATCAAGGAAATCTTAATCAAAACAATTTCAATCGAGGGAATCAATTTCAGGGAAATATGAATCCTAATCAAGGGAATTTTGGCTATAATCAGAACATATGGCCTCAAATTATCCCTCCACCTCCTCCTGTATCAACATCTGATGAGCTTTTAAAGCAATTCATGAAGTCTCAAGATGAGACAAACAGGTTGTTGGTCAGTCAGATCGCTGAATTAAAGAAGTCTTTAAATGATCAACCCTCGGGCTCAGGAAAACTTCCGAGCAACACGATCGCTAACCCGAGGGGCGATGCAAAAGCGATCACAACCAGAAGTGGTGTTTCATACAATGGACCCGCTATTCCTACTACCTCTTCTTCTTCTCTTCCGAAGGTAGTGGAAAGTGAACCTGAGGCAACAAAGGACAAGGAACTTCCTACTAATAACGGAGGTACCAATGATGTCCAACCTCAAGTTGTCCAGAAACCCAAATCCAATCCAGAGTTGTTTTGAACCTCCAGTAGCTCCCGTTGAAAACCCCAAATCCAAATCTTCTATTCCTTACCCATCACGTTTGAATGAGCAAAAGCTCCGCGAAAAAGCCGGTCATCAAATGGACAAATTTTTTCAAATTTTCCAAGAACTACATTTTGACATAAGCTTTGCGGATGCTATCATGCCGATGCCCAAGTTTGCATCAACTCTCAAACACATGTTAAGCAACAAGGAAAAGCTGTTTGAAATGGCTAAAACTCCATTGAACGAGAACTGCTCTGGGCATATCCTGAAGAAGCTTCCAGAAAAGCTTGGAGATCCTGGAAAATTTCTCTTACCTTGTGTATTTCCATGAATGGTTGAATGCTTTGCCTTAGCAGATCTTGGTGCAAGCATCAACCTGATGCCTTATTTAGTATGGAAGAAACTTTCTTCCGAACTTACTCCTACATGCATGACTCTCGAGCTTGCGTGATCGTACAATATCCCCGTCCTCTTGGCATTGCCGAGGACGTATTTGTGAAAGTAGGAAAGTTCCATTTTCCAGCTGACTTTGTGGTTGTTGATTTCGATGCCGATCATCGGGTTCCTCTCATTGTTGGACGAGGATTCCTTAGAACGGGCCGTGCTCTCATTGATGTATTTGAGCAAGAAATCACATTACGTGTTGGTAATGAAGCTGTCACCTTTAACCTTGATCAAACTTCGAGGTACTCCGCAAACTACAATTCTGAATCGGTTAGCTTGACCAATAGATATCATTGATGTTGCTTCTGAAGAGTACTCTCAAGAAGTTCTTGGTTATTCTCATAATTCTGTGTGTGGGGATCCCACCACATCTTCTCAACCTATCATAGCCAATTCTACTCCTTCTCTCACTCCGTTTGAAGGAAGCGACTTCATCTTGGAAGAGATTGAAGCATACTTGGCTAGTGATTCTGTTCCATGGGAAATTGATCACGCTCCAATTGACATCGAGGGGACATACTTCTCATTGAGAAGTTGCTTTATGATGATCCATCATCAACCCCTCACACTAGTGATTCAATTCCAGATGAGGTTACTAACAATGAGATTAACGGAGGAGATATTCTTCTTCTTGAGAAGTTGTTAAATCAGGACACTTCTCCTCCACTCCCTCCCGTCGAGCTTCATAACAAGGAAGTCAAGTCAGTTGAGAAAGCTGAAGAATTTCCTGAAGTCGAACTTAAGGACTTACCGCCTCATCTCGAGTATGCATTTCTTGAAGGTGATGATAAATTACCTGTCATTATTGCTCGAGATTTGGGTAAAGATGAAAAGATCTGCTCTCATAAAGGTCTTGAAGTCACACAAGCAAGCAATTGCTTGGAAACTCTCCGACATTAAGGGTATCAACCCTGAGTTTTGTACTCACAAAATCTTGATGGAGGATGACTTCAAACCAGCAGTTCAACATCAGAGAAGAGTAAATCCAAAAATCCATGATGTTATCAAACAGGAGGTTATCAAACTTCTTGATGCAGGATTGATTTACCCGATCTCAGATAGTCCTTGGGTTAGCCCAATTCACTGTGTTCCTAAAAAGGGTGGCATAAATGTTGTCACAAATGAAGAAAACGAGTTAATTCCAACTCGATTGGTTACGGGATGGCGTGTGTGCATTGACTATCGTAAGTTGAATGACGCTACCCGTAAAGACCATTTTCCTCTACCCTTCATGGACCAAATGCTTGAGAGATTAGCAGGGAACGAATACTATTGTTTTCTTGATGGTTTCTCGGGGTACTTTCAGATTCCCATTGATCTACAAGATCAAGAGAAAACCACATTCACCTGCCCATACGGAACTTTTGCCTACAGACGTATGCCTTTTGGCTTATGTAACGCTCCTGGCACGTTCCAACGATGTATGATGGCCATTTTCCACGACATGATCAGGGAATCAATGGAGGTGTTTATGGATGACTTCTCGGTCATTGGGGACTCATTTCAAACATGTCTCTCCCATTTAGAAAAAATGCTTCAAAGGTGTGAAGACACCAATCTTTGTCTAAATTGGGAGAAGAGCCACTTTATGGTCAAAGAAGGTATTGTCCTTGGCCATAAGATTTCAAAAAATGGGATTGAGGTTGATAGAGAAAAAGTCGATGTTATTGCTAAACTGCCTCATCCTACTACCGTCAAAGGTATTAGGAGTTTTTTAGGTCATGCCGGTTTTTATCGCAGATTTATACAAGATTTTTCTAAAATCGCCCGGCCTATGACTCATCTTCTTGAAAAATATGCTCCTTTTATCTTTTCACCTGAGTGCATCAAAGCTTTTGAAACATTAAATAAAAAGCTTACTGAAGCACCCATTCTCGTTGCTCCCGACTGGGACTTGCCTTTTGAGCTCATGTGCGATGCAAGTGATTTTGCTATCGGTGCAGTCTTAGGGCAACGTAGATCCAAACATTTTCAGCCTATCCACTACGCAAGTAAGACTATGATCAGCTCAAACCCATTACACCACCCCAGAAAAAGAGCTATTAGCTGTGGTGTATGCGTTTGAGAAGTTTCGGCCATACTTAATCTTGACCAAATGCGTGGTGTATACGGATCACTCGGCTCTCAAATATCTCTTTGCAAAACAAGATGCAAAGCCGAGATTGCTCCGTTGGGTTCTCCTTCTGCATGAATTTGATATCATTATACGTGATAAAAAAGGAGCTGAGAACCTGGCTGCAGATCATTTGTCCCGTTTGGAAAACCCTCACCAAGATGTTTTCGAGAAAAGGAAATAAATGAAACATTTCCTCTCGAGACACTCAATGCGGTTTCTTTTCGTGGAAATTCTACCACCCCATGGTTTTCTGACTTCGCAAATTACCATGCGGGTAACTTCATAGTGAAAGGGATGTCGACCCAACAGAAGAACAAATTCTTCAAGGATGTTAAACATTACTTCTGGGACGACCCCTACTTATTCAAAATCTGTGCGGATCAAGTCATCCGACGGTGTGTTTATGGATAAGAAGCTCTTGACATTCTCAAAGCTTGCCATGCGACCCACTGGGGACATCATAGTCCAAACTACACCGCCAAAAAGGTGTTTGATTCCGGGTTTTATTGGCCCACAATTTACAAGGATGCCCATGAATTTGTCAAAACTTGTGACGCTTGTCAACGTCACGGAAATATCTCTCAAAGAAATGAAATGCCGCAAAATGCCATTCAAGTTTGTGAGATCTTTGACATCTGGGGTATTGACTTTATGGGGCCATTTCCATCATCTAGAGGAAACAAATACATACTTGTGGCTGTTGACTATTTGTCAAAATGGGTTGAAGCGAAAGCTTTACCTACTAATGATGCCCGAGTAGTTGTGAAATTTTTAAAATCTCTTTTTGCCAGGTTTGGAACTCCGAGAGCTATAATCAGTGATCGTGGTACACATTTCTGCAATGATCAATTTGATCGTGTCATGCAAAAATATGGTGTTACCCACCGCCTCTCATCGCATACCACCCCAAACAAGTGGGCAAGTGGAAGTTTCCAACCGTGGTATTAAAAGAAATCTTAGAAAGGACAGAGGCGAAAACCGTGCATCCTGGTCGGATAAACTAGATGACGCACTCTGGGCCTTCCATACAGCTTATAAAACACCCATCGGGTGTACTCCATACAAGCTAGTGTACGGAAAGGCATGTCATCTTCCGATTGAGCTTGAACACAAAGCATACTGGGCCTTGAAGCATGCAAACTTCGATATTCAGACAGCTGGTGATCACAGAAAAGTTCAAATGAATGAACTAAATGAACTTCGTGATCAAGCATACGAGAACTCTTTGATCTACAAACAAAAGACAATAAAGATTCATGACTCTAAAATCAAGAACCGCGTTTTCAACGTCGATGATCGAGTCCTTCTTTTCAATTCAAGATTGAAGATTTTCTCGGAAAAGCTCAAGTCCCGTTGGTCTGGTCCATTTACTATTTCTAAGGTTTATCCTTATGGTACCATTGAGTTATCTCAGCCTGATGGTCCAAATTTTAAAGTGAATGGTCATCGATTAAAGCATTATTTTGGAGAGGACATTCCACCCGTGGTTGTCCCGGATCTACAAACTTTCCCCATGAACCAATGAATGCGGGGATCGAGTCAAGCTAGCGACTCGGGAATCAAAAACAATAGCACACACCATATGGGTTTTCACCCATGTTTCTGTCTTCTTACCCCTTTCTACCACCCTAGTGTGGGGGAGTTGCCCCCCGCTGTTGTATATAAAATCTTCTAAATTAAAAAAAAAATGTATATTTCAAAAATAAAATAATGGCCGTAGTATTTCCCTTTTACGTTCTTTGTTTCGGCATAACCGCCGGTACTTTGAATATTGAGGGCAATATTCATTTCTAAGTGTGGGGGGGAATTCTCACGAATTTTATCAAGTAATTATTCCACCCATTCCTCCGTTTTGGCCAAAATTTTTTTGGAGTAAGTGTTTTTCACTTACTCCAAATGGTAATCAGTCCCACCATGTCTAACCCACATAAGGATTGGCTAATCCAGGAGCAAACGGCTCTTGGTAAAGATATCTCAAATCCGTTTATGGCTTGAAATTTGCCCAAAATTGTATGGTGTTCAACTCACCATATCTTTAATTAGTGAAGAGTTGGCTAGCCCGCAAGTTTATGGCTTGTGGTAAAGGCAAGTGGAAAAACCATAATTGGTAATCAGCTCACCAAAGATAATACCGATAATTTATCTAAGAGTTGGCTAGTCCAGTAGCAACGGCTCGGTAAAGACAAATCAAATCCGTTCTGACTTATGATTTGCTCAAAATCATTTGGTTATCATTGTACCAAGGTTCTTACTTGAATCAAAACAATTGGCTACTCCAGAAGTGATGGCTTTTGGTAAAGAGTTCTTTAAAATCCATTAAATTTTCAAAACATTGCTAGGGACTAGCAATATCTTAGTGTGGGGATTGATGAGTGTGCAAATACTCATCATTTTATGCACTTTTAGAATGCCAAAACATCCGAAAACACTTAAATGCATCAAAATGATGAAAATATCACAAATAAGTGTTTTATGTGTTTTAAATGCAAAAATATCAAAATCAGATGAGAAATGTATCAAGTTTGAAAATTGGCGCTTTTAGTCCCCAAGTTTCAAAAGTTGTCAAAAACAGTCCCTGGTAAATCAAAAATAAAGAAAAATATCATTCAAGGTCCCTGAAATATTCTAAGTTGTCAAAAATGGTCCTTGAATGAATCTTTGGTCAAATGGCAGAAAAGGTCCCTCTACTTTGAAAAAATGCCATAAAAGGTCCTTGGGTTTATAAAAATGGAATTTTATGCAAAAGTGGTCCTTGTACTATTTAAGTTTGTCAAGTTTGGTCCTTTTGATAACATTGGAAAAGTTCAGTTTGGTCCCTCAAGTTTGCTAGAATTACAAAATTGGTCCTTGTGTTAATACTAATCCAAACCGGATCCTATATTAAACACAAACCCAAAGCCCAATCTCTGCTGGCCCAAATGCAAACCCAAGCCCAACCACCTTGACCCTTGGACTTAGACCCCTGAGCCAGTTCATAATCCCTTGACCCAGTCATTACCCAATTTTGAACTCCCTCTCGTATTAATAAAACAGAGTCAAAGAAAGTCAAATACCGGGTTACCTGTACATCGCCTCTCACATTTGCCGCCAAAACCAGACACCTATCAAAACCACCATGGTTTCATCCCACTTGTCTTCCCAGTTGTTTACCCACTCCCCTCCACCTTCACAATATCCCAAACTTCATTAATTGATTGAAACCTGCTTAAGACTTTTTTGGCGCCAAATATCCAAATGGACGATTATGATGATTCTGAGAGATCCAATGGCTCAAGAGAGGTGGGAAAGATTCAGATGTCGACACAAAGCTGAAAAAGATCTTTATAAAGAGAGAGGAAGCAATGTGGGAAGATATGGAGTGTAAATTTAGTTTTCTTATGTCGTTTTAGTTAATTTCAAGTTTCCAGTGTATTTTAAAGCTTTTAAGTACCTTTTTAAGTAATCTTAGTGTGTTGTGAATCCTTTTCAATAATAAAATTCAGTGTTCAAGTTCCAATTTCAGTTTATGCATTTTCAAGTAAAAATCTCAATATGATTCGAATGTTGCTTTTAGTTGTTGTTTGGACTGAAATAGCTCATGTAAGCTCCTAGATAGCTTAATAAAGCTATTAGAAACAATAAAAATCAGTTTAGAAGTTAAAAAGCAAAAATACCAAAAATAACAAATAAATAGTTGAAAAATCAAAAATCCATGGTGAAGGTTATCAAGAAGCTGGAGCAGGGTTGATATTGGATGGCCTTGGTATAGAGCTTCTTGGGAAGCTATAGGAAGTGTAATTTGGCTTTTGGTTCTCTGTTTTGTACTTGGACTCAAATTATAAGTAGTTTTCTCATAATTTGCAATCTTTAATTTAAGTGTTTAAAGTAGGTTAATTTTAGTTTAATATTGTCTCATTGTAGTTAATGTAAATTAGTTAATAGCTTTCTTGGCTTAAACATTTGTTTTAATGCTAAACTCTTCATAACAGTTAGTTGAAGGGGTGTTTGGTTTCACTTAGTTAACTGTTTTAGAAAGTGTTTCATTTGTTGCTTGTTATTGCTCTGTGTCACTTAAGTACCTATTAGCTCAGTCAAACCATAAAACATAGTCTTTACTTGTTAAATAGTCAAAATCAGTTTCAATATCACCTTAACAGTTAACTGTTAGGATTTTTGATTACAAATCTCATCAAAGTAGCTTAAAATCTGTTAACCTAGCTTAATTTTATCTTATCATAGCTTATTACAACATATTTAGTAAGTAGTATTGATCACAAGTTCATATAAGTCAACCTTAGTGTTTTTCTTAAAAAGTCAAATTTCAGTTGGGTCATTTTTGAATAAACTTTAGAATTTTAGTGTGTGTTTAATACCAAGTTTTAGCCTAAAATCTTTTGGGATGTTAAAGTTTAGCTGCTTAACTTAATTAGAAAAATATTATTTCACTTTTAATCAGCTTATTCAGTGCTTATTTTTCAGTTTCTTTTGAGTACCTCTTCAAAATAGTGCTCTGTGCATAGTTGAGGTAGCCACTTTCACAAGCTCTCTCAGAGCTTATTAGTTAGCATAAGCTTGTGAATCTTGAGGTCCCAAGCTTAAAATTCCAATTTATAGCTTATTTGCTAGGGCTGCATTAAGCTTAAACCTTGTCCCATAACTGTTTTTTAACAATAAGATCATAAGTGCTTATTTGCTTATCAGTAGCTTTTCAGTATGTATTTTTGTGTTTTATAGCTTCATTTGAGTAGCTTGTAGCTTGTTACATCTTATTTCAGCTTTTATTCCAGCTTATAAGCTTGTTTGAGCTTAAAAGCTCATATTAAGCTCATTAAGCCCACTGTTGAGATTTTTAGTTTCTAAATCAGCTTATTTTTAATTTGTAAAATTTTTGTTTTTATTAAAGTAGCTTAATATCAGTAGTTAACTAGTTTTCAAAAAGAAAATCCATAAAAACATCATTTTAAATATAGTGATAGCGTTTATTTAATAGAAATTAGCTTTTTGATTTTTCTTTTCAGCTTATTATTAAGCACTTTGTGTTTTTATAATTTTCTTAGTTTCCTGTCACCTTAAGATATTTTTAGAAAAAGTTTCATAATTTTCCTAACTTGTTTAGTATTTATTATAATTTTAAATAGTTAAAAGTATTAAATAATTAGTAATAAATAATTAAAAAGCATAAAAAATATATTTTCAGTTTTAAAATTAGTTTTATAATATTTTAGATTTTTCGAAGTTAAAATTTTATTTTTCCAAGTTAATTTTATATTTTCTTGTATTTAAGTGTATTTTAAATAATAATTAATTAGTAATAAATAGATAAAAAGTGTAAAAAATATATTTTTAATTTTAAAATTAGTTTTATAATATTTTAGATTTTTCTAAATCATAATTTTATTTTTCTAGCTTTATTTCATATTTTATTATATTTTAGAGTATTAATAAATAGTTTAAAATAATTTTTAATTAATAATAATTAGATAAATAGTTTTAAAAATAATTTTCTTTTTCCAATAATTTTCTTTTATTTTTAGGATTCCAAAAATGTCATTTTCATATTTTTAGGCCTTTTATTTCTTAGAACTCACTTTTTATTTTGTACGTTTACGTAGTTTTTAATCGTACGTATTTACGTTTGTTTTATCTGATTGTTGTGCTTATCAATTCTGTATCCAATTCATTCCAAGCAATCAGTAGTGTAGTTATTCATCAAAATCCTTACTGATCACTATCCTTAGTGATCATTCTATCATCTGAAAGTTTTGAAACACCATTGAGTCTCCGTGGGACTTAACGACCAAGGAATCCACTATATTCTCTAGATCTTCATTGCATTGGTTTCTGAGCAGTTTTAAGTTTATTACGGTTAGCCATTCACAAGTGGTTAGCTTGTGTGATTAAACTTGATTGTCTGGAGATCAACCATTTGAACCTTCAGTGGTAACACTAACATTACTAGTGGAAACTTTAGAACCAGCCGTGGCAACATCATCATCACTGTCATCTTCAGATACATCACTGTCAATAGAGGTTGACAACAATGCCAAGCTACTAGAGCTTGTACCAAGTTTCCCTGCCTTCTTCAACCTTTGTTCAATAAGTTTGAAGTTGTTGTAAAGATCATTGAGCTTCATTGTTTCAATGTCTGATTTGTTTTCCCAGACAGTAACATTAGTTTGAAACTCTGAAGGCAAACTTCTTAGAAACATCAAATTGAGGTCTTCCTTTTCTACCTCAATGCCAAACACAGTTAGTTGTGTAACAATCTTCTGGAGTTTAGTGAAGATGCTATCAAGTGAGTCATTGCTTGAAGCAAAGAAATTTTCATAACTTTGCTTCAACAATGTCTTTTGTGTCTTCTTTGTAGCATCGTTACCACCAAATACAGAGCAAATCTCTTCAAAGAGTTCTTTAGCAGTCTTGAACTTGCTGAATGCTATGATCTGGTCTCTAGGAAGAGTCATCAAAGAACAAACTTCTAGCCTTTTGATCATTCTTCTTCAGTGCCTTTCAGAACTAGATTCAGGCACATATACTGTCACCACATCTGTGTCACTAACCTTCTGTGTCTTTGTCACAGGTTGGAAAGAATCACCATTTAAGATGATCTCCCATAGAGCATAGTCCTGAATGAGAAAGTATTGCTCAATCAGTATCCTCCACATCTCAAACTCATTAAGTTTGAGCTTAGGTAGCCTAGGTGTAAAAGAGTTGGACTGATTGTTTTCCATCTCCATTGAATTGAGTGAGTAGGTTAAGCTTATTCCTTGGATCTTCTAAAACAAAATATCAGAACCTTCGCTCTGATACCACTTGATGGATCTGGACACACACCTTGTGTCAATGATATTTTGTATAATATTATTAAGCACGTAGAATTTACTTAGTAATACTTAGAAGACGGATTGTATGATGTAATGTAAGTAAACATAGATTAAACACAAAAATTAAGCTCCAATATTATTAATGAATAATACGAGTGATCTTTGCTTATCACTAGGGTTACACCTTTAAGCCTTTGTGAGTAATACGTAGGTAATTAGACAAGTACCTAAGACAATGACCTAGGCCCTCCTTTTATAGTACAAGGAGTCCTTTACAAAATAAGTATAAAGCTAACAATATAGAATATACACAAGATCTATTCTATACTTATCTAGACGCGTTCTTTTAACCATTATCTAATAGCAGTGGTAATAATGTACCAGCAGTGGTAATACGTTTCCACTGCTAGTGTAATCCAAGCAGTGTCTTCCACAACTATCAGTGGTAACAGATTATTCCCAACACCCTACAATAAGCATTAGCATTTTATCTTTTCTTTACTTTCGATTCATGTATTTCGTAACTTTAAATATTGAATTGATTTGTATGGTTAATATGAGCGGCTAAGCACCTCCTGGTGCTGGCCTAGTTATGATTCCTTAATTGTTTTGTCGGCGTTTACTTTACTTATGTATAATTATTTTTAAGTGTATGCATGCATAGTTTATTGGTAGCTACCCTTGTTTCGGTAGTTTTGAATTGCGGTAGAGGACAATTGCCTAGGAGATATGACCAATTGACCCTAGGTGAGCGGACTGAGACGGGAAGGATAAAATATGACCAACTGACAACCATTTCTACTTGTGCGATTTGACCAACTGATCACCTACCATTTGGATGAACTTAAGAATTAGAGGGTGAGTGTTTAAGTTGCTATCGCCCGGGCACTCACTATTATAATTCTAGTATGTAGCGGTACTTAATGACTTGGCTTAGGGGACCAAGAACAACTGGACTTATGAAGGGACACCTGACTTCTTCAGTGGTGGTATCTTTGCTGATAGGTTAGAGCGAATTGACCAAATGTTGTCCTCTCGACTTTGAACCCACCTGAAGTAATTGGAATTATAAGTTAGGGGTCATGAAGCATTAGGTTAGAACAATTCACAACAAGTATAAGCCCTGCAAAAGTCATAACAAGCACGGAAATTTCATATTAGCACCTCACAAGTGGTGTTTGGATACTCTCATCTCTCGGGTGTATATGAAATATATCAAATTGGAAATGGAAGATAAACACTCATTAACCAGTCCTAGTACATAGATTACCATAGGCTTGAGACTAGATCAAACCTCCATCGCTTTGGTGTAAGCACCTAGGAAAGACTATCTAAGAGGTCTTTTAAAGGGTTGTAACGTTAGGCTTACGGTAGGGAAACAAAGGGTTTGGTGGGATAGGCGATTTAGTGGTGGCAAGTCAAAAATCTTTATGTTACAAGCATGAGAAGAATGGAGTTGCTAAGCCAAGACTCGACACTCTAAACTCTAGCTAACTTGAAACAAACAAACATAAATTTGAAGATAGATATAGAATGGTGGCCCGTTTTTTTTTTTTTTTTTTTTTTTAACACTCTTTTTTTTTTGATTTTTTTTTCTTCATACACTTTTACTCTACCATCCTCTACGATAACATCAAAATAATAGGGATTTATATGCACATCCCTACACTTGAGTTTTTATTACTCTAACACTAATTTGACCCGAATTGAAAAGATCAAAACACTTGGAGTACATTATTACGTAAATAAAGGGAATTTGAATTTAACGTTCCTTCCCGTCACTTCATAAAATTTAACTTTTCCCATGAGTCCCAATCGTCTCAAAACTGTGTACAAAAGATATGACTCGACTTAGCAACTTATGCAAGCAACTAGATAATTGAACTAAGGGTTTAGTATGATAACAATAATGCACTAAAAGTGAGTGCATACAAGGTAGGCTAAGGCGATTTGGGTGTACATTTGGGGTGGATTGTAAACAATGCTCTTCATTGATATTCCGAAAACCGAAACATCACGAGAACCACGAAAAGGATAGGCTCTGAGTGGTTAACTAGGGGTATCGTGTACTAAAATGAGTACAACGCAAGGGTGTGGGGGAATTACTCAACCGATGTGGAAGAAGTAATTATAATACGGGTATCAAACAAGGGTTATCCTAATGCCTCTTATCATTTAGTTATTCCTAACTACACAAGTGTAGTCTCACTAGCGATCTCGGAATGCATCACAAAACAAGTTCTAGAATCTATTATACTACCGGTACACTCTCAAAGCATTAAAGATGAATGCTTTTATTCCTACAAATCTAAGAGCGATCCTCACATATTGGGTGGAATTTAAGTGGTAAAGGGTTTTGTGCTAGTCATATAACTTCCTATCCATGAGACGCTTTATTAAGACTAATGGCCCACTCCTACATGTCATGAATTTTTTTAAATTTGGTGCCAAAATTACCCTAACTGACATTTCTCATGGTTTATTACACAATTGAAATTGGACAATGCAAATAGTCAAGGATAAGCATAGTTTCAAAGTTCCCGTTTTATTTTCCATCCCTACACTTAAACTGAACATTGTCCCCACTGCTCCCCGAAAGTATCAAAGTTATGATAATGGAAGGTAATTAAAAACGAAAGAAACTAATACTCCCCTGATTAGCTCGGCAGGATCCGTGTGAAGTAGTGGTTAAATTCTTCTTCAAGAAGAATGTATGCGTGAAAAGCTCTATCCAATCTGTTGTATCTTCTTCTTGATAAATAAAACCTGCACACTTGAAGAAAACAAATGAAACATTCGCATAAAATCGGCGGTAACACTATATATGACTCTACTAAACTAGTATATAATGCTTGTGAAATGAATGTTTATAGATTTTCTGGAAAATTAAGACTTGAGAAATTCCAAAAATTTATAAGTAGCACAGAAAACGAGAAAAAGTTATAAGTTTTTTTGCTCCCTCGACGCCGTCATGATCCTCCGACGCCGTCAAGGTTATCATGACAGCGGTCACGATTTTCTAGAAAAATTCGGAAAATTTATATCTTTAGAATCAATTCTGCAAAACATCCATTATGACTCGATACAAGCATTTGACTTTAACAAACACACATATACATCTTTCAATAATCGTAATTTCGATGTTCACGTTCTTTTAAAAATGTGTGTAATCTTCCTTACACTTATCCCTTTTGTAAAATACCTTTATATGTAATTAAGACGAGGTTAAAGACAAAACAAAGCATTTTCACAAATTCAAACATGAGAATAAACAATCAATGAAAAGATATATGACACACAAATAAAAAAGAAAAAGAAAAACACATGGGTTGCCTCCCAAGAAGCGCTTGTTTTTGTTCGAGTCACGAGCTTGACTCTACCCTTATTTAACTGATAAAGGGGAAGTTTTTTCTACACTTAAGCTTAAGTGTTGGTGATAGTAGCGATACACACCCTTAGGGTGGAAATTTGCTACGTGAGGAGAGGGTGATGGGTGATTTATATGCTGAAAGGGGTGTGCTCCATTCATTCTAACCTTACCTAATTTTATGGGTGTAGCGGGTGAATCAAGTCTTTCTCCTAGAAATGGATCATCTTCTATCAACTTCGAGAGATTCTTAGTTAAGGATCCATCTTGACCTAATAAACCCGGTTTAAACTCATAATGTTTTTTGTTATTAACCATGAATGGGTGATGTAAGTGTGTAAGGTCATGGGTTACTCCTATATTAGCTTCCACTCTACATATCCTAGAGTCCACTACCTTTATCATGCAACTACCCGAACTATTTATTTTGATGGGTGGATTGGGGCTTAATTCAATTCCTAGATTCACATCTAAAGACGGAAAATTGGGTAAGGTTTTTGGTTGAGGCTCTGGTTCATCAAAATTAGGTGTCTTGATCTTGACTTGGTCATTCTAACTGTGACGCCGTCAGCTTCAATTCCAGCAGCTTGAGTGTCTTGATCTTGACTTGGCCATTTTATTCATAAATTCACGCCTTTTCGTCCGAATAAGTGTCATTCCAAAGAATTTGCCTTCCAGAGACCTAAAAAGTGAAAAGGAACGAAATTAAGCAGTAACAGATATAAAAGTGGTCGATTAAGGGCATAAATGACTCCTCAAAAGTGTACCTTTTAAATCCTTATCAAGTGACCTAATGAGATGGTCATGTGAATTGACAGCGAGAACCCCCTCAAACAATGATAAATGAGGACGATAACAAATTGTTGGTCAACTGTACCAAACATTAGACCTCATACTGTTAGAGGAGATATTAGACCCCATACTGTTAGAGGAGATAACAATATAGTTTTATTGATTGAATTACATTACATGGAAGATAGCCTATGTATTTATATCAAATACATATCTTTGATAATAAGCAACCTTAAATAAACCCTAATGGACCACAAAACCACAAGTTTGGCTTGGGCCGAATATCTCCTCTAACACTCCCCCGCAGTCCGAGCGGCGAAATCCCAAAAGCTTGGACTGGAATAGAAAACAGAAAACATAAAGTTGTAACTAAGTTGTTGACCCAATTGCAAGCAAGCATATATATGAGTCTTTGAAATCTTCAAACGAGAACAAATTTTCACCATTGATGTGCTTTAGGACATCAAGAAGAAAAAAAAACGATCTCGAAACGCAACAAACAAAGTATGCGGTACTAGTAGAAGAACCTCTAGCTTAACCAACGATGTACATTAGGACATCAAAAAGAGCGGCACAATGATTCTTGAAAAAGTAACACCAATGGTCGAGCTTTAGTCGAAATCATCTAGATTTTGTTTATTTAATTAATGATGATGCTGACCAACCTTTTACTTTAGAAAAAGGAAGGGTTGGTTGTTTAATTAATTAATAATGCATGCCATGATCGACCAAGATTTATTTTTTATTTTATTTATTTTTTTATTTTTTTATTTTTTTATTTTTTTTTCTTCTCATTCACATCCCGTTAATGTGAAAACAACAAAACAATAATAGAAGCATTGACTATAACAAATACTTGGCAATAATGCCTAAGTATTATCTTAGACCCATCCATTTGTCACAACAACCAAAAGTCACCACCATTAGATATGTAAATCTGTCCAACCACCATCAACACAGATCCATTACCATGACTACATGTTGGTGCCAATGAATAACCGAAACCATCCAAACAACCACCAAAGACATACGAAATATCACCAAGACCACACAACCCCCGTGAGTATGTTCGGTTCCGGTTGTATCTAGCCACACAAAAATCACACAGCGGTGAGCTAAAAGAAGAAAAAGAAAATATAAACTGGTGGAGATGAAGTGGAGCTCGCGGTAGCACTTTGGATGTGCATTAGGACACCAAAGTTGTTGCAAGTAAAAGAAAAAAGAAAAAAATAAAAATAAACGGGTGGAAATGTTGGTGGTGTTTGGGCGGATCTGGGTGGTTGCAGGTGGAGTTGGGGTGGTGGTCATAGCTGCGTTAGGAGCTTAGGATGACATCAGTTTTATTAGGGTTGTAGAGAAGAAAAGTGACAGAGGTTAAGGTTTAAAGGGAGCCCTCCGAACCTCCTGCGTGTAGCCGGTGGCCGGAGGCGGCGGTTGAAGTGTTTAAGTTTAGGGTTAGGTATTCTTAGGATCGTAACCCTCTGATAACATGTTAGATAACAAAATAGTTTTATTAATTGAATTACATTACATGGAAGATGGCCTATGTATTTATATCAAATACATAGCTTTGATAATAAGCAACCTTAAATAAACCCTAATGGATCACAAACCCACAAGTTGGGCTTGGGCTGAATATCTCCTCTAACACATACAACAGTACAACACCCTTCCTAAGAACATGGCAAACCACTACATATCATTACCACCTGCATACGATTTGACAAAAACAAAATTTTACCTTTAAGACTAACTTCAAACAGTTGACCCATTGAATTGCGTAAATTCGACTTAATGAGCTAAACATTTGCCTATGTGTATACGCGTCTGTTTGTATTATAACAATATACTCAAAGAAAACTCGAGTGGAACCTGAAAATGAAATCTATTTATGTAGTTGTTCATACATCTATTATTTCATTTTCATATAGCATTATCTATTAGAATCTAACAAGCGTACCACTATCCGACAATCAGTATACAATCGGTAGAGTAGCCTTACAACCGACTTGAGCCATTTTATAATGGGGGGCAAAATGAAAAAGGAAGTTGTTTACAAAAACTAGAAACACATACAAAAACAATTTAAATGTGGCTTCTAATAAAAAGTTGAAAACCATAGTCTTTATTACTCTAATTATACTTTTAGCACTCTCAACAGGTATAAACACAATAAAATAAGTAAACCAAAACTTGGTCCATTTGCAGATTTGCGACCTCTAGTCAACTTAAATAGTTGTTTTTGCAGCTTGGAAGTGGACTAATTTTATGAGGATGTAGATGGTTCAATCGCCTTCCCCATTTTTGAGGCCCCAAAGCTACATTCCTCGCACCCTTGAGATGGTAGTGAAAGCTGAGAGAATAATTTCATCAAATGGCGAATTCATTTGTACCATGTAGTAAAAGTAGTTTTGTCGTATGTGAAACTCATGTGTATTCTCTTCCGATGGCTTAATTCTGTAGGTGCATTATGTGATTTTTGACATGAGTCTGTACTTTTCACCAACTTCGAACACAAGTTTATATACGTATATGTAAAACCCTAAAAATCGTAAATGCGTTTAATGACTATAATACCCCTAAATCTATAATCCGTAAAATAAAAGACGAGTACGTAAAGTCCGTTGGACATTAACTGAAATAATCACATTGAAAATAAAGACTACATTTAAATGACAATTATACATGTAACACATTATAATATTTCATGGAATTTACTTTAATAATTTTACTAGATAAATAAATAAATATGATAAGAGAATATGGCAAGTAAATAATTTGATTTGGTCCTTTATTGGTTTCTCTTTTTTTTCGGCTGATTCACACGCCTATTCCCTTGACTTTTGCTAAATTTAAACTTACCCTATCACCTTTTATATGCCCATATCTTACTCAACATAAAACCCTAATACTCCCAAGAAAAACATACGGCAAATACTCCCTCCCATCTCCATTTTCTGTCGACACAAGATCAAGTCCAAAGAAGGGTTCGAAGGTGATTGTAGGCTGCTGAAAACACGGGCTTGGTACGAGGTTTATTTGGTGTTGATCGTAGGAATATTGTTGCTGCTGTCGTGGTAATAGAAGCACAGAAAGGGTGGTTTTGTTTGGTCTTGATCATCGTTTTCTCTTCCTTTCACTCGCTATAAAGGTATCACCGTCGTGACCTCGTTGTTTCTTTTTCGTTTCTGATTCAGACCGTACATATATGGCAGTCATACGCATTTTTCGAACCTAATAGTTTTTAATAAAATTGTTAATTGAAGCCAAAGGGGTTGAATATTAGTTGCATGAAATCAAGATATAATCTATTCTTACGTCGACTTAACGCACTCTTCATATCTAAGATATGTACATAAATTCTGGTCATATAAAGATTATCATACGTTTGTTTCTGGTGCTTGTAAACATGCTAAGTAAATGAATAAATTTGAGCTATGGAAAGCCTAATATATAAACTACATAATATCATGAAAGACTCTATCATATGTCGATCTATATATACTTAAAACATCGGCCTTGAACCTGATTTTTCAGACCCTCGGCATGCATTCTTTTTGTGTTATCATCGAACTTAGTTAAACTTAAAACATGTGGTTACACTTAATGTTATTCGGGACAAATGGTTTTTAGGTTTAGAACTTTATTATCAAGGTTTCTGAGGGGCGGAAATCTGGTCTTGGACTGGTTTGGTCTTCTAAATCTGATCATGCCTAGCTACTCTTTCTTTTATTTTGTCGTGGATATGGTTGATTGCATGTAATATCATCAATGTCTTGAACCATGCATACTTGAATGTGGGAATACAAAGATGAAAACATTAAGGAATTTATGTGTATGTAAACAAACTTTTTGAATCTATATATATATATATATATATATATACGTACAAGCATAACATGAAAACATGATGGTACTTTTCAAGTATGGAGTAGAATGCTTTTAACAAACCTGGTCATGCATAGTAGTTTATGTCGTAGTCGCTTCGGTCCAAAATTTGTAAGCTAAAAGGGTGTGTTCGGGTGTGAGTACTCGACTAGGGGTTGGCTTAGTAGTGCCTTGGTATCGTAGTCGTATCGAAGGCATGTTTCGAATTTGTTACGACCGTTCGTTTCGAGTCAAGACTTCATGCAAATATTGAAAAAGTATGTTATACGTATCATAAGTTTTAAAAATCTTGATTTACACATTAAACCCTAAACTATGATATTGTTTATACTAAACCTTAAATATTATTAATTGTCAACTATAACCTTAAAATGTATTTAAGTGACTTTTAAAGACTAGAAATAATCGAACCCTAAACTTATATAGATTGTCATAATAAACCCTAATCTATAAGGATCGGCGTTTTTAATACTCTAACTGGAATAAATGGTAACTTTGACTATAATGAATAATATTGCTATAATGGGAAGCCGTCTAAAAACGAGTAATCTGGTTCTTATGGAGCATTATTTAATTCATATAGGTTCCGGACGGCGCGATTGATCTCCTTTCTTGACTTTACTTTCATTGTTGATTGCTTCAAATAAGGTACAGATATTCTAACCTTTCTTATAAGGTTTCTCATGACCTCGTCGTATCTTGATCTCTTGCTACTTGCGTATTGAACATTTCTTCTGATATTGACCTTGCTATTGAATCCTCTGCCATTGAACTGTTATTACTGAACTGTTGACATTGAACTGTTGCTATGAACCCCTTTGTGACCTAATGACATTGAACCCTTGATTTATTGACCCATTCACTGTATACTGGACTATATTGATCTGTCAGTTGATACCCGAGCTGTAACTAGTCATGGGGGTTCCATGACCGTGTCATTGATGCACCAATGGCATGACTCCAGTGTGCACGAAGTGAATCTGTATCTGATTATGCGCATTTTACTGTTATTGTTATGGCCACTAATATTTCTGCAGGGGCGTATGGATGCATCCTAGATCTGTACTCTTTACTGTTACTGTTATATATGCTAGTGATGTGGTGAGTGTGTGCATTACACCCTCACGTCTTTGGAGCTGATCACTCACTTGATATTGAGGTCTCCCCTCTTATTGGATGGACATTTCGAGGTCACCCTCCGAATGGTTATTACTGGATAGATCGCTTGTTATTTATCTGTATTCTTTGCCTGTATGGAAACAGTAGGCTCGTGGTTGATTTGACTCCCTTTCTTTTCCTCTTGTTTCTATTCTTATACTTGATTCTTGTTCATATTAACTGCTACCGTCTCATATCTGAACTTCAAATTTCTATATCTTTATTCTTTATCTTTGTTATATCTGTTCCTGAGCTTTTAAGCTCACCGCGTTCTTTTCTGCGGCGGGAGTTATTAAGCTAGAGCTGGGGCTTTTCTTGGGATTGAGAGTAGGATGCTTTTGTGGATTTGCCTTAGTCATCTTAGACTTTGATTACTATTGTTATCCTGGGAGATTAGACATTTATCGTTTCACTTGGACCCTTTGGAACCTTTAGTACGCTCAAGTCGTGTTGAGTTGTTATCTTTTGATATTTATTATAAGACTTCCGCTTGCATGGTTTATATGTATTGTTCTGATTTGTAACCATAAGTGTGATACTTTTACCCTTATCGGGTTGGGGTGTTACAGTATATGTTAGGGTTATTTGCATAAAAAGGCATCATACTTGCCACTTTTTGTCATTGTATGTTGCGTATTTTTTTTCTCAACTTGACACCAACCTTTTGAATTCGTGCTATTGTGTGTACTTCGTGAATATTTTATCCTTACTTTTTTCAAAATGTGAAGGGTAAAATGGTTATTTTACATGGTAAAATAGTCCCAAAATACACACAATAGCATGATTTTAAAAGGTTGGTGTCAAGTTGAGAAAAAAAATACGCAATATACAATGACAAAAGTATGATACCTTTTTAATCAAATAACCCTATAGGTTATATTTATAAGTAAAAGATGGTGGTTTTTAGTTCTTCTAGAAGATAAATTTTTAATGAGCCAAGATGTGTCTAAAATGGTATTGATGTGATTGAGAGTGTCTTTCAAATAGAAGCAAAAACCGAAATAAAGAAAGTATGGAAATGAAAGTGAAAATATTCCCACATCGGTGGTTCTTTAAAAGTAAGACACAAGAGAGCTTGTTAAATAGTTTTAGCTTTCAAAAATGTATATGTTGAGTGTTGTGTGGAAGCAGGTTCGAAGGAAATTCCTCCTCACTCTTCACATATGCATTTGAAAACAAAAATATATTTTTATATACTAGACGAGTACCCGTGCATAGCAATGGGATTTTATAGCGAATGATCGTTTAGTGATAAAAAAAATTTATGTGTTATAAACGAAAAATAATAAAAGTTTGAAGATTTGAGGATTAAACATAATGTTTTGAAACCCGGTTCGACTCGGGTGGTACAATCGGTTGAACCGTTCCGGTCGAAAAACTGGTCGATTTAAACCGAGTCAACCCGATGGGTTGGGTAAAAAACGGGTCAAATTAAATCTGGTTAACCCGGTTTTCGATGTGTATTAATAGTTTCGTTTTAAAATATATGTGTTCAACATTTCTTTTTTTTAGTTTCAACTTTTCACTTTTTACTTTTTCGTTTTTCCTTTCTATATAGTATAGCAGGGTACCTGCACGTTTCGGCGGCAGGTATCCTGTGACGATTAACCGGATAAATAGATCTCGATAAGACCTAATTCCACCAGTTTGTATCGGTTTTAACGGGTCCTCTCTGGTTCGTTTTCGGATGGCTTTTATTGGTTAGCCGAACGGGTGGCGACATTGATTCCTGGTTGATCCATTTGGTCCGGTCTGGTTTTTTCAAAACTATATATACCATCAACTTGTTAGCTTGTATGAAGCTTTGTGTGTTTTACTAATTTGTATAATGTGTAAAATAACATGTACTTTTCATTTTAGGGTGTTTTAAAAATAATATTAATTAGTGTGTTTAATTATTTTATATTTTGAATTATGTTGTAGCTTGTTTAAATTGTACATTGTGAAAATTTTATTATACTTTTTAATAACGGGTGTTTTAATTGGTTGTTTTTTTAATTTGGTTGATATTCTTTTATTTGGTTGTACAATGTGAATAAATTATTGTACTTTTAAGCAATGAGTGTTTTAATAAGAGTATTAATTATACTATTCATTTCTCTCACCTTTGACTTTAAAGATTTCACTTTTCAGAGTTTGACCATACACTCATTATACGTAGTATAATTATTTCATGAGACCCTGTTATAAACTCCTCAAAAGATTGATCCCCCACTAATGTGTGACACGTTCTTTAATTTCCTTGGCGGACTTTGTTTCCTTATGGTTGTCGGAGATAACTCCTGATTTGTATCGAGTTCTATATGATACCGAAGACGAAAAGTTATTTAAACGGGGATGTGAATTTTGGTTACTATAAAAACTTTGTTAGTTATTGGCATAGGTAAGAGTGGTGATGTGATGATTGATGGTGATAAGGCGATAACAATGTGACAATAAGTATGATCATTAATAATTGAAATGATTAGAACTTGATATGTGTTGATATGTAAGCTTATGCTTTTGAATGTTTTGTTTTCGATCAAACTAACAACGTGGCTGGTGTTTAAGGTGCTTCATCTAACTGGGATGCTATAATGAATTGGATTTTGCCTATATCCAAAAGAGAATATGTGAAAATTATTGTTGGGCGTTTAATTTTGGCAGCAACGGCTTACTTTGTTTGGCGTGAACGTAAATACAAGATTCATGGTAAAGGAGATCGAACTTCGGAACAAGCGCTTGGTATGCTCTTGATGCAGTAAGATTGAAGTTAGCTTCTATCAAGTTTAAAAAGAATGCGAGAGTAAAAAAGCTTATGGAGACGTGGAAATTGAGTTATGGAGGCTGATGGCTTTGTAGTCGTGTTTTGGTGCTAGAGGATTAAGGTTGCGTTTTTTTTCTCTAGCTAGTTTTTGGTTTTCATGCTTTTGAATTTGTTCATAGCATGTGTTTCGTATTTGTCAAGAGTGGTTCATAGCTACTCTTTTCTTGTACGTTTTTCATTTATTAATATATTCACCAGGTACAATCCCTTTACCCAAAAGAATATATGTTCTGTTAACTTTGGTTTTTTCCTTATTGAATGTTATCTTATAAAAGCACAACATTATGTGTAGGAAGATAGTAAGTGAGGTGTGGTTTAATTTGAAAAAACGTTTGTTGTATTAGTATACGCATACATGCACACAACACACTTGTTGTATTGATAACTGGATATGACTCAGATGTCTAAATTGTATCTGCATTATGGCATTTGTTATCTTTCCTTAAGATCAAATTCGACTGCCTTTTGTTGTTTTACTCTTGTTTCTTGCATCATGTTTGTAGGTATATGACTTATGTAACATGATTTGACACTTGTTTCAATACTATTTTAGGCTTATCTCCATTATCATTTTCAGCCCCATACTGCAGACTTCAGGTCAATCATAGGTGTTACAAAAGGTATGATGATAACCAGAAATACATATGCATATTGGTGTATTCTTTTTGCACATACGATCACTTTCAAGAATGCAAAAGGAATAAAAGGCAACCTTTTTGAAAAAATGAAAACAATGCTCACGAAACCAAAAGGTCAAAAGCCACCCAAAGTTTATCTAATCACATAAGAATTCGTTAATATTTTTAGATAAGTTTAATTTTGCTGAATTACAGGTCATGACTATATAAAAAGCTTTAATAAAAGGCATGTTTTTGGGTCTTCCTGACTCAAGCAACACCAAAGTTGCACCGTTTCTACACCAACCCAATCTGACCCGTTACCCAACCAACCATACCATGCATATTACCACCCCCGATTTTTACAATTCATAGTGCTTCTGATCATTGTCTCTCTCTTTCTTTATGTATCTGAAACACAATCACATCTTTTGCAAGATTCTTACCGCTACCTTCCAGGTGATGGACTTTAACTAGCAAATCGAATATTGCGAGGCTGAAAAGGGACCTTTTACTCTTGTCTCCTTCCCTTTTTAGCCGAACATTAAAATTGTTAGCTACCTACAGATGGTCACAGGATGAAGAAAATATCATGTTTGGACTTAAGAGCTTCGCTTAGTACCCTCCATGGTCTATACCATGTTGATTTCTTTAAGCGTGCCGCATAATTACTTGGAGTTGTGCTGGCAACATAGGTTCAGTATGTCGATTTCATTATAGAAATTTCTAGGTTCGGTTAGTGGGTAAGGATAGGAACTGGTTTATAATACTAATGAAGATTAGAAATTATCTTTAATGTGGAGGATGCATTTTGACTTTGCAGACCAGTTGGCCAAACTGTGTGATTTGTTAATGAAAGAGTTGTTGACCTTCTGGATAAACTCGTGGTAGACTAGTAGGTACATGAAAGGAAATTGACAAGTGTTTATTCTTTTCCCATATAAATGCATCGATCTATTGTTGGTATGTTGTCCGCCTCTTGATGAGTTTATTCATGAACTTACTAGCGATGACTGTTTTCAATTGATGATAATGTAGAGTTGCAATTTATAAAAATAAATTGATAAGAACTGATTCGATTATGGGACAAAAAAACAATAAAGATAGATGATCAACTTTCGAGAGGCCGATCTCTCTCCCAATAATGAAGTCAAATAACTTTACCATTAATAATCTTCTGCAAAGTTACATACTTAATGCCCTATCTATAATAAAAAATATCCTAAACTTACCCTAATACCCTAACTTTCTCACCAAGATATGTAATAAGAGGAAACTAAATAAACTAATTAATTAACTAATAATGATAATACTGATAATAATAATAATAATAATAATAATAGTAAAACTACAGGAGGATCGTATCACTACCCCCAAAAACACCTTGTCCTTAAGGTGTTGCTTGAAAATGTTAAGTGCTGTAATTCCAGATCCCATGTTCTTCTTTGCGCACTAACCCGTTTCTGTTTCAACCAAACATCTGCGACAAATTGCCCCATGAGAGATCACACACCCCCGCTTTAACTTCATAATCTGCCATCTCAGTGTGTTATCATATGGCTTACTTTCTTTTGCAGTATGTTGTCCATTAAGTTCATTAGAGAAGTCTTCCTTAGTAACGTCTGAATTTGATCCTAGCACCATAATCTGCTCATATTCTACTGCCATAATCGGTCCTGTAATATCAGCCTCCTGCATGGTTAAAACATCCAAAAACTCCTCCAAATTACTACCATCTTCTCCACTTGTCTTAGTTGTGGCTGATTTACAGTTTCCTCATCTGAACATGTAACCACCTGGTTTTCTTTTGGTGATGATTCATCATCACAATCTTTAGTGACAAAGATTTGTGATTTAGGATTTGATGTTACATTTTCGGATGCTTCCTGAGCTCTATTAAGATCACGCCACGTCTCCCATTCTTCAACCTTCTTTAGTAACCCATTGAAATAGCCAATTTTTTCAATAGATCTATAATCTCTTCATGTTTACTGTTGATTCACCTCTCATAGCCTCCATTCTTTTCTCGAAGTTACTCATGACTAATCTGATGAGCGTAACTCAGATGAACACAAATTCTCGTGAACAAAGAATAATGAACAGCTTTTTTTTTTCTCTATAAACCTTAGAATCGAACAGCTCTGATACAAATTGATATGAACTGATTCGATTATGGGACAAAAGAACAATAAAGATAGAAGATCAACTTTCGAGAGGCCGATCTCTCTCCTAATGATGAAGTTAAATAACTAAACCATTAATAATCTTCTCAGATAATGAAAGTTACATACCTAATGCCCTATTTATAATAAAAGATATCCTAGACTTACCCTAATACCCTAAATTTCTCACCAAGATATGTAATAAAGGAACTAAATAAACTTATTAATTAACCAACAATAATAAAACTACAGGAGGATCGTGATCAAAACTTTTATCGTGTTTACGTTGTTTTTCGCTTAATAGCTGATTGTTTATCACACCGTTTTAGTTGGCCTTGAGACTGATAAGTTTAAGTATGTTTGTTTATCACACACCCTTTTAGTTGTATTTAGTTAGATCAATAGTTGGATTTGTACGGTCCATAACATGGAGAAGACAACTGTATTGTAAGGAAACCAGGAAGGCAGTAAAGGTTATATTTGTTTATCAAAAGAATGTTAACAAACCTATGTCTGCCTCTTAATGAGTTTTTTCATGAATTTACTAGCGATGATTGTTTGTTGATGGCGACAACGTAGAGTTGTTATCAGGATTAGTAATGTTGCATTTTACATAGCAAATGACATTCGCCTAGCTTAGCAATATAAAATAGCTACAGCCAATGATATATGGTATGTTTATTATGTTTACAAATTAGTGGGGAAAAGTGACTTTTCATCAACTTTGGACGCAAATTTTACCATATGTATATGATGTTTACATAAGTAATAGTTTGCGAATTTGCATTCTTCTTGAAGAGAGCTTCACAACTAGCTAAGATGTGTTCAAAATGGTGTTGATATTGATGAGATGTTGTCTCTCGTGAAGCATTTGAAGCACAAACTCAAAAATGAAATAAAACAAAACTTGTCCCACATCGGTGCTAGAGCAATCTCTTGAAGGCTTTATAACTAAGACTGTAGAGCTTTCATTAAATTATTTTAGTTTTCAAAAATATGTATTAGATATTCTTGTGGGTAATCGTTCACAACTGTGGAGCCTTGTTCGCAAGCATCTCCTGATGCGTCTTGTTGGAAAATAATTTTTTAAGGACTTGTGTTTAGTTTTAATAGAGATGCTAAATTGGGTGTAGTTCTTACCAAGTCCTTTCTAATGTTAGAAATATATATATTACGTATCTAATGGCTACTTAAATGATTTAATGTATAATTCTTAGAATAATTAGTAGATCTTATATATGAAAATGAAAAAGTTCCATAAGAGCAAATGGTACTATGACATTTGAGTTAAGCCTTAACATTTTTGAGTTAAGGGGAAGTCATGATACCGTCCTAGGGAGTTAGGGTCAAGCCTTAACACCATTTAACACCATGTAAAGCCATTAACGCCACGTTAAAGGCATCTTTAATTATATATTTATTTATGTTTTCTTTCGTTTATGCCCCCTAAATGAAATGTTGTTTTTGTAAATTGTTGTTGAGTTAAGGTTGAAATCTTAAAAAGAGTGTTTTTTTGTTGAATTAAGGTGAAAGGTTAAATTTGATGTAACGCTGATGTGGCAATATGTTAAAGCTTAACTTGGTTATGATACCCCTTGCTCTAAGTGAGCTTATAAGCAGTAAAATCTCATCCGATACGAAGAGAAACGTGAATATGAAGATTTTTAAGTGCAAGTAAATCAACATGTGTGGTCTTTGCTTAATAGTAAACGAGTCACGATCTAGTAGAAAGAGAATAAAAATAAAAAGTTTGCAAAGCCATTCAGCTCATGACATGTGTCCTCCACTTACTTTCTCATTCTTTTCTTATTAAATTCGGTTAAGGGCATTTTTGTCATTTTAACCCATTTTTTAATTTCACCTCAAATTTCAAATGCAAATATCTTTCAAATGACAATTTTAACATTTAAAACCCATTTCATCATAATTTTTAAAATTTGATTCTCTTTAATTTGGTATAAATCTTGTTAAATATTTTGAACTTTTATTTTTTACATATAAAATAAGTTCTTGATTTTCTTGATTTTTTTGCATGTTCGATCTATTTTTTACCCTCATAAATGTCGAATCGCGGAAAAACTTTAAAACATGAAAGTTATAGATATTTGTTCGCTCTTTACCCATAAATTCAAATCACTCAAATTCGATGTCATATGGGTAAGATATCACACGTGAAATATGGTGTTTTACTCATTTGTTGCATAAAGGTGTTTGATGAAATGTCAGCTTAGATTTTAGTGTTAAAGTTGAGCTAAATGCAATAATTTTGTCCCACAACGATCATTAATCATTTTATTAATGTAAGATTCAAAAAGTGATGCTTTAATAGTTAATGCTTTTAACTATTAAACTGATGAACTGATGAACCAAACCAAACTGCTTTAAAAAAACATAAAACCAAAACTGATGAACCTAACTAACCTGATGAACCAAAACCAATAACTGATGAACCAAACCAAAATGAAACTATGATTGATGAACCAAACCAAAATCGATGAACCAAATCAAAATTTGATGAACCAAACCAAAATGATGAACCAAACCAAAAACTAAACTATGATTGATGAATCAAACTAAACTGATGAACCAAACCAAAACTGATGAACCAAACTAAAATCGAACTATGATTGATGAATTGTAATAAACTCGATGAACAAAACAAAACAACACCAACATGTTGTAAGTCTGATGATTGATGAACCAAAATAAACTCCATGAACTATGTTTGATTTGGTTCATCAGTTTTGGTTTGGTTCATCGCTTCTTCATTTTGGTTTGGTTCATCGGCTACTTTGGTTTGTTCATCAGATTCTCAGCTTTAATAGTTAAAACTTTAACTATTAAAACATCACTTTTGAGTTTACATTAATAAAATGATTAATGATGCGCTTGAGACAAAATTAGTTCATTTAGCTCAATTTAACACTAAAAATCTAAGCTAGACATTTAATCAAAACACCTCAAGAACAAATACTTATGCTAAAACGCTGCCTTTAACGCGATATCTCACTATTTCCATCGGATTTGAGTGATTCAAATTCCTGGGTAAAGAGTGAATCAAAATCTAAAACTTTTGTGTTTAAAGTATTTTATGATTCGTAATTTTAAGGTAAAAATATGATCGAAAATAGCAAAAATCAAGAAAAATCATTACCCAAATGAATATGTTATAAAAAAAGTTTCGAATAATTAAAAAGATTTATACCAAATTAAAGAGAATCAATTTAAAAAATTATGGTGAAATCGTTTTTTCTAAAAGTTTGTGGTTTAAGAGATATGCTTGAAATTGGTATTTAAAATAAAAATTGGTCAAAAGACCATATTACCCATGGATGGATTTTATGTATAATTTAAAGGTGACACGTGTCACACTATGAATGGCTTTCTACACTTTTTAATTTTACCCACTTTGCAATAGATCCTCAACCAATAGTAAACGGGTTGCAAATCAATTGGAGGGTCACAGAACTTTCATTCCCTCCATATCTTATTCTCGTTTTTCTTTATTTATTTTTCTTCTAAAATCACATTTTAACCCCTTATAATTTATTAGTAGTGTCTTATTTTTAAAACTCGTAGTTTAACCAATAAACATTTACTATAATGTAACACTTTTAACCGGTATTAAGGCGTTACCTTAATTAACAAGCTTATGTCGTTGAATGTTTGGCAATCTGATGAATTGAAATATAACCGGTATTAAGATGTTACCTTAATTAACAAGCTTATGTCCTTGAATGTTTGGCAATCTGATGAATTGAAATATATGACTACTTTTTATGGTCACCATTATCATCAACTTTAAGTTAGCGCTACATCAATCATTCATGTTAGGATAAGAATGTTAGCTGTATAAGAGTATATAGGGATAAGGATGTACAGTGGCTATGAGATGATGATTAGCATTTGAGTGTTTTAAGCCATTTTGACTCCTTCCATCATAGTCCATCAACAAAACTCAAATGAGATTCTACCATCAAAAAGATATAATAGGAATGTATGTCCTTATACGAGGTTGTTGTATCTAATTTTTGTACCTTCTTCAATTGATTTATATTTATAATTGTCGAGTTATTACAATAATCTTGTGGAATTTAATTAATAAGATACGTTTTGGTCAACTGGTGCCTTCACATCATGTGACTTAGATGTATAATTTTGGACATATTTTAATAGTTTTGTTGACCTAGCGTCAATGAAGTTTTCAACTTTCCATTGACCAATATATATGCCCGATCACTTGTTAAACAGAATGATACAATTAACTTTATTTAAGAATTTATATTTGGAAAAGAGCTAAATTTAGTATTTTTGAACACTTACATAAAATGCAACTATTAGTTTATCAACGATAATATTAAATAGTAAAATACAAATTCATTCTATTGTTTAATGTCTCAACAAGTCAACACCTATAAACACAATAAAATAAGTCCCTAAACTTAGTCCATTTGCCATCTCTAAGCAGATTTTTTTTTTCTTCATTTTGTTTTTGCAGCTTGAAAATGGACTAATTTTCTGAGGATTTAGATGGTTCAAATGTCCTCTCACCCTTGAGATGGTTGTGAAAGCAGAGATAATAATTTCATCAAATGACGAATTCATTCGTACCATGTAGAATAAAAGTAGTTTTGTCGTATGTGAAACTCATGCGTATTCTCTTCCTATGACTTAATTCAGAAAGTGCATTATGTGATTTTTGATATAAGTCTGTACTTTTCACTTATGGGTTGGCTATGTAGACTTTTTCATAGCAAATAATATATGGTATGCGAATTTAGAGTTATTCGTGCTTGGTCTTTTTGTGTTTGGTTAATTGTTTGGTCCCCAAAACATTGAAGGTGCAATAATAGTCCTCATTTTAAAGTTTGGATTGCATTTTAGGTCCCTGGATAAATTTAAATGACTAAAATACCCTTTGTTTTCTTCAGATAAAAACAAGGTTAATTTGGTCATTCCACACTGATAAGGACCAAAAATGCAACCCAAACTTCAAAATAAGGACTATCGCTGCACTTTCAAAGTTTTAGGGACCAAACCTGCAATTTGGCCAAACCACAAGGACCAAAAATGCAATTAACTAACGGATTTATTTGAAACTTAGTGGGGAAAAGTGACCTTTCACCAACTTCGGATACAAGTTTATATACGTATATGTTATACTTATATGTAAAAGCTAGTGGTTTGGGTTCTTGAAGATAACTTCTCAACGAGCCAAGATGTGTCTAAAATGGTGTTGATGTAAATGAGAAATAGTTTCTCAAATTGAAGCAAAAACTGAAACAAGGAAAGTATGAAAATGAAGTGGAATTTGTCCCACATTCGTGGGAGAACAATCTTTTGAGTGCTTTAAAAGTAAGACACCAAAGACCTTGTTAAATACTTTTAGCTTTCAAAAATGCATGTGTGTAGGTCTCTGTGGACATTGGGTCGTATGAACCTCTTCCACATAGGACATTTGCAGAACGCCTTGTTGGTAAACAAAAATATATTTTTATAAGACCTGGTTATAAAACCCTCAATAGATTGCTCTTCGCTAATGCGTGGAAAGTTCTTTCATTTCACTTGGTGGACTTTGTTTCCTTATGGTTGTCAGAGATAACCCCTGATATGTATGAAAATTAAACGAAGATGTGAAGTTTTGTGTTATCAGAGAAAGTTTGGTGCTTATTGGCAGAGGTAGGAGTGGTGATGTGATGATTGATGGTGAAAAGGCGGTAACAATGTGACGATAAGTATTATTGTGTTTACGAATTTTGTTTGTTAATCAACATAATAATGTATAAATGTGCAAACTTTTATTGAATATATGTTCTGTGATACATATATATATATATATATATATATATATATATATATATATATATATATATATATAAGTAATAGTTTGTGATTTTGTATCTTCTTCAATTCATTTATGTGTATAATAGTCAATGTTGGTTTGTGTTAGTTGTAAACACGACAAAGCAACTAAAAGTGTGTGAGCCTATGGGAGCACATATGATAAACACGAGTATACGTATAGAACGTATTTGATACTTGAATAATCATACCCGATATGCATGCAATCTTGACCCGATCACTGTTAAGACCAATGGGCTTGTTTAAGTTTCAAGTTGGGTCGAATGTGTGATGGATCTAAACACACACCTTGTGTTAGTGATATTTTGAGTTATATTAATAAGCACGCGAAATATACTTAGTAATACTTAGAAGACAGATTATATGATGTAATGTAAGTAAGAATTAATAGAACACAAAGCTCCAATATTATTAAGAAATAATACGAAAGTGATCTTGCTTATCACTAGGTTACACCTGAAGCTAATATGAATAATAATGCGATGCTAAGAAAAATGACCTAGGATCTCCTTTTATAGCACAATGAGTCCTTAACAAGATAAGTATAAACCTAACAATATAGAATATACACAAGATCTTTTTTATACTTATCAATATACGGATACTTAACAATTATCCTAATAGCAGCTGGTAATATTTGTAATCGGTAAAGGACAATGAGATTCCACGGCTAGTGTAATCTTTAGCAAAGTGTTAACCACAAGACTATCAAGGTAAATCATAGTATTATTCCCAACAATCCTCCCCTAAATTTATGATTTCTCTGCAAATCAATAAGTTTCTTCAATCTTCATTATCTGCAAGGATTTGGGGAATTCTTTCAAACACTTCATCTTCTTCTCAATGCTTGAATAACTCTTGAACATTGATCTTGAACCTGAGTAACAATGCTCTGACCTTCTGTTGTTCCCTATTCACTATAGTATAAAAAGGTTTTAAGTAATTAAAACAAACTAATAGTGAACAATGACTGAAACTAATGTAAGTTAAACACACTTATAATTTTCAACGTTTATATTCTCATTAGAAATGAATCAAAAGAATACATTACCCAAGTACTTGCGGAATAGCACTTGGGATTGAAATGACAAAGGTTACGCTTCTCCTAAGCTCAAAGCTAAGTCTCGGAAGTACAACTCTTAGAACCCAATCGAGCTATCTCAAGGATAAAGTTATATTTGGAGGAGTGAAAAGATGGCTTGTGTGTGTGTGTTTTTACAATTCACAAGCTTAAACTTTTCACTCACTCTTATGCTATTTATACAAGTATGGATATTTAAATTTAACCTAGAAGACAAAAGATATATCATGTTGAAACACCTAATATTGATATATTCGGTTATCAAGTTAATTTCTATTTATAGTAGGCTAAGCAGGCTTCTTTCCTTAACAGAGAACTTTAGTATCGCCGCTTACTATAAAATGGAAGATATGACTTTAGTAGATAGGACTTAGTTTTATCTCGGTAAACATTTGGGGACTCAGCTTATATCTGGATAAACTTTTCCCCGCTTTGTCCCGCCATTCTTCTGCCTTTCATAGCCTTCAGCCTCGCCCCATTTTGTCTTCGTAAGTAGTTGAGAGGAGTCTTAGGATTCAGTGAGTTATTGTCATCACTCAATGAATCCACCATCTTCTTCTTGACTTAGTCTTCACCCTTTAAGTTCCGCTTTTGCCGAAAGTGGAGAGAGGTTTTTCTTCAGCCATAATTGAGTATCTCGAAGATGGCTCACCTAAGTACTCATGCACTTCAAGGACTGGATAGTGTTTAACGGATTAAACACTTAGGTTATTTTCTATTCAAATCCTATTTTAAGGGGTTTGGGTATTCAATGAACTCCAATGTACTTCCCTATTTGGATAAACAAATAGTTTAAAGTGTTTGATCGTAAGTGAGTAAATGGCTTCTTCTTACATCGGAATAAAATTAACAATGAATACAATATGGAAATAATCGAGTATTTTAACAAAAACATACATCTTTATTAATCACCATACATGGTTCCTAATACTAGTACAAAAAGATAACACAAAATGATGTCGCTTGAGATAATCCCCAAAGCTCAAGCTAGGTTTCTTCGGAGGAGGTTTCTTTTTCGGTGCTCTTCTCCTTGGTATTCGCATCTTGGCGTAACCTCGAGATTTACCAAGTTTGAATTCAGAGGCCACCGTATAGCTTAGCATTGCAAGTAATACCACTGACACACATCACTCCATCTTTGAAATGCTCCGGGTTTCCATAGACATCAATGTGGAATAGAAGCCCTTTCAAGCTTTCAATCATTAGATTTAGCTCACAAACTTGACACCTTCGTGTAGCTCCCTCGCTACACTCTAGTCCGTGCACTTTTATCTCGTGCCGGGCTCAATCCTCTTTCTTTTGCCTTGAGATTGAGGTTGAGATCCTTTGTGGTGCGCTATACAAAAGCCAATTCCCAACAGCCGGGTATCCTCAGCTTTCATACTTTTGCATCGGTTACGTTCATTAGATCCTTAACCACCGCGATTCCTTTTGTCTCGGCGATTGGACCAAGCTCATCGATGTTCGTGATCCCAAAGTCAACAAAGGTGAAGGGTTCAAGGATCTCGAAATGTCTCTTATTAGCCCCGGTATCATCTACTGCTGGCTCGAGTTGGGATGATTTGACATCGTGGATCCTTTCTCAGTTTGGAGTTAGGGATGATTTTTGTAGAAAACTAGAAGGGGGGGTTGAATAGTTTACCGATTAAAATCTTTGTTTTGAAACTTATTGAAAGATCAATTGATATTGATCTTAAGTATGTTAATGAAATATGCAAGCAATATGTAATAAGTAAATAAGGAAAGAAATGATCAAACCACAACAAGTTGTTTATAGTGGTTCGGCCTACAAGGACTCTTTATCCTTGCCCTACTCCACCCCCTCGAGTCTCACACTCGCGAGTTTAACTTCACTAGTCAACAAGCTCCTTTCACCGGCGGAGAAAACCTTTACACTTCGCCTACACTATTTCCGACACTAAGCTAGATGTCGAGTTCTTTCCAAGGGTACAACTACTCCCACACACAATGTATTTTGAGGACTAAAATACTAACCACTCACACTCACAAGATTATGATGGTTTGATACAACAATGAAGTATGGATCAACACTAGATCATACAACACTAAACAAAAAAGACTTCCAACTTCGTTGAAGCTTGAATATGACTTGATCTTCTTTGCTACAAAAGAGATCACTAATATGATATGAAACTGAGTTAGAAGGGTTAGAGAGGAGATATGTATGAGAGTATGTTAGAAAGGGATGAGAAACTACTTGGCTTGGCATTGCTATTTATAGCGAAATTGGACAGGAGGCGTCCGACCGGACGGACCCCTTAAAAGGGTTCCGTCCGTGTACCAATTTGGTACCGCCAGTCTGACAGTCAAGATATCAAATCTTGCCTAAAGTCAACTCTATCTAAGTGAGATTGTGCAAGATATGAAGAGTACAAATCTTCACAAAATATCTAATGGAATCTTTCAATGATTTCCATGATGTAATACATGATGTCAAATGTTGTATTACTATTTATAGAAATATGCAAATGCTTAAGTAGTGTTTGGTTTTAAGAACCTAACACATTCTACAAACTACTATCATACATAATGATTAGAGTCATATCAAGATGTTACTAATCATAAATGTAAATGCTTGAATGATGAATATATTGTTTGAGAAAGCTTGTTTTAATATCTAATAAACTTGACAAGCTTTAAGCTTTTATAAATTAAATTTACTTTTGTCTTTAACAAAACTTAGGTAAAGATCAAAAATATAAATAACGTTTAATGCGATATTTGTATTAACAATCTCCCCCTTTTTGTTGAGGACAAAATATAAATTTATTTTTATAAAAGAAACAAAGTTTGTACAAGAGTTATAAAAATATTAGTTTTAGAACTTGAAAAGGAAATGATAATGCAAGTGTATGAAATTTGACTTTTAATGAAAGTCAAAGAATTCACTAGTTGATGCATGATGTTGACTTTTTTCTAAAGTCAAAGTATGCGGTTTGACTTTTTAAGAAAAGTCAAGTATTATCAATGAGAGTTCCTGTTTGACTTTTAGAAAGTCAAATGTATGCAGTTTGACTTTTTCAGAAAAGTCAAATATAAATAATTTCAAAGTTCTATATTTCTCCCCCTTTTTGTCTCAACAAAAAGAAGAGGCTATCTTGGAATGTAATGAGCTCGAGCTATTATCTCCCCTTGTTCAAAGCTCCCCTAAATTGGGTGCTTTAATGGGAAGATACATGGATTGTGAAAATAAAGCTACAAAAAATGTTAGTAATAATGATCATTCACAAGCATTTCCAAACACTATGTAATGACACCAACAATATAATAAACAACATTCATTAGTTAAAATTTTTCATGAATAAAGATCATGAAAAGAGAACACAATGATGTGTTTTAGTACAAGAAATAAAAATAATCCTAAGAAAGCAAATAAAAGAAAGACTATTCTAAAACCATCCTAAAGTGATGGTGGATGGGAAAGAGCGTTGAGGCGCTCAAGAATGTGGTTGAGGATGAACCTCATTTCTTAAGTGGAAGTCATGGACCATAACCCGAGTCCGTTCCACGGTTTGACCGCTTGCTCACAAGTTGAGCAACCATGCCTTGGAGGGTAGAAAGTTTGGGGAGGTTGTGGTGGTGGAATGGTGGATGTGTTGGTGGTGTTGGGAATGTTTGGAGTGGTCATGATGGATGCAAGCAAAGCATTTTGCATTTGCATTGTCTCACTTAAGTGAGAATCCACCATGCCTTTGAATTGGTGGAGGTTGTGGAGTTCGGCTTGAATCTCCTCTAGGTGGGATTGTCATCCCACATGCACTTCGGAATGTCCTCAATATGAGGGGACATTGATGATGGAAGTGGATGATCCCCGTATAAAGGACCATGAATGTCCTTGTGAATGGGGTGGAAAAGGAGAGGTTTTGGCCCTAATGGGGCGTTTGGGTCAATGGATGACCGGGGTGACTCATGAGCGATTCGCTCAATTGTGCCAAAAGATGGCAATGGTGGTGGATGACTTGGCCTAGGGGGCAAGTCTTCCAAGTCCTCTAGGAAAGGATTTGGTGATGTTGGTGGAGTTGAAAATAACTCCATGGGGGTGAGAGTGGGAGACCTTGGTGAAGGTGGTGAGGGTGTTTTGGATGTTTGGATGGGTGCCGGTGGAGGTGAAGTAGGTGTTTTTGTTGGTGGTGGAGTGGTGATCACAATGTGTGATGAAGTGGGTGTAGCTAAGGTAAGATTTGTATCATCTCTAATGGGAGATGAGATTGTGAGTGGTGAAGATTCGGATGATGAGCTAAGATGAACAAAGCAACAAGGCCTTACGCTAATTCTAGCGGTTTTCTTGCAAGGTTTTGGTGATGATTTAGTCATTTTAACTTGGGTTTTGATTTGCTAGATAGTAGTGAGAATGAAGAAGGTGTGAGGATGATCATGGTAAAACCTTTCAATTTATAGAGGTAAGAAATTGTTGAGAAATGGTTTGATTTGATGTTGAACCATTGAAGAGATGAGGTTCCTAATGATTTGGAAGTGGGTTGAATGCTAGTCATATCACCCAAGTCAATCCATTCAAAGAAGATGGAGTGAAGAAGAAAAGATATGCAATAAATGTGTTCTAGTGAGTGGAATTTCCTAATATTCATATTACCCACGGATTTGAAGGTACCAAAATTTTGGTTCCTTCCTTTATGCCAAAGGGCTCCTTGGGTGGATTTTTCAAATTTTAGAATTTTGGTGGGAAATGGATTTCTTATATACCTTAGTAATAATACTAGTTCTAATAAGATATAAACTAGTTAAGATTGATTTATAAGTGATGGAGGATAATTTGGAATTACGAAAGAGTCGAAATTCGAAAATTACGGAGGATCCACGGCACCAAAACATACACGGACGGTAAAAAGGGTGCCGTCCCTCCCTCGCATGTGGTATGGCGGTACCAAACTATATAAAGGACGGTACCAAAATTATGGTGCCGTGATCCGTGGAGTCTTGAAAATTGGACGAGTTCGTTTTTAGGTGTCGGGAAATTTCGAAACACGAAATTTTTCTCAAAACTGTTATACTAAACATTTCTAGTTAGGAAAAGTAAATAACACATATGTAAACATAGTGGAGCATAGATTTTGAGCAAGGCTTATTGATTTTCACAATATAGTGAAAATGGGTAAAATTTGATAGCATACTTGTGCTATCCCCTGCATGAGATTGTTAGCATACACCATTGTTTTAAGTTATATTATCATCCTACATAATAAAAGCAACTAAATAGTATCAAACATTAACGATAATGCATTGTTCCAAACACTCCTTAAAGTACCCTTATTTGTCCAATTTCTTGTAAATCTTGTTCATCATCCTACCAAGGCACTTGAACATTCCCTTAGTTTGCTTGAATTCTACTGATTCATTCTCAATCTCGGGAAGAGATGCGTAATACTCATGAGGTGGAAGATGAGAGCTTGGAAGACCATCCTCTGAGCTATTTGATGATGATGATGAAGGAGTTGGAGGTTTAGCTCTCTTGCCTTTAGTCTTAGCAACTCGAGCATCACTCAAAGGTACAAAGATGTGAGGAATGAGTTCATAGTGAAGGTGCATCCCTTTTGGGGTTGGTGGAATTGGGGCGAAGTTTCTATAGAGACGGGTGAGAAGCATCCCGTATGGAAGAGCAACGGATCCTTGAGTTGGAATATCAATCATTCTCCTAGCTATGTAGTAGGCTAAGTTGAATGGTTGTCGGGTGGACAAGTTGTAGAGCATGTGGCAAAGACAAGCGTTTATGTGATCCCTATTTCCTATGGTGCTAATGACGTTTGCTCTAAGTAACTCCTCCCATTTCTTAAATTCGGGCTTAAGTTCATTTAGCTCCATTCCATATGGATCTCGGTCTACCTCTTTTCCCTTTCGGGTTACTCGGGTTGTATCCGTTTTTGGGTTAAAAGGTGTTCACGGATGACATCCTTATCGGCAAACGGGTTAGGTAGGGAGAAGCGGTCATTGATTGCATCAAGGGCGGTGAGTGACCACTTATCCTTGTAGACACAAGTTCCTCGGTTGGGAATTCCTAGTACTCTAGCAAATTCACTTAAGGTGATGGTGTAGTCATTTTGGTTGATTCTAAAGCTAAGACAAAATTCATCATCATCTTCATCACTAAAACCGGTCACACTAGCATAGAATTCTAACACAAACCTAGGACAAATTGGTTCATCAATGTCAAGAAGACAATCGAATTGAATGGCGGCTAGTTCTTCACGAAGATTGGTATGCTCAAGGAAGGATGGGTGAATGGTTCTACCCTCATGGAAATACCTTGATTCTAGACCCTAAATATTTCTACTTGTTCCTTGGTGAGTCCTTTGGTTTTGTGGTGTTTGGGAATGTAGTTAAGAGTGTCTTTGTGATCATAGAATCTTGCGGCTACCATGGTTATTCCTAAGGACAAGAATTAATATGTTAAAAAAAATGAAAATAAATTTTAACGTTTTTGATTCTAGTGTGTGCCTATATGAAAACAATTTGGAGTTGCGGTTATCTCGACTCATTTTATGCACAAAATGGTTTTAGTGGAGTGTTTGGCAAATACCATGAGATAACACAAATGCTCCTAATTCAATGTGGCTACATTTGAATATACCCGGGAGTGCATATTAGTTATGCAATACCTTTAGTATTCAAGAGCATGCAAGTGATGAAAATTTAACGCTTCTATTTGTATTAGCAATGAAAAATGTTTTCCTACAAGTGAGAAGCTTTTCAAAACTTTTGACATGGGGTGTTTGGTTGTTTGAATAAGGCCTTATATTTATTATCTATCAATTAGTGGGAAACATGATTTGTTTATGCAATATGATAATGTAGTACCTAATTTGAATGACTAGTTATGCAATTTGCCAATTGAATTCATATTTGGTATAAAAGCATACATAAAACCCCATGTAATGATTTGTGATAGTTTTGTGCATAAATAAGAATCCTAGACTCCGAATTAAGAGATGAAATGTAGTTAGGATACTTACAATGATGTTATCTTCAGTGATTAGTGAGTGGGAAGATGACAATAATGAGCTTGGTTTAAGTTTTACACGTTTTGGTAAAGTGGGTTGTGAGGAACAGGATGTTATGTATATAGCGTTTTGCTTCAGAGACACCACGGACCGACGGCACCAAATAATTGGTTCCGTCCGTTGTCGCTTGGTGCGTGGCTACAAAGAGCGAATATACAAGGCAAAATGTTTTGGTTTGACTATTCTAATGTTTTAGGCTATGTTTATCCTACATGTTTGGTTCCATTAACCCTAAACCAAGTCTAAGAAGATTAAAAGGTTCTCGCTTAAGAGGTTTAGTAAAGATGTCGGCAATGTTGTCTTC
The DNA here is from genome assembly GCA_910596185.1 of Chrysanthemum makinoi. Lineage (NCBI taxonomy): Eukaryota > Viridiplantae > Streptophyta > Magnoliopsida > Asterales > Asteraceae > Chrysanthemum > Chrysanthemum makinoi. The sequence continues at coordinate 38,715,549 of OU343219.1, forward strand.
GAGGATACTTTCGATTGAAATGTTTCCTTTTGAACATTGTCGCGAAGAAAGTGATGACGGATTTCAATATGCTTTGTACGAGCATGTTGAACGGGATTCTTTCTGAGATCGATGGCTCCTTTGTTGTCGCAAAGTATCACAATGTCGTTGAGATGAATTTCGTAGTCTACGAGAGCTTGCTTCATCCAAAGATCTTGTTGACATGCTTTTGAGACGTATTCGGCTTCAGGAGTAGAGATGGCTAAAGCCGTTTGCTTCTTTGCAAACCATGAGGTGAGACAATGTCCAACAAAAGTGCAAATACCACTTGTACTTTTTCTATCGACATAATCACCTGCATGATCCGAGTCGGCATACACTATGGTTTCTATACCCGTTCCTTTGGGATACCATAATCCTAAACACGTTGTTCCCTTAATATATCTAAAAATCCCTTTTAATGCTTCTAAGTGTGATGCCTTTGGGTTTTCTTGAAAGCGAGCACATAGACAAACACTAAACATAATGTCGGGTCTACTAGCCGTAAGATAGAGTAGGCTACCAATCATTCCTCTATATTTAGTGTTATCTACGGATTCACCTTCTTCGTCCTTGGTGAGTTTAGTGTCCGAGGACATGGGTGTTTTAGTTGGTTTGGAATCTTCAAGACCAAATTTCTTAAGCATGTCTTTTATATATTTAGATTGGTTAAAGAAAATACCATCTTCTAGTTGTTTAATTTGAAGTCCTAGAAAGAAGTTTAACTCACCCATCATACTCATTTCAAACTCGTCATGCATGATTTTAGAGAAATCATTACATAGTTCTTGACAAGTTGATCCGAATATAATGTCATCAACGTATATTTGAACAATAATAATTTTTGATTCCTTTTTCTTAGTAAAAAGAGTATTATCTACTAATCCCATAGTATATTTGTTATCAACAAGAAAAGTCTTAAGACGGTCGTACCAAGCTTTAGGTGCTTGTTTAAGGCCATATAATGCTTTCTTGAGTTTGAAGACATGATGTGGTTTCTCAAAGTCGGTAAAACCGTGAGGTTGAGCAACATACACTTCTTCGTTAATAAACCCATTAAGGAAAGCACTTTTAACATCCATTTGAAATAATTTAAAGTCATAAGCACATGCATAAGCAAGTAATATTCTAATAGATTCAAGTCTAGCTACCTGTGCATAAGTTTCATCATAGTCAATTCCTTCTTGTTGATTATAACCTTGTGCAACAAGCCTAGCTTTGTTTCTAGATACTACACCATTTTCGTCCATTTTGTTTCAAAGACCCATTTTGTTCCAATTATAGTTTGATCTTTGGGTTTTGGAACTAGTTTCCAAACATCATTTCTAACTAATTGGTTTAATTCTTCTTGCATGGCAATTACCCATGATTCATCTTTTATTGCTTCATTTATGGGTTTTGGTTCAATGGTGGATACAAAACAAAAATGATTACTTTGATTTTGAGCTTGTGACCTTAAGGTTCTTTGATTAAGTTGTCCTATGACCTTTTCTAATGGATGACTTTTAGACTCTTTGATGTTGACAATTCCTTTATTTAATGGTTCATCTTCCTTGTTATTATTAATTTGACTTTCTATTATTTGACTTTCAACTAAGTCATCATCTACCAAAGGTGATGTCTTAGAGGGAGGTGGACTTTCGTCAAATGTTATGTTCAACGATTCCTCGACTATCATTGTTTCTTTATTAAGGACAATGTAAGCTTTACTAGTTTGAGAGTAACCAAGAAATACACCTTCATAAGACTTTGGGTCAAACTTGGTGAGATAATCCTTAGTATTAAGAATAAAACATTTACAACCAAAGACTTTAAAATATCCTAATGTTGGCTTTTTACCTTTATAAAGTTCATATGGTGTTTTGTTTAGGAAAGGACGTATTAGGACTCTATTTAAAATATATGTAGAAGTGTCAACGGCGTTACACCAAAACTTTTGAGGAATGTTTTGTTCATTAAGCATTGTTCTACTCATTTCTTGAATTGTTCTATTTTTACGTTCTACTACTCCATTTGATTGAGGTGTTCGTGGAGCCGAAAAGTTATGTGTTATACCATTTGTATCACAAAAGTTTCCAAATTGAGTTTCGTTGTCAAATTCACGACCATGATCCGTTCGGATCGACACAATTTTGACACCTAGAAGATTTTGAATTTTCTTGCTAAGTATTTCAAATTTATCAAAAGCTTCATTTTTGGTTTTCAAAAATAACGTCCAAGTAAACCTTGAGTAATCATCTACTATGACCAAAGTGTATAAGTTGCCTCCATAGCTTCTTATAGCGGATGGTCCAAACAAGTCCATATGTAATAATTCTAGACACTTAGATGTGGACACCATATTTTTAGATTTGTGACTACTATGTGTTTGTTTACCAATTTTGCAAGCGTCACAAAAGTGTTGGTCATATTTTAGTTTTGGTAAATTTCTAACCAACTCTTTTGAAGATAGGTTTTGTATAAGTCTCATATTAGCGTGACCTAAGCGCCTATGCCAAAGAGATGAGCTATCGCCTAATGTTGTTAGGCAAAGTTTGTCATTATATGTTTTATCTATTTTCATGACGTATATGTTATTTTTCCTAACTCCTTTAGCTATGGTGATACCATCTTTTAGTATTTTACTACCATTTTCATCAAATAGTACTTTATACTTTTTATCACATAGTTGGCTAATACTAAGTAGATTAAATCCTAACCTATCCACATGAGCAACATTTTCAATAGTTAGAGAGTTATGAGCAATCGTACCTTTGCCAATGATTTTGCTTTTGAGATTGCTACCAAAAGTGACATTACCTCCGTCATACTCTTGGTATGATGAGAAGAGGATTTTGTTGCCCGTCATGTGTCGTGAGCATCCACTATCTTTTATCCATTCATCAGGTTCCAATCCAACTTTCAAGCATACCTAAGAAGCAAATAACTCAAACATTTGGTCCCCAATATCTCATGGGTCCGTTTGGGTTAAACATACCATTTATTTGATTCATGTATGGAAATGATGGGTAAGAGTTCCATGGCATGTAATCCGGAGTTTGATATGGTCTAGGAAAGTTTTGATTCCAACCGTTGTGTTGGTAGTTAGGTTGAACGTTGTGGTTGCTCTTAGGAAAGGGGCGTTTGGCAAAAGAAGTTTTATATCGTTGTTGAGTAGTTTTAGATCTAAATTCATTTTTAACAAGTCCTACTCCCGATATAATGGCTGGTTTTAGTTTAACATTATCATTGGTTTTCTTTGTTACTTTAACAAATTCAAGACGGTCCGTATTAAGAACATTCTGAAGTACCACGGTACCATTTTGCACAACGGACGGAACCCTTATTTTGGTTCCGTCGTCCGTGCATGCAGCACAATTTTGATGAATGTTCGTCCTTTTCTGCCGTTTTGTTTTGACTCTTTGGAATTAATACTTCATTAAAACCTAGCCCATTCATGTCTCCCGGTGTTTTATGGATTTTAACTATTTCATCGGCAATAGCGATGTTTTTGTTAAACCTTTTAAACTTAGAATTATTTTCTATTAAAACTTCTTGTGTGAGCTTTAGTTTTTCTATTTCAAGATTAAGCTCTTGACATGATTTACAATCATCGTCATTTGCTTTTCCCTTTTCAAGTCGTTTTGCTTTTTCTTTTAACTCATATACCTCATTTTCCAAAAACTCCCTTTTAGTTTTTAGAAATTTATTTTTAGTTATGATTTTTAGACTTAGCTCACACAATTGATTATATTGTTTTTGCAAGGTGTCATCATCTATAGAAGAATAAGAAGAGTCGGAAAGTACCTCATTTGACTCATGTGCCATTAGAGCGATCTCTTCCTTGCTTGATTCTTCATCGTCTTCACTATCACTCCAAGCACCACTTACAAAAGCTCGTTGAGTTTTGCTTTTAGGTGGCTTGGGACATTCTCCTATGAGATGACTTGCATCACCACATCTAAAACACTTTCTTTCACCTTTAATCTTCTTATCATCCCGATCTTTTCTGAATGGCTTCTTTTCTTCTCGAGGTTGTCTTACAAACTTTCCTCTTCTTCTAAAGAACTTCTTGAAATCTCTAACGGCCATGGCATACTCCTCATCTTCACTATTGGAACAAGATTCACCATCATCGCTTGATTCCGCCTTTGCTTTAAGAGCAACGGATTTGATCTTCTCCTTTCTTCCTTTGATGATCTCCGAATCTTTCTCCATTACCATTTCGTGAACTTTGAGGTTGCCAATTAGCTCGTCTAGTGACATTATTGAGAGATCTTTTGATTCTTCAATAGCGGTCACTTTAGCTCTCCATTTTGGATGGAGTGCTCTAAGAAATTTCCCGACAAAGTTCTTACTACGAAAAGATTCATCAAGTGCTTTAAGTGATGTAATGATAGTGTTAAAACGAGCAAAGCCACAATCAATGGTTTCATCTTCAGGGATAACAAATTGTTCATATTGTTGAACAAGAAGATCAATTTTGTTATCCTTGACTTGTGAATTACCTTGATGTGTAACAATTAAAGATTCCCAAATATCTTTGGCGGTTTCACACATAAAAATTCTTTCATATTCTTTTCTAGGTAAAGCATTATAAAGCATCATTTTAGCTTCATTATTTTTAGCAACTAATTTCTTTTGTTCATCAACTGAAATATCCTTTGTTGTAGAACTAAAATCTCCTTTAACAATAATAAACCAAAGATCTATATCTTTTGATTTTACATATGTTTCAAAACGGTTTTTCCAATAGATAAATCCATTGGTTTCAAAGAGTGGTGGTCTTTGCATAGATTGCCCTTCTTTAAAGTTTTCGAATCCATGGATCGTTTCAAGTTTATAAAATACAAGTTATTTTAGAAATTCTTGAGCAACGAGGCTCTGGTACCAATTGTAGAAAACTAGAAGGGGGGTTGAATAGTTTACTAATTAAAATCTTTGTTTTGAAACTTATTGAAAGATCAATTGATATTGATCTTAGATATGTTAATGAAATATGCAAGCAATATGTAATAAGTAAATAAGGAAAGAAATGATCAAACCACAACAAGTTGTTTATAGTGGTTCCGCCTACAAGGACTCTTTTTCCTTGCCCTACTCCACTCCCCGAGTCTCACACTCGAGAGTTTAACTTCACTAGTCAACAAGCTCCTTTCACCGGTGGTGAAACCTTTACACTTAAACTACACTATTTCCGACACTAAGCTAGATGTCGAGTTCTTTCCAAGGGTACAACTACTCCCACACACAATGTATTTTGAGGACTAAAATACTAACCACTCACACTCACAAGATTATGATGGTTTGATACAACAATGAAGTATGAATCAACACTAGATCATACAACACTAAACAAACAAGACTTCCAACTTCTCGTTGAAGCTTGAATATGACTTGATCTTCTTTGCTACAAAAGAGATCACTAATATGATATGAAACTGAGTTAGAAAGGTTATAGAGAAGATATGTATGAGAGTATGTTAGAAAGGGATGAGAAACTACTTGGCTTGGCATTGCTATTTTTAGCCAAATTGGACAGAGCTGCCACGGACGGCGGACCCCTTAAAGGGTTCCGCTGCGGTACCAATTTGGTACCGCCCGATACCAAGATATCAAATCTTGCCTAAAGTCAACTCTATCTAAGTGAGATTGTGCAAGATATGAAGAGTACAAATCTTCACAAAATATCTAATGGAATCTTTCAATGATTTCCATGATGTAATACATGATGTCAAATGTTGTATTACTATTTATAGAAATATGCAAATGCTTAAGTAGTGTTTGGTTTTAAGAACCTAACACATTCTACAAACTACTATCATACATAATGATTAGAGTCATATCAAGATGTTACTAATCATAAATGTAAATGCTTGAATGATGAATATATTGTTTGAGAAAGCTTGTTTTAATATCTAATAAACTTGACAAGCTTTAAGCTTTTATAAATTAAATTTACTTTTGTCGTTAACAAAACTTAGGCAAAGATCAAAAATATAAATAACGTTTAATGACGATATTTGTATTAACAATTTTGACATCAGTGACCCTTCTTAAGCTTTTTTGGATCAATTCCCACTTTCTCAGCTTCTTCGGCAATCACTTTAACCATTGCTTCTTTAATCTTCTTATCGTCCTCAGCTTGTTTCAATTTTCTTTCTTCTTTAGCAAGATATCCAGTTAGTTTTTGAGGAGTGAGAAGGTATTCAGTGTCACCGATTTTTTAGGGAATCTTCTCAGGCTCAGTAGTTGCCATTATGCCTTTTCCCTTGTCCTGGACTGAGGAGATGATGCAACCAAGGGTGGTGTTGTTGTCATGATAGGTGATGTGATATGGGTGTTGTTGTTGTTGTTGATGTTTGTGGTGGAAGTGATGAGATAGGTATTGCGAGCACGTGGTGATGATGATATTGAGCTGCAGATATCGGTGGTGTTTGCTCCCCTCGTGTGAAGAGGAGCTTCTTCAAGAAGATTCTCCCCTCAACTGCGGAGCGCCGCGAGGGCGAGTTAGCGCTTTGGAAGGGATGGAGCCGCTTGACCCTTGAAAGCCTGGAGCAGATTTCGAGATCATGGTCTTGATGTCCGGCATCTTTGAATGCCAGTGACCTTAGCTTCCAAGTTGGCTTGAGATATTTCCAGAGCAGTCATTCTGGGTCCAAGATTCCAGGCCAAAGAAGATGAGGCCTGAGTCAAAGTAGCCACCTGAGTAGTCAAAGAGCCCAATGTAGCCTCAAGAGACGGGATCAAGATCAAGATCAAGACCCTAAACATTTGCAGTGATTTTAGGTTTTCGAAAGCAGCCTGGAGATCGGAAGATTGTTTCAAGTAGGCCTCGTAGCCTCCAGACTTTAGAGTTGAGTGTTGGGTCTTCTTTGACAAAGATCCCTTATTTCATCAATTTTAACCCCACATGTCTCAAGATGCTTTAGAAATTTAACGTGTTTTCATCCAGTCTAATGAAGGTGTTGGTACATAAAATCTCTATGTTCATGAACATTTTCATCATAAGCCTGTCTTCAGTTCAGCATAACTGCACCAAATTTGATGTTGTTCCCACAATGTTTTAGTAACCCCTGAGTATAGCTTCCTTGAAGCTTTGGTGATCCACTGAGCCAGCTGTCTTTCAGTGAGGGGAAGAACATTGTCAAACTCTTTGAATTCATCAGAGCTGCATGAGGAGTTAGAAGCATTATCTTCAGGTTGAAATGGGGATTCAGTATGCTCCTTTGGATTAGGCTGAGGTTCTTGCTTTCGATTGAACCTCAGCTTTCAATTCGCCACCGGTGATAAAATTTCATCATCGGCCAAAGAAGCTCATCTTCGTAAAATATAATCCCAAAGAACATCGAACGGTTAACAAGGGGTTGATGATGGGTTCCATATTAGCGGGTGGTGTTAATCCCTCTGAGTCTTTGTCCCCTTGGACCCCTCGCATTAATCGGATTTTCCTGCCTTCTCTGGAGTCAAGATTGGTTTTGAGTTCCATATCGGGGGGTTATTCCTGTCCCTCCGAGTCTTTGTCCCCCAATGACCCCTGAGACACTGATGGGTTTTTCTTAGTGCCTTTAGTAGAGTCAGTGATTGTTGTGTCCCTATCAGTGGGTTGTTTGTTTCCCCATGAGTCTATGGGATCGACCGTGCCCTCGACAAAGGCTTTGATTTGCTAATGTCATCCTGGCGCGCTATGGAAGGCTCCTCTACCGCGGGTTGTTTGTTTCCCTCTGGATCTTGGGGAGTAGTAGTTGGGACCAAGGGCACTGATTGTGATTTATCATTGTCCTTCGTTGTCACCTGGGTAGATGTTGCTTGGACTCCACTGGGTGGCAAATCGGTCTTGGGCTTTCTTTGCCTTTTAGGCTGTGCTCCTGAAGCCTCAGGGCCCTGAGACTTTGGTTTGGTTTTAGTCCAGCCTAAGACTTCCCCTTTCTATTTTTAGGAGAAGGGTTAGGAGACACTGATTCCCTTTGATTATTTACAGCAACAATATGGGCCGTCAATTCAATGTTTGTGACAAGGGATGGGTCCTTTTGAAAGTTTGATTGGCTCAAGATGCCAGGTAAATTACCAAAATTTTCTTCCTGAGTATAATTTGAACCCAAAGAACGTTTGCAAAGCACAAGAGACAAACCTAGGATATGAAACGTATTTTGTCCTAGTTTTACTCTGTATCTTAGTTATGATATCATCATAAATGATCTCCCCTATGTCGACAAAGTGACCCCATTCATCGAGGCAAAGTATGCCATCATCAACTGAATGGAGTTAACTTGTTCGCTGGATGAGTGGTTCCCGCCGAGGACCTGAACCACAAAAGTGAATAGGATCCTCCAAGCCACGGGGAATGAACTTTTAGTGACTGGGGTCTTGTCCAAAAAAGTTGGATCTAAAATGATTTGTCTTAACCTATCCTTCATTGTGGAGGGTTCAGGATGGGCGACATAAACTCCTTTTTTGTAATCTAACCCCGTTGAAGTGCAAAACGTTTTATAATCCTGGGTGAATTGTTGCCCCCCGTTAAGACTGAACCTGATGAGATACTTCTTGAGTGGTCTAAGGTTATTCTCATCAGTAGAGGGTGTCGGGTCAAAGGCCTTAGCGTGCCCAAAACTCCCTGAGGAGGTTTTGGTACAGTATAGAGGGACATTTCACAAAGGCCGTTTTGAGTGGGCAGTTGTACAAAAATTTCATAATGTCCTTATAGGCTAGGACATTTTCAGGGTACTCAAAATTTCCTATGACATTATTTGTTTTAAACTCAACGTTTGTAAGATCCCCTACCTACTGAGAAGCAAACTGGAGAGATTGTGTTTTAGCCATTTCCATTAAAATTAGTTTTTTTTTGAAGAAAAATATTTTAACTAGAACTATCAATCGGTTTTAGATCTCTCAAGTTTGTTATGAAAAACTTTTGTAAATGTTTACAAGGAGGGTTTTTCAAGAAGGTTTGAAGAGTTTTTGAGAACACACAAATTTTTCTGGATTTGAGAAGGATTTTGATAGAGTTTTGTTGCAGAAAAAAATTTGTGTGTGTGTGTGTTTGGTTTAGAAGAGGGCATTTATAGAGTGGTGAGAGGGGTGGTTTTTGCATAAAAGTGGATATGTAAAGACGGTTTTTGAAATCGTTTGAAATTCCACATTTAATGCCACCCACCACTACCCGCAGTAAAATCCCGTATTTCAAGGGAACAGTTGGAGTGCACAGTAAAAATGCACTTTTGCAGTTATAAAATATCCACAGGATATTTTATGTGAGTAGGCATTTAATGCCTTGTGGGAAGTTAGGGACCCTTGACAGCAAGATACAAAGACATATATTCCTATATTTAATTGGTGGGATTTCCAACCTAGGACATTTAAGTAACTAATACTTGGTGCATTTAGTTACTCATTCAATGTATTATGCCATGGACCCTGAGTGAGTCTTAATCATTCAGTGAGAGGTTGATTTTGGATGTTCAGGGAAGTTGAACCATTTCAAAGAACTTACTGAGATTTGTTTTCAGATGCCTGACTTTCAGTGTCAAGCATTCCCAATTCAGCTTTCAGTCTCCTGAAGGTAGGTTCATCCAAGGGTTTGGTGAAGATATCAGCAAGTTGATATTCAGTAGGGATGAAATGAATCTCTATGTCTCCTTTCATTATGTGATCCCTGATGAAGTGATATCTGATATCAATGTGTTTGGTTCTTTGATGAAGGACAGGGTTGTTTGAGATTGCAATCGTGCTTGTGTTGTCACAAAAGATGGGTACCATTTTGAAATGGATGTCGTGAGTCACCGAAAGTTGACTTTTCATCCATAGAACATTGGCACAACATCCCTAGCAGCTAACGTATTCAGCCGAAAGAAATAGTCACCTGATTGTTGCTTTTAGCACTCGAACAAACCAGCTTTTCCTCCAAGGAATTGACAGGACCCCGAGGTACTTTTTTCGTCCATGTTGCGTACCAAAGATAATCGTAATCATAGTAACCTTTGAAATCAAACCCTGAGCACTTTGGATAGTAAAGTCCAAGGCTTGGGGTTCCCTTCAGTACCCGAGTATTCTTTTTAGGCATGAGGTGGGATTCTTTTGGATTGCACCGATATCTTGCTATAAGACCCGAGAATTGTATATGTCCGGAAGCGCTTAGATACATCGCTGAGCCAACAATCCTCGAAGTGGGTTTGATTGATGACTTGCGGTGAGATCAGTCCGAGGTTATTAGGAGGACCATTGGTGTCTTCGAGGCACAGTGGATATCTCATATTTCTTCAAGATATTTCTTGTGTATTTCTCTTGACTGATGGAGATTCCTTTATCAATTTGCTTGATTTGTAGTCCAAGGAAGTATGTGAGTTCACCCATCATGCTCATTTCAAACTTTTTTGTCATCAGTTTTTCAAACTGTTTGCAAAGAGTGTAGTTTGTTGAGCCAAAGATGATGTCATCAACATATACTTGGACTAGTATCACATCTTGTTTTGTCCTATAGATAAACAATGTGTTGTCTATCTTTCCTCTGACAAACTTGTTTTGAATCAGGAAGGCTGAGAGAGTTGCATACCATGCCCTTGGAGCTTGTTTTAGACCATAAAGGGCTTTATCAAGCTTGCAAACATAGTCAGGGAATTCACTGCTCTCGAAGCCTGGGGGTTGCTGAACATACACATCTTCTTTAAGATCACCATTTAGGAATGCACTTTTTACATCCATTTGATAAACTTTGAAGTTCATGTAGGTAGCATATGCAAGGAAGATCCTGATGGCTTCCATTCTTGCAATAGGAGCAAATGTCTCATCATAGTCAATGCCTTCTTGTTGACTGTAACCTTTGGCTACAAGTCTGGCTTTGTTTTTAATGACAGCGCCATTTTCATCAGTTTTGTTTCTGAAGACCCACTTCATTCCTATGACAATGACATCCTGAGGACATTTGATCAAGGTCATGACCTTTTTTTTATCAAACTGTTGAAGTTCTTCTTGCATGGCATGAACCCAAATTTTGGGTGTTTGAGCTTCACACTTTTGGGTTCTATATTTGAAAGGTAATCGGATATAGACATTCATTGGTGAAGCTGCAGTCAACCTAGCAACCATGCTTCTAGTGAGCATGCCCTCAGTGGGTTCACCAATGATGTTTACAAGCTCAATGTTCTGAGTTTTTGTCCACTTATTTTGTGGTCTAGGATCTGAGCTTGAAGAGGTCACTGGAGACTCAAGGGTGAGTTCAGGTGCATGAGCCACAGTATCATCAAGAACATCTGTTGAGATATCTTGTTCAGGTTGAGATTCATGAGTCACCGGATCCTGAACATTTGGTTCAGTGTTACCTATCCCAGCTGGAACTGATTGGTTATCAATGAATTCATTGATGGTTGGTTGTGAGAGATTGTGAGGTAAGACATAATATGAGATGTCAGCATCAGCTTGGTATGAGGAATTGATTTCAGTGTTATACTCATCAGGAGGATATCTTGAAGAGTCATCAATTCCTATTTCCTCCACCGAGGTGTTGAAGAACCTGATGCTTTCTGAGCTTTCATCAAAGGTGACATGAAAGGTTTCCTCAACTTGTTGTCTCCTTGTGTTAAATACCCTGAAGGCTTTGGAGATCAGTGAGTAACCTAGAAAGTATCCATCATCAGCTTTTGCATCAAACTTGCCTAGATGATCCTTGTGATTATGGATAAACACAGGACATCCAAACACATGAAAGTAGTTGATATTAGGAAGTTTACCTTTGAAGATCTCATATGGGATTTTGTTATGTCTTTTGACAATGATTGACCTGTTTTGAGTATAACAGGCTGTTTTGACTGCTTCAGTCTAGAAATGCTTTGAGAGAGCTGAGCCATTTAACATGGTTCTTATAGCCTCAATGAGAGTTCTGTTTTTCCTTTAAGCTACCCCATTTTGTTCAGGGGTATAAGGAGATGAGAAATTCAGTGCCATTGTCAGTTCTGATTTGTTTCAATGTAATGTCATTCTGATTTTCAATGTTCATGATGAATGACATTATAGTATCAGCTGCCTGAATCTTTTTGGAAAGAAAGTATACCCAAGTGTATCTTGAAAACTCATCAACAATGACGAGTGTATACTTCTCATGCTGGATTGATCTAGGACTGACTGGTCCAAAGAGATCCATATGCAAGAGGTGAATGCATCTTTTGATGGAGAAGTTTTGCTTGGTTTTGAAGGATGCTCTTTGATGTTTGCCTTTTTCACAGGCTGAGCATGGTGTATCTTTTGCAAAAACCAGTGATGGTAAGCCAAGGACCTTGTTTTGTTTAGCCAAGTTGTTGATGTTTTTGAAGTTTAAGTGTGAGAGTCTCTTGTGCCACAGCCAGTTGATAGTTTTAGTGGCTTTGGCAAAGAGACAAGTTCCATCTTTAGAGAGAGTTGACATGTCTAAGACATAAACATCATCTCTCCTAGGAGCAATCAGAACAACTTCCTTGTTGGCATTAAAAATGATACCTTGTTTGTCATTGAATTGCACAATGTACTTAGCATCACATAGGTGACACCGATGAGATTATATTTGAGACCATTGACATAAGCTATCCTAGAGAAAACTATTCCGTTGCCATCTTGAACCATAACCTTCAGTGGGACATGATGAGTTATCACCAAATACTACCTTGGGTCCTGGTTCCTTTACATACTTGTCCAGATATTCCTTTACACTAGTTATGCTTCTTGAGCATCCACTGTCTAGATGCCAGATAGGCTCCCTGGCATGCCTCTGCACAAGTAGTAAACTAAATTAGTTTCTCTTAGTGACCCACTTACTAGTGGGATTGGGCTTCAAGGTCTGTTTGAATTTGGCAATTGACTCATGGTCAGTGGTTGAGTGCATTGTGCTACCACATGTTTTGCATTTGGAGACTGAGGATGACTCAGTGCTTTTGGGTTGCTTAGAACTTCTCCTTGCCTGGATGACACTGTCATGCTGAGATGTCTCATGAGCTGGATTTCCGCAAATATCACAGCAAGAGTTCATGAGACAATCATCAGGATGATGCTCATTAAAACCACAGTGTGGGCAAGGAGGAAAGGGTTTAGCTCTAAACTTTTGAGCAGACTTGGATGTGGAAGCATACTGATGACCAACTTTGGCATAGTTTGCTTTGGGAGAACTTACATATTGCAAGTGGTCAACAGTTCTATGATCGTCCTTTTTGCAGATCATACAAAACATGATTCTATAATAGTTATCAGTGGTATGACTGGTATAGTGGCATAGATCACACTTCTGCTTGGATTTGGTGGTGGTTTTTGACTTGGATGAACTAGAGGAAGCTGACTTTGTTTCCTTGATTGATTCAGGAACCTTTTCAATGGATTCCATCTTGTCAGTTAGTTTCCTCACAAGTTCGTCTTTGAATATTTAAACAGTGGCGAGGATGTGGTGGTTTCAGTGGGGGTAGATTCATGTTGAGTTGGTTTTGATGGTCTTTTCAGGATGGTTCTGCCAAGTCCTGACCTTTCTTAAGGAGAGTGTGGATTATATTGTAATGGAGTAAGCTCAGAGCTAGGATCAGCACCCTGAAGAGGTTCCAAGGGTGGAAGTGGTGCTTGAGATTCATCTTCAGACTCAGAGATGTGTTAAGTACTACTCGACACATCAGGGAGTCCAAGCATGCTCTTTAGAGCTTGACTTTCAGGCTCTAGGATTCTTCCAGAGTTAAAGTTAGGAAGCTTACTCTCAGGATTAATCCTTTCAATCCAATCACTGGGCTTGGAGACAATCAACATATTGGTAATCATGCCACCAGACATAAATGGTTTGGGACTCTGGTCTTTGTTGTGAGAGTCAGGGAGATGATTTTCACCTATGACTCTTTTCTTGCTACTGGGGGCACCCACAAAGATCAAAGACTCTTGGATTCATAGCAGTCTAACTAACAATGATTTCTTTTTCTTCTTAAGTTCATCTTGAAGATCCTGATTTCTTTTAACTAATTCAGTGTTTTGAATTTGTAAGGTGATGGCCTCTAGCTTACTTTGTTTTAACAGAAGTAACTCATCCCTACACTTATTCAATTCAAAACTTAACTTGTTGTACTTAGAAAAAAGATTTAATCGTTGCTCTTCTACAAACTTGAGGTTAACATTGATATAGTTCATATAAGACTACCAATCAGAGTCATCATCCATAGAAAGTATAATTTTTACCTTCTTCATAGTGATGTTGACCCATTCTCCAATTCTGGCATGATTCTTTCCAACAGCTAGCTTGTCTTCTTCTGAGAGGGCCATCGTAAGCGCCGACATGCACCATTTCATCATTAGATGAGACCGGCTCTTCATCCCCGGTTTCAAAGAACAAGACCTTTGTATTTACCCAGCACAGATTGAACACTTTTTGTTTCTGAGGGACTGGCCTCAAGCAATGCAAGCTTAGCTTTGATTTTCCTATACTTAGGTTCAAAATCAATGGTTTTGTTTTGGTCAGATTTGTTTTGAAAGTTTTGATGAGACTGATAGATTTTTGGTTGAAATTTGCTAAAGCCTGAGGACTGATTTGACCCTGATGATCTATAAGAGGGTTCAGAAATTGTTTTTGAAAAACAGTCCTTTGCAAAATGACCTCTTTTATGACACTTAAAGCATTCAGTGTCCTCATTTGCTTTAGCATTTGAAAAACCTTTGTTTCTTTTAATAAACCTTCGAGAGTTTGCAAGGAGTGCCCTTTCCTGAAATTCAACGTTCAGGTCATTTAGGTACTCCTCACTTGATCTCTCATCAGGCTCATCATCTGAATTTTCTTGGAAATCTTGAACCACATTATTAGAAAAGAAAGCAGTTGATATAGGTGAGGTGGTGGTCAGGGACTTCTTGACTTCCTGAGACTTCTTTAAGTCAGGGTATCGTCTGTTGATGAGGTTTTCCTCATAGACAAATTTCCCATAAATTTCAGGAAGTTCAAGATTTTGAATATGATTTGCATTTTTAAGTCCCTGAGAGAAATTCAACCACTTCTTAGGGAGACAATTGACAAAACCAACATTAATCTCATGTTTGGACAACTTAACACCATCATTTGCTAGTTCATTTAAAAGAGTTTTATACCGGGTGTAAGTTTGAGAGAGAGTTTCTGAGTCCTTAGCCCTGAAGGTATTATACTCAAGTTTCAGGTCCATTATCCTATTTTACTTGGTATCAGATGGACCTTCATGGCTATGAACTAGCTCATCCGGTGTTTGTTTAGTCAGATTACAACTTATAATCGACTCCATAATATCATCGTGAAGGCATGATATGATGATACTTTTGAGTCTTTGGTCCTGTTGACAACTCTTCTTTCATCCTCGAGTCCACTCGAAGCTTCGGGTTTAGGCAAACCTTCAACAGTCTTTGGGATAAATGGACATTCATTTATACACTTGATATAATAAGGTTCCATCCCAATCAAATAGCAAAGCATACGCTTTTTCCATTTGTTGAATTTACCAACTTTAAGTCTAGGGGCAACAAATTTAATAAGCTCCACCCTTTTTATCGACTAGTTAGGGTACATCAATTTCAGCCATAGGAATCCTGATTTAAAAATGTTTTAGAGCGGCTTAAAAAAGTTTTATAATCAGCTTGGCTCTGATACCACTTGTTGTTCCCTATTCACTATAGTATAAAAAGGTTTTAAGTAATTAAAACAAACTAATAGTGAACAATGACTGAAACTAATGTAAGTTAAACATGCTTATAATTTTCAACGTTTATATTTTCATTAGAAATGAATCAAAAGAATACATTACCCAAGTACTTGCGGAATAGCACTTGGGATTGAAATGACAAAGGTTGGTGTTTCCTCTCTAAGCTCAGGCTAAGTCTGAGCACAACTCTTAGAACCCACTGAGCTATCTCAAGGATAAAGTTGTATTTGGAGGAGTGAAAAGATGGCTTGTGTGTGTGTGTGTGTTTTTTTTACAATTCACAAGCTTAAACTTTTCACTCACTCTCTTATGCTATTTATACAAGTATGGATATTTAACTTTAACCTAGAAGACAAAAACATAGATCACAAAGAAACACGAATATTGATATATTCACTATCGTTTCACCTTTTCTATTTATAGTAGGCTACAGGCTTTTTTCCTTAACAGAGAATCCTTTAGTATCGCCGCTTACTATAAATGGGAAAATATAGCTTTAGTAGATAGGGACTTAGTTTTATTTGGGTAAACATTTGGGGACTCAGTTATATCTGGGTAAACTTTTCCCGCCTTGTCCCGCTCATTCTTCAGTCTTCATAGCCTTCAGTATCTTCCTTCATTTTGTTTTCAGTGTAAGTAGTTGGAGAGGAGTCTTAGGGATTCAGTGAGTTATTGTCATCTCTCATTGAATCCACCATCTTCTTCTTGACTTACTCTTCACCCTTTAAGTTCCGCCTTACTGAGTGGAGAGGCTTCTTCTTCGCCTCATACTGAGTATCCTGAAGATGGCTCACTGAGAGACTATGCACTCAGTGACCTGATAGTGTTTAACGGATTAAACACTTAGGTTATTTTCTATTCAAATCCTAGATTAAGGGGTTTGGGAATTCACTGAACCCAACACCTTCTCACTATCTTCATGACCTCTTATAGTAGTACACAACATCACAGTGAAAGTTCCAGCTCTGAGTGGATATTCTTTCTCAGCTAGCATGAATGCATCTACTCCATTTGTTGTAGAAACATGATGAACTTCACATGAATCATAGTAGAACCATTTAGTACCAGGACATGAACATGAGAATTTCCAGAAATCATCATTAACATCTGGTTCATAGAGCCTTGTAAGATTAACCTATAACTGCATCTCCTTCATATCTTTGAGATCTTCAAAGATCAAATATTTCTTGAACTAATTTCCATAATGTGTCAAGATCATCTCTGTCAAAAGCTTTGATGAGATCTTCAAATTGAATGAATGATGAAGTTTCACCACCTAGCCTTGTAATCTTCCATGTTGGAGCAAAGTTGCTAGCATTAAACACTTCCCAGTCAATGATAGAATGTCTGACTTGTAGTGGTTTAGGGTAAAAATCTCCTTCTTCTGTCACAATCATTTCAGTCAGTTGTTCTTCAGTGAATTTCTCAGTTGGAACTTTTTGTTCTTTAGCAAACTTTGTCTTCTTAAATGTATGAGATTCACTATCTTTGGCCTTTATCTTCAAATTAGGATACCTTCTTGCTTCTTCTTCAGAGTCCATTAGAATAAAATCTTTATCTTGTCTTTGAACTCTGTAGTAGATATCTTCAACTTTATCATCAGGCATTCCTTTGAATTGATGTCTTTTCCAGCCACCAACCTTGCAACAATAATCTTTCATCATTGAAATCACCTGTGCCTTTGTTGGTTATCTTGGTTTCTTTTGGCCCTTCTTAACTGAAACAATAACATCTTGAAGTGCTTGATTATTCTTCATCAGAGATAAAGTCCTTTAACTGGTGTTTTTGATCTTCGCTAAAGACTTATCACCACTAGGTCAATTGCTTTCTTCTTGATCACTGGATCATTTACAATCAAGAAATCAATTTCCTCTTCAGAAGGTACATAGCTAAACTCGAGTCTTCTCCTCAATCTTGTAGGTGGAACTGGAAAGTGGATCTTCCATTCTATCCAAAGCCTTTTTAGCCTCCATAAAGCTTGCAATCTCCAATTCTTCAAGCTTTTTCCTTTCAAAGAACTTCAACTTCATAAATCTTTCTTGCAACTTCAAAGATCATGAGCAATCTGAACATGTTCTTTCTTTAAAACCTTTCTTCTTGTTTGCTCCTTGCTTTGCATAACAACTTTACCTTTGTCTTTCTTTTGTATATCAATTTCTTCACTTGCAAGGGCAACATCATGTCCAAAGAATTGGGAATATTTGGCTTTGGTAAAGGAAATTGGATTAGTGGTAAAATCATGGCCAGTGCTAAAATGTCTTGCTCTAGTTGCTCTTCTTGAGTATCGGCTTCCTCTACACCTTTACTAGAAACACCTTCATCTTCAAAATCAATTCTCCTCCCCGAAGTTTCAAAGATTCTGCTTTCCTCCCCTGCTTGGGAGAATTTCCCAAATCTTTATGAAAAGCGAATCACCATCATCGTGAGAATGAAGATGATATCACTAGCTTTGCAGCCTTCCTTTTCTTTTCAACCCCTGCAACTCTTCTTCAAGGTCAATCTCTTCTTTTAAGTGTGTAATGTCCTTGGCATGTCGCTTCTTTACTTTGTGCCATTTTGTTGTAGAGATTCAACCTGCTTGGCTAATTTGGTACACATATCCAACAATTCCATTTGTTGCCCGCCTCAACACTTCCAAGCTGGTGACCTGTTGGGAGAGGTGAATCATGAAGCAATGGCTTAGATTCCTCCCTAGTTGGACTAGGTTGAAGTCTAGAACCACCACTGCTTGTTGCTAAACCAAAAGGATCGGACATGTGTTGTAATGAGAGAAGTTTGGTCGTTTTGACCTCCTCTCATAGGTGTGAGAACAGTGGAGTATAATCAATGTTTGGAACGGTGATTATGGGTGAGTTTTGTACCTGTGAAATCTTTGCAAGCATTTGACGAAAAAGAGGTGTAATAGTCCTGTTGCCATCTTTGTTCATGTTTTGAAAATCTTTAGGCTTAAGGCAATGAATTTTATAAACTCTAGTGTGGGGTTGCAGTTGAAAATCATTTAGCACTGCTTGCACAAACCTTGGATACATCAAAAATTTTGTTGAACTCTTTACATTGTCTTGCATACTTTGAAAAATATAATTATACCAATTAAAAGTCCTATCAGTGGCTAGACAAACCAAAGGGTAAGCCATGGTTGAACTGAATTGTTCATAAGAAGTTTTCTTAGGACTTAGGTAATGCAAAAGAGTATGTATCAAAAATCTCCAATGGGGACAAAAACCATTATTTTTGAAAGTAGCCTTTTTGTCAGTGGTATCATACCCCATGTATGAAAGATGTGTATGAATTTAGGGCATAGGTAATGTGATGATACCATTGAGATCATCCAATTGGAGAATTCTCCTCAAGGATGCCTCAGTAACATGAATAGTTACCCCGTCCACAGTGGCTCTAAGAGCATCCATGCTTCATGTGTATCTCTAGTTTCAATGGTTATGGACGAGGTAAGTCCAAAACTATTTGATTTGAGAGATATAGATTGTGGGATTAAGAAGTAAAGCATACCTTATATGGGTAGAATTAAGAAAGTCCACAACTGATGAAAACAGGCCACTCTCGCTTGACGCTTGTAAGTAGGCCACTTGGTTTTGCTCATCTGCAAAAGTGATAGGTGCCATAGAATCTTTTGATGAAAACTATTGTGTCGTAAGATGAATTGTATAAAGAACTCGCCAATTGAGAGAAAATATATAAACAATTAGGGTTTTAGAGTTTTGCGCAAGAAAGATTATCTAAGGAAAAGATTCATCTTAAGAAGATAAATTATAAGTAGGAAAGTAGATAATCTTCTAAAAATTTACTCTATTTATATATGGAAAGTAATTAACTCTCAACGGCTAGTAAAAATTTTGTTACTTAATAACAGCTTGTAAATGCCTAGATCAAAAAGTGGTAAAAATAACACTGTCAGTGGAAACTGTGAACTAGCATTAGTAATTTTTCACAAAGACTTTCAAAGAGCAGTGGTAAAGAAAATGTTGGATCGATATACTTTAATCAAACTAACTTAACTAGCTTGTTAAGGTTTAATAACCTCGGATAAATCCTAAATTATTAACAAAGAAACACTGAGTAATCTTTATTAAGTACACGGAATTTACTTAACAAAGCTAAGAAGAATAATCTTTTATTATAAACTCTAAATCGCTTATTATGCATACTCTAATACAACTCTAAGATAATCGAACTTTTCTCTAAAACTCTAATTCTAAAATCGTAAGTCGTAAGTCATATCTCTAATGCCAATCTAGGAGTCCTTTTATAGGCTCAAGGATATCCTAGTCGGTTTACAATTGATAACCTTGTATGACAAGTAATCTAATACCGAATATTCTAGAGTTACCATACTTTCTATAAACGAATATAACAGTTCTTTGTTCTTGCAGTACTTTGACTTCATTGTGCAATACTTTGACTTTATCTTTAGCAAGACTTTGACTCTTTACTTTTTCCAAGACTTTGCAAATTTTACAAGACTTTGATATCTTCAAAGACTTTTCATATCCCAACAATCCTCCCCTAACTTGAATTCTACTTGCTTGACTTCAAGTTCTTTTGTGAATATATCTTTAACAGCTTCATCTTTTAAAAACGGATTGTTTCTTAGTCTTTAAGCTTTTATCTCTGTAACATCTGTTCTTGTCAAAGTATCTCTTATAATTGTTCTCTTTACAAGCAAAGATCCAAAGAAGCTCCATCTTTTCAAAGAACACAAAGAACATATGACAATTTGTACATTTAATTCAGTTTAAGTTGCATACTATTCTCATCACTTTCAAGTGAATCATTGAAAAAATAATGGATTTAGAACTCTTTACCAAAGCCATTATCTCTCGAGTAGCCAAATGTTTTGGTGTGTAAGACCATGGTACATTGATAACCATTTGATTTTTAGCAAACCACCGCCTATCAACGATTTGTTTTGTCTTTACCAAAAGCTGTACCTTCTACGGACTAGTTAGTTCTTCTATCTAATGGTGAACTAATTACCAATAATGGTTTTTCCACCGCCTTTACCACAAGCCATTTTCTTGTGGGCTAGCCAACTCTTCACATTAATGATATGGTGAGTTGAATACCATCCAACTTATTAGCAAGTTGTCAACTAAAAACGGATTTGATATATCTTTACCCGAGCCGTTTGCTCATGGATTAGTCAATCCTTTTGTAACCATGGTGGATTGATAACCTATTGATGTTATCATCACCAAAACCATTTATTCAACCTTTAGTTCAAAATATTTATTACTTAGCAAAACGGTTTCTTCTAAAATTTATTTAACGGTTTAGTTCAAGAACAAGACTTTGATGAAAGTATCCGATCAGCAGTACTTTGAATAAAAGTCGATATATCAAAAGTATTTATTCAAATAAAATTCATACCGCTTATTGATCATTCTCAGCAATGGTAGTCCAGTTTATAAACAAGTTGATAACCATGCAAGCCGTTTCATTATCCTCTTCTACTTCCAATCCATGCTCTAGCATTCTTCTCATGAGCTCAACTGTGAGAGGATATCTTCTTTCTGCAAACATGTGTATCATTGTTCCATTTTCTAGCTCCAAAACATGAACTCCAGATTCTTCAAAGAATCTTCAGCAAACTATTTCCCGCTTTTCTTGATTCTTCCGGATATCATTAGTGCTCTCTTCATCAGTTTCCCATATAGTTATGAGATCACCATGTAAAACCAATCCAATTCCTTCCAATGGATGATCTTCAAAATAAGCCTTCACAACATGATATAAATAGAATAGATCTACTCTATCAATAACATGCAACAAATCCCATAACCTCTTGAAAACTTTAAAACTTTCATCTTCCTTATAAAAAACATGTAATCTCCATTCTTAGATTTCTCAACTTTGAAAACACCGATCTTTGATCTGTTCATCTTCATGTCATCATCTTCCTTTGTATAATCAAAATCTACCACTCCGAGATAATTCTTCAATTCATCACTAGTCTCAGATCTTAATTCTACCTTTTCTTTCTTAGAAAACTGAACATCTCAGAACAGTTTTTCTTTTTCTCTTTAAACTTTTCTTCCTTTCGTTTCATCCATTCGTGTAGTTTCTTCTCTAAAATCTTTGATGCTCGCAACATTCTTCTTATAATCCTCCCTAGCAAAGATCATATAATCTTTTCATCTCAAGATAATTAAACTACGTAATCCTTTATACCCTTGATTTTTCAGATAAGCCATCATAGCATTCCTGTCCTTAGCTAAATTAGGTCTTGTTGGCATAAATCTAACAGTGTAGGGATCTGTAAAGGTTCAAGTAGTTTCACATCTAATTCATGCACCTCTTGAGTCGCTTTTCTATTTAGAGCCTCTTGAGCTTCTTGTTCTTTTCTATCTTGAGCATCTAACTCTTCTTGAACTTTTCTAGCAGCAGCTTCATTCCTAGCAACTTCAATTGCTCTAAGTTCTGCCAAAGTGAGTTTCTTTTTCTTTGTTTCAACCATAATACCTTTCCCTTTGTCTTTAGGATCAATTGGTGGTTGAGAAGCTCTTGGTTGTTCTTCTTCTTGTACATCTCTAATAGTAACCCTCCTCTTGGTTGTGATAAATCTAATATTGTAGCAATTACTTCATCATCACTAGCCGAATGAATAGGTATGAATGTGGATTCCTCCTCTTCTTCTATAACAAATGTAGAAGGACCCGCTTCTTCTTCAAAATTCAATACCCTTGGAGTTATTACTTCTTGCCTAGATGTATCATGAAAATAAGTACTTTGATGTTCAAGACCTTGAACATCAGACTTTGAACATCACCTTGAACATCAGATACCTTGATGTTCAAGACTTTGAACTTGCACTTCTTCTTCTTGTTCTCGAGAACTGAAATAATCTTTCTTCAGACTTACGATTCTTTCTTCTTTGTAACATCTTCTTTCAAATTTTCCTTTGCTAAATTCCTCCCCAAGTGTGACGAAGATGACTTAGGAACCTTCTTTTCGCTTTTAATTCCTTTCGACGCGTTTGTTTTCCTCTTTAACCCATAAATTGAAACCTTGAATATAGGGTTTAATAAAAATTTTCAACCAAACATACCTACGTCTCAACTTCCTAAGTGCTTTAGCTTGAAACTCAACAGTCTTGTTCAATCTAACTAGCTCCCTTGTCAAAGCATAGTTATCCAAAGTTAATCCTTCACGAGGAATAGTATGATCAGTAGTGTGAGGATGTGAATGTTCCTCCAAACAGAATAGAATGTTGTGGAGATGGAGTAGGTGTTCTTTCAATATCGCTTGAACCTCGTGGCTTGGAGAAACAAGACTGTGAATGATGCAAGACCTTCAAGAGAAGCAAGAGCAGACTTTCATGGCAAGACCTTGTACGTAATCAACACCTTCACTTTCTTCATCCTCTCCAAATTCATTACGCATGCTTGAACAACTTCCATCATTGTAGAAGTTAATGGAATATCTCCACCTCTGAACAAAACACTTCGCCTAGCCATAAATGTAAAGATTTTGGCTTGTTGCACAATAACAGGTAACAAAGCAGTAGGTTTTGGAACATCAACCAATTGCTTGTTTAAGAAAACCTGTACAAACCTTGGGTACATCAACCATTTTGACCCAGAGGATATATGTGATAGCATCCCATCCAAAATAAGCTTTGAAAAATTAAACACTCTGTCAGTAGCTAAACCAACCACTGCAGATGCTATATTCGACCCAAACTGCTCCCAAGAAGTACTTTTAGAACTTATGCAATGAAGCAATACATGAATCAAAAACTTCCATTGAGGACAGAATAATGCTTTCTTGAATGTTTGTTCCATTAAAGATCCTTCATAACCAAGATTCCTAAAAGTATCCCAAATCAGTTGTTTGTCAAATCGAATAGCCCCATCTTCATCTCCAAATAATAAATCTTCTCGAATAGAGGCTTCTGTATTCTTGATAGTCCTTCCAAAGAATGTTGATCTAATATAGTATTCATCCTCCTCCATATTATCTCTAGCATTAGCCCAAAATTCTTGAATCCATGGTTCAATAATATCCGGCTCAACTAAAAGAGCATAACTAATAGGCGACCCAGTAAGATAATCAACAATATCATTAAAAGCTATATTTGCCTCAGTCTTGTCCAAATTAGCCACCATATTGTGTTTTGAAACAGTTAAACGATTCGCCATTGTTGAATAAGTGAGCACAAGAATGAATTTGATCAAGAATAAAGAGATGGTGATTGGGAGATAAGTATGGAAAAGATGTAAAGTAATAATATGAGAGGGAAAATCGGAAAGTAGTTATTTATAGGTAGGATTTGAAAAATCACAGCCTATAATAACAAAGTTACCGTGATTATCAATTACCCATCAATATTACCGTTGGAACAAGATTACTTTAATACGACAAACAAGACTTTCCACATAAGCGTACTTTCCCAAGCAAGACTTTCCAAGCAAGACTTTCGGGAAAAACGAGTACTTTGCCAAAATTTCTTCATATAAACTAAGTATCAACAAGCATCCTCCCCTCAAGCAATACACAGGACTATACTAACACCTTATAGTCCTCCCCTTAAACAAAGCTTAGTAGTTAATCATTCCAATGCTCACGACCAAGTGATTGAATCGTGACACATCAAAACCTTTTGTGAGTAAATCAGCTACATTGTCATCCGTGTGAACCTTAACTACATTGATGAGCCTATGCTCATAACAATCTCTGATAAAGTGATGCCTAATCTGAATATGCTTTGTCTTGGAATGATACACCGGATTCTTAACAATACAAATTGTACTCTCATTATCAATATTGATAGGAGTATTTTTGAAATTGAACCCATAGTCCAAGAGTTGATTCTGCATCCACAAAATTTGACCACAACAACTTGCGCAGCCTACATATTCAAATTAGATGATGTTGTGCAATTGTCTCCGCTTTTGCATTGCGTGAGACTAGCCTTCTTCCAAGATATTGACATCCACCAGTTGTGGATCTTCTATCATAATTATCACCTGCATAGTCACTATCTAAAAAGCTTCTAAGTGAAAAGGTGACTCTTTAGGATACCACAACCCCAACTTAGTTTGTTGTTTCAAATAATGTAAAATTCTTTTAACTGCATTCATGTGAGAGATCTTTGGTGAGACTTGATATCTTGCACATAAACAAACCGCAAACATGATATCAGGCCTAGATGCAATAAGATACATAAGAGAGCCAATCATTGATCTATAAAGCTTGACTTCAACAAGGTGTCCATCTTCATCTTTACCCAATGAATTGATAGATTTAATAGGTGTAGTAAAAGCCTTCATATCATCAAAATTGAATTTCTTAAGTATGTCAGTAACATACTTGTCTTGACTGATAAAAATACCCTTCTTTGACTGCTTAACTCAAGTCCTAAAAAGAAAGTCAACTCTCCCATTGAACTCATTTGAAATTCTTTCTCGCATCACCGCTCAAACTCCTTAACCATGGACTGTTTGGTAGCCCCAAAGATGATATCATCAACATAAACTTGAACTAACATGATATCTTTCTTGTCTCTCTTGATAAACAAAGTCTTGTCAATAGCTCCCTTCTATATCCATGTTGCAATAAGAATGTGGAGAGTCTCTCATACCAAGCTCTAGGTGCCTGATGAAGGCCATAAAGAGCCTTAACAACCTTGTAGACTTTGTTTGGATGTTTAGGATCTTCAAAACCAGGAGGTTGTTTGACATAAACTTCCTCTGTAATCTTGCCATATAAAAGGCACTTTTAACATCCATCCGTAAACTTGAAAGCCCATATAAGAAGCAAAAGCAAGAAATATTCTAATAGCTTCTATTCTTGCTACAGGAGCAAATACCTCATCATAATCTACCCTTCCCCCTGTCTATAACCCTGAGCAACTAACCTTGCCTTGTTTTTGATAACATTGCCTCTTTCATATCTTTTAACTCTAAAACCCACGGTTCCAATAACTCTCTTCCCATTTGGAAGATCACATAAAACCCAAACTTCTTGAAGTTTAAATTGAAGAAGTTCTTCCTGCATAGCTTCAACCCAACTTTCTTTAGTCAAAGCTTGAGCAATATTCTTGGGTTCCTCTTGAGAGATGAAACAAGTAAATAAGCAAGTTTGATGGTCCTTATGATTCAGTCTGTTTTGTTTATACACAAAGCTAAGTAAAGCATTGTGAGGTTTTGTGAAACCCTTTGCTTTGTGTCTAGTCAAGACTCCGAAGTAGAAGGACCAATGATTTGATCAGAAGGATGATCCTTATGAGTTCTTAAGTTTGGAGACCGTGGAACTTCATAATTATCCTCTAAATTAGTAACATCAGGACCTTCATTGGAATTTGGAAAAATACCTTCATCTTCAAATTCATCATCAGTATCTTCTAATCCGGGCATGGTATGATCATCTAGATCATCTAAAGTATCTTGGCAACGGTGCACCAAGACTTTGTTCAAAAGTCTTGTCCAAAGTCTGTAAGAGAACTCTGCAGTCTTGTTCTTCTTCTTTGCCTCTTCATAAGCTCTCCTTTGTTCATCGGTGTAAGAATGTGCTAAAACATCTTGAAGAAGCATCTGATTAAGTTCCTCTTGAATAGATTGATCCTCGGCAGATAATGAGGATTGTGATGCAACAAGATACTTTGTTTTGAAGAAACAAGATTTTGCTTAGGAACAAGCAGTACTTTGGTTTGAACTTACAGTAATCTTTAGCAGGAACAAAGATCGAGGTCTAATATGAACATCATGAACAACATATTGGATATCTTCTTCATTGTGCATAGGTTGATTTTCTTCTCTCACAGGAACATAATTCATTGAAGGAGATAAAATCTCAAGATCAAACATCCAATCAGGACCTTTACCTTTTTCATTGTCTTGATCTTCTAGAAACTCAACATGAAGACAATCTTGAACCTTCTTAGTAACTTTGTTGTATACTCTAAAGCCTTTACTGTTAGTGCAATAACCCAATAAGTATCCTTCTTCCGACTTGCCATCAAACTTCCCCAGATTATCAATAGTGTTTAAAATAGTAAGAGGAACCAAAAGGTTTCATAAAACGAATGTTGGGTTTAGTGCCCATCATCAATTCATAGGGTGTCTTCATCGTGGTTTAGTGATGAGACTCTGTTAAGTACATAACAAGCAAGCATTTCTACCTTAATCTGAATAGGTAGGTGAGAATCTGCTAACATTGTTCTTGCTGCTTCAATCAAATTCCTATTCTTCCTTTCTCGCAACACCATTCTTTGTGGTGTTCTAGCAATACTAAACTCCCTTTTTATGCCTTTGTTTGCACAAAATTCATCCATAAGTTTGTTCTTGAATTCAATCCCATTGTCACATCTAATACCTCTAACCTTGAGTCTCAATTGGTTTTCAAGAGCAATAATCAGTGTCCGGATAGCATCAAAAGTATCATCTTTAAAACCCAAAAGAAAACCCAAGCTGAATCTACTACAATCATCAAGTAATAACCAAACAAGACTTTTTCTTATTTAAACTTGCCACAGAGACAGGTCCAAATAAATCCATATGTAACAACTCCAATGGTTCTCTAATAGTTCTTTCCTCAAGCTTCTTGCAGGAAGCTTTGTGTTGTTTACCCTTCTTGCATGCCAAACATGATTGATCATTCTTGTAAGTCTTTGAAGGTAGACCTCTAACTAAATTGCCTTTGACCACTTTGTTGATATTCTTGAAATTAACATGGCCCAATCTTCTATGCCATTGATGTGCCTCTTCAGATGTTGCTTTAGCCACCAAACATGTGGTTGTACCATATGAATGTAGACTCTTCATGTCTAAACTATACACATCATTTGTCCTTGGTACTCTAAGTACTACCAAGTCATCATCAACAGTTTTAAAGTCAGAGGAAAGAATGAGACATTCTGTGTCAGTGAATAACACAGGATGCTTTTATCACAAATTTGAGAGACTGACAACAAGTTGAACTTAAGCTCCTTCACATATCTAACATTTTCAAAATCGATTCTACCAGCTTTAATTGTTCCTTTCCCTGTAATCCTTCCTCCATTGGGATCATTCCCAAATGCAACTTTTCCTCCACTAATCTTCCTAAAATCAGGCAGGATCTCTTTGTCTCCTGTCATACTTCCAGAGCAACCACTATCCACAATAAGATGAACTTTAAGCTCCTCTTTGGGTTGCCCGCACACAAAGAAAAGAGTTAGAAACTTTTAGGAACCCAAGCCATTATTGACTTGTGTTCCCCTTGTGGAGTTACAAACTCAAATTCCTTGAGTATGTAATTCCCACTATCTTTCAAGTGATGATCCAAAATTATCTTTTGAGTTTTAGCATGTGGATTTTCAAAACTTTCTGGTTTTTCAACATAAATCTCTTTCACCTGTTTATTAGCATTTTCTTGTGTCACACAAACATCTGATTCACTTTTTGTTGAACGTCGCTTGTGTGTCCCTTACCAGATTTCCCTTTTGACCCATTCAGTTTTAACAGGTGGTTCCTGTGATCTAGATCCCCTATATGAATTGTGATACATTCTAGGTTGATAGTGAGATCTCCTAGAATACCTATCCCAAGCAGTTTTATCAATTACCTTGTCTCGAAAGCAAAGTACTTTGGAAAGTCTTGTGAGATCAAGATCTTCTCGATGTGGGTATCTATGATCCGGTGTGAAGTTTCTGTGATTAACCCTATTTGAATTAGTCCACACTGGTTTGTGCTCTCTAGGTTTCTGATTTGTAGACTTATTCCTTGGAAACTTGCTTAGATATTCCGAGTGTTTGTCACAATCTTTGATTAAGTGAGTAGGACTATAACACACAAAACACGCTTTTGACCCATATGACCAAAGTGATTTCTTCTATGTCTATGCCCAAAATTATTTTGCCTTCTTGGTGAGTGATTAAACTTGTTTTGACCAAAATTATCACAAAAAGGTTTAGCAAGATCGTTTTGAAAAGATTTTGAAGAAGGTATGCTTGTGAAGCAAGACTTTGATTTAAAGGTACTGCTTGATTTTGAACATCGTTTTCAACAGATTCTTTGGGTTTTCAGACCTAGATTGAGCAACTAGCTTTTTCCTAAACTCTAGACTGTCTACTCCAAAACGAGAAACATCAGGCCTAAGGGGTTGATGAATGCAAGTGGGATGTGGAACAGCATGATAATCATTAGCTTTCTTATATTCAGGAGGTGAGTCACTTATTGAACCATCATTACTAGATGTATCTACATAATTAATGAGTTCTTCATCACTAGTGGTTATATCCTCATACTCACCTTCATCCCGATTACTAGATTGGTTTTCTTCTATCTTACTAAAATCCATTCCAAAACCTAATCCATTTTTAAGGTAGGCTCTTTGTCGCTTTTGAACATAAGAAACATGTGACAGACCAGCTTCACCCCAAGCAAAGAAACTTAGCTAACAAATCATCTCTTTCCTTAGTTAATTTCTCAATTTCAGCAATTTTACAGTTTAATTTCCTTTCACTAAGCTTTAACCGGTAATCCTTGTGCATATATTTTTCAGCCCAAGCTACTTCATTAGTTTCATGTGCTAAGATTTTGGCTTCCATAGATTCTAAGGTTATTTGATAACCTGCTACCTCAGACCTAGCCTTAACACAATTATCTCTCTCAATCACATAACCGCTAAGCAATTTATGATAAAAATCATAGCAATTTGAGCATACCTCCGAGATAGGAGATTGATTTGGTGAAGTAGCCACCAATGCAAGTTGAACAGGATCATCTTCACTTTCCTTGCTCCAGTCAAATCTTCCAAAGCCATCATCGATTCCAAAGCAAAGCATGTTCAGATACTTCATCAAAAGCAGTACTCGGTCAATGCTTCCACTGTGTCTTCAATCTGCATCTTCCACTCGCTACCATACAAGAAGTCACGGGTTCATCATCAAACTCTTCACTCGGTCAACTTCGATAACTTCTCTTGAGCAACCAAAGCCTTTGTTTCAATAATGGGAATTTCCTTAAGCTCAAGTGTTGGCTTTTCAGATGTCCTGTTTGCTTGATACTTAGCAAACCTGCACTCTCTTGCAAAGTGACCAGCCTTTTGACAATTGAAGCATTCAATTTTAGATTTGTCAAAAGTTATGCCCTGTTTTGGTTTGAAATCAATGCTTTTGCCTGTCTTCTTCATGTACTTTTTGATTCTTGCATTGATCATAGCAACTTGCCACCCGATATCAATTTCTTCAAGTGCATCTTCTTCAATCTGTGCTAGATCTTCTTCATAAGTGACCGGTAAACTAGCTTGTTGTGCAAAGAAGGAGCACATAACTTCATCTGAGGCCATAGTGGTAGTTGGTGGGACCTATTGAACATATGAGGGGGGTGTATAGACAGCAGTACTTTGAGAAACAGATACTTTGAGGAGAAGCAAGACTTTTGGAAGTACGCCTTCTTCTCGAGATGATAAAAAGCAATACTTGTGAGACTTAGAACTTGTTTGACCACTCATCTCATGCTCATACACCTTAAGTTGATGATATAGATCATCAAAGTCCATGACATCCAAACCTTGTTGTCCTCGGATCATTGTAGCAATCACATGCCATGATGATGGCAAACTCCTTAGAAACTTCAAGTTATCATCTTCAACTGATACTTCCGCCTTGTATAGCTCCAACATGTTGAGAAGATTCTGAAACCTATCATATGCAGGATCAAGACTCTCTCTTTCACCAACTGTGAAAGTTTCAAACTGTTGCTTTAGCAAATTTCTGTGCATCTTTTAGAGGCTTCATTCCCACCAAATCTGGTCTTGAGAGCGCCCGAGCTGCTTAGCATCTTTAGCATCATGAAATTTGAGAAGATGACCATCTGGAATGGCGGATAAGAGAATATTGAGTGCCTTCTCTTGATTCCTTAAGGTTGCTGCTGGTAATACAAGTTTAGGTGCTTTTGGTTGTCCAGGAATATCAATGGGGTCTGCTACAACTTCATTCCCATTCACAATAACATTCCAAAGAGCATGGTCGGTGATGGCAATGTAATGCCTCATCTTCATGCACCAGAGATCATATTCTCCCTTCTTGATTATTGGAATTCTGAGTGAGGTGAATGAGGGTGGTGGAACGACTTCATCGACATCTTTAATATAGTTGAAGTAAGGTTTCTTCCTAGTCGAGTTTCCACACAAGCTCTGATACCACTTGTTGGATCGATATACTTTAATCAAACTAACTTAACTAGCTTGTTAAGGTTTAATAACCTCGGATAAATCCTAAATTATTAACAAAGAAACACTGAGTAATCTTTATTAAGTACGCGGAATTTACTTAATAAAGCTAAGAAGAATAATCTTTTATTATAAACTCTAAATCTGCTTATTATGCAGATACTCTAATACAACTCTAAGATAATCGAACTTTTCTCTAAAACTCTAATTCTAAAATCGTAAGTCGTAAGTCATATCTCTAATGCCAATCTAGGAGTCCTTTTATAGGCTCAAGGATATCCTAGTCGGTTTACAATTGATAACCTTGTATGACAAGTAATCTAATACAGAATATTCTAGAGTTACCATACTTTCTATAAACGAATATAACAGTTCTTTGTTCTTGCAGTACTTTGACTTCATTGTGCATTACTTTGACTTTATCTTTAGCAAGACTTTGACTCTTTATCTTTTCCAGACTTTGCTGCTTACAAGACTTTGATATCTTCACACTTTCATATCCCAAAGAAAAACATTTAAAAATTGGATCGCCCTTTATCATAGTTTTAGCAAACTACCGCCTATCAACGATTTGATATGTCTTTACCATGAGCCGCTTGCTATGGACTAGCCAACTCTTAATCATAAAGAATATGGTGAGTTGATAACCATATAGTTTTTGGTAAACTATCAACCATAAATGGAGTTGTTAAGTCTTTACAAGAGTTTGCTCGACTAGTTGATTCTTATGTGGATTAGACATGGTGAATCAATAACCATTTTTTGTGTGTCTCGGTTACACCTTTTATGATCAACTCCCATCCAAGATTGGTTATGTACCTGCATGTGTTAGCATAATACAAAGAATATGAATAACCAACTTGTTTTAACCAAAGTTACTCTTAACCAAGCCACTATCTAAAAATATCTTCCAAAGTCAACCCGATAATATCTATATTTACTCTTTAACCTACCAAAATAGGGAAAAGTAAATATATTCATTAATGAACCCTTGTGACCGACTTTGCCTATATAAAGAGGCTTGGCATATTGTAGTCTTTATCAAAACACATTCAAACTCACAAAAACCCTAATATCATCATAAGCAATCCTTCCAACATCATTGACATCTCCTCTGATTCTGAGGAAGAGTTTGTGATCGCCGAGTCTTCCTCGGAGGCATCGAGGTGCTACTGGATACTTTCCACCATGGGTGCAAGCACTTCTTTCAATACGTAAACTAAGGAGCGGCCGCAATGCACTGTTGCCAAACCCTGCACCTTCTCGAGTTCTACACCACCATCGATGATGATGATGAGAATAATGATGAGACCTATTCCTTGGCTAAAGAGTTGCCAAGGGCTCTGACAAAAGCATTGGGAGCATCTTTCTCCAACATGAAGCAGATATCCATACCAATGAAGCCTGCAATGCTACCAAGGCCTCCTCCATAAGTTCTTGGTCTTCCTTGTCCAATAATGCAGTCAACCTTTGAGAACAAAAGGAAGAGAGCATAGAAGAACAAGCATGATTATGTGGGCAAGGGCAAAAAGCCAATGGAGTACCTAGTGTAGGGTGTAGGAATGTAAGATGTGTTAGATTGCAGTCTTTTGTGTTTTGATTGTGGTTAGGAGCACTTTCTCTTTGGTTGTAATGAATCTTCATGATGACTTGAATAAAATTTATTTGTTTTACTGATTTTTTCTATGAGAGTACCTGTTACCACTGTGTGCATTGTAGTTTTCACTGTTAGGCATAATTTCTTCATAAGAGGTAGTGGACAACTAAAAATACTAGCACTAAACAAAGAACAACTTCAATGTAAACAAAGAATCCATCAAATCTTCATGTCACAAACATAAACCATACACTGAAAGCATTGTTAAGATTTGCAGTGGTTAGAAAATAACTAAAAGAGGATAAAGATTTCGTAAGTGGTGGTTAGTCCAATTCTAAGCCACCCAGTCAATAGGTCAACTCCAAGTCATTAATCCGGCCACCAATGTCAAAGACTTCATTTACTTCTCAACAACTTATACCTTCCCTTCATTAACTAACTGATTCCAACTTAATCTTGTATTTAAGAACCAAGCACCCACAAAATTCTAACACACCAACACTTCTCTCTCCTAAAATCTGTCAAAAGCAACTTACCAAAAATCACCATGAGCAATTCAAACCTAATCAATGTCTTATCGGACAGTTCAATTTCGAATAGCTTTTGGGATGATGAAGCTTGGCATTATGTACTGAACAATCCAGGTAAGAAGAAGAAAGAGGTGTTTGAAGCAATATCATCAAGAAAAAGAACTCACGCAGATGCTTATTCAAATCCTGTTGCTGCTGGTCCTTCTTCAACTCAACCAATGCCACAAGATGCTGTCATCACTGAAGATAGCTCATACTCCATGTCAAGCTACATTTCCCAATGTGCAAGCACAAATGATGATACTACTTCAAGGGTCTTGGATGTGCCTCCCCTTGCTAGAATCCTTCCATCAGGAGAAATGCAGATGCCACCTTTTCCACCACTATTGACAGCACCACCACAAGAGGGACCTTCATCATCCTCACCACCTGTTGGAGTAGTCGTGATGGGGCTAGCAAGCCCTAAGGTGTATAGCGTGATTGATAGGCGTATGACTCCTAACGTGATGCCAAAGTGGGCCTTCCCAAAGAAGCTATACGTGGTAGATGGTGGTTAGATTGGAGTAGGGTTGGGGGAAGATGTGAAGCTTTTGTGATCAGTTTGTAGTTTTATGATGTGATCTGTTTCTCTTTTATGTAATGATGCTGGTTGTGTGATCCTCATGGATGTATCTACTACACTCAGTGTGTAGTTTTGTTTGATAATAATAAAAATCCATGTTATTTTCTTTAAATCTCTTGCATCATACTTGTTGTTCCATTTTACTTTTCAATTAACTCCACCTCCAAAGCTGACATACTGTCCATCATAATGTTCAAAATCTGAGAGATAGGACTTGTTGCCAGTCATGTGCCTTGAACATCCACTATCTGTGTAGCCTTGATCTGATCTTTTTGTCCTTGGATGTTCCTGCACACAAAAGTAAAGAGTTAGTTTCTTTTGGGTACCCAAGCCATGATTGACTTGGATTTGCCTCGTGTATCAATATAGTTAAATCAATAAAAGGTCATTGATACACCATTGGGATTGGTTGATGAGGTAAATTCTATAGGTTTCCATTCCCAACGCGCTGAGGCCTTCACAGCGTTGCCCATGTCCCCCCTTTTCTTGTTTACAACCCTTGCAGTGGGAACTTTCGAATGAGCAGTGGTAACTGCTCGTTTGATTTTAAGTACCCACTGTTGGCTATAATGAACCTTTTTAGTTTGAAAAGTTCTTTTCCCTATTTGTGCATATTTTGCAAAAGTTGTTTTGGATTTTGCACTTGAAACAGGTGATTTGGGGTGAGCAGTGTTAATAGTTTTAGTAGTGGCAAAAGTTTTAAGACCACTTCTTAGTTGAACTGCTCTTGGGATCATTTTGCTGTGAGAATTAGGGTGAACATTGTTTTGAAACCTATTAGACTCCACCCTTTTATTCCCATGGACATCACTTCTCCCAACATGATAGTCACAATAAGCATGTAAATGATCAAAACTACCACAGATATAGCATGTTTATTGTACATCACAAAATCACTACCTAGTTGTTGAGACTTAACATGATTCCAACTCCTCTGGTTACCCCTAGGAGCTGATGACTTGTTCCTATACATCTCAGGATACCTTACAGTTAATCTAGGTTTATTAGCTTATCTCCTAGGTTCCTCTATAACAGTATTAACAACTTTTGTGATAGAAGCCTCTACATTCTTTTTAACATTCTCATCAACAACTGATGAGTCACTAGCACTTTCAAAAACATCATTATCAAGCTTAACCTCTTCCTCACATTTCACAGTTTTGGGAGGACCATATTCAAAAATAGGTTCCTGAAAGTCTTCTAGACCTGTATGAGCTAAATCTATACCTGGAGGTGATGGAACACCTCTTAGTGGTGGAGGCACTATATTATAACCCATACTAGACTTAACTTTACTATGTATTTGAGCATTCCAAATTTTATCAATTGACTTAGACTGATAATAACAGGTGTCAACAGTTAAATTGACATTCTCATTTTTCTTTCTAAGTTTTTCAAGCTCTTCTTTGAAAGCCTCATTCACAACTGTCGTATGATATACCTATCTTCTAAGAAGAATCATATCATCATTATATTTTGACTCATTTTCTCTATAGTGCTCTAGTTGTTTTTCTAATACAGCTATACCTCTCATAAGGTTTGACACAACATAATTAGCAGCTAACAACTCTGTTCTTTGACTTTCATAAGATTCATTAAGTCTTTCAACTTCTCTAGCAGCCCTACATGTTTTAGAACAACTTTAAAAGTTTTGTACCTCGAGTCGAGAAAGCCATGAGAGCAAATTCAGTAGACACAAGAGCAAGCATCGAAGGTTCTTCCTCTTGTTCATCAGCCATGAAACTCCAATCATAGCTCACACCATCAATTGCCAACATTGACTTTGGTTCTTCCACAGTTGGTTCTTTCTTTTGCTTGTACCAAGTAGACATGTTGTCCTTCATCTTTGGTCTTCTGCATTCCCTAGCAAAATGCCCCAACTTGTGACAATTGAAACACTTTACTTTCTTTTTGTCAAAGCCTACAGTTTCACCACCATTGATGTGAATTGGCTTGCCAGTCTTCTTGTAGAATTTCCTATCCCTCATGCTAAGAAAGCTATTTACCATTTAATATCCATCTCCTCCAAGTCATCTTCATCAATTTGCTCTATGTCTTCATGAGTTAATATAGAGCCATTAACTTGAGTGGAGATAAAAGCATAAAAGGCAGGATCTCCAATAACAGCAATCTTCTTCTTTGAACCTGCAGTGGTAACACTAGCATTACCAGTGGAAACTGTAGAACCAGCAGTGGCAATATCATCATCACACTCTTCTTCAGAATCATCACTGTCAATAGAGGTTGACATCAAAGCCAAGTCAGCTTGAGCTTGTACCAAGCTTCCCAGCCTTCTTCAATCTTTGTTCAATGAGTTTGAAGTTGTTGTAAAGATCAATGAGCTTCATAGTTTCAATATTTGGTTTATTTTCCTAGACTGTAACATTAGTATGAAACTCTGAAGGCAAACTTCTTAGAAACTTCAAATTGAGGTCTTCCTTTTCTACCTCAATGCCAAACACAGTCAGTTGTGTAACAATCTTCTGGAGTTTGGTGAAGATGCTATCAAGTGAGTCACTTCTTGAAGTAGAGAAGTTTTCATAACCTTGCTTCAACAATGTCTTTTGTGTCTTCTTTGTAGCATCATTACCACCAAACACTGAGCAAATCTCTTCAAAAAGTTCTTTTGCTGTCTTGAACTTGCTGAATGCTATGATCTGGTCTCTAGGGAGAGTCATCAGCAACAAACTTCTAGTCTTTAGTTCATTCTTCTTCAGTGCTTTTTCAATATTAGTCTCAGGCACATAAACTGTCACCACATCTGTGTCACCAACCTTCTAAGTCTTCGTCACAGGCTTGAAAGAATCACCAGTTAAGATGATCTCCCATAGAGCATAGTCTTGAATGAGAAAGTATTGCTCAATCATTATCCTCCACATCTCAAACTCATTGAGTTTGAGCTTAGGTGGCCTTGGTGTAAAAGAGTTGGACTGGTTGTTTTCCATCTCCATTGAATTGAGTGAGTAGGTTAAGAGTATTCCTTGGATCTTCTAAATCAAAATATCAGAACCTTCGCTCTGATACCACTTAATGGATCTAAACACACACCTTGTGTTAGTGATATTTTGAGTTATATTAATAAGCACACGGAATATACTTAGTAATACTTAGAAGACAAATTATATGATGTAATGTAAGTAAGAACAATAAACACAAAGCTCCAATATTATTAAGAAATAATACGAGTGATCTTGCTTATCACTAGGGTTATATCTTGAAGCAAATATGAATAATACGTATGCTAAGCAATGACCTAGGATCTCCTTTTATAGCACAAGGAGTCCTTAACAAGATAAGTATAAACCTAACAATATAGAATATACACAAGATCTTTTCTATACTTATCAATATACGGATACATAACAATTATCCTAATAGCAGTGGTAATATTTGTACTGGCAGTGGTAATGAGTTTCCACGGCTAGTGTAATCTTTAGCAGTGTTAACCACAAGACTATCAGTGGTAACTGTTAGTATTATTCCCAACAATATGGAGTTCCTTGGGCCCTGGAGATCCACTGATCGGGCAGTAGAAGGGTGTGGGTTTTTGGTTGGGTTTTTGACTTGTCAATCAAGTCTAAGACTCAATCAAAAGTCGGTTAGCTTGGCTATATATATACACATCCCTTCCCCATCACATGTATGACATATCTATCCCTAAATCCAACTCCTAACTGATCCTACAGTTCCTGCTAAAAACCTTGTCGACTTGCATTAAGTCGTGTAAGGTTTGATGAGGTTTCTTTTTCCTAAACTTGCCACGAATACAAATGTTTAGGTGTTGATCATTGAAGGTTTCTTGTTCTTGTATTCCATCAGAATTGTAGCAGAAATTTTTTTGGGTTTTACCCTTGGTCACAAGGGTGATATCGGACAAGTTTATCCTATATCGCGTATAAGAAAGAAATCGGGTTTTGGTTGTTTTCTCTTTCTCGTACAGAAGGAGTTTTTGAGCAGGAAGCAAGTATTGACTTGGGTGGTTTTCTTGTTTGATTTATTCAAGTGTTGGTCAATTGTTGATTGGTTAATTACGTTCTCAACTAACTTTCTATATCAAACGTATACGGTTATCGGATTTGTGTGTGATAATCATACATGTATCTAATTTAGATACTTGGGGTTTCGTTTGGTTTACTTGTTCGTATACTTGAGTTCAATAATCCACACAAGGTTAGGTTTCTATTTATCCATTTTATTCATTAATTTTTTTATTATACGTGTTAACGTAATTGCGATTACTAGATCCATATCCGCTGCGTACTCGTAGAGGTTAATGGTTAACTTAGTTCTAAAATCCCAACAGTGGCATCACGAGCCATCTCGTTTTTGCGATTATGAGTTACACGTTTCGAATTAATAAACACATTCAAAAGGCTGCATGAAACCTAATTTAGTTATTCGTTTTATTTTGTTTTGACAACTATATGCAATACTTGTCAATTTTTAATAAAAAATAACTAGTCACACACAAATTAAATTATATTGATAATTAGAATTAATTTGTTAATTAGAATTAAACTTGTTAATTAGAATTAAAGGTTAAGTTGAATTGATTATAGAATTACATATTGTTTATTAAATAGATAAAATTGCGTAATTACTTGTTAATTGAGATTGCCATGCTTTTATGTGTTTTCCGGCCACAAGACCCACTCAATTGCTTTTTGCGATGTATGGGGCGATCTAGGTATTGTATCCTAGTGACGGTCTTATGGTTCTCCTTTTGGGAAGACTCGCGAGAGAACTCGGAACAATATGTGTTTATTTATATTTATGTTTAACAAGGTTGTCAAAATCGCGATCCTGCTCGTAGGATCGCACGATCCTACGATCTTACACACAAAAAACGATCAGGATCTTAACAATATTGTAATTCAGGTAGGATCGCAGCAAGATCGTAGGATCGAGCGTAGGATGGTAGGATCAGATCAGATCGTATAGGATCGCCTATTTTTTTATTTATTTATTTATTTATTTTTTGTATATTAACTTATTAAGTATAAGCTCATGTCTTAAAGCCCAATAAATAAGAATTTTTTAAAATTTTTTTTATTTTGGTGTTGTTAATTAATTGTCTCTTGCAAGATTAATTAGTGTAAAATCATTATGTTTTTATGGACTATTTAGAAATAGTTTAGATGTGTCTTTTTGAGTTTATTATGAAAAATGATTTCATGCTTTATAAAATGTCAGAAGCTTGTTTTTGAAGTAAACTATCTACATACTTGACCCAATTTTGTTCATATTTTATTTTATGTTATATATAAAAGCATGAATATTCTAATTTAATTTATTTGGTCATCAAGAAAAAAAATTCAGTAATATTATCAGAATATTCTAATCTAATTTATTTGGTCATCAAGAAAAAAAATTGTGTTGCCCTCTATTATAAATTATGTTGCTTCATTTTCAGATACAATCCTTTTATCTTTTTGAATTAATCTATATTGTAACAAAAAAGTTACAGAATCACGTGCTAATAAATTAACATTATCTTTTTTCATAAATGTTATCACGAAAAACCTATAATAAAAAAACATTAAAACAAGAAGTAGGTGCACCGTGCACGTATGTAGTAACTTTGTGCAAGTATGCATTGCAATATATCTAATATTCTACTACTACGGTACTTGAACATATAACTTTTTCTTTTATTATCCATTTAAATTCGTTTATCATATGAAATATTACATAGAAATATTAAACTACAACCCCTATAAAAAAATATATACATTTTCATAGGATCTTACGATCCCGATCCGATCTTACGATTACGATCTTCCGAAGCCAAAAACGATCCTAGGTAGGATCCCGATCCTGACAACCTTGATGTTTATGCTTATATGTTTGTGATTCCTATATGTGCATTATTACTTGCTTTGACACCTAATTGTATGCAATATGGAATAATACATATCGTAACCATAACATTGATAGTGGAAAATCGTTTTTGTAAAATAAAGTGACCTTATATATGAAACACGATTTCAAGAATTTAAAAACTAGACGCTATGGACACTTGGGATGTATGGCTCACCCACTAGAACAAACTCAAAACGGGGTTCAAAGAGGTGCGCACAGTCGCACTGAAAGGATGTCTAGGTTATTGCTCCAGCGCTTACCTGGTCCTCTACCTCCCCGTGCGTTTGATTGGAGCTACCGTGAACCATGATGATCACTACAGTGTCATTACCAAAAGTTTTTAAAATTAGTGTTACAAAGCTGTTTTGCATGCTTCTTTGTACACGACTTCACCACATTTATATATGCATACCTATTTGTTAATTTTAAGTCTATGCCATCCAACTATGAACACGTACATTTGGATTGACTTCTCTGGTCAGACCTAAGGGCCTTTCCAACCCATGGTAATTATTTCGCTTTGGTCAGACCTCTAGTTATTTTTATATGTTCATACTTGGTCAAATTATTTCGAGTTGGCTTGGTCAGACCTTGAACCCAAGGCATAAGATGAGAACTAAATATGCTCATGACATTATTACTTGTCTACTAATGTCTTGATTAGACTCATAAATCTAAGAGTTGCATTATGCAATTAACGCTCATCGCTTACCTCTTTTCCCATTTTTTTACGCCCTGATCAGACCTTTGGTAAGTAAGTGGGAGTGCAAGATGGATCTTAGTCTTAATTAGTTATTAATTGGGTAGTTAATTCTTTTAAGAATGTAATTATCAAAAATACTATTATTGAACTTTTTATGTTCTGATTAATTGTGTTGTTGCAACATAATTCGTAAACCAAGTTGTTTTTCTTTGAAGGACAAACTTGGTCTCTTTTCCTAGTAAAAAGAGTGAGACTTAGTCCTATCTTTTTGTCACACCCCCAAATTACATGTTTTGCAGCGGAATGGAATTACTGGGGATTGACTGTCATAGCATCACAATCACAGTTATATTGAATGACCTAAAGTGTCGTTTGAAAAACACATCGTTTGATTTAATAAAACAATTAGAGTTTACAAAGTATAGGTCCCAAATGAAAGTCACTATGTACGGAAATAAATTTAATACAATCCAAACGATGTTTTAAAGTGCATAAAATCCATGTGAGACGCGTCGTCACCGCGACTCTATGATAAGTCCTTATGTATGCCATGATGTGAATGCCTTAGATACCTGAAAATACATTGCTAAAAGTGTCAACACAATGGTTGAGTGAGTTCATAGAGTTTATTAAAATGTTTAATACGACTACCACAAGCATAGGCCATGTATGACAAATATGTCACATAAAATGTTACAATTGCTAAAAGCACATGACACCGAAGCTAGACTGATCATGATGTTCGCCCCAACAGAGTGTTTTGCCAAACAACTCAAATAATGATATTAAATTAAATGCATCCGTTTGACCAGTTGGAATCCACCAACCCGGATGGAGGAGTCACCCTCGATAGATCAATCCACTCACCCTCGCCACCCAAGAATTAACGGTTCATGATTTTTGATATGGGGACATTCAATTGGCAATGAAGTAACTTAAGAAATGTAATGAATTTGATATACTTGGTATCGTAATAAAAAATGATGTGCAATGTATTCTCCCCCGTAGGTTTGAAATAAATTATAAACTTGAATAAATCGGGGCTATGAAAACTCACCTGTTGCAATGATTATGATGACAAAAGTGGATACACTGAAATGAGGCGCAACCTCTAACCGTGACCTATTATTAATGATATGTTCTATAATAAGTTATGATGTAATGTTATGCATGCAATTCGTATGATATCTATACCACTTGTGAATTTTTGAAAATAACGTTTATCGTCAAAAAATATTCTTATAACGTCTTGACAATTTATGAATTACTTTACAAGTATATACGTTGAAATGATATCCTACGATAGTCATTTAGTGATTTATTATGAAATTATAACTTTTAGTCGTAAAATAATGTCATTTGACAATTTCATGAAAGTGACTAAATAGCCTCGAAATGCTAGTCGTAAAATGGTGCACATCGAGTGTTAAGAAACAAACTCAATGGTTTTGGAAAGCTTGTATCATTATCTCAAAGTTTTAGCTTTTAAGTTTTCATCATAGAGGTCTCGATCATGGAGAAAAAATATAGGTAAAGTATGGTACTTGTGTCCAAAATATTGTTTAAGGTAACTTTCGGAAAAGTTTGAGTGACCATATTTTATTCGTTACAACTCCGCTTGACGAACGGTTGGACATTTTGGAAAATATGCTAGGCGAACTTACTTTTACTAGAAGACATCAAGTTATAAAAAGTACTCCATCAATGTTAAAAACGACCCTCAACATGGTCGTTCGCGGCCGTAATGTTTGTCTAATTGAAATATATTAGTTTTGCTTATTTAATATAGTTACGGCAACTTTATTTAAACGCGTGTAATTTAATCGTTACGAGTCCGTTTTTCTACGTTTTATATGTCCTTAGCTTCGTATTAAAGTATAATAATATATTTTTGATAAGTCGACACAATTTATAGCGCTTAAGACTCATTTTTGACTCGTAAAAAGGTAAAACAACATGCTGAATTTTCTGAACTTTATAGTTTTCGTCGTCAAACTTGAAAATATCATAACTTCTTCGTTATAACTCCGTTTTAACCCATTCAAGCGGCCACGTTTTCGTTTTAAAGTGTATTTTCCAAATATCTAGCCCAAAAAATTTTACGAACTGTCGAAAATTCCAGAATTCACAATTATGATCAGACCTCTAAATAAAGTTGTCGAAATGAGTTTTTCCCGCGCAAAACCTATTCTAACCACTTCAAACCAACGCCGAAGCTATTCTAATCCTACCATATACCTTCTTAGGGTGTCATGGGTTCCTAGACACCACCAAAAGTGATATGTTTCAAGGAGTAATTATAGGATGATGAATATATATTTATAACACTTAAAAACAATAAAAAGTGGTATAGACATCAATATGACTTGCATGTTCTTCTCAAGCATGATGAAATGAACATAATACGAATATGAAAGATGAAAATGAACATGAAATGCTTACTAGTTACTTGATGAGGTTTAAATGAACAAGGGTTAATCCTAAACACCCTAGGTTTTTATTTCAAAACCTTACTTAAGAGTGTACCTAGATTGATATGAACTTGACTTATTTTTTATGATTTCCTTCTTGGTCTTCCTATGTGGCCGGTTCTTTGGGAGAGAAAGGAAGAGAGAGAGCAAAATTTTTTTTTACACTAGATATTATGTGTTGTATGTGTAGTATAAAGTAATATAAGTTAAATATAGTTAGATATTTGGTAGCAAAAGTGGTGTGAGTCACCTTGGGAGGTCGACATACATAAAAGAAGAAGAGACCAAATGTGTTTTGAAGAGCTAAATACATATATGTAGAAGTAAAGGTATTGTTATTTAAGAATAATTAGCAACTTGTGTATTTATTTAAGCATTTAGGGTAATGTTAGCTAAAAATAAATTTTAACGGATAAAAAAAAATTATATTGAAGTCATAAAAATCATAAAAATACATTTCTTCCAAAAATTGAGTGAAATAATAATTATCGTGTAATATTTACGAAAACCGTCGTAATTATATAAATATAACAATTTATATACAAAATAAATTGAAAACATCGGGTAAACTAATAATATAATTTTTATAGTCTTAAAATGAGTATAAAAATATATTAGAATTATTTTTGGAAGTGTCGAATCAATTTTTCAAAATATGTTTACGTGATAGCGTTTATTTATTAGGAAAATAAACGTTTAATGAAAAATGCAAATCCATGCATGAACTAATATGATGATCATGTTGCTAATGATATGTAGACTAAATCTAGTCTATATGAAATGTCCTCGATGAAATGTTCATGAATTCGCAGCTAAACCATTAAGGTTACGCGAATTTGATACTCGTAAACCTAGTTTACAAAAAATGATAAATAGTGACTCATGAATAGTGATTTTCTCCAGGAATGAATAGTGTTTTGTGAATAGTAAAATTTTGAAATACGTTCTCAGAATATTACTTCGGCTCCGAAAATGATGAATAGTAAAATGATGAATAGTAACCGATGAATAGTAAATTCCCGAGATGAATAGTGAAAATTTTAAACTTTGTAAAATGACCTGAAATTACGAGTTGTCACACTTTTATCCTTAGTTGACAAACTAAGATAGGATTACGAACTGTTAAACTCACTTATGATATTTTATTACCCTTTTGTGGTCTAGAAATTATTGAAAGAAAGAATATTTTGTGTAACTGGAAACATTGTGTTTAGAGATACAAAAATAAATGACATCCTGCACTTGTCACGATGTATGTGTTTAAACTGCAAGGAGTAAAGAAATTACTAGAATATTCGCTAGGTAATTTTCTTGGACTCTTGTTTATTCTTAAAGTGCTAAATACCCTTGGGGCTTTGTAGACGATAAAGGTGGAATTAAAAATTCAAGTTAATTGAATGTAAGAATGGTCAGTCCATTATCTAAATAAGTAGTACTTCATATACTATGTTCAATACCTAAGTACATTGCTACTCGTAGGAATTGGAAGAGAATGGGAAAGTGTATAAAATTGTT
Organism: Chrysanthemum makinoi; assembly: GCA_910596185.1. Lineage (NCBI taxonomy): Eukaryota > Viridiplantae > Streptophyta > Magnoliopsida > Asterales > Asteraceae > Chrysanthemum > Chrysanthemum makinoi. Next base: position 38,759,661 of record OU343219.1, read on the forward strand.
GTATGCCTTCTACTAGGAATGTAACACCTACAATGTTGACAAATCCAGTGGAAGCAATTGCATTTTACTACTGAAATAACATTCTTGTAATGATGTCAATTTCAGTTGGAGCTACAAGATTTATTTCTTTGTTAGTCACCCATCTCATTTCAAACTTCTTTGAAATAATTCATCACTGTCCGAATATGAACAACCATTGCTTAAAGGAAAATTGCATTTTGTTTTATAAGATAACACGTTTCCTTCCTGCTGTCGCTTCTTGAAGCGTTACCTATAGAATAATAATCCATAATTCCTTATTAAAGATTATGGTTCGAAAACTACTTATGATATCTGTGACAATATCATATCGTTTGAACAATCAATCACGTGTTGTTTGTTTTCATAATATGATGTTGTACCTTACACAAGTGAGAGAAATCTTAAAGAGTGTGCAAGGAACAACAATATTATTGGTATCTCTTGACCGCAAGGTAAAGGAAACTAATAATTCTACTAGGACTTAAACACATTAGATGTTTAATGCCCTACTACATGTAAATAAGAATTTTACTAGGACTTAAACACGTGAGATGTTTATTGCCCTACTACATTCTAATAATGATTCTACTAGGACTTGAACACGTAAGATATTTGTTGCCCTACTACATTTAAATGTCATGATATAGTGTAAAGATACTTCAACATTTGACTACATGTTTTAGTCAACATAATTATGGTTATATGATAATTATCATAATTCTGAAGTATAAAATTAACTTGAAATTACTATAGAACTCAAGAGTTTGCGTTCGTGATTACTTTTGTTAGTATAATTATGCTTACATGTTAAGACATAATTATAAAGTCCTTGAATTCATCAATGACTTATAACATAAAATAGATTTAGTAAAATTTTTATGTCTTCCAGTTAACACATAAACATGAGGCTTATTCAAAGACTAATAATGTATTATTGACATGTTATCTTTTCTTGTAAACACATGAACATATAATTCTTGAACAGTTCTATCTTCTTGTGAGCACGTGAACATAAGGTTCTTTTATTAATCAATGAATATACATTATAGCATGCACTTGGTTCGTAAATACTTAATATGCAATTTGGCTTGACCCAATTGACAAGTACTTGGTCCAAAGAGAATAAAGTTATCTGTAGATTCTGATAGAGTTTCACAATTCTAATACTCATAGAATACCATTTCATTATGGTATATCTTATGTGATGAAACAAACCTTATTCATATTGTTTGGTTCATGATAACTTTAAATTGCTCTACCTCCAAAACATATCAATGTTAGAAATTGTGTGTGTCATGGATACACTCAATATAGTTCAAACCTAGAAGGTATTCAAGACAACCCATAACTGAAAACCCTAATCCTTTAGGGATTTTAGGTTATTCCACTCAAACCAATTGAATCCTAAATCCTTTTGGATTTTTGATTTTTCTACACTTCCTAGCTTGAAGATTGTAGTTTTGGTGTTCTTTCTAGTTTGACGAAACACAAAACTGTTGTTAGAAATTTTGGTTAAAGAGTGATACGAAATTAGAGTTTTTCTATAAACCATAATTTGAGTTGTTGGAAGGAATTCCATTATGTCTTTATTTAAGTTCGGAGTTTGTTAAAATCTTATGAAGCATTTTATTAAGAAATCTTGAGATGAGAACTTAAAATGTATTTTGTGGTTCCCAATAAAGAACAAATTTATTGTTGCTTAAATGCTTAGTATTTAGAGAATTGTCTCTACTTACAAAAGTAGGTGGGAGCATATACAAATCTCAAAGTTTTTGAGAACAAAATACTTAACCTTCTAAAATCAACTTATTAATGTCATACTAAGGTTAAACATGAAAATGTTGACCGAAGTATAAAGATTACTCTCATTCATAAATCCGCAAGGATGCCTCATCACTTGAGTGATATTTTATATCAATGCTGAGGAATATAAGTTAGAAGATTATTGTAAATCAGCTAATTACTAAAATACATTATCACATCTTGATCTGATAAATATTTTAGAATTATGAATGATAAGATGCAGTCTTTAAAAGGCAAATCAAGTTTTGTTATTGATTGTTATTTCGCCAAACAGTTAACCTATGAGGTTGGAATGAGTTTTTTTTTGAAGAAAGATTCACAAGGACAAAATTTTATACATATTAATGCATGGCATTTAATAAGAAGTTTTAATCATACTTAAGCAATTGACTGTGATTAAATTTTCTTATATATAGCGCATTAATTATATAAGGATATTGAATTGTCATACATGTTCCTTGTGTGTAGAATATGGCAATTAGATTATATAACTCTTTCTTTATGACTACCTTTTGCGAGGACGGTGTGTAATCAAAAGGGTTATGACTTTATGTTATCTTTAAGTAGTATACAAAATTTAAGCAATCCATGTTTTGGATTGGATCATGCATCTAGGAGCTGAGATCTTGAATTTATTTACAATATGATTCTGATTAAATTAAGACAACTCTTGAGTACATCTGACATTGAGTGGGAGCAATGTGTTTGTCCTTAAAATTTACATGTTGAAGATATCATTCTATTTAAGCTAGATATTGATCCTTAAGCTTGTAATGAAAGTACACTTGAAATTTAGGGAATAAAACAAACAACCTTGGAATAAATGTTTATCTGGAATAAACAAATGCGGAAAATTAAGTCAGACACAAATGCAATATATCATTTGAGCAAGTCTTAAAATGATGTATTTCACTTGGAATAATTTATTACATGGATGGAAACCTTATGTTGTTTTAACTAAGGATTTATCATGTATATATTATATTGTGTATAAGACTAGTTGTTGCTTTTGTACAAGAACAAGATGAGCAGACAACAACAATATCTAATTGGAAGTGTTTAGATTATTGTTAATATAGATGTTTACGAATTATAAAGAATAGTGTTGTATAAGTACAAATGATGCTAGAGGATTATTTATACTAGCTGTAGTAGGATTTTATCTTTTATGGTATGTCTGCTAACTAGTTATGCTCAACATAGAGCATTGTTGCATTACACATTAAGGAATGAGAATACTTTACACTTTTAGAAACTGTAAAGATGACTGTCAGTATGTCGTTGACTTCTAATACCTCATGCAGGGTAGGTAGACATCTCCATACTATAACTCTTGCAATAGTATGAGCATATGAGATAATACACTCATCTTATATTTCAAATCCCTCACTATAAGTTATATTTTGAAATAAGTATTCGGAAGGTTTACTTGTCACACCCCCAAATTACCTGTTTTGCAGCGGAATGGAATTCCTGGGGAATGACTGTCATAGCATCACAATCACAGTTATATTGAACGACCTAAAGTGTCGTTTCGAAAATACATCGCTTGATTTAATAAAATAATCAGAGTTTACAAAGTATAGGTCCCAAATGAAAATCAACTTGTGCGGAAATAAGTTTGTTACAATTCAAACGATGTTTTAAAGTGCATAAATCCCATGAGAGACGCGTCGTCACCACGACTCTATGATAAGTCCTTATGTATGCCATGATGTGTATGTTTTAGATACCTGAAAATACATTGCTAAAGTGTCAACACAATGGTTGAGTGAGTTCATAGAGTTTATGTAAATGTTTAATACGACTACCACAAGTATAAATTATGTATGACAAATATGTCACAAAAATGGTACAATTGCTTAAGCACATGACACCGAAGCTTGATTGATGTTCGCCCCAACAAAGTGTTTTGCCAAACAACTCAAATAATGATAATGAAATGAAATGCATCCGTTTGACCAGTTGGGACCACCAACCCGGATGGAGGAGTCACCCTCAATAGATCTATCCACTCACCCTGGCTTCTTTCAGAATTAACGGTTCATGTTTATGAAATGGGGACATTTAACTGGCAATGAGGTAACTTAAGCAATGTAATGAATTTGATATACTTGGTATCGTAATAAAAATGATGTGCAATGTATTCTCCCCCGTATTTTTGAAATAATGTATAAACTTGAATAAATCGGGGCTATGAAAACTCACCTGTTGCAATGATTATGATGACAAAAGTGGATACACTGAAATGAGGCGCAACCTCTAACCGTGACCTATTATGAATGATATGTTCTATAATAAGTTATGATGTAATGTTATGCATGCAATTCGTATGATATCTATGCCACTTGTGAAATTTTGAAAATAATACTTATCTTCGAAAAATAATCTTTTAACGTCTTGACAATTCATAAATTACTTTATAAGTATATACGTTGAAATGATATCCTACGATAGTTATTTAATGATTTATTATGAAATTATAACTTTTCGTCGTAAAATAATGTCATTGAAAATTTCATGAAAGTGACTAAATAGCCTCGAAAAGCTAGTCGTAAAATGGTGCATGTCGAGTGTTAGGAAACAAACTCAACGGTTTTGGGAAGCTTGTATCATTATCTCAAATTTTTAGCATTTAAGTTTTCATCCTAGAGGTCTCGATCATGGAGAAAAATATAGGTAAAGTATGGTACTTGTGTCCAAAATATTGTTTAAGGGTGGTTTTCGGCAAAGTTTAAGTGACCGTATTTTATTCGTTACAATTCCGCTTGACGAACGGTTGGACATTTTGGAAAATAGGCTAGGCGAACTTACTTTTACTTCAAGACATCATTTTGTAAAAAGTACTACATCCATGTTCAAAACGACCCTCAACATGGTCAATTGTGGCCGTAATGTTTGTCTAATAGAAATATATTAATTTTGCTTATATAATATAGTTACGGCAACTTTATGTAAACGCGTGTAATTTAATCGTTACAAGTCCGTTTTCTACGTTTTATATGTCCTTAGCTTCGTATCAAAGTATACTAATATATTTTTGATAAGTCGACACAATTTATAACGCTTAAGCCTCATTTATGACTCGTAAAAAGTGGAAGTAATATGCTGAATTTTCTGATTTTTATAGTTTTCGTCGTCAAACTTGAAAAATTCATATCTTCTTCGTTATAACTCCGTTTTAACCCGTTCAAGCGACCACATTTTCGTTTTAAAGTATATTTTCCAAATATCTAGCCCAAAATTTTTTATCTACTGTCGAGAATTCCAGAATTTAAAAATAAGATCAGACCTCTAAATAAAGTTGTCGAAATGAGTTTTTCTCACGCAAAACCTATTCTAACCAATTCAAAACAACGCCGAAGCTATTCTAATCCTACCATACACCTTCTTAGGGTGTCATGGGTTCCTAGACATCACCAAAAGTGATATATTTCAAGGAGTAATTATAGGATGATGAGTATATATTTATAACACTTAAAAACAATAAAAAGTGGTATAGACACTAATATGACTTGCATGTTTTTCTCAAATATGATGAAATGAACATAATATGAATATGAAAGATGAATATGAACATAAAATGCTTACTAGTAACTTGATGAGGTTTAATGAACAAGGGTTTATCCTAAATACCCTAGGTTTTTATTTCAAAACCTTGCTTAAGAGTATGCTATGATTGTGAAAATAACTTGACTTGAAAAAAAATATGATCTTCTTGTGCTTCACCCTTATGGCCGGTTATGGAGTAAAATGGTGGAGAGTAGTTTTTATTTTTCACACTATGATGTATGTATGTATGTGTAGTTAATATAATATATTGTAAGTATTATATAGATAGATATTTGTATGGAAATGGTTGAGTCATCTATGGTTGTCGACCAAGATAAGTAGTAGAAAGTTAGGATATTTTATTTTTATTTTTTATTAAGTATGTAAATGTAATGTAAATGTATATTCGTATAAGCATAATTAGTAATGTGTATATATTTAAGCATTTAGGGTAGCGTTAGCTAAAAATAAATTTTAACGGATCAAAATAAAATATATTGAAGTCATAAAAATTATAAAAATACATTTCTTGCAAAATTTGAGTGAAATAATAATTATCGTGTAGTATTTACGAAAACCGTCGTAATTATATAAATATAACAATTTATATACAAAATAAATTTAAAACACCGGGTAAACTCATAATATTATTTTTATAATCTTAATATGAGTACAAAAATATATCGGGATAATTTTCGGAAGTATCGGATCAATTGTTCAAAATAATTAATTACGCGATAGCGTTTATTTAATAAAAATTTTGCGTTTAATGTAAAATGCAAAACCATGCATGAACTAATATGATGATAATGATGCCAATGATATGTAGACTAAACCTAGTCTATATGAAATGTCCTTGATGATAAGTTCATGAATTCGCAGCTAAACCATTAAGGTTACGCGAATTTGACACTCGTAAACCTAGTTTACGATAAACGATGAAATAGTGAAGCATGAATAGTGATTTTTTTCCAGGAATGAATAGTGTTTCGTGAATAGTAAAATTTTGAAATACGTTCTCAGAATATTACTTCGACTCCGAAAACGATGAATAGTAAAATTTTGAATAGTAACCGATGAATAGTAAATTTCCGAGATGAATAGTAAATTTGAGAAATGACCTGAAATTGCGAGTTGTCACATTCGCCCACCCAAAAAGGAATTCAGTCCTTGAATTCAGTTCGTGTTAGTCTATCGAATTTTTGAGTTTATGATGAATTACGAGGAGAGAAGACATGAAGATGTGTCGTTACGGTTATCGATGATTGAGAGTGTATAAAACATCATTGTAAAGAAAATATTGGGTGAATCTCCCATGAGTAACACTTTGACTTTTTGAAATATGTGAAAATTTTGCTTGCACTAAGATTTATAAATAACTGCTCCCAACATAACATGATCCCTCCATAATTAGACATAGTTAGCTAGGCTATGTATAATTAAGGAACGATAATGTGAAGTTCGGTTTAGTTGTTATAACTCTTAATGTTTACATAGATTTAATCCATGTCATTAAAATAGCAGTTAAAGTAAAAGGAAGTAAAATTCTCGTAAGTGATATCGGATCGAAAGAAAATAAAGTACGATAGATGAGAATATTTTACAACGAGTGGTTTATCAAACAGTAATATATCTTAAGTTATAAAGATCCGGATACGATGGAAGACATAAACTTAGTACGACATAGTGTATAAGGAAATAAGACTGTTAATTTCTAAACTTCTTCAGTCTTCCACGTTGTTGATACCTTGATGAGTTTCTCCTCCTTCTAATATGTATGTTTTCCCATGAGCTCCTTCAACTTGTTGACCTTGGTTTCGGGGACATTGGTTCCGATAGTGTCCTTGCTCCCCACATCCGAAGCATGTGACTACGGATTTACCTCTACAATCCCTGGCTAGGTGTCCCAATTTTTGGCACTTGTGGCACTTGGCAGGGCAAAGAACCTGAGTGATGAAACTTACATCGATTACATAGTGGTTGAGTTCCAACATATCCTTTGCCTTTGCAGTCCTTGGTAAGGTGTCCCACTTTTTGACAGTTAAAGCATATACCACATGGACCATCATGATGTAGCGTGCATTGGTGGCATCGTGGTAAGTTTCCAGTATAAGCTCTTCCCTTTGTTGGTGCAGCAACATAAACCCTGGCGGCTTCTTGTCTTCTATTCTGTTGTTGGTGATGGTTAGTGTTACAGTTTTGGTTGTTGTTATTATAACCTCCCTGGTCATTTTCCCATTTCCTTTTGTTGTTGTTAGTTTGGTTGTCGTGGTTGTTGTTGTTGTTATTGTCGATAATGTTTTCCCTCTTCACAACTTGAGCCATGAGTATTTGAGTTATCTTGATGTTCTCTTCAATTGTTTGTGAATTGAAAGAGGTTACATCTCCTTGAATACATTTTGGAAGTCCTCCAATGAAACCTTTCAGTAGTTTCTCATTGTCCAAAACCATAGATGGATATAAAGCAGCCAACTCTTGAAACCTTCTGATGTAGGTCTCGATGTCATAACCAACGGTCACTAACTCATAAAATTCCATTTCCAATTTCTTCACCTCAGTGTGCGGACAATACTTCTTAGTCAACAACCTCTTGAATTGATCCCATGTGAGCTTGCAAGCATTTTCCATACCATAAGGCTGTGCATAATAATTCCACCATGACATTGCCTCATCCAAGAGTGTACTAGTAGTGAATTTCACCTTGCAAGCATCTGGGCAATCGCATAGAAGAAATAATGACTCGATCTTTTCCAACCAACGGATCATAGCAATGGCTTTTTCTGTGCCCTTGAACTTTGGGGGATCACCGCTCTCAAAGTCCTGGTATGTACCATTTCGAACTCCAGACCCTCCTGCAGCTCCTGTAGCAGTAGCAAGTCTAGCAGTAGCAGCCCAGTAGGCAGCAGCATAGCCTACCATTTCTCGTTCTTTCTCTAGTGCCCTAGCTATACTATCCTCTATATACTTTTGGATAGCAGCTGGTGTCATAGCTGGTGGAGCTTTCTTCGGCGCCACAACTCTTCAAAATAAGAGGAAAAATGAGACGTAGCAAAGTCCTATGTTAAAAAAAAATAACGCTCTAAGGAGATGTGATAGGAGGTAATAAGTTTGAGGTTATTTTTCAAAATGTGTTAGGAATTAGAAATTCCAGGTATTAAAGAGTCGGTCACCTCAAGTATATGTAATCGTTAGAAAGCTCGTAGTCGTAGTTATTGTAAGATAAATAGTATTTAGGTAAGTAACACCGTGGAGGACTGACGGGTCTTTACCCACTGTATGCCTGATCCACAGCCTGATGTGTGGCGATTTATGTAAGACTATAAATACTCTCTACCTTCCAAGGTAGAGAGTTGGAGCTCATAATAAGAATTTTCTTTCTCTCACTAAAGTTCCCTAAACCTCTAACTTTCTCTCTCTAGAATTCTACTTATACGCCACCTTGTTGTTATGGTTTGATGTGTATGTGAAAACTTATATCCAACAATTGGTATCAAGAGCCATGGTTAGATCATATCTTGCACATCTTTGGATTTCTAGTGGTTTTTAGGTGGTTTTTGAGTTTGAAAAAGTTTAGTGGTTTTTTGCATCATTTGGGTGATTTCTAGTGTTAAAGTTTGGATTTTGATAGTACTTTTATGTTTAGAATCATCACAAGTGTTTAGGTTTTGATTTGGTAAGCTTGAATCATCGTGGTTGGGTAGTTTTTGGATTGAAAAGTGATGTTTTTGTGGTTTTCTTGCTAGCGACTTGACATTCGGACTTCATTCTTCATAGCGACTTGCTTTGCAATATTCGTGGCGAGTTTTTGGAGCTAGCGACTTAGATCTAGCGATTAACAGTACAAGTAGTGGACTCTCCACTACGGGTAGCGACTTGGTGGTAGCGACTTGGTCTGTAGCGAGTTGCTCTTTAGCGACTTGTATCTTTAGCGACTTGAGTAGCGAATTGCTGCCAAAATTTTGCTAGCGACTTGAGGCTTAGCGAGTTACTACTTAGCGACTTGCATTTGTTTAGCGACTTGGGACTCTAGCGATTTAGTGGTGTAGCGAATTAGGTGTTAGCGACTTGATGCATTATCTTCTAGCGACTTGGGTGATTGTTTACGGTTTTCTCTTGATTTAGTAAAATCCCATGAAAGAATCTATTTCCTGGTTTAATCATAGAGTTATAAAATCCCGTATAATCTGTTAACATGTCTACCAACGTTCCTACTATCATCTCCACTGTTGGAGAGGATGTTCAAGCGGTGGCTCGATACTCGTCCACCCATGCTTGACAGAACTGACTACGATTCTTGGGCTCAACGAATCAGATTGTACTGCCTTGGAAAGGAAAATGGTGTCAACATTCTCAAATCCATTGATGAAGGACCATATCGAGTTGAGACGACTAGAGACATACTTGATACTAATGAAGATGGAACTCCTATTTACGGAATGGACAGACCTAAAATGTATGATGAGCTTGATGATAAGGAGAAAAAGAGATTCGATGCAGATATCAGGGCTTCTAACATTGTTCTTCAAGGTCTTCCTAAAGACATCTACAAGCTGATCAATCACAACACCGATGCAAAGGCAGTTTGGGATAATGTCAAGATGCTTCTCTCAGGTTCAGAATTAACTATGGAAGACAGAGAATCACAACTCTATGACGAATTTGAACACTTCAAGATGAAGCCAGATGAGAGTGTCTATGAGTACTATGTGAGATTTCATAAGTTGGTGAATGACATGAGGAACATCAGAATGACTATGCCTAACATTCAGATGAACTCAAAATTTGTGAACAACATGAATCCCGAATGGCACAAGTTTGTCACCTCCGTGAAGCTCACTAAAGGATTGAAGAATACAAACTATGAGCAACTCTATGCCTTCCTCCTTCCGAATGAGAGACATGCTATGTTTGAAAAATTGATTCTCAATCAGTTCAAAACCAACCAAGGAGAGACAAGCTCGTCTAATGACTCAACTGCCTTCTACTCAAACATCGGAATCACAACCAAAGCTTCACAAGTCATACCCTTGGGTAATGGTAATCACAAACTCATTCCTGATCCTATGTTCAAACAAGCCGATGCTGATGCACACGTGGGTAACTTCATTAATCAACTAGCTCTTCTGATTAGTCAAAACATGAATTCTCTCCCACATACCAACAACAACCTCGAGCGACATCTAACCCACACAATCAAGCTACTGTTAAAGATGGAAGGATCGTGGTGCAACCAGTTCAGGAAAGACAGTATGATCAGGGAAGAGGTGGAGCTGGTAGAGGTTATGTTGGCATCCGGAATCGAGGAAGGAATGGTAACCAAGGTCAAGCTAAGCCCATCAAATGTTATAACTGTGGTGGTGAGGGACACATTGCAAGGAACCGCACATCTCCAAAGCGTCCACAGAATGCTGATTACTTCAGAGATAAGATGCTGCTGGTACAAGCTCAAGACAATGGTGCTGCTTTGGATGAAGAGGAATTGCTGTTTCTAGCTGAGGGCAATGCCAAGACCTATGATGCAGATGTGGATGAGCAAACTATTCATGAGATAGGTCACAATCATCAGAATGCCTTTCAAGTCACTGATTGTGATGCATACGACTCCGATGTGGATGATGGACCTACGGCACACACAATTTTTATGGCTAGCATTTCTCCAATGGTTTCTCCCAAGGTCTCTTCTTCACCACAAGCTGGCCCTTCCAAAGACAAACTCATCTCAGAGGTACTAAAACTATACGATGATGTTGATGTGCAAAAGATGCATGACAAAGTACTATCAACTGAAACTATTGAATCAAATATTGAAAATATGGGTAATATCAATATTGTCCCATATGATCAATATGTGAAACAAAGTGAAAGTGAGATTGTGCCAAGTGATGCATCCTGCATCAACAATGACTATGTTTTTGATGAATACATGCATGTGCCCTCGATGACTCGTAATTTCGAACTAAATGCCTATAAAGAGCGTGTTGCTATTTATGAACAACGTGCAAAATTTGAGTTGACCACTCGTGAGCAGGAAATGGATGACCAAGTGCGTACAATCATTAGAAAAAGTAATTTTAGAGAAGAAGTATTGAAACAAGAATTAAATTCCTTGCAAGAAAAACTTTCTAAAACAGCTAAGCAAAAACAAGAACTTCAAGAAAATGTGAAAATGCTTAAGCAAGAATTTAATGCAAAGGAATCAAAACTCTTGAGAGACTTTTCTAATCCGAAAACTTTGAAAAACAAACTTGAAAACAAGTTGTACATACAAGGAAACACCATTCAGACTGCTCACATGGTCACTAAACATAGAGTTCTAAGCGATAAGCATAGTGTTCCCATTATAGATAAACCCAACCATGAGTACGGAAAGATAGCAAAAGAAGCTCAAAGTGTGATCTATGATGGCAATGAGATTCTTAAACCTAGACAGAAACCTTGTTGCGTTGAGTGCACGAGGAGGATGATAAGAAATAGATGAAATCACTAGGGAAAAGATGAATAAGAAACTAAATGATCCTAAATGCAAAGAGAAAAAAGTAATTATCACTCCTCATGACTACAAGAAGGAAAACTGGATTTCCTTGAACATGTTTAAGCCTCAGACATTGTTGACTCCCGAACAAGTCTTCTGGAAAATGGATTTAGATAAGCAGAAAGCAGTAAATATTGTTGAAACAAATCCTCCCCTTTGGAAAATGCCTAGAGCGACTGTGTATCCTCCTAATACACCAATGCATCTTGTTCCTAGAACAATTGCCACTAAAAGCAAGACCTTAATTAGCCAATATGTTATATTTCAACTATTTGTTGATTTTGAGAAAACTTGCAAGAAAAGGATCACACCCACTGGTATAACTGAAGGAGAAAGGGGTTTTGAGCAAATGAAAGAATGTTATTTAACTGAGGTCATGCCTTTCTTTAAACTTCTAAAAGATCACTTTGAGAGTCTTAAAAAGGGGATAGAAACTGATATTAAGGGAATGGAAAAGGAATTTGATGCAATGATAGTTGAAGTTAGTGACTATGAGCGTGCACTAAAATATAATGAGATTGAGAGGAAGAACTTGCATACATTAAATGAAACTCTTATTACTGAATGTGTTGCTCAAGATATGTTTTTTTTTGCTTCAAATTGCTCTATTAATGCTTCCAAATTTCATGAACTATCTGTTGCCATGAAAGTCTCCCATGATCGTGTCATTGAGCTTGAAAAAACTAATTCTAAACTAAACGAGAAAATTGAACTGGATGATCACGACAATTTGGTTAAACATTTTTCTAAACTAGAAGTTGAGCATTTTAATTTACAACTAAAATATCAACATCTTAAAGAAAATGTCAAAACTTCAAATATCAAGACATCCTCGGATGCTCCGAGTTTGATGCATTTTCAAATTAACAAACGTGATGAACAGATTCAAGCTCATGCAACACGATCAGAAAGTTGAAAGCCCAAATCTCTCAATTAAAGGGTCAAACGAACAATATGACAGCCAAATGCCTCCTCCTTTAGATTCTCGAATTCTCAAACTGTTTCATCTTCAAAACTTAGTAAATGCTTTACAAAAGGAAAACGAAAGTTTTCTAGAAGAAAATGAAAAAGTTAAACGACATTTCAAAGAGTTATATGATTCAATAAAAGTCACTCGTGACAAAAACAACGAACAAATAGCTTCTTTACAAAAGGAAATTGAGAATCGAAGAAGTCGTAAAAGGAAAATGCCAATGACCAATAAGAATGTTGTCTCAAAGGTCACCCTTGTAATAAATATGCTTTGTCTGTTAAATATATTCCTCCTCATCTTAGGAATAATGAACATGCTTTTCAAACATACTTCTCACCTTAAGGATAGTCTAGAATGTCTCGTGAGATTGTTGAAGAGGATTTCTAGAAAAAACCTCTTGATAGTGAAATTGGACATGCTTGCTTATATGCCAAACGATCTCAAGAAATCTTAGAATGCTTGATCACAATATGCCCAAAGTCATTAGGTGATAGAGTTAATCCTTTGATGCCTTGTTCTCGATGCCTAATGCCAAGTATGAAATGCATTCGATATGCCCAATGTTTTGAAATGTGAACCTAATGTGCCTTTAAGTAGTTCAGATTCCAGATATGTTAATGCTAAGAAAGAGAACTCAAGTGTGCCTTCTAGAGTACAAATCTCAACCTCTAGTTTTAAGAAAGTGAACCTTAGTGCACCTCATGTAGTTCAGATCCTTGCACATCTAAACAGGGATGCAAAAGTAGATCAACCAACTAATGTTCCCATTCCCTCTACAAGAGTAATCAGTGACATTAAAGCGAGCAGGTCAAAGTCTCAAGACAATACAAGGAATGATAGGACCTTCAAGCTAAGAATGTGCATTGGAAGAGAGTAGAAGACCAATCTAGGAACTTTAAGCTTGAGTTGAATAAAACGAATCGTGTTGATTCAAGTATTAGCCTTAGGCGCATCTGTAATTAATTCAATTCCGATACTATTTGCAAACCTTGTAATGATGTCTGCTTGAATTCTGTTTCTAATCATGAATGTGGTGTGAATGTTTTGTCTAATGATGTCAAATTGTCCGTTAAAATTGTTAATGCTAAAATTCATGCTAAGAAGGCTAAAAGGCAAAAACGAAAGATTGTTAGAAAATAGTGGAAACCCACAGGAAGAACATTTATAAAGATAGGTTATTATTGAATACCTTTTGGTCATAAGACTAATCGATAATGCCCACTAGAAAATGGATGCCTACCGGTAGAACTATTCCCTTAAGAAGTGAACATACTTTGAATAGGTCAAATACTGCATAATCATTGCATCTATTCCCAATGATTCCATTGCTCACTTTCTGATATGGATGTTTATTTCGATGTGGGTGTTCCATCCATTGTAACTAACCATATGGAACCCATTCTTGCATGGGGATCCCAATTATCCGCTTATCCATTCTTGTCTCGTGTTCAAGCTGCAGATCGTTCAAATCGCTCGTGGTACCGGACTCAGGCTGTTCCAAGCATATGACTGGAGACCGGTCACGGCTCATGAACTTCGTGAGCAAATTCATCGGGACTGTTAGATTCGGTAATGATCATTTCGGTGCAATTATGGGTTATGGAGATTATGTTGTTGGTGATAGTGTTATCTCTAGAGTATACTATGTGGAAGGTCTTGGTCATAATCTGTTCTCTGTTGGTCAATTATGTGATTCTGATCTAGAAGTAGCCTTCAGAAAACATACCTGCTTTGTTAGAGAACTTAATGGTAAGGAACTTTTAAAAGGAACTCGTGGTTCAAATCTTTACACCATCTCTATCGATGATATGATGAAGTCTTCTCCAATTTGCTTGTTGTCAAAGGCTTCAAAACAAAGTCATGGTTATGGCATCGTCGTCTCAATCACTTGAACTTCGGCACTATCAATGATCTTTCCGAAAGGACTTAGTTGTAGGTTTACCTAGACTAAAGTATGAAAAGGATCATCTTTGTTCAGCATGTCAATTGGGAAAAAGCAAAAAGTATGCCCATAAATCCAAACCTACTAACTCAATTACGAAGTTCTTCATACAATTCATATGGATTTATGTGGACCAATGAGAGAGCAGAATATCTTTGGGAAGAAATATGTGTTAGTTGTGGTTGATGATTACTCTAGATTCACCTGGGTCAAGTTCTTAAGGACAAAGGATGAAACTCCGGATATCATCATCAAACTCATCAAACAGCTGCAGGTTTGACTTAACAAAACCGTCAGAATTATCCGAACAGACAATGGAACTGAGTTTGTTAACAAACAACTTAGTGAATTTTATGAAAGCATTAGAATCAGCCATCAAAGAAGTGTTCCACGAACTCCTCAACAGAACGGTGTAGTTGAAAGATGAAATCGAACTCTTGTAGAAGCCGCTAGAACAATGTTGATTTACTCAAAGGTTCCAATGTTTCTCTAGGCTGAAGCTATTGCCACTGCATGCTACACACAAAATCGTTCCTGATTCACACCTGCTCATGGAAAAACTCCATATGAACTTGTCCACAATAGAAAACCTAATCTCTCTTTCCTTCGTGTGTTTGGTGCATTGTGTTATCCAACTAATGAGGGTCAAGACTTAGGCAAACTTAGAGCTAAAGCAGACATTGGAGTATTTGTAGGGTATGCACCAAACAAAAGGGATACCGAATCTACAACAAAAGAACCCGAAATATCATGGAAACAATTCCTGTTACGTTTGATGAGTCGACGGTCAAATGGCTCCGGACTCCAGCTCAAGACCGCACTTCAAAACAGTCCCATTGGTTCATCCCTTGTTCCAAACTCTTCTCAAGAAACTCCATATGTACCTCCATCCGAAGATGATTTAAAGAAATTGTTTGATCCTATGTTTGATGAACTGTATGATTCAAGTACTAATGAGGTGTTGATCCCTACAATAGAGGATGCTCATATTCCCGTGAATGAAGTCAATCCCTCAGTCTCAATATCTTTAAGTCAAGAAGCACCCGCCGATCCTTCGATCTCATCAACAAATCATCATTCTTCAAATGTACATCATGGAAATGTTTCTGGCATCAATGATGAAGTTAATCCCTTTGCTGCTCATGAAGATGCTCCATTTGAAAACATATTTGCTCTGAATCATCATCGAACCATCTTCTTCGAGAGACATCGACTCGCTACCTCGTCCCTCAACAACTGCCACATGAACACCTCAGAAAATGGACTCACGATCATCCATTAGACAACATCATTGGAAATCCCTCTCGCCCTGTATCAACCCGGAAACAACTTGCAACCGATGCCTTATGGTGCTTCTTCAACTCCGCACTATCTAAGATCGAACCAAAAGATGTTAAAACCGCCATGAATGAAGATAGTTGGTTCAATGCCATGCAAGATGAAATTCATGAGTTTGATCGACTTGATGTATGGGAGTTAGTACCTGCTCCAGATTGTGCTATGATTATTGCTCTTAAATGGATCTTCAAAGTGAAACTTGATGAGCATGGTGATGTGTTGAAGAACAAGGCTCGATTAGTTGCTAAAGGATACCGTCAAGAGGAGGGTATTGACTTTGAAGAATCTTTTGCTCCAGTTGCTCGAATCGAGGCAATCTGAATCTTTCTGGCTAATGCGCTAGTAAGAACATGGTAGTCTATCGGATGGATGTGAAGACGGCGTTTCTGAACGGAGATCTTAAAGAAGTCGTCTACGTCGCCAACCCTGAAGGATTTGTGAATCAAGAGCATCCTACTCACGTTTATCGTTTGAAGAAGGCTCTTTACGGTTTAAAGCAAGCTCCAAGGGCATGGTATGATACACTGTCAAAGTTTCTACTATCAACCGGATTCAAGAAAGGAGCGATTGATCCTACATTGTTCACCGGGAAGTCGTGCAAACATTTAATTCATGTTCAAATTTATGTTGATGATATTATTTTTGCCTCGACTTACCCAATGGAATGTGATCGTTTTCAAATGAAATGAGTTCAAAATTTCAAATGTCAATGATGGGACAAATGTCATTTTTCTTGGGATTACAAATTTCACAAAGTCCCGGAGGCATTTTCATAAATCAATCTAAATATGCAACAGAGATCTTAAAGAAATTTGGATTTGATTCAAGTGACCCTGTTGACACCCCATGATTGATCGAACCAAACTAGATGAGGACCACTCAGGGATCATGATTGACCAAAAGAAATATCATAGTATGATTGGATCCTTGATGTACCTCACAGCTAGTAGACCAGACATCTTGTTTGTTTGCATGTGTGCTAGATACCGTGCTAAGCCTACTAAAAGCACCTTGAAGCGGTTAAACGGGTCTTTCGGTATCTCCAAGGAACCATCAATATGGGACTTTGGTACCGAAGGACACCGGTATGTCACTAACAGCCTATGCAGATGCCGATCATGCAGGTTGTCAAGATACTCGTCGAAGTACATCTGGAGGTGCTCAGCTTTTGGGTGATAAGCTTGTGAGTTGGTCTTCAAAGAAGCAAATGAGTACTTCTATTTCCTCTACAGAGGTTGAATACATAGCCATGTCATCTTGTTGTGCTCAAATCTTATGGATGAGATCTCAATTATCTTACTATGGCTTTGAATTCAACAAAATCCTCTCATTGTGATAATAAAAGTGCTATTGCTCTCTCATGCAACAACGTTCAACACTCAAGAGCAAAGCATATCGACATTCGACATCATTTCATCAGGGAACAAGTGGAAAAAGGTGTGGTGGAATTATATTTTGTGAGGTCGAATATCGTTAGCGACATCTTCACCAAAGCTCTTCCAAGAGAACGTTTGAGTTTATTCTTCCACGCCTTGGCTTGAAAAGCCTTCAACCAGAAACACTCAAACGTCTTGAGGAGGAAGACGAGGAGTAAAGGTCTATCTTCATCTATCTCTTGTATATATCTATTCGAAAAATCAAAATACAAAATTATAAAATCCTCAAAAATCAAATAGAAAAATATAAAACTTTCAAAATCCATAAAAATTTGAAAATTCGAAAAATCTTCAAAAAATATTGTCTTTTTGTCATGTTTTTCTCAATTCGATAATATCTACGGTCTTGATGCTGTCATTCAAAGAATGACACGGGACTTTAGATGTTGTTCGAATTAAAAAAAAAAAAAAAAAAAATATTTTTGGGAGAAAGAGAAACAATGGTTTATTGTCATTTTCAGGTAATAACCCGGTTTTTAAAAGAAAGAACAGAGCCATACTTTATCATGTTTTCAAAATTCCATGCTCTGATTTTATAAACATTTATCTCTTGAAAACTAAATGCTTTGAAAAATAACTCGGTCTCTATTTTTGATAATCATCGGGACTTATTTGTCAAAATCTCTATCTCAATCAACAACCTATGTCATTGATTGAGGGGGAGAATGATTTCAATTAAATTAAAAGTTATTTGGCATTAAATTGTTTTCAAAAGATGTACATGCATGTTTTATCAATGGAGTTTAAAGTCTTAACATCCGATCCTTATCGGCTTAAAACGCTTTCATAATCAAGTCACAATTCTCCTTAAAAGCTTTCAAAATCAATTTAAATCTATAAGAGATCACAAATCTCAAATGATTTGATAATTGTGATCGGGGTAGAATTTGTGATTTAAATTGATTTAAATTGATAATTGGTAAATGGTTTTATAAGGATGTACAAGCCTCCTTCCCACATGTGACAAACGATTTCAAATTTTCCATGCACATGTTGAGGGGAGCATCTATCTTAAACCTATGATTTGAAACGTGATCATTTATCTCCATGTGCAGGTTCCCTCTAGTATGTGCAAAACTCTTTTCAAACCTCGAGGCACATATTGAGGGGAGCAAAATCATGAAAACCTCATCCTTTCCCAAAATGCTTTATCTACTTGATTTGATTAAGGAAGTGATGTTGATATCTTTTAGAAAATGGTAATCAAAGAAGTTAATTCTTCCTCTTGCCTCCATGTGCAAAACGATTTCAAACATTTGATGCACATGTTGAGGGGAGCACTTATTCTAAAAATATCAAAAACAATTCAGGTACAAAATGCTTTGATAATATATCACAAGTATCCGGATTGATTTTCAAATGGTTTTCAATTGGTTCCAATGGCCGATGAACAATACCAAATAGACCGACCAACTTTACTTTATGTATGGTGATATAAGGATGATAAGGTTAGGTATTTTTTTTCCCATGATCCGCCGAGAACGGAGGGATCTACCTGTGGACTATCCACTAGTTAGTGAAGAGTTCTTAGGTATGATGATAAAAGGAGAAAAATGAGATATGGGAAGAGTGACTGAGACGAGCTAGTACTGGAATAAACCCAACAAGGTTCTAGCTATGAAGTCTCTAAGCAAGGGGTTGAAGAATTAAAAGAATTGAATGAGAAAAGGGTGAAAACAAATAGCCCTCCATTTATTCAACCTTAGGCGTAAACCGGTTCAATTCATATGCTACTGATGGTAACATCGGTATTGAAGACAAGACGTCATGGACCCAAAGGACGACTACACTTCAACTTTCCAAACCACTCAAATTCCTCTTAAAAGGACTTGTTTCATTCTCACGGGGAACCCACATTATCTATCGACTTTCTCTTAGAGATTGTTGATATTGAAGAAGGAGACCCTCTCCCTAGTCTCCGACATAGGATCCAAATATGCACAAATTGAGTCTAGAGCCACGAGATCATCAATAAATCTCATTAGGACACTTTCAATGAAGACTCTCTGCTTCACACAATGTGGAAAGAGAGATTATATCTTGAGTCCTACGCACTATCCTTGTGGTATTGCCGAACATCTCGAGTGATGTGTTATCATATTCACAATGAAGATGGAAAGCCTTCTGAGCCAACATCAAACAAGCTCCTGGTAGGTGGCATGTGAGATCTATTATATAGATCAACCATGTGACAACCGAACAGAAACAATGGGGCGATTCAAGTCTTGAATCAATCCTCGGTTCAGTTATGGATTGACGGATACCTTTGAAAAACCGGTCTTTGTGCTTTAAAACTCTTTTCTTTAGCACATCGACCGTGTACTAATTTTTCAAATCAAAAGGTGTTTTATGATTGATAATTGATTTTCATTAAAACCTTCGTTGTATTGCAAAAACAATTTCTATTGAGCAATACACGATTGTTTTTCAAATCTCTTTTCATCAATCAGTGAATCTTAATTCGCCGGTTCACTCAATTCGTGTTGTCTTCTTTGAGATGTTCGGTTTGAGAACGCTAGAGCAGTACCGAAACCCTGTCAAAGAAATTCTTCGAATTATACCGATCACAGGCGATATGTACCGATCAACGGGAACCGTGGGCCGTGTACTCAATTCAACGAAAGTGATCAAAGACACTTTCGCGGCGATTTATTGCTAACTGCTGTTGTATGCATGTACGCCCGACGCGTTTGCGGTACCGATCGTAATGAAGTGGTCAATCCATAGCCGCATGCTCACTTAACACATTCATCTCAAAAGAAATCATGATAAGTGCATCAATGACTCGATATTTTCTCCATGCTTTTGCTACGCGCCGCCAATATCATGAATCAACGAAGCTTCCGCTACTCGATGAGAAGATATCATGATCCGAATGTGAGCATGTCGGTCCTAAAGTCACAACATCACATAATACCAACACCACAAGGATGTCTCGAGATTTTTGATAGCCGATGATCTCAAAAGTCGGCTCAAAATTATTATCACGTGGATCAGTAAAAGACCTCCACTTGGATTAACCAAACATGCAATGAGAAGAATCAATGACTACAAGCTTCAAGCAAAGCACTACATCAAGAATGCAAGAACAATTGTTAATGTAATATCTGTTTGTATTCAATGTAATTTTAGTATATGATTGAGGTGACCTCCCTTAGGGGGAGATTGTTAGGAATTAGAAATTCCGGTTATTAAAGAGTCGGTCACCTCAAGTATATGTAATCGTTAGAAAGCTCAGAGTCGTAGTTATTGTAAGTTAAATAGTATTTAGGTAAGTAACACCGTGGAGGACGGACGAGTCTTTACCCACTGTATGCCTGATCCGCAGCCCGATGTGTGGCGATTTATGTAAGACTATAAATACTCTCTACCTTCCAAGGTATAGAGTTGGAGCTCATAATAAGAATTTTCTTTCTCTCACTAAAGTTCCCTAAACCTCTAACTTTCTCTCTCTAGAATTCTACTTATACGCCACCTTGTTGTTATGGTTTGATGTGTATGTGAAAACTTATATCCAACAAAATGAGTGTCGGTTTAGTGTGTGAATAGCGTGTAACTCGACATGTTAGTGGTGATCAAAGGAGTGAGAGTGACTTCGCCCTACTTAAAGGTTTTGTCTCGGCATTCGACGTTATCCGTAATGAGTCAACTGATGTTAAAATTGTGATAAGGAATGACAAGGCATTCTCCATGTTAGAATCTGAAGAAGTGATAATGGAATGGGTATTTGAAGGCATCCATGTGACAATCGATTTGAAATGAAAGTAAATAACTCGAAAAATGTACGTATAAACCGCATGTAAAGTGAATATGCACTATGATGAAATGATGAGATGCTATGATGATGTAGTTATAGTCTAGGTCAATGATGCAACCTAGTTCTCTATAATCAAGCTCGATGCCAATCACACACCCCAAATTACCTGCTTTGCAAATGAATGGAATTCGGGATTGACTGTCATAGCATCACAATCACAGTTATATTGAACGACCTAAAGTGTTGTTTGGAAAATACATCGCTTGATTTAATAAAATAATCAGAGTTTACAAAGTATAGGTCCCAAATGAAAATCAACTTGTGCGGAAATAAGTTTGGTACAATTCAAACGATGTTTTAAAGTGCATAAATCCCATGAGAGACGCGTTGTCACCACGACTCTATGATAAGTCCTTATGTATGCCATGATGTGTATGTTTTAGATACCGAAAATACATTGCTAAAAGTGTCAACACAAAGGTTGAGTGAGTTCATAGAGTGTATGTAAATGTTTAATTTACACTACCACAAGTATAAATTATGTATGACAAATATGTGACAAAAATGGTACAATTGCTTAAGCACATGACATCAAGCTTGACCTGATGTTCGCCTAACGAGTGTTTTGCCAAACAACTCAAATAATGATAATGAAATGAAATGCATCCGTTTGACCAGTTGGGACCACCAACCCGGATGGAGGAGTCACCCTTAATAGATCTATCCACTCACCCCCGCTTCTTTCGAATTAATGGTTCATGTTTATGAAATGGGGACATTTAACTGGCAATGAGGTAACTTAAGCAATGTAATGAATTTGATATACTTGGTATCGTAATAAAATGATGTGCAATGTATTCTCCCCCGTAGGTTTGAAATAATGTATAAACTTGAATAAATCGGGGCTATGAAAACTCACCTGTTGTAATGATTATGATGACAAAAGTGGATACACTGAAATGAGGCGCAACCTCTAACCGTGACCTATTATGAATGATATGTTCTATAATAAGTTATGATGTAATGTTATGCATGCAATTCGTATGATATCTATACCACTTGTGAAATTTTGAAAATAATACTTATCGTCGAAAAATAATCTTTTAACGTCTTGACAATTCATAAATTACTTTATAAGTATATACGTTGAAATGATATCCTACGATAGTTATTTAATGATTTATTATGAAATTATAACTTTTCGTCGTAAAATAATGTCATTGAAAATTTCATGAAAGTGACTAAATAGCCTCGAAAAGCTAGTCGTAAAATGGTGCATGTCGAGTGTTAGGAAACAAACTCAACGGTTTTGGGAAGGTTGTATCATTATCTCAAAGTTTTAGCATTTAAGTTTTCATCCTAGAGGTCTCGATCATGGAGAAAAATATAGGTAAAGTATGGTACTTGTGTCCAAAATATTGTTTAAGGGTGGTTTTCGGCAAAGTTTAAGTGACCTTATTTTATTCGTTACAATTCGCTTGACTAACGGTTGGACATTTTGGAAAATAGGCTAGGCTTAACTTACTTTTAATTGAAGACATCATTTTGTAAAAAGTACTACATCCATGTTCAAAACGACCCTCAACATGGTCATTTGTGGCCGTAATGTTTGTCTAATAGAAATATATTAATTTTGCTTATATAATATAGTTACGGCAACTTTATGTAAACGCGTGTAATTTAATCGTTACAAGTCCGTTTTCTACGTTTTATATGTCCTTAGCTTCGTATCAAAGTATACTAACATATTTTTGATAAGTCGACACAATTTATAATGCTTAAGCCTCATTTATGACTCGTAAAAAGAAGAAGTAATATGCTGAATTTTCTGATTTTTATAGTTTTCGTCGTCAAACTTGAAAAATTCATATCTTCTTCGTTATAACTCCGTTTTAACCCGCTCAAGCTTACCACGCTGTTTTAAAGTATATTTTCCAAATATCTAGCCCAAAATTTTTTATCTACTGTCGAGAATTCCAGAATTTAAAAATAAGATGAGACCTCTAAATAAAGTTGTCGAAATGAGTTTTCTCGCGCAAAACCTATTCTAACCAATTCAAAACAACGCCGAAGGTATTCTAATCCCACCATACACCTTCTTAGGGTGTGATGGGTTCCTAGACATCACCAAAAGTGATATGTTTCAAGGAGTAATTATAGGATGATGAGTATATATTTATAACACTTAAAAACAATAAAAAGTGGTATAGACACCAATATGACTTGCATGTTTTTCTCAAATATGATGAAATGAACATAATATGAATACCCTAGGTTTTTATTTCAAAACCTTGCTTAAGAGTATGCTATGATTGTGAAAATATGTAACACCCCAACCCGACAAGCGTAAAGATATTACAATACGGTTTCATATCAGAACCTTAAATAATATACAATAGCGTAAGCCTTTACAAAATAATCAAAAGAAAACATAAATAACTTAATAATCAAAATAAATCCAAGATCTCTATAGTCAAAACTTGCTCTCAGTTCTACTCTCAACCCAGATCAGCTATCCCATAAGCTCATCTTGAATGCTTAAAACCCGCCGCAGGAAAAGAAAATGCGGCAGAGCTTACGAAGCCCAAAGGAACAGATATAACGAAACAAAAACTAAACAAAACAAAGATACGAATAACGAAATCACAACGGAATGAGAATGACGAATCATTGAGGATTCTGCGGAAACGCAATAATACAGAAATCCAGAAGAACAAATAGAAATCAAGAACAAACACATAGCATATTGATGGCACATACTCAAACACATCAGAATAACCAGACATTCAATACATCCAGATAGTAGAGTTCATATAAGCCAAACGGAATGTCTAAAGGCTAACGGAAACATTTTCTAGAAAATAAACATGGCATTCATACAAATTAATTTATCTACATTTAACACACTTAATTCAATATTGTAGCAGCGGAAATAGCAGTCATATCATGGTAGTCACACATACAGATAGAAAACACAGTAGACAAACTATAACTAAATAGACAAAGACATAACATAGCCATTAGGAATTATCAGAACAGATATCATAAGCCAAACCAGTTCTCAGATCGAATCTTAACATCAGCAGAATTTTAACATGGCAGGTCACATATGCAGATAGATACCCTAACGTATAGGCAAAGTTCACCAGATTAACTGAACAATCATACTTATCAACCTTCAGGATGCTTATTTTCACACTAGCACATTCATCTTACAGATAAACGAATTCACATAACGATAAACTAACATAACATCAGATGACAGCATGTGAATCATATTTAAACATGTTAATCATAACCTAGCATAACAGACGGTAGTCACATAAACATACAAAAGCATAAACACAGATAATAACATATAATAAGCCTAGCCCATAATCATAAACACTTGAACATACTGAATCATACTCAGAATACTTAACATAGAAATAACAGATAAAGATTTAGTTAACTACCACGAGCCCGTAACATATCATATCGAGATATCTTTCTTCTTCAAGGTAACCTCATAAACTAATTGGAGTAGCTAGCCTCCGAATTTTGTGAAGACGCGATTGCACACCGACATCATTCACCGCACAAATCATATCGGATAACGTGATCGGATCTAGGATGCATCCATACCCCCAGACGGATAGTGGCCATACTATCAATAAACAAATAACGGAAAGTGGACGTGGCGTAACATCACTCTATCGCCCTAGAGTCATGTCGAGGTGCATCATCGACACGGACATGGAACCCCATGACTAGTGAAATATTGGCTCGGGTGTCAAACTAACTTAGGTCAAATAGATTGTCATAAATGATGTGATCATAATTCATCATAAAGGTCAAACAGATTTACAAATCGAAGTTTTCATATCATAAGTTCAAATCAGATGTTTCATGCTTCAATAAACAGAGATTTTATAAGCAACGGATCAAACAAATCGAAAGGGTTCATATCAAATGTCAAATCAAAGGTTCATATCATACACATATCATAATGCTCATAATCGAGGTTCATAATCGATGTTCATAATCGAAGTTCATAATCGAAATTCATACTCAAACATAGCAAGGTTCAACAAACGTAAGTTCGCATAAACAGAGATTCACATAAACGTAAGAGAATCATAGCAATGGCATAAGGAATCCTAATAAGCATAAGGAAATGACAAGAAAAGGAGATCATGAGAAAATATTTACTAAAAAGGTCTAATATCTCGTACCTTAATGCAAATGAGGGAAAAGCAAATGAATGAACGAACACGAAGATACGACGCCACGTCTTCTTCAATGAATCTACATGGATTACGATTCGTATAATACTTATTAGCTCCTTTTATAAGCTTCTTATGCCTTTGTAAGTGTGTTACTTATTGATATCATGTTTTATCTTTCATTTTCTTAAACTCATATTTGGACCAGACTTTAACGATTTTTATAAAATACTTACTTAGCTCAAATGAAATCAAGCAAAATCCCAGGGGTTCCCATATGAGTTAAGAGACTCTACAAAAATTGTTGGGTTCTATTTCCATGCTAAATGGCCTACGGAAAATCATAAGTCCAGACCGGTCTAGAACTCACCCAGATTTACACACACCGAAAGTATGGCCCCAACAAACACACTTACCCTACTCAACACATCAAACCAAAAGCTACAGGTGTCACACCATATATAAACATCGTATCCACCAAAGGAAAAGTTCCAGAACCTCATAGATTAAATACTAAAAATCATTTACTACATCATAAATTTCAACTCAGCAATTCAGATTCAGACACCCTAACTCCAAAAATATAAAAATCATACTTCCACGTTTGCAAATGATACAAGAATTATTTTTCCAGAAAGCTATTTCAAAGTACTACAATTTAGGCTCAAGAATCACCCAAAAACATGCAAGTATCATCAGATAACACCTAGATGAATCCAACTTAAATTTCGGACCGTTTTCTCAGCTTTGACACTTGATCTTGTAAAATTCAAAAATACGACTTAGACAACTCCATATTCGACCAAACCACTTGGAAAACTTAACTAAGACATAAAATAAACTTTTTCAACAAAAACCCAGATTATTGCACTTGTAAAATTCGATCTATCACACACACAAGTTCGACATATGATGCTGTCCAGTTTTAAGGTTTATTAAAACCAATATAAGCACATGTTTAACCTACCCAAACGCACCCATGACCCATGAAAGCCATATGACCTGTATTAATAGCATCCTAACCTTTCATATGTTCCGCCTTTCAACTTTCTACACACCCATTATAATATTTAATGAACCAAACAACCGATACCTCACATAAATTATAAACATCCATAAAATAACGACTTAGGGTTTCTCATTATAGGCGACCCAAATTGATGTGTCTTAATTTCGATACTAGGGCTTATATTAAAGTACCATGGTCGTTTATAGTTTTACACACGACTCATGTTTCATTCATATGGCTCGGTTTAATCATGTGTTCCGTTAACATGCTTAAATGTTTTAAACGTTTGCATGTAAGTAATAATTGAGACGAAGGAAGCGTTGTTATACCTTGGCTAGTGCTCGGCTCAAACACACACGAACACAAAGGGATGGCAGCCGGTCGATCAGAAAAAGAAAAGAGAAGCTGGAACTTTTATGTGTGCCGTGACTTTGTATAACTAGGGTTTCAAAATTTGATGTTGTGTTTGTATATATACTACTCGATCGGTCCTAATGGGTGGGCTTTTTGGTGTGTGGATCGCTTGCAAGAAAAGAAAAGAACAAGGCCCGACCGGCCTAAAGGGGTCGGATCACAAACCAAACCGGACCCAAAGGGCTCAAGTGTATACTCGGCTTGCACCAAAATAAAAACGACCCAAAGCTCAAGTTGGGTATTCTGCTTACAAAAACAAACGAGGCCCAATGATTTCCATGCGTGACTTATATTTTTCGTCGTACCAAAAGTCGATCGTCTAATACGCGCGTTAGGTTTTTAAACATATATAAATTAGATTTTAATTTTCGTTTAATGTACGTTAATATATTTTACGTATTTTATAATTTTGATTTTAAAGGGTAAAATAGTCTTTAGTATTCGTTTTGAATTTTAGGGTTTTACAAAATAACTTGACTTGAAAAAAAATATGATCTTCTTGTGCTTCACCCTGATGGCCGGTTATGGAGTAAAATGGTGGAGAGTAGTTTTTATTTTTCACATTATGATGTATGTATGTATGTGTAGTTAATATAATATATTGTAAGTATTATATAGATAGATATTTGTATGGAAATGGTTGAGTCATCTATGGTTGTCGACCAAGATAAGTAGTAGAAAATTAGGATATATATATATATATATATATATATATATATATATATATATATATAAATATATATATATATATTTATTAAGTATGTAAATGTAATGTAAATGTATATTTGTATAAGCATAGTTAGTAATGTGTATATATTTAAGCATTTAGGGTAGCGTTAGCTAAAAATAAATTTTAACGGATCAAAATAAAATATATTGAAGTCATAAAAATTATAAAAATACATTCCTTGTAAAATTTGAGTGAAATAATAATTATCGTGGTAGTATTTACTTAAAACCGTCGTAATTATATAAATATAACAATTTATATACAAAATAAATTTAAAACACCGGGTAAACTCATAATATTATTTTTATAATCTTAATATGAGTATAAAATATATCGGGATAATTTTTGGAAGTATCGGATCAATTGTTCAAAATAATTAATTACTATACGCGTTTATTTAATAAAATTTTATGTTTAATGTAAAATGCAAAACCATGCATGAAGTAATATGATGATAATGATGCCAATGATATGTAGACTAAACCTAGTCTATATGAAATGTCCTTGATGATAAGTTCATGAATTCGCAGCTAAACCATTGGTTACGCTATTTGACACTCAATGAAACCTAGTTTACGATAAACGATGAAATAGTTAAGCATGAATAGTGATTTTTTTCGGGGAATGAATAGTGTTTCGTGAATAGTAAAATTTTGAAATACGTTCTCAGAATATTACTTCGACTCCAAAAATGATGAATAGTAAAATTTTGAATAGTAATCGATGAATAGTAAATTCCCGAGATGAATAGTAAATTTGAGAAATGACCTGAAATTGCGAGTTGTCACATTACTCAGATGACTATTTAGTTTTTCTTTTAAAGAAAGGTTGAGAATGTTGGAAACATTATGCTTCAACTTACTAAATGAGTTTCATGCATATCTGTTTTAATGTTTGGATAATTGGGATTGAAAGACAATTTTTACTTTATGATGAATAAAGATATTTGGTATTTGTTATTCATTTATATAATAATTGTTATCCTATATTTGCATGTTTAATCCTTGAATGATTTTATTCTTCTAAATATGTCCATTGTCGGTTAACAATATGGGAATATTGTTATGTAAGACAAATGTGAGTGTTGGTTATATTCTAACGAGAATGTGGATTGTTCCCGCCCAACTCATATGTATTCACTTGAGATGCATATTGGATTCCCCAACTTTCAAACATTTACTTTTGGATCCTTGTCATAAGTAATATATTGAAAATGGTTTGTCATAAGTAATATATCGAGAATGTGGATTGTTCCCGCCCAACTCATATGTATTCACTAGAGATGCATATTGGATTCCCCAACTTTCAAACATTTACTTTTGGATCCTTGTCATAAGTAATATATTGAAAATGGTTTGTTATCTTCATCCTTAGACTTGAGATACAAGCAGTTCTCGTTATGTGTGGATATCATTTTTGTAAGTATACGAAACGCTATCCTAATAGGGTAGTTATAAAGGCTATATTTTGGAGTGATGTGAAGCAACATCCACAACACTTGTAGTCAATAAAGGATTTGTTACTCCACTTGATATGTGCATAATGATACCATGGCGCCTTCTCATTTAAATCGATAACGTCACCGCCGGACATCCAAAGGGTAGTGCAAGATGATTCTTGATTACATTTGGTATATCTGAATTAATATCTATAACGAGATTCTAAATGGTTAAAATATATGGAATGATTTGAGATCCATAATCCATGGTTTAACGGTATCTATAACAAAGAATGATTAAAGGAAGACACTGAATGACCATGCTACTGAGAAACTTTTACGAAACTATTCTCTTAGACACTTTTAGTTAAAATGCGAGTGAGAGCGTTTGCTAGGCGTTTCCGTCATTAGTTTTGTGTGCCATTCGACACACCAACTCCCAAGTGGGAGCTGTTGGTTTGTGGGAGTTGTAAACACGACAAAGCAACTTAAAGTGTGTGAGCCTATGGGGGCACACACAATAAACACGAGTATACGTATAGAACGTATTTGATACTTGAATAATCATACCCGATATGCATGCAATCTTGACCCGATCACTGTTAAGACAAATGGGCTTGTTTAAGTTTCAAGTTGGGTCGAATGTGGAGTGCCTTGGGCCCTGGAGATCCACTAATCGGGCAGTAGAAGGGTGTGGGTTTTTGGTTGGGTTTTTGACTTGTCAATCAAGTCTAAGACTCAATCAAAAGTCGGTTAGCTTGGCTATATATATATATATATATATATATATATATATATATATATATATTTATATATATATATATATACACATCCCTTCCCCATCACATGTACGACATATCTATCCCTAAATCCAACCCTTAACTGATCCTACAATTCCTGCTAAAAACCTTGTCGAGTTGCATTAAGTCGTGTAAGGTTTGATGAGGTTTCTTGTTCCTAAACTTGCCACGAATACAAGTGTTTAGGTGTTGATCATTAGAGGTTTCTTGTTCCTGTATTCCATCAGAATTGCAGCAGCAAGTTGTTTGGGTTTTGCCTCTGGTCTTGGTTCACTTCTCGGACAAAACACAAGGGTGATATCGGACAAGTTTATCCGATATCGGGTATAAGAAAGAAATCAGGTTTTGGTTGTTTTCTCTTTCTCGTACAGAAGGAGTTTTTGAGCAGTAAGCAAGTATTGACTGGGCTGGTTTTCTTGTTTGAATTATTCAAGTGTTGGTCTATTGTTGATTGGTTAATTACGTTCTCGACTAGCTTTCTATATCGAACGTATACGGTTATCAAGTTTGTGTGTGATACTCATAGAGGTATATAATTTAGATACTTGGGGTTTTGTTTGGTTTTCTTGTTCGTATACTTGAGTTCAATAAGCCACGCAAGGTTAGGTTTCTATTTATCCATTTTATTCATTAATTTTTTATTATACGTGTTAACCTAATTGCGATTACTAGATCCATATCCGCTGCGTACTCGTAGAGGTTAATGGTTAACTTAGTTCTAAAATCCCAACAGTCAAGTTATTATAATAATCTTGTGGAACTTAATAAAATACGTTTTACTTATGTGATGTTACAATTTCTAACATCTGATCAATTGGCCCGTTAATGCCTTCACATCATGTGACTAATTGTATGTATAACTTTGGACATAATTTAAAGTTTTGTTGACCTAGTGTCGATGAAGTTTTCAACTTTTCATTGACAAATGCATGCCCAATCACTTGTTAAACAGAATGATACGATACGTGATTGATTTGCGTGTGAGAGCCCCTATTTTATAGCATCTTCTCATCCATTTTCAATTTGTTATCCGCTAACGATGTGGGACTAAAATTTTTTGCTCTTTTAGGTCCTATGTTTTAAACAAGGATATTAGAAAAATGTTTACTATAAAATATTCAAATTCATTTGCAAATTGCATCATTTTCGATTAAAATAGGGTATTGTAAAAAGAATTACTCGTTTAAGAATTTTACTTGTTAATCTTCCGTGTCATAATAAATGTTCACTTTCAAAATGAATAAAGTTTTAGAAAATCACACTAACTACGCTCTCTAATCTCTATCAATTAAATATCATCTTGACCACTAAAATCTTCTCTCATTAGCTGGAATACAAAATGAACACTTATTTTAAAACATTATAAAATAGTATTGTCGACACTTATCATGGGATGGAGTTGGTATAATGTAATTATAGCAAACTCATATTCAAATTTCTTTTATATTTTACGTAAAGAAATATGTAGAAAACGTTCTTGTGAATGCTTAAGAATTCAAGTCCTTAATAACCTCGATTACAAGTAACTATTGCTTAAGAGATAACTAGTAAGATACCTGTGCGGCGGGCACCCTATAGATATAATTTTCAGCGAGAAATTTTTTTTAGATTATACATTTTTGTGGCAAATGGCGATAATATTATTAGTTAATATGTACTCACTTATTATTTATTACGATAATAAATGTAACAAGGAAATGTAGTTATATATAGTTTTACACATCACGAATGAAACAAATTCATATAAAATCACAATGGTTCATGTGGTTATTTAGCAATACCAAACATCTGTGGCGGATACTGACATTGGTAATAGAGCATGCACCTGCGAAAAAATTTGAAGACACTATATAATTATTGTTAAACTATCAAAATTTTATTAAAACTACATATATTTTACACAACTAGCAGGGTACCCGCGCGATGCGGCGGCGGGTACCCTGTGACTATATTTTCTTGCAGTGTGATGTTATGCGGACATATCTTTTTAACAATTAATTTACAAATAACAATAAAATTATATAAGACAATGGTGTAATTGCAAGTAGTTAAAAGGTTATGTGATTGTCAACGTGGTTGTTATTGCGTGAAAAGGAGGCGGAGTTGCGTCTCGACCCTCAGCCGACCGACACCATCAGACTGTAGCGAAGCAAACTTTTTCAGCTCAAGTAGTAAAAATACGGATAGCATTTAACCCAACAACTGGAAACAAACTTAAACTATTATAACAATAGCTCAATAACAACCATTTTCGGATATTTAATGAAAGCCCAGTTCAGTCTCTTTTAATGTAGATGTTGAGCCCGTCATATGAATTGAAAGACCCGGGCCCAAAATAATACCTAAACATTTGTATCAATCCCAAACCCAATATTAGATAAAACCTAAACATTTTTACTCTTTAACCCTACACACACTTCTAGATATCATTGCCCCCACCTCCTCTCTTTCACCTAAACTTTTCACAACCCCCATCAAAAACTCATCTCATCTCACGATTTCATCCTCTTCAAATCGTCTTCACCATCATGAATTATAACCAAATCACAAATCCAACAATTTTAACGACACAAACATAAGCACAACCGATCCATGAACTTTTCTTCATTTGAGTTCAATTCGAATCAAGAAAGCATATTAATGGCTTCAAGATCCTTTGGAGGGTCTTGGGTAGGTTCATCTTGTGTTGTTTTCATTTTTGTTGTTATTTTTGAACGAACCAAAGAGAGATTATAACATAATTGTTATGAATCCTTTCTTTCTTTTTCGAATATAAAGGAAGCTTTAGCTTCGAAAATGATATGTGAAGATATTCTTTCGTGTAGATGAAAGAAAGTTTTTTGTCAGCCCGTTGAAATCTTGACGTGGGTTTGTATTTTTGCACCAAGTAAAGGTAGTGAAAAAAATATTTCAAGTCAATAGCTAATAATGTTCCAAGTTAATGTGTATTTATATATTTAAATATAGCATTTGGTAACTTGATTTGAGTAGCCAATACCACATTTTACAAAAAATTCATCCAAATACTTCCACAATATTCGGATAACTGTTTTTCTTTTTCAATCTAATTTAGCACATGCAGCCCAAAGCTTCTAATATACATCAAAGCCCACGTTTAACTTTAAGACACAAGGCCCATTTCCAATTAGCTAACTGTTTGGGTTTCTGAAGTGCACGATCCAAACTCGAAAAATTCGCACCCGATCCAAATGGGTAGATTACATACCTTAATAAAGCATTTCACACAAATCATTTAACCTAAAACCATTCTTAACCCTAAAACATATAGTACGCCCCCAACTTATTCTCTCCAAAGGTAGAACTCATCTCAAACACAGCAATCCAATCTCCCTTTCTTGCAATATCAAAATCAAACATCACACCATCTCGTTTAAATCCGAGAATAAATCAATAAACCCAATTAAGATATGTATGTAATCGGCTTCAAGATCATTTTACAATGGTCTCAGGTAGGTTGTTGATTTGTTATCGTTTTGATTTTGGTCATAGAATGAACCAAAGAGTGAGAGTAACATACTTGTTATTACTCGTTCTTTATATTCGAAAAAAATTGTTAACCATTACAAAGATTGATTATACTTTCGGATTTAAGTATAGGTTTTGAATGAGATGAGATGAGTTGGGATAGGATAGATGTATTGGATGTTGAATACTTGAGATGGATTTGTGTTTCGGATCTGTGGATATTTTTTCGCTCGTTTTCAGTTTGTATTTTTCATGGACTGATGATGTTCAACTGAAACAGAGGTCGTTTGGTATTTTGATAAATGGTATTGGTTTGTACATTGTGCTTTACATTTTATATTAATTGGTGATGGGGTGTATTAATTGTATGCATTAATGTGGTTTCTATATTTAATATGTGTATCAATATATTGTATATTATGCATATGTGGTTGTAAGTCTGAAATTTTGTGCTTTAATGTGTTGTACATTATGCTTTATTACCTTCAAATCTGAAAAGTCTGAAAATTAAATAGGAGAGAGAGTCGTTTGTGCATTATAAGCAGTAGTGATGAATATTTTTCATAGGGTACGTGTTGGAAAATTTAGTGCACTTGTGGGATTAGTTCACACCTTGTAATGGGTTAGGAGGTACGGAGTGTACACCCATAAGGTCCATGAACACCCTGACTCTTGTAGTGGTTTGTATTGGTAGTGCTTAGTGAAAGTACTGTTGTGGTTACCACTCGACATCGTGTTTCCATCGAAGCAAAGATTACACGGATCAGCAATTTTCCACAAGTGAAGGTAACCACGATGGCACTATGGAAGTACTGATGATAGTACTGCTTGTAACGGTTTTGACCTATTCAAGTGACAGTTTAAACTGCATTATGACCACGTTTAATTGGTCATGTAACCACTAACGGCTATAATGGGGATAATTATGAGGCTATTAATGGGCCGATTAATACTCATAATTCCATTGACTAGCCTAGAGTATTTTCCTATAAATAGGAGATCTGCTTTACGATATATGCGAAAAATAACGTGTGAAAACAATACAACAAACCAAAACACTTATTAGCGAAGGGGTTAAAGAATTGTGCCTAATTCTCTAACTGCATTTGGTCTTATCCCAAGTAGATATTCGTGATACCCAGGCATTAGGGTCGAATAGTTTACTTTGGAAAGTGATCACACTATTCCAAGTGATATCCCAGAACCACCAAGTGGTATGTCATACTGCTGACCTTTGTTTTGTTTCACTGAAAAGTTGAGCATTTCTCTGAAGTTGATTATCTTCACCCTGCCTTGGGACGAATAACCACCAACAATCAAAGTAAACTATTTAGTGATAATCAATGGCAACTGCTGCAATGAAACATATGGCTTCAAACTTTGCCAAGCTTGATAAGTTTGAAGGGGTGGACTTTAGGAGGTGGCAGAAGAAGATGCATTTCTTGCTGTCAAGCATGAGTGTGGTGTATGTGCTGACTACACCTATTCCTGATGATGGTGATGATGCCACTGTGGAGCAGATCAGAAGGAGGAGCATATGGGAGAATGATGACTACATATGCAGAGGCTTAATTCTCAATGGTATGTCTGATTCCTTGTTTGATATTTATCAAAACATTGAATCTTCCAAAGAACTGTGGGACTCCTTGGATGCCAAATATATGGCTGAGGATGCATCAAGTAAGAAGTTCCTTGTTAGTAATTTCACAAATTACAAAATGACTGATTCAAGACCAGTTATGGAACAATACAATGAACTTCTTGGAATACTTGGAAGGTTTACACAACATAATATGCACATGGATGAGTCTGTTTCAGTCTCTTGTGTAATTGACAAACTCCCTCCTTCTTGGAAAGATTTCAAGCATACCTTGAAACATAAGAAAGAGGAGTTAACTCTGGTTGAGTTAGGCAGTCATCTGCGCATTGAGGAATCTCTCAAGGTGCGTGGATAATGACAAGCCAAAAGTAGAAATGCTACTGGTGCATCATTGTCAATATGGTGGAGCATAACAACTCCACCAAGAACAATGACAACAAAGGCAAACGCAAGTATCATGACAACACAAGGGCAAATCCTAACAAGAAGGCAACACCTACTTGTTGGAAATGTGGCAAACCTGGTCACATTAAAGTGAACCGCAAGGGTGTTAAAGTTGGTGGTAAAGCCAATGGATGCGGCACTAATGGTTTAGGGAGTGGTGGTTCTTCCAACTCACTAAAAGGTCGAATATGGTTAATAAGTCTTTTCAGATTTATTATGTTACATATGTATCTAAATCTCATTATGTGTAGGATGATGATGTTGCGTGGTGGGTTGACTCTCGTGCAACAGTTCATGTGTGCAAAGATAGAAGCTGGTTCAAGACTTATGAGTCACTGAATGATGGTTCTATTCTTCACATGGGAAATGAGTCAACAGCCTTGGTGCATGGTCATGGTTGTGTAGATCTTAAGTTTAGTTCTCGAAAGATTGTAACTTTGTTTAATGTTATTCATGTTCCTGATATAAGGAAGAACTTGGTTTCAAGTAGTGTTTTGAATAATCATGGATATAAACAAGTTATTGAATCTGATAAATTTGTCTTGTCTAAATGTGGTGTTTTTATTGGTTTTGGTTATTTATGTAATCAAATGTTCAGGCTTAATGTTTCCACTGATAGTTTATCTGTTTCCACTGATAATGTTAATTCAGCCTTTATGACCACCACTGACCAGACTGACTCTATCCTTTGGCATGCAAGACTTGGTCATGTACATTATAAAACGATGCAAGATATGTCTAAGGATGGGTTAATCCCAGCTTTTGACATGGACACTGAAAAGTGTAAAACTTGCATGTTGACCAAGATAACCAAGAAACCCTTTCAAGGTGTTAGTCGTGAGACTGAGCTCTTAGAGCTGATTCACAGTGACCTGTGTGATTTGCATGCTACTCCTTCTTTGGGGAATAAGAAGTACTTTGTGACGTTTATTGATGATGCTTCTAGATTTTGTTATGTTTATTTGTTACATACAAAAGATGAAGCATTAGATAAATTCAAAGTGTTTAAAACTGAAGTTGAATTACAACTTGGGTCTTTGATCAAAAGATTAAGGACTGATAGGGGATGTGAGTACATGGATACTCAGATTTTCAGTCTGTTGGTATAATCCATGAAACGACTGCCCCTTATACTCCTCAAAGAAATGGTATTTTTGAAAGGAAAAACATGGTGCTGAAGGAGATGGTTAATTCCATGTTGTCCTATTCAGGACTGAGTCAAGGGTTCTGGGGTGAAGCTATGTTAACAGCTTGCTATTTATTAAATAGGGTTCCCAACAAAAGGAACAAGGTTACCCCTTATGAACTCTGGACTAAAAAGAAACCCAACTTGAACTATCTCAAGGTTTGGGGTTGTAGGGCTGTTGTAAGACTCCTTGATCCAAAGTTGAAAACTTTGGGTGAAAGAGGCATTGATTGCATCTTTGTTGAATATGCTGAGCACTCCAAGGCTTTTAGGTTCTATGTTATTGAACCTAATGAATATGTTTCAATTAACTCCATAATTGAATCAAGGGATGCTAACTTTGATGAGAATAGATTCTCTTCAGTCCCTAGACCAAGTATGAGGATTCCTAATGGAACTCATAATACTGGTGTATCAGAGGTCCCTGATGATGAACCATCAGTGGTCCCTGATGAGGTTGTGGTTCAACAACCTCAACCTGTGCTCAGAAAGAGCAAAAGGGTTAGGACTCCAAAGTCATTTGGGCCTGAGTTTCAGCTGTATTTAGTTGAAGGTACAAGGGATGAGGTCTCAGACCAATACTCCTATTGCTTCATTGTTGAGGATGATCCCAAGACATTTGAAGAAGCAATGAAGTCCCAGGATATTGCTTTCTGGAAAGAAGCAATAAATGATGAGATGGATTCCATCATGGGGAACAACACTTGGGTGTTGGTTGATCTACCACCTGGTTGCAAACCTTTGGGTTGCAAATGGATTTTCAAAAGGAAAATGAAGGTAGATGGAACTATTGAAAAGTTCAAGGCTAGACTAGTCATTCGGGGCTTTAAACAAAAGTCAGGGATATACTATTTTGATACTTATGCCCCTGTGGCTCGTATCAGTACCATAAGACTGCTGATTGCTATGGCATCTATTCACAATCTGATTATTCATCAGATGGATGTGAAGACAACTTTCTTGAATGGTGAATTGGATGAGGAGGTTTATATGAACCAACCTCATGGCTTCATCTTGCCCGGCAATGAAAACAAGGTGTGTAAACTGATTAAGTCTCTTTATGGACTTAAGCAGGAACCTAAGCAATGGCATCAAAAGTTTGATGAAGTGGTTTTGTCTAGTGGTTATGTTCTTAACCAAGCTGACAAATGTGTATATAGCAAATTTGATGAATCTGGTAAAGGAGTCATCATTTGTGTATATGTTGATGACATGTTGATCTTTGGCACTGACCAAAATCAGGTTGATTTGACAAAGGAATTTTTGTCATCAAGGTTCTCCATGAAGGACACGGGGGAGGCTGATGTTATCCTTGGTATAAGGATTAAACATGAAAGTAACATAATTTCTATCTCTCAGTCTCATTATATTGAGAAGGTGCTGAGGAAATTCAATTACTTTGATTGTACTCCTGTGAGTACACCTATGGATACTTGTGAGAAGCTGATGCCTAATAATGGCAAGGCTGTATCTCAACTTGAGTATTCTAGGGTAATTCGCTGCTTGATGTATGCCATGACTTGTACAAGACCTGATATTGGTTTTGCAGTGGGAAAATTGAGCAGGTACACTAGTAACCCTAGTGCTCATCACTGGCAAGCAGTTCAAAGGGTACTGAAGTATTTGAAGAGAACTATGGATTATAGTCTCTCATATACTGGTTACCCATCATGTTGGAAGGATACACTGATGCAAGTTGGATCAGAACGCGAAGACAATTCGTCTACCAGTGGTTGGGTATTCCTACTTGGTGGAGGTGCAATTTCTTGGGCATCCAAGAAGTAAACTTGCATCACCAGTTCAACAATGGAATCTGAATTTGTGGCTTTGGCAGCTGCTGGTAAAGAAGCTGAATGGTTGAAAAACTTGCTTCTTGAGATTCCATTGTGGCCTAAACCTATAGCACCTATTTCTATCAGTTGTGATAGTGCAGCTACATTGGCCAAGGCTTATAGCCAAATGTACAATGGTAAGTCTAGACACTTAGGTGTCAGGCATAGCATGATTCGTGAGCTTATCATGAATGGGGTGGTATCTATAGAGTATGTTAGATCTCAACAGTAACTTAGTGATCACTTGACGAAGGGATTAGCTAGAGACTTGGTTATAAAGTCTGCTAAAGGGATGGGTTTAAGTCCAACTTAGTCACTGAATGCTAGGACACCCAACTCCCTCCTAAGGAAACTTGGGAGCTGAGTTCAATGTGGAAAGCTTAACATTCAGTGGACTAGAGCACATGTTTTATTTACATCCCAAGGTTGTGCTTGGAACCTGCTGAAAGGAGGATGAAGTCTTTACTTCTTAATGGTTAATTTTATTTGAAAAAGTGCTTGGCAGGAGCATGACTAAAGATGAACCACCTATGTAAATGTTGAAGTTTTGCCGCTTCAGGAAGCTTTGGACTTTAGCTTCTACAACATTTATGAATTTGGATATGGACACATGGCTTGTATAGTGTCAGGAGCTGATAAGTGTTTGAAAGCTTATGTGTAGTTATCTTCGGTATTCAAATGGGTTGAAGGGTTCAATTCTTAGAACACCCTGATTCTCGAATATTTGAACGTGTAATTACTAAGATGGAAATTCAATCCTCAGGACATTTTCATTTATGCACATGTTTTGTTTGATGTTTGTTTTCATGCAAAGGAAGTGAACTAAATTTGGGGAAGATTGTTGGAAAATTTAGTGCACTTGTGGGATTAGTTCACACCTTGTAATGGGTTAGGAGGTACGGAGTGTACACCCATAAGGTCCATGAACACCCTGACTCTTGTAGTGGTTTGTATTGGTAGTGCTTAGTGAAAGTACTGTTGTGGTTACCACTGATTATCAGTGTTTCCACTGAAGCAGTACTTACACTGGATCAGCGTTTCCACTGAAGCAGTGTAACCACTGATGGCACTATGGAAGTACTGATGATAGTACTGCTTGTAACGGTTTTGACCTATTCAAGTGGCAGTTTAAACTGCATTATGACCACGTTTAATTGGTCATGTAACCATTAACGGCTATAATGGGGATAATTATGAGGCTATTAATGGGCCGATTAATACTCATAATTCCATTGACTAGTCTAAAGTATTTTCCTATAAATAGGAGATCTGTTTTACAGATATATGCAGTGAAAAATACGTGTGAAAACAATACAGCAAACCAAAACACTTATTAGCGAAGGGGTTAAAGAATTGTGCCTAATTCTCTAACTGCATTTGGTCTTATCCCAAGTAGATATTCGTGATACCCAGGCATTAGGGTCAAATAGTTTACTTTGGAAAGTGATCACACGATTCCAAGTGATATCCGGTAACCACCAAGTGGTATCTGTTACTGCTGACCTTTGTTTTGTTTCTGCTGAAGAGTTGAGCATTTCTGCTGAAGTTGATTATCTTCACCCTGCTTTGGGACGAATAACCACCAACAGTACGTAAATGCAAAACCTCTACTTCAAGTATGTCCGCCTCTGATAGTTGGAACTTAGAAGTATTTTCCAACCTAATTTGTTTGTGATCTAACATCAAGATGATTCAAGAATTCGTCTATACGATAAATGAGGATTGTTTTCTTGGTGACATATATATGTTCAAATTAAGGCTGTCAAGATC
This sequence comes from Chrysanthemum makinoi, assembly GCA_910596185.1. Taxonomy (NCBI): domain Eukaryota; kingdom Viridiplantae; phylum Streptophyta; class Magnoliopsida; order Asterales; family Asteraceae; genus Chrysanthemum; species Chrysanthemum makinoi. The sequence goes on from OU343219.1 coordinate 38,799,929, forward strand.
GCGATTCCGCGTGTGATTATTTTTGTCTTTGCAAGATCGAGATCATAGGATCGGATCGTGATCCTACGATCTTACCAATTTGTCATACTTTGTAAATAAATGATAAACGAGTCAAACTGCTTTTACATTTTTACTCAAGGTCAAAGATAAATTTATATAAAATCCTCTTGAAAATGATAAAGTTCAAATTTCAAACACCAAAGTAATACTAACAAAACAAAACAAAACAAAAATAATAATAAAAAAATCAAGATCAATCGTTACATTAACGATTTAGCGGAATAATATTATATAACATGCGTCCTAAATGTCTCAAAACATACAAGCCATCTACATGATTTTAAAGAAACAAACGTTTCATTAGTGGCATTCCAAAACATACCCTTTGATTAGTTTAATCACAATGAAGCAAAGTAAATCAAATTGTTAGAACATTTTTAGACTATAATATATTTACAAAAGTAGAAAACTAGGTATAAACTATAATATATTTAGAAAATAAAATAACAGTGGTTTACTTATTAGACATTAGTAAAACACATGTTTGTTTTCTGGCCTAAGCAAGTGAGATGGACTTAAAATATATATATAAAAAAAAAGAACTCAGATCGCGTAACGATCTTACAATCTTACGTGCGATCCTACGATCTTACTCACAACGAAACAATGTGTATGCAAATGCATGGCTTTACAACCTTAGTCAGGGCCCAAGACATTCTTAAATGAAACAATGGGTCAATAGAAGATACTTATTTCAGATTTTCAATGTAAACTTGCAGTGAAAAAATACTTTTATAAGGTATTGTAGTTTATAAATGTTATGAGACGTTGTTGTAAAAAAGGGGCTGTTGTAACGTAAAAAAAATGTTTACCTTTATTTATCAACAACATCCAACTCGTGACATTGAAAACTATAAGCTAGCTTTTCACTGGAGTGAACCAATTTCTATGCTAGAATGGTTAGCGAGATTGACTAGCATGTGTGTGCCTCCGGTTAATAGCATTTCCTCTTTGCTCATTTTCTTTGTTGGTTTTAAGGATATTATTATTATTAAGAAAAGAAAGAAAATGTAAATTTTAAATAAACACCCAGAATGATCGGGTCCATAAGGGAGGATGGAGTGGTCTCCTTCTCTTCCCCCATCTTTCAGTTTCTCTCTCCTTCACATCACCATTTTTTCACACGTCTTTCAAACTCATCTCTATATGGAATGAACATCTTTCAAACCCTTCCCATCTTTCAGTTTCTCTCTCCTCCACATCACTATTTAATTTTTTTTCAATTAACTTCAATATTTCATTAAAAATAAAAATATTTTAAAAACATAAATATTTCATTTCGAACAAGTAAACTTAAAACTCCCATCCCTAACGTTCGGCGATTTCTTTTTTTCGATTCGACACCGTTTGCAACAAAGGTCCGGTGTATTGGTCATGCGGCTTCAAGATGAACTCCAAATCGCTTTGTTTTTGTTGTTCTTCCATTTGTTTTTGATGTTGAAGAGTCAAAGTTTGGACTTGTTGATCACGAGCAATCCTAGCTTGTTTTTTCGCTTCCTTCATGCGAAGCTTCTCCGCTCGAAACGTCTTTTGTCCTCAATTTCTTCTTTGTTGTTGTTGGTCCCGTTTCACAAGTAGCTTAGAACAGTTAAAGACTACTAATTGTGAATCATGACTGAAGTAATGCAAGTAAAGATAAGTTTTTAACAAGATAAACACACTGAGTACTTTTCAACATTTACATTCTTTATTAAAATGAATCAAAAAGAATATATTACCCAAGTACTTGCGGAAAAGTACTTGGGATTGAAATGACAATGTATGGTATAGCTCCTCACGAAGCTTAGGCTAAGTCTACGCACAACTACATAGGTACCACTGAGCTATCTCAGGGACATAGTTGTATTTGGAGGAGTGAAAGATTGCTTGTGTGTGTAATTCACAGTTAGTGCACAAGCTTGAAATCTTTCACTCCATCTCTTATGGCTATTTATACATGTATGGTTTTTAATTATATCCTAAAGGACAAAATGTCAGGTTACAGAATACAAAATACTGATGTGTTTTGTCTCTGTTTACAATGGCTATTTAGAGTAAGTGACAAGACTGCTTTCTTCTTGTCCGTGATAACACTGAGCCTGGTAGTTAGCGATTCAGGGAAAGTTTGAATTTGGTTGATAAGGACTTCGTCTTATCTGTTTCAAACTTATCCCTCCTTGTCCCGCTCATTCTTTAGTCTCTTTAGCCTTCAGTCTTTATCTTCAGTATTGTCTTCAGTGATAGTAGTTGATGAGGATTTTTGGGATTCAATAAGTTATTGTCATCCCTCACTGAATCCACCATCTTCTTCTTGACTCAGTCTTCACCCGTTAAGTTCCGCCTTACTGAGTGGAGAGACTTCTTCTTTGTCTCTTACTGAGTGTCATGAAGATAGCTCACTAAGTGGCTATGCGCTCAGTGACTTGTTTGTGTTTAAAGATCTAAACACTTAAGGTATTTTCTATTCAAATCCTAGAATTAAGGGGTTTGGATATTACTGAACCCAACAGTCTCCCCCTATTTGGATATACAAATAGCCTAAGTGTTTGATCAGTGTAAGTGAGCAAATAGCTTCTTCTTACACTGAATATAGTAATGAACATAATAAGGAACACTGAATTTTTAACAAAAACATACACGTTTATTCATCAGATTACAAAGTTCCTAATACTAGTACAAAAGAACAAATGATAGAGTTTCAATGATGTCAGTCTATATGGATTCCCAGTGCTTCTAGCTTCGGTTTCTTGGAGAGAAGAGTTGCTTTTTCAAGATGATCTCTCACTTTGGCATTGAGGTTAGCACATAACCTGATGTTTGCAGGAGACTGAATTTGAGTGGCCATTGTTATGTAACTCAGCATTGTAGCTACACCTGCCTGATCGATATCACTCAACCTTTGAAATGTTGGGTTTCCATATACATCAATGAAGAAGAGTCATCTTTCAGGCTCTTCAATGACTAAGTAGTTCACAAACTTTACCCCTTCAGGCAGCTCCCTGTACAGTCAAAACCAGGCACTTTGGCTTATGGCTCAGATTCAACCCTTTTTCTTTTCCTTAGGATGATTGAGGTTGAGATCGTTGAGCCTCAGGAAGAGCTGACTGTATCCCAAGCTGAGTTGGTGCATCCCTTAGTCTTTCATAATGTTTGCTAAGGGATTTCATCAAATCCTTGACCACCACATTTTTCTTCTTTTCAATGATAGGACCAAGTTCATCAAGCTCAGTGATCCCGAAGTCAGTGAACTTCAAGGGATCATGAACTTTAAAGTCCCTTTTATCATCCCCCCTGTAGACATTCATCGCCAGTGGTTTAGATTTGGGGATGATGTAGACATCAGAGATCTCTTCAGGTGCCCTTCTGCTTGTCATGGTCCAGTTGTAGTGATCAATCTTTTCTTGTCTAATTGCAGCAGCCTTCTTAGCTATTTCATCCCTTATCTTTCTAAAGGCAGTTATTTCAGCATCCTGAGCTGCTTTAAACTTTTGGCCTGCTTGTCCTTTTTCAAGTTTCTTAGGATTAATTCCCAACTTCTCAGCTTTTTCAGACACTACTTTGACCAGGGCTTCTCTGTTTTTCTTTTCCTCCTCAGTCTGTTTCTTACGTTTGTCTTCCTTTTCAAGGTATGCGCTTAGCTGATCTGAAGTGAGCAAGTACTTAATGCCACCAATTTTATAAGGAATTTTGACAGGCTCATGTGTGGTCAGTATGCCTTTGCCTTTATCCTGAGTTGATGAAGAAGATGTTGACATTAGTGGGGGTGTAGTTATGACTACTGGTGGTGGTGTTGTTGTTGCCACTGAGACTGTTGTTGTGATTTGTTTTCCTGATGGTGGGATTGATGAGATGGGTGTTGCAGATACCGGTTGAGATGGCTACCCCTCAGTGTGAGAGGAAGTTCCTTCAGTAGCTCTCTCCCCCTCAACTGTTGCCGCAGCGTCAGTGAGTGCAAGAGTTGGTTGCGACACTAAGGGAAAAGGAGAAGCTTGACCCTTGAGGGCTTGATAGATCTTCGAGACCATGGACTTGATGTCTGATGTATCTTATTGAAGACTTGTGACCTATTCTTCAAGATTGGCCTGAGATAATTCCAATGCTGTCATTCTAGGCACGAGATTCCACGCCATAGAAGAAGAAGATTTAGCTAGATCAGCAACCGTTGTATCTAGAGAGCCCAGGGTGGACTAAATAGCATGCACAGAGGAGGTAAGACCCTGAAAATTTGCAGTGTTAAGCATAATGATAAGTTCAGTGAGACTGGAGGGGTTCTTCATGTAGGTCTCCATAGCCTCAAGCACTTTGGAGTTGAGTGCAGGGTCTTCCTTGACAAATTCCTTGATTTCATCTAGCTTAATGTGAGCATCCTGAAAGGTTTGGAGAAACTTCTTTAGGTTGTCATCCATCCTGTCTAGATGGTCATAGATTAAATCCCTGTGCTCATGATTATCATCAAAGGTGGAAATCACTTCGGCTTTTAAATCAGCGTAGCTGGCGACCTCAACATGTTGATCCCACAAATTATCAGTCATTGAAGAGTATAACTTCCTGGTATCCCTCTTTAACCACATTACAAGTTGCCTTTCAGTAAGAGGCTGAATGTTGTCATACTTTTTCAGATCCTCATGGCAGGAGGAAGAAGAGTCTGAAGAGTCAGAGGAGTCACCATCATTAGCCTGAAATGGTGACTCCTCAGTCTCTTTTGGATCAGGCTGATGCTCTTGTTCTTGTTGAACATCAGCGTCCATCTCTTCACCAGCATAAAAGATTTCTTCCTCACTGTCAGCAGCAAGCTTCTCATCAGAAAACAGAGTCTCATTAACTTCAGCAACAGTAAGAAGACCAGTGGGGGTGATGGGTTCCATATCAGCGGGTGGTTTTTGTCCCCCTGAGTCTTTGTCCCCCAGTGACCCCTCAGACACTGATGGGTTTTTCCTAGTGTCTTCTCTGAAACCTGGATTGGTTGTGAGTTCTGTATTGGTGGGTTGTTTCTTTTCCTCCGAGTCTTTGTCCCTCGATGCTCCTTCAAGCACTGGTGGGTGTTTCCCAGTGCCATCCTTAGAAGCAGTGGCAGTTGTATCCCTATCAGCGGGTTGTTCGTTTCCCTCTGAGTCTTTAGGATCAGTATTTGTGCCCTTAGACAAAAGCTTTGATTTGCGAATGTCCTTATCAGGCTTTGTGGAAGGCGCTCCCCTACCAGCGGGTTGTTTGTTTCCCTCTGGATCTTGGGGAGTAGTTGTTGGGACCAAGGGCACTGACTGTGATGTATCAGTGTCCTTCGTTGTCACCAGGGTAGATGTTGCTTGGTCTCCCTTGGGTGTCTTTCCAGTCTGGGTCTTTTTGGGCCTTTTAGGCTGTGTTCCAGAAGCCTCAGGGCCCTGAGACTTGGGTTTGGTTTTAGTCCCATTATGAGACTTCCCCTTTCTCTTTTTGGGAGCAGGGTTTGGAGACACTGAGCCCCTCTGGTTGTTTACAACAACCATATGGGCCGTCAATTCTATTTCAGTTACAAGGGATGGGTCCTTTTGAAAATTTGAAGGGCTCAGGGTGGCAGGTAAAGCTCCATATTTGTATTCCTCAGGATAATTGCAACCTAGTAACACTTGTAAAGCACAAGAGACAAACCTAGGGTACAAAACGTATTTCGCCCTAGTTTTGCTCTGTAGCTTGGTTACGAGATCACCATAAATGATCTCCCCTATGTCGACATCAGTCCCAGTCATCAAGTTGTATGCCATCATCAACTGAATAGAATTAATCTGTTCAGTGGATGAATGGTTCCCGCCGAGAACCTGAATCACGAAAGTGAACATGATCTTCCAAGCCATGAGAAAGGAGTTCTTGGTGACTGGGTTCTGTCTAAAAATATTGGATTAAAATCAATTTTACCTAACTTAGCCTTAACAGTGGTCGGGTCAGGGTGAGCAACATATATTCCTGGATTATAGTCAAGCCCTGTAGAGGTACAAAAAGTTTTATAGTCGAGGGTGACTCATTGTTCTCATTTAAAATTGAGAATTTGATTAGAAACTCCCTGAGGGGTCTTAGGTCAGTCTCATCAGTTGAGGGTGTCAGGTCATAGACCACTGCAGTAGCCCAAAACTCCCTGAGGAGGTTTTGGTACATTATAGAGGGGGACTGAATAAAGGCCTGTTTAAGTGGGCAGTTGAGTAAAAATTTCACGATTCCCTTATAGGCTGGGACATCATGTGGGTATTCAAAATTGCCTATAACGTTGTTTGTTTTAAACTCAACATTTTCAAGGTCGCCTACCCACTGAGATGCAAACTGAAGACTTTGTGTTCTTGCCATTTCCATTCAGAAAAGGATTTTAGGGTTTTTGATAATAATTTTGACAAGAACAATCAAAGAAGCTACTTTCTTTTAAAAGTTTATGATGAAAACTTTTGTAGAATGTTTGCAGAGAAGTTTTTGCTTAAAAACTGGTTTTGGTGATAAGAACATACAAATGTTTCTGAGTTTTGAATGGATTTTGGCAGCATTTAATTGCAGAAATCAAATTGTGTGTGTGTTTATGTATTTGTGAGAGGGGTATTTATAGAGTGGTGAAGGGGTAAATTTTGCACATGTGAGGATTTATAAAGTCGATTTTTGAAAATGTTTTATTTTCCTCATTTAATGCAGCCACTCTAGTACCCGCAGTTTTCTCACGTTTTTCAAAGAAACAGTTGCAGTGCACAGTAAAAGTGCATTTGCAGTGATTAAAATATCCTGTGGATATTTGTTGTTAGAGGGGGCATTTAATGCCAAATGGGATGAGGTAAGGTTGAGGTGGACCTTTCACTAGGATGACAGAAGGATATAGACACATGTATTCCTATATTAAAATGGTATGTTTACCAACCTAGGACATTAAGTAACTGAAATACTTGGAGCATTTAGTTACACATTCAACGCTCTATATTCATTGTCAGGGTCCCTGAATGAGTCTTACTCATTCAGTGAGAAGATTCATTTGGGCTTTGTTCAGGGATCAGGGACCATTTCAGAGAGAACTTGCTGAGATCAGGATTGATTATCAGGTTGCTGACTTTCAATGTCAAGCTTTCCTAATTCAGCTTTCAGTCTCCTGAAGGTAGGTTCATCCAAGGGTTTGGTGAAGATATCAACAAGTTGATATTAAGTAGGGATGAAGTGGAGTTCAATGTCTACTTTTATGATGTGGTCCTTGATAAAATGATATCTGATATCAATGTGTTTGGTTCTTTGGTGAAGGACAATGTTGTTGGAGATTGCAATCACACTGGTGTTATCACAGAAGATGGGTACCATTTTGTAATGGATGTCATAGTCACTGAGTTGACTTTTCATCCATAGCACATTGGCACAGCACCCTGAAGCTGCCACATATTCAGCTTCAGCTGAGACATAGCCACTTATTGTTGCTTTTTAGCACTCCAACAAACCAGCATTCCTTCAAGAAATTGACAGGACGCAAAGGTACTTTTTTTGTCCATGTTGCACCCAGCATAATCAGAGTCAGAATACCCTTTGAGGTCAAACCCTGAACATTTTGGATAGTAAAGTCTAAGGCTTGGAGTTCCCTTCATGTATCTGAGGATTCTCTTGGGTGCAGTGAGATTGGATTCTTTAGGATTGGACTGATATCTTGCTATTAGACATACTGAGAATTGTATGTCTGGTCTTGAAGCAGTTAGATACATCAGTGATCCTACAATTCCCCTGAAATGAGTTTGATTGACTGATTTACCAGTGAGATCAGGTCCAAGGTTATTTGGAGGGACCATTGGTGTCTTCACTGAAGCACAGTCAGAGATCTCATATTTCTTCAAGAGATTTCTGGTATATTTCTCTTAACTGATGGTGATTCCTTTATCAGTTTTCCTGATTTGTAGTCCAAGGAAGTATGTGAGTTCACCCATCATGCTCATTTCAAATTTCTTAGTCATCAGTTTTTCGAACTGTTTGCAAAGAGTATAATTTGTTGAGCCAAAGATGATGTCATCAACATAAACTTGGAATAGTATCAAATCTTGTTTTGTCCTATAGATAAACAGTGTATAGTCTATCTTTCCTCTGAAAAACTTGTTTTGAATCAGGAAGGCTGAGAGAATTTCATACCATGCTCTGGGAGCTTGTTTAAGTTCATATCGGGCATTGTCAAGCTTGCATACATAGTCAGGGTATTCACTACTCTCAAAGCCAGGAGGTTGTTGAACATACACATCTTCCTTGAGTTCACCATTTAGGAATGCAGTTTTTACATCCATTTAGTAAACCTTAAAGTTCATGTATGTTGCATAGGCAAGGAAGATCCTGATGGCTTCCATTCTTGCAACAGGAGCAAATGTCTCATCATAGTCAATGCCTTCTTGTTGACTGTAAACTTTGGCTACAAGTCTGGGTTTGTTTTTAATGACAATGCTGTTTTCATCAGTTGTGTTTCTGAAATCCTACTTCATTCCTATGACGATGACATCCTGAGGACATTTGATCAAGGTCATGACCTTGTTTTTATCAAACTGTTGAAGTTCTTCTTGCATAGCCTGAACCCAGCTAGGATGTTTTAGAGCTTCAGTGACACTTTTGGGTTCTATTTCTGATAGAAAATCAGCATATAGGCATTCATTGGCTGAAGCTGCTGTTAACTTAGCAGCCATGCTTCTTGTGAGCATGCCTTCAGTGGGTTCACCAATGATGTTCACAAGCTCAATGTCTTGAGATTTTGTCCACTTACTTTGTGGTCTAGGATCTGAGCTTGATGAGGTCACTGGAGACTCAGGAATGGGTTCAGGTGCTGGAACCACAGAATCATTTAGATCATCTATTGAGATGCTTTGTTCAGGTTGGGGTTCATGAATTACAGGTTCCTGAACATTTGGTTCAGTATTACCTATCCCAGTAGGGACTGATGGAGTATCAATAAATTCACTGATTGTTGGTTGAGGAAGGTTGTGAGGCAAGACATAGTATGAGATGTCAGCATCAGCTTGATATGAGGAATTGATTTCAGTGTTGAACTCATCAGGAGGGTATCTTGATGAGTCATCAATTCCTATTTCTTCCACTGAGGTATTGGTAAACCTGATGCTTTCTGAACTTTCATCAAAGGTGACATGAAAGGTTTCCTTAACTTGTTGTCTTCTGGTATGTTATACACCCTAAAGGCTTTGGATATCAGTGAGTAACCTAAGAAATATCCATCATCAACTTTTACATCAAATTTGCCTAAGTGATCCTTATGATTGTGAATGAACACAGGACACCCAAACACATGAAAGTAGCTGATATCAGGAAGTCTTCCTTTGAAGATCTCATATGGGGTTTTGTTATGCCTCTTGACAATGATTGACCTGTTTTGAGTGTAACAGGCTGTTTTGACAGCTTCAGTCCAGAAGTGCTTTGAGAGTGCTGAGCCATTTAACATGGTTCTTGCAACCTTATAAAGTTCTGTTTTTCGTTTAAGCTACCCCATTTTGTTCAGGGGTATAAGGAGATGAGAAATTTTGGGAAATTCCTTTTTCATCACAGAAACTCTCAAGCTCTTGATTTCTAAACTCAGTACCATTGTTAGTTCTGATTTGTTTAACACTAATGTCATTATGATTTTCAATCTTCCTGATGAATGACATTATGGTTTCAGTTGCCTGACTCTTTTTGGAAAGAAAGTATACCCAAGTGTATCTTGAGGACTCATCAACAATGGCAAGCGTATAATTCTCATGCTGGATTGATCTTGGACTGACAGGTCCAAAGAGATCCATATACAGGAGGTGAAGGCAGCTTTTGATGGAGAAATTTTGTTTTGTTTTGAATGACGCTCTGTGATGTTTTCCTTTTTCACAGGCTGAGCATGGTTTATCTTTTGCAAAAACTAGTGATGGTAAACCAAGGACTTTGTTTTGTTTTGCCAAGTTGTTTATATTTTTGAAGTTTAAGTGAGAGAGTCTCTTGTGCCGCAGCCAATTGACAGTTTCAGTGGCTTTGGCAAAGAGACATGTCCCATTCTAAGAGAGAGTTGACATGTCAAGAACATATACATCATCTCTCCTGAGAGCTATTAAAACAACTTCTTTGTTGGCAATGAAAATAGTACCTTCTTTATCATTGAACTCAGACTATGTACTTAACATCACATAATTGACTAACACTGATGAGATTGTATTTCAGACCATTGACATAAGCTATTCTAGAGAAAACTATACCATTGCAGTTTACTGAACCATAACCTTCAGTAGAACATGATGAGTTATCACCAAATACAACCTTGGGTCCTGGTTCTTTTACATACTTGTGCAGATACTCCTTAACACCAGTCATGCTTCTTGAACATCCACTATCTAGATGTCAAATAGGCTCCCTGGCGTGTCTCTTCTTCATTGTGATATTGACCCATTCACCATTCCTAGCATGATTCTTCCCAACAGCTAGCTTGTCCTCTTCTGAGAGAGCCATCAGTGCACTGACTTGCACCATTTCATCATCTGAGGAGACTGGCCTTTGTTTTTACCCTGCAAAGATTTAACATTGTTTGTTGTTTCTGAGGGAGTGGCCTCAAGAAGTGCTAGTTTAGCCTTGGCTTTCCAATACTTAGCTTAAATATCGATAGATTTGTTTTGGTCAGACTTGTTTTGGAAATTTTGATGAGACTGATAGACTTTTGGTTGAAATTTGCTAAAACCTAAGGACTGATTTGACCTTGAGGGTTTGTAAGAGGGCTCTAAGATAGTTTTTAAAAACAGTCTTTAGCAAAATGACCCTTTTTGTGACACTTAAAACACTCAGTGTCCTCATTAGCTTTAGCATTGGAAAAACTTTTGTTCCTTCTTATAAACCTTCTAGAGTTAGCAAGGAGTGCCCTTTCCTGAAACTCAGTGTTCAAGTCATTCAGGTACTCCTTGCTTGTTCTCTCATCATGCTCATCATCTGAATTTTCCTGAAAATCCCAAACCACAATGTTTGAATAAAAGGCAGTACAAATTGGTGTTGAAGTGGTGGTCAGGGACTTCTTGACTTCCTGAGACTTTTTCAAGTCAGGGTATCCTCTATTGATGAGGTTTTCCTCATAGACAAATTTCTCATAGATTTCAGGAAGTTCAAGATTCTGAATATGATTAGCATTCCTAAGTCCCTGAGAGAAATTCAGCCACTTTTCAAGGAGACTATTGACAAAACCAACATTGATTTCATGATTGGACAACTTTACACCATCATTTGACAATTCATTTAACAAAGTTTTATACCGGGTGTAAGTTTGAGAGAGAGTTTCTAAGTCTTTAGCCCTCAAGGTATTATACTCAAGTTTCAGGTCCATAATCATGTTTTCCTTGGTATCTGAGGAACCTTCATAGCTGTGGACCAGGTCATTCCAGGTTTGTTTAGCTGTACTACAGCCAATGACAGAGTCCATAACATCACAAGGAAGACAAGATATGATGATGCTTTTGAGCCTTTGGTCCTGGTTGACCACTCTCCTCTCGTCCTGAGTCCACTGACCTTCAGGTTTAGGTAAACCTTCAGCAGTCTTTGGGATAAATGGACCTTCATTAATGCACTTAATGTAGTAAGGTTCCATCCCAGTCAAATAGCAAAGCATTCGCTTTTTCCATTTGTTAAATTTGCCAACTTCTAGTCGAGGGGCAACAACAACATAGGCTCCACCCTTTTTATCGACAAGTTGGGGGCACATCACTTTCAGCCATTTGGATCCTGATTTAAAAGACATTTTTGAGCGGCTTAAAAAATGTTTTTATAATCAGCCTTGCTCTGATACCACTTGTTGGTCCCATTTCACAAGTAGCTTAAAACAGTTAAAGACTACTAATTGTGAATCATGACTGAAATAATGCAAGTAAAGATAAGTTTTTAACAAGATAAACATACTAAGTAATTTTCAACGTTTATATTCTTTATTAAAATTAATCAAAAATAATACATTACCCAAGTACTTGCGGAATAGTACTTGGGATTGAAATGATAATGTATGGTATAACTCCTCACGAAGCTTAGGCTAAGTCTAAGCACAACTACACAGGAACCACTGAGCTATCTCAGGGACATAGTTGTATTTGGAGGAGTGAAAGATTGCTTGTGTGAGTAATTCATAGTTAGTGCACAAGCTTGAAATCTTTCACTCCATCTCTTATGGCTATTTATACATGTATGGTTTTCAACTATATCCTAAAGGACTAACTGACAGGTTACAGAAGACAAAATACTGATGTATTTTGTCTCTGTTTACAATGGCTATTTAGAGTAAGTAACAAGACTGCTTTCTTCTTGTCAGTGATGACACTGAGCCTGGTAGTTAGCGATTCAGGGAAAGTTTGGATTTGGTTGATAAGGAATTCGTCTCATATGTTTCAAACTTATCCCGCCTTGTCCTGCTCATTCTTCAGTCTCTTTAGTCTTCAGTCTTTAGTCTTCAGTTTTTATCTTCAGTATTTTCTTCAGTGATAGTAGTTGATGAGGAGTTTTGGGATTCAGTGAGTTATTGTCATCACTCACTGAATTCACCATCTTCTTGACTCAGTCTTCACCCCTTAAGTTCCGCCTTACTGAGTGGAGAGACTTCTTCTTTGTCTCTTACTGAGTATCCTGAAGATAGCTCATTGAGTGGTTGTGCGCTAATTGACTTTTTTGTGTTTAAGGATCTAAACACTTAGGGTATTTCCTATTCAAATCCTAGAATTAAGGGGTTTGGGTATTTACTGAACCCAACAGTTGTACGCATTAAACTCGGAGACTAACTTCATGAGTTCTTTGCTACCGGTAGAAGTCGATTCAACCGATTTCTTACGGTTGAGCCTTGGTGGCTCCGTTGGTCTTGCGGGTTGTTCTGGCACATCTTCATCAACTTCTTCGTTGTGCAAATCAATAGGCATAAACTCAACATCAAAAGACATTGCGTGCGACTCGCTAGTTTTTGCTTTTTTCGAACTCGAAGATCCCATTTCTTCAAATGTCGGCACACTACTCCACTTTGGAAATTTTTTCAAAACATCCCACGTACCAAAATGAGGAAACCCGCCTTTGGTCTTGTGTTTTTTCGCGTACTCCACTTAAGCCGCCTTTAACACATCTTCATTGTTCATGCCACTACTCATTGATCTATGCTGAAAACAGTCAAGCTACCTCACACAAGCTAGCCACTTGTGAATGGCTAACCGTAAGAAGCTTAAAACTGCTTAAAACACAAATACAATGAAGTCCTGGAGAATATAATGAATTCCCGGGTCGTTAAGTCCCACGGAGACTCAATGGTGTGTCAAAACTAATTCAGATGATAGAGTGATCACTAAGGATAGTGATCAGTAAAGGTTTTGGATGAGAAATTACACTACTGATTGATTGGAATGGAATTGGATGCAGAAATGGAAAGCACAACAATCAGATAAAAGAAACGTAAAACGTACGTTTAAAAACTACGTATACATACAAAATAAAAAGTGAATCTAAAAAAATAAAAGACCTAAAAAATTGAAAATGACATTTTTGAAAACCTAAAAATAAAAGAAAATTATTAGAAAAAGAAAATTATTTTTTACAATTATTTAATTAATTATTATTAATTAAAAACTATTTTAACTATTTAATAAATACTCTAAAATAGAAGAAAATACAAAATAAGGCTAGAAAAATAAAACTATGATTCAGAAAAATCTAAAATATTATAAAACTAATTTTAAAATTAAAAATATATTTTTCACACTTTTTATCTAATTATTACTAATTAATTATTATTTAAAATACACTTAAATACTAGAAAATATAAAATAAACCTGGAAAAATAAAATTTTAACTTGGAAAAATCTAAAATATGATAAAACTAATTTTAAAACTGAAAAGATATTTTTTATGCTTTTTAATTATTTATTACTAATTAATTACTATTTTTAACTATTTAAAATTATAATAAATACTAAAAAGATTAGGAAAATTATAAAACTTTTTCTAAAAATACTATATGATGACAAAAAACTAACAAAAGTATAAAAACAAGATTTGCTTATTAATAAGCTAGAAAGAAAAATCAAAAAGCTAAAAACTATTAAATAAACACTATCACTGATTTTAAATTGATATTTTTCTGGATTTTCTTTTTTGAAAACTACTTAATTACTGATATTATGAAACTTTAACAAAGACAAAAATTTTACAAAACACAAATAAGCAGTTTGATGAGCTTATGAACTCAACAGATATGCTTATGAGCTTATTTTGATGATATAAGCTCAAACAAGCTCAACAACTGAAAACAAAAGTTGAATAAGATTCAAACAAGCTAGTGCTACTAATATGAAGCTAAAAAGAACAGTTACAAACACTGATAATCTAATAAACAGACAATAAGCACTTATGATACTAGTGTTGAAAAGCAGAAATGGGACAAAGTTTAAGCTTATAGCAGCCCTACCAAACAAGCTTCAAAATGAAAAACAAGGCTTGAGACCTCAAGATGACTAGGTTGGCTACCCAAAGAACCAAAGATCACAAGATTTAAGCAACTAATAAGCTCTATGTGAGCTTATTAAGTTGGACCACCCAACTGTGCACAGGGCATGGTTTCAGAACAGGTACCAACAATAAGCCAATTAAGAAGCACTTTATAAGCAGAATAACAGAGAACTAGTATTTTTCTAATTTTGTTTAGCAACTAAACTTTAATACCCCAAGAGCTTTTAAGCTAAATCTTACTATTAAACTCACACTGAAATTCCAAAGTTTATTCAAAAACGACCCAATGAAAATTTTGACTTTTTAAGAAAACCAAGATGTTGACTAAAATGAACTTTAAACTGATTTTAATCACTGAATATGTTGTTTTAAGTTATACTAAGACTTACTTGATCGATGATAACAACTTGTAAACACAAAAACAAAATCAATGATCATGCAATCCCAACAGTGGACACACAAGCTTTGATCAAAAGAGATTTTGACTATTGATGAAACAAGGACAGGATTTCTTGACTTGCTTGAGATATTTAGACCAAGTGTGATACAAGACAATAACTAGCAACCACTCAAACAACCTATAACACAGTAAACACAAGGAATCCAAACACCCCTTTATCTTAACTGTTTTGAATATTTTCAAAGACTAACACAACTTAAGACCATGCAGATGATTTCAGACCTTATATAATCACTAATTAAGTCTAAATAAACATGAACCAACAGTGACAACAACATAAAACTAAGAATTAAGACTTAAGCTATTTTAACTGTTAAAATGAAATTTATATAAACTACAAATTTAAAAGATCAACCAACTGATTTTAAGGATTAGATACACTTAACTATACCTAATGAACATAAAGAAACAGAAAGTTAAGCTAATAAACAACTTCAACTATAAAATTCCAAAATGAATAAAAGGCTTACAAAAGCTTTCCAAGCTAAAAACTGAGAACCAAGAACCAAGAACACTCCTATAGGCTTACCACTAAGCCACTAACCCAAGGCCATCCAAAATTCACCCTGCTCCAGCTGTGAACACCATTTCCATATGATTTTTTTATTTTTCAACTATTTATTTGGATTTTTGGTGATTTTTGCTTTTTGATGCTAAACTGAATTTTAGGATATCTAATAGCTTTTATAAGCTATCTAGGAGCTTATGTGGCTTATTTCAGTCCATATAAACAACCAACAACAACATTACCATGATATGAGATTTTTGAAAGGAAATTTGCATAAACTGAATTTGATACTTAAACACTGAAATTGATAATTTCAAAAGGTTTATTACACAATAGATACTTGAAATACAAAGCTTTGAAACTAAAACAAACACTGAAATTCAAAGTTAATCTAAAAACGACATGAAATTTTAAAGATTACACTCGATTTTTTTAT
The DNA here is from genome assembly GCA_910596185.1 of Chrysanthemum makinoi. Classification (NCBI taxonomy): domain Eukaryota; kingdom Viridiplantae; phylum Streptophyta; class Magnoliopsida; order Asterales; family Asteraceae; genus Chrysanthemum; species Chrysanthemum makinoi. The sequence goes on from OU343219.1 coordinate 38,815,811, forward strand.
ACATTGCTCTTTCTTCCACTTTTATAGACTTTTTGCACTCCTTGATGTCCTCTGAATCTATCCCACCAATTTCCAGCCATTGGATTGCAAAAAATCATCAAAACCGTCCACTTGTAGTTTTGGCGCCAATTTCTTCATAGCAGGTTTGATCAATTAATGGATTTGGTTTCAATCAATTAAGAGCTTTTGGTGTTAGTGGAGGTGGAGGGGACAAGGTATGGTGAGGGAGTGTTGAAAAAGTGGAGAAGCCATTACTGGTTTTGGATATCAGGCATGGGAGAGGGGGAGCTACAGTGCTGGGCGGTATTTTGATTGTTTGACTTTTGTTGACCGGTGTTAGTAATACGAGGGGGAGGTCAAAATGGATTATGACTGGGGCCAAAATGTATTGTGAACTGGCTCAAGGGTCAAGCCAAAGGGTTCAAGGTGAGATTGGGCTTGGATATGCATTTTGGGCCGGTTGGATTTGGGTTTGATATTTAAAATGAGTCCGTTTGGTTTAAGTTAACACAAGGACTAGAATTGCAAATTTACCAAACTTAAAGGACTGATCTTTCCAACTTTCCAAACTTATCACAAGGACCAAACTTGACAAACATTGATAGAACAAGGACCCTTTTTGCATAAAATTCCTTTTTTATAAGTCCAAGGACTAATTTTGCAATTTTTCAAAGTTTAAGGACCTTTTCCGCCATTTGACCAAAGAATCATTCAAGGATCATTTTTGACATTTTAGAATATTTCAGGGACCTTGAATGATAAAATTCCACATTTTTGAATTCCAGGGACTAGATTTGACAACTTATGAAACTTGGGGGACTAAAACTGCCAATTTTGCAAACTTGAATCATTTTTCATCTGATTTTGATATTTTTGCATTTAAAACACATAAAACACTGATTTGTGATATTTTCATCATTTTGATGCATTTTTGAGTGTTTTCAGATGATTTTGCAGTTTAGATTATACAAAAATGATGAGTATTTAGACACTCATCACTCATGTTAGACTTTTTCTTGTTGTAAATTCCAGCAAAATTAAAAACCTTGTTATTCAAATCCTTCCATTTTGAGTTCACTTGGTGATGGGTACGATCCGTTTCTTCACCCATATGCTTATTAAAAGTGTCCAAGACATTTTTCCAAAATGATCTACTTTTTTGGTGGTTGCCTTTTGTTTGGGTCTTGAGAAGCGTGTGTAAAACTAGAAGGTGGGTTCAATAGTTTTACCAATTTAAAACTTTCTTTTAAATATTTAGATCGACTTATGTCAATCTAGTTGGTTGTTTATATTGGACGTTGATAGATAGATATATAAACGTGTAATGAAAGATAAAGAGTAAGAAGCACATCACCAAGAAACAAGTATTTATAGTGGTTCGGCTACAAGGACACCTTCCTTGCCCTACTCCACTCCCCGAGTCACCTACTCGAGAGTTCGTAAACACTACACCAATATCCTTATGGCGGAGAAGCCTTCACAACGTCGCTTATACCTTTTTCCGGTACAAAGCTAAATACCGAGTTCTTTCACACCAAGGTGAACCACACCTAACACAACGTCGCCTACCCTTTATACGGTGCTAGGCTAACCACCGAGTTCTTTCACACCAAGGAGAACTAATCCTATCACAACGTCGCCTACCCTTTATTAGGTACTAGGCTAAGCACCTAGTTCCATTACTATGGAGGAACTACTACCCATCACAACACAACACCTAATTTTAAGGAGATCCACTCCTTGTTACAACACCATCAAGGATATCACCATCCTTGGAAATAAACAAATACTTATATGTATAACGATGCACCTCATCGATTATACGACCTAGGAATTCTTCCCTAATGCCACTTGATTTGATTCCTAGGCATCCTTCACTAATGCGTTTGACATAACACTTGGCACCTTTCACTAATGGCTTCGTCTTAACACCTTTAGCATTCTTCACTAATGCTTTTGACACGGACGATAAGCACCTTTCACTAAGGCTTTCGTCTTGACTCTTTCGGCATCTTTCACTAATGCCTTCAACACAACATCTGCAGAGGACGTAAGAACAATCAACAAGAGAACCGTAGTTGTCTTGATGATGACAAAGCATGGCAACTCATGGACTTGAGCTTGCTCGACTTCAAGAAGTGGTGATCTCGCCTTTAAGAGGAACCTAGAGAATCACACAAAAACAGAAGACAAACTACATAGATCTCTTGATTTGAGGTTAGAGAGGTATAATACTTGGAGAAACTATGTGTGAAAGTGGTGAGTTGAAAGGACGAAATGGCTCTCTATTTATAGAGGAAATTTTCTACTGTTCCCCGGATCCCGCGGATCCCTCCCACAAGGGATCCGTCTAGCACAAAGCAATGGATCCGTAAGACGCTCCTCTTTGCCCGTGGGTATTTTTTTTATGGGTCATGGGTTATGGGTTGATCCATGGGTTTCTTTCTAGATACAATGTATTTCAAGAATACAACGAACTTGGTTAAGTGGTTTGTACAAAACCATGGGTTATGGGTCAATACCATTTGCTAGTTTTTTTACCCATTTTGTATATACTTGTTTTTACCCATTTTAGTATAAACTTGTTTTTACCCATTTTAGTATATACTTAGTTAAGTATATGTTAGCCCAATATGTAAACACTAGTTGTTGTACTTATGTATCTAAATCATAAAATCACTTATACTTGTTTTAGTGTTTTATGTGAAAATGTTAGTGTGTTAGAAAACTATTGAATCAAACTATTTACATATTTTATTTGTTTCCTTAAAATGATTTTACGTTTGTTATCGACAAAACATTAGAAGATCGTAAAATATAAATAAACGTTTTTATGGCTTATTTGTATTAACAATCTCCCCCTTTTTGTTGATGACAAAATATAAAATTATTTTAAGGAAAAGCTAAAATTCGTAGAAAATTTGAATTAGTAGTTTTTACTTTCTTCTCCCCCTTTTTGTCGAAACAAAAAGTGTTAAAAGAAACTAACACAATTTTTATAAGAAAAATATGTAAAAGAAAATGTAAAGAGAGAAAGTGACAAGAATGGTACTTGTATTAACTCCCCCTTGACGAGTCCATCCCTTTGTGAGGGCGTCAAGTATAATGAGTAGATAAGCTAATGTGTTTGCAAATATGTTAGCAAATAGTTCGTCTTTGTGATGAAAAGTGCCCCCCCTTGAAAATTGCAAAATTGCAATGGGGTGTCATGAAGTATAATCCAAAAGCGGATTATTTTGCAAATGATTTTGCAATATCGTTTGACACAAAGCTCCCCCTAGCTTTATGGTGTCAAAATCTTCATGTGTATTTTGAAAATCTACAAAATAAAGGTTAGAAAACAAGAGTATAGTGCATAATCTCCTGCAAATAAAACTCAAGTTAGTAGTAATTTGTGCTTCTGAACCACGAATCCCACGGTTCCATTTGTGGAGGGATCCGTCTAGGCCATTTGTAGGGATCCGGATGTCTGGTGACAGTTTCTTCAGCATTGAAGATATGCCAAACGATGCTAATGAAGAGGTGAAATATGTATATGATATAGCAAGCACAAAGCACAAAACAATTATGACATATAGAAATTCATTCAATAAAAAACAAGAGATAATCAAACAAATCTCTAAAACTAAGAGAATGATCTAGCCATACAAGTGCGAATAATGCTAATGAGTTACCCAAACTCAAGATTCAACTAAAAGCTTAATGATGATCAAGGATGAGATAAGTTTCCTAAACGTTCTAAGTTTGAGCTTGTGACTATGATGCTCATTATAGTTTAGGCTTGTTGACCTCTTCGAAACGTTCGAGGAGGTGATAAAACATGAAACGTTGCTCTTCACGTAGTTCATGTATCAACCTTTCAACATGTTTACAATGATAATAATCCTTGTCATGGTTTTGTGTTTCTTGAAGCGGAGGTTCAAGTGAAGTGGGTTGAGGATCTTCAAATGAAGGAAGAATTGTTTGAAGCTCATTAAGTGGTGGCTCAACAATGTTTGAGGGTTGAGGTAAAGAAGCGTCAACTTCCATGTGGTTGGGTGGTTGACTTTGATGTCTCCTCATAATCCAAAATAGGCTATTGGGAGGAATTAGAGAATTTTCTATTGGTGCAAGTGTTGACTCAACACTTTGGTTTTGTTGCATAACCTTTTCAATTGAGTTTGTAGGTAGTGGTGGAAGATGAGATGGCCAAGGGGGTAAGTCTTCTAAATTGTGAGAATGTGGAGAAGATTGTGAAATGTCTCTAGGCACCAATGATGTTGGTTGAGTTGAAGAGGATATGTTTGGTTTGGTAGAGTTTGGTGATGAAATCCTAGTGGGAACAATCCTCTCGGGGATTAGTTTGATTAGTTTCTTTGGTGTAGGGGAAATCCTAGCATTTGTGGACTTAACCGGAGATGATTCGGTTGAGAAAACTTCGTGTATGACCCTAGCAAGTTTCTTGGGTGGTTCTTGGGTGGATGAGTTAGCACTAGGAGCTTTTCTCATGATGAAATGACTAAGGGAGATGGTTGTAATTGCTGATAATTGTGTTTGTGTTTGATGACTAAAGTGTTCTAGCAATATGGCTTATAAAGAAAAGAATTTGGCAAGTGCATTTAAGACTTAAGCCACTAAGATTCTTAGATATGTGATGATTAACATGCACAAGATTGAAGTTCAGAGTTTCACTGATCTAGGAACTCAGTTAAGATGAGATGGAGTGTTTGAGTGAGCAAGATGAGCTTGAAATGATTGTTTTAGCTAGAGTTTGACTTAATCTGTCACCCGGATCCCACGGTTCCCTCCTTTGAGGGATCCGGCTAGGCTAATCCTAGGGATCCGGCTCTCAGCAGTTATGAAAGGTTAGAAATGAAGTTTCTAAGAGCTAAAACCTATATCATTTTGAGTGTTTCAGTCCTCCTAAGTATCTAAGATGAGGGTATACTTGAATGATCAAGAGTAATGAGTGTTATAGCAAATTATTGCTTTTTATGAAAGGAAAATGAGACTAGATGACTACCAATGAATGTACAAGGATAACACTAAGAGTTTTGGTGGTGTCAAGTCATAATAAATTATCCTAGAGATCAGATTTTAGCTTGAGATGGAATTTGAAAAATCCTTAAAAATCACAAGAATTGAAAAACTAATTTTTAACCCACTTTGAGATAAAGGTGACTAGAAACAATTTCCTAAAATTGTTCAATATGTCCACCTAAGTGTTTTGAAAGATGAAAAACAATTTGTGAGTATTGAAGCAGAAATATGGTGAGTTTTGATTTGTTGATAACTCAAGAGATATTTTGACTAAGATCTTATGTAAGCAATAAGTGAGTCTAAGCCTTTCTCATCCTTGAAATGGACTTAGTTGAGTTCTAATATCCTATGTTTAGCTAATGTGATGTTATCTAGTAAGCTATCTTGATGCAAGGGATGTTGTATTGCTGATCTGATGTCACGGATCCCACGGTTCCCTCAAGGGAGGGATCCGTCTAGGCTAATCCTAGGGATCCGGCATCTGCAGATCAGAATCCCCACAGAATAATGTGCAGATTTTGCACACTAATTAACCGTTAAACTAAACAACAAGAACAAGCATGTCATCACAAAGCAACACTCATTAATAATGATAGAAGTAACAATATCCAAAATACCATAAACCAAAGTGCTAAAACATAATCATTCACACATAAGTTAAGTTAGAAATAAGCATATTCCTATTGTCTCTTTCGTCAATTCTTTCTTTTCCTTTTTGACGACTTTGTGAGGTTGTAAGCAAGATTTTGAATCATGTCCCTCAATTGTTTGAATTCCGCAGTTTCGTTTGGAATGGTTGGAAGTTGTTCGTAGTAATCGAAGGGTTCCAATTCAATGTTGACTATGGGGTCGACATCTTCTTCTTCCTCATTTTATTCTTCTTCTCCTTCTGAGGAGTCTGAGAGAGCTTTAGGTTTCTTTTCATTGACCATGAAGCGTTTAGAGGGTATTTTGGTAAGAGGTACCATTACATGATCGGCAAAGAAATGATCATTGTTGATAGGAGATGGTTGCAATGCACTAACATACTTACAAAGTCGTGTTAGGAGCATACCATACGGAAGTACCATGTTGGAAGCTTTGAATACCCCGGCCATTCTCCTTGCCATGTAATAGGCGAGGTTAAATGGCTTTTGGTGGATAAGACAATAGATCATTTGCACAATACATGCATTTGGATGATCTTTGTTACCAACTAGGCTAATGACGTTTTCCCTAAGGATTTCTTCCCATTTTCTAAATATGGGATGGATTTCAAAAAGTTCCATTTGAAAAGGATTACGGTGAATGAGCTTCTTGTTTCGGTTGAAACAGGATTGGTCGGCTCTTATTTTGAAAATGGTGTCTCGGAGGGTTTCGGGTTCATCAAGAGGAGTATGGTATATTGGTTTAGAATCAAGTGCAAGGTTTTGAGTGTTAATTGCCCAATCTTGAGAGTACATACAAATTCCTTCACAAGGAATGCGAAGAATTTGAGCAAAGGTGTTGAGAGGGAGAGTGAAGTTTCGTTTATTGATGATGAAAGCGATTGAAATGCTATCATCGGCGTTTCGAATGATCCTAATGCTTTTATAAAACTCAAAGATGAAGACCGGACAAATTTGTTCATCAATGTCAAGAAGACATTCAAAATTGATTGCCGAGAAGACTTGACGAATCTCGGTATCCTCAAGGAAACATTCCTTGATTACACGACCTTCGTGGATAAGTCGTTTTCCGAGCTTTTTGAAGACCTTGCGGTCGGTTTTTGAGAGTTCCTCATTTCGATAGTAATGAGTAAGGTAATGGACGGTATCATGATGATCTTGTTGAGTGGCTTTAGGCATGGTTGGTCCTAGAAACACAAATTTTCCAATTAGGTAAAATTAGTTGAGATGGGTTTATGGTTTTGATTTGTATTAACAATGTTGTGAACACGATGTGATCTTAATTATGTTAAAAGCTCCTTTTCATGATTAATTTTGAAAACCCTAATTAAATTAATTGATTAGAGATTTGTGAAACCATAAACCCTAGGATGAGGATGATGAAAATTAGAACAAGTTAGTGTAATTACTTACAATGATGTTCTAGAGAGGAATACTTGAGAGTATGGAATCCAATGAAGATGAAATCAGTGGTTTAGTCGTTTTTGTGTTATGTGAGTAGAGGGAAAAAGATTAGTGGTGTTTTTTGAAAGCGTATAGCTGAGTTATGTTCCACGGTTCCCCCGGATCCCTTGTATTTGGGATCCGGCTAGTACAACTAGGGGGATCCGGCTACTGTGGAAAGAAAAAGGGTTGTTTGGCACTATTTTTGTAGTAGGCTTATAAACTAGCTTACTAAAAAATAGTTTGGAGGTATCAGATGAAAGTTTGTTTTTGGACGACGGGTTTTGATGAATAACATATCGAGGGTTCATATGTGACGACAGCGTTAGTTTGACGAATCAAAAGGAATACTATTCCCGATGATGAATAAGATGGAAAAGTGACGAAAGAGACTTTTTTAGATGCTAGCAATTATTAAACAAAGAGAACTATGATATCAATAAACTCATGTAAGCTATCTAATGAAAAGTAAAACATACCTCTATGCTTCTTGGTTTGGCATAATACCAAAAATACTTCATGAGCTCTTAAAGTAATCCTTTGTACTTGGTGTAAGTAAGTTATGATTACTTATAGATCCTTCCTTGAATGTTGACTTCATTATTCTTTGAATAGAAATGAAGGTTTTGAAGAGATCCTAGCATGAAGATTTCTTGAAACAAAAATTGTTAGAATGATCTATCAATGTCCAAAAAAATGATTTAAAAGAAAACATGACTTTGAAAAATCCTTATTTGTAGTTTTCAAACATACACGGATCGTATCAAGTTTTTAAAGTACAACATACTTTAAGAAACTTGGTAACGAAGCTCTGATACCAATTGTGGAAAACTAGAAGGGGGGGGGGTTGAATAGTTTTACCAATTTAAAACTTTCTTTTAAATATTTAGATCGACTTATGTCAATCTATTTGGTTGTTTATGTTGGACGTTGATAGATAGATATATAAACGTGTAATGAAAGATAAAGATTAAGAAGCACATCACCACGACACAAGCATTTATAGTGGTTCGGATACAAGGACACCTTCCTTGCCCTACTCCACTCCCCGAGTCACCTACTCGAGAGTTCGTAAACACTACACCAATCTCCTTATAGCGGAGAAGCCTTCACAACGTCGCTTACACCTTTTTCCGGTACAAAGCTAAATACCGAGTTCTTTCACACCAAGGCAAACCACAACTAACAAAACGTCGCCGACCCTTTATACGGTGCTAGGCTAACAACCGAGTTCTTTCAAACCAAGGAGAACTAATCCTATCACAACATCGCCTACCCTTTATTAGGTAATAGGCTTAGCACCTAGTTCCTTTACTATGGAGGAACTACTACCCATCACAACACAACACCTAATTTTAAGGAGATCCACTCCTTGTTACAACACCATCAACGATATCACCATATTTGGAAATAAACAAATACTTATATGTATAACGATGCACCTCATCGATTATACGACCTAGGCATTCTTCCCTAATGCCACTTGATTTGATTCCCAAACATCCTTCACTAATTCCTTTGACATAACGCTTGGCACCTTTCACTAATGCCTTCGTCTTGAGACCTTTAGCATTCTTCACTAATGCTTTTGACACGGACGATAAGTACCTTTCACTAATGCTTCCGTCTTGACTCTTTCGGCATGCCATTAGAGAAATGTTAGTATGTACTTATATTTTGGGACTGAGAGAGTATTACATTTCAATTCCTTTTCTTTCAGAGAAATGTTAGTATGTACTCGGTCATCCCATTAGGAGACACGTTGTCCCCACTATTTCCCCTCAAATGGACGTTGTCCTATACAAAAAAATAAAATAAGAAACACATAAATAAATAAAACTAAAAGCTGATCTAAAATAAGACCGAGTTCTTGTGAGTACATTTTTGTGTGTGTGTGTTTTATTTAATTAATTTTTGTGGGACATGTTTTTGGTTGTGTTTTCGGCCTTTCTATTACAGCTAGTTGGTTATAAAGTTGTTGTAAATAGATAAAACTGATTTGACAGTGGTGTCTTCAATGCTGAGTTGGTCTCAATTAAGAATGTTTTAATACTTATTTAATTAGCTCACTCATTTACTTTTGTATGCTCTATATATTGATAAACAAATTAACATTACACGATTTAAAATATGAAATTTAATGCCAACGTTTGTGAACAACACATTAGATTTTGTAGTCCGTTCATAAGATCGGGATGTTGACAGAAATCACTATTTTTATTTTGGGAAAATTAGTCAAATAGACCGCGCGCCCTAAGGCTTACCACTTTCTTGACCACGCACTCTTGCCGAATGAAAATGGACCAGTTGCCCAGCGATTTCCTGGTATCCAACCATGGGGTGCCATGTGTCCGACAAAGGTATGACCGAAGTACGTATTTTGAGAGTATATGTCATGTATTGTAAGGTATTGTTTTTTAGGCAACCAAATTGTATTTTCGGGCAACTATATAATATTGGGCAACTTGTATTTATACACGAGGATAATATGGTCATTTTACAATGGTTGTATTATAAAACTAATAATAATAATGCACACACATCACGCGCGCACACACACAATCAAACATCTTCTTGTATAATTTCTAACAGCTTCTATAATTAAACGTCTTCTTCTACATCACGCGCACACACTCACAAACCACATCTTATTCACAAAACCCTCTAAACCCTAATTAATTTTACTCTATAATTCCATATGACAAAATTAAAGTTGTACAATTGTAAAATCGCAGTTCGTTCTACATTGAAGTTGCTGCCAGATATTAAACTCTGTTTGTCAAAGAATGAAAACCGCGAAAGTTTGTTCAGGGAAACAGTATTTGGTCTATGGTTGGATATAAATTCGTGCGAGAATGACTGCCTTCTGATGCATTATGTTTTGCAACACCAGGTATATGTTTCTAACATCTCTGATTCCCCTCCACTAAAATTCCAAATTGGGGATCATTCGTTAAGGTTTGGCCGGAAAGAATTTTGTCTGATAACAGGGTTTCGATTTGGCAAAGTTTCAAAACCTATTAAACGATCTAGCGCATTTTTCGATCGTGTATTTCCTGAAAAAAAGAGTAATGGTACAACAAATGTACATGCAATTGAACTTTTGGAACTTGTTAATGACGGAAAAAAGGATGGGAAAAAGTGGTTACCTCTTTCTGATGAGGATGCTGTTAGGGTGTGTCTGTTGGTAGCTGCAGAGCTGGTGTTTACGGGAAAAGAAGACAGGAATTGCATCCATAATCACTTATTGTCCTTGGTTGATGATTTTGAAGCCTGGAATGTATTTCCTTGGGGTGAATTTATGTGGCATAAATTTTATCAAAGGACTGTCAATATTGTTCATATTCACAGAAAAGATCATTTGTTAAAATTGAGAAAAAACCCAAAGTTCAGTGCCACATACAGTCTATACGGGTTCGTTTGGGCTTTCAAGGTTAGAATTCTCAGTAGTTTTTACTAATGTATGAATGTCTAGCTTTGATAACATATTTCTTTACAAAAACAGGTTATTAAAAGCTTTTGATTCTATTTTGTTGTGCTATTACTTATTCATTTCAAAAGTACCTAAAATTAATGTTGTTGTTTTATTGTTATGAAATGCTGGTGTTTTGTTCTGTATACAAGTAATATAAAAGTTACCCGTAATTTAGATAACAAAAATGTTATAACACATTTTAGTTTGTGATTTATTTTTTAAATTGTAACCATAAAGGTCTTGTTTCATCCTAAACAGGTGACCTTTACTTTGGTAAACCTTAAAATATTTTCAAAAATGATAGCTGCATAAGTACACGTTTTAAAGATGACAGTTGTGGCTATTACAGATTTGGATTTTGGAGACTTATCCTAAAAGCTCACTTTGGTGGGTGAAAGACAATAAGCTCATTCCACGTGGTTTTGTTTGGTCAGGACTTTCAAAGTTTCGGAAACCAGACTGTTGTAACCTCTTTGGACCGGTATGCATCACACAGTCTTACATTGCTGACCCCACTAACTTGTACATGAATTTGTTCACAGTATATGAGTAATTTTAATTTTTTTTTTGTTTTTTTTAAAATTTTTTTTTGTTGTTGTTAGGATTCAACTCCCATTTCTGAACTTTCTACAACACAAGCTGAAACGAAGCAACCGTGGTGTATTGCCAGCGCCCAATTTATAGATGGTTTGTCTATTCTAGAGACAGCTGATGGTTACAAGACTGCAGAGCATTCGAATGAATTCGCGGACGATTTCAATTTAAACTTGTGCATGGACGATTTCAATTTAAATGTTGCACAAAGTGGAACTACTCATTCGACAAGGGGTCTATTTCGTGAGTTACTGGATTTGGAAAAAAAAATTTTGATGATAGAAAAAGGCACTCATTCAGTCAGAAATACACCTTTTGTACTTGATGTGTTTTATGACTGTGAAAAGCAGACTTTCAAAAGTATAGCAACTATTGGGTCTTAGTAATTATGTTGCTGTCGATCCGGAACATACTAAAAGTTGTGCCACCACAAAAGACCCTGACGTTACTCCCGATGATCCGAAGGTTTGTATTTACTTTTCAGTTTACCTCCAATGTTTATACCAAACTCAAATAATCGTTCGTGTCCACACTTATATCAAACATTGGTCGATACAGGCCACGTCATCTCATATTGTAGGCCCTAACGGGGATAAGGTTGTCCATGCGGACCATGCAACGGACATTGATAATGATGATGGGCTTAAAGAAACGCAACCATGTAACCTTAGTATGCTTGTTGAAGCTTGTGCCATGACCCAAAAATGTCCTGTTATGGAATATGGAGGTGAAACTAGTACTCAACTTCCACCAGTTGTATCTAAAGAGGAAAATAAAATACCCGGTGACCCCATTATTGTACGTTATATTTCAGTTACAGTTTAAATATCAGCTATAGCATACGTCCCTACTTATGTATATATATTTAAAATTCAGCAGGAACCGGATTGTGGTAATGATTGGTCGTCTTACATAAATGGTGCAAAATTTTCGGGTGATAATTCTCTAGATGCAATGGATTGTGATAACGAACAACAAGATGTGGTTCAGAAACAATTGGCATGCCAACCTGAACCCATTAGCAATATTGATTGTGTGCAGATAGAAGTAGGAACACCCACCAACAAAGCTCATGAGGTATCTACATTCTCAGTAAAACATCGCCGATAAATAAAATAATTTAATGTGCTGTTTTGTAACATACTATATTCTCAAATGTCAGTTTAAAGACAACAACCTACCATATGTAAATGTGGTTGGCCAAAATGACACTCCTGTTTCCTCCCAAGATAATGTCAACAAAAGCGTCGATACAAATTTGTATCTTCCGTCTTTAGATTTAATGGATTGTGATGATCAACAAGGGGATGTGGTTGACAAAAATTCGTTTGTTGGCCTTGAATCTAGTAACAATGATGTTGTTGTGGTTAGCCTAGAAGATACACCAACAAAGAAAGACGCTGAAGCCCCTGAATCTCAGGTTAAACCCAAGAAAGTGTCATTTGCAAATGTGGTAGGTCCTAATGACAAACCTCTGTTGGAAGATCTTTTCTCCGATATGAATACGAACAAAAGAAAGAGAGTACAATTGAACGACAACCTCAGTAAAAGAAGGCGCACTGTACAAACTTACGAGACATTGTTTGGTTCTGTCAATTCGAAAAATGGGGTATCAAAAACATCAGCTACTCCTTGCCGCCGTGTTACAAGATCGCAGGGTGTCATTAACAAGGCTATTATCCCGGCTGCCGTTTCAGATGTACATCACCTTATTAAATTGTAACTAAAACGAATCTTTTTTTTATTTTTTTTCTGCTTATCTTTCAACTTTGTTTTCAGGAAACATCTGGAAACCCCAGAACGTGTCCAGTTAGTCGATTCTATTAGCCCAAAATTGAACCGTTTGTAGAGGTAGGTTCTGTTTGTTAATCCAATAACATCATTATCATTGTGTGTATGTTATTGAATATATTTATTTTTTAGGAACTTTTACGACACCCGAAATGCAACAAGAAAAAGGTTATTGTTCCTGATTACCTTCGCAAGTATTTGAAGCTTAAAGAACCATTACTTTATAGGTTTCCTTGGGGCTCCGGTGCGGTTATTGCTTATAGGGATTTTTGGGTAGCCTTGGCATGTGTTGAAGACTGCACCGGTGGGTGGCTTAATGAGTTAGTGAGTAAACTTGATGCCTAGCTGGTCTACTGCACTTGTTTATTATTTCGTTTTGTTACTTATGAAACGAATGTTTACAGTTTTGATTTGCTTTATCTGTCCGCAGCACTTGTATGCATGGGTTGAATTGATATGGTTGTTTAGACCAGCTGATGCAGATTGGGCTTTGACAGGGTGTACTTTTTGCAATCAAATCCTAGGTGGCAACATGCCTACCACTTATTCAGATGGCACAACATACCCTGTGGCTTGGTGAGATGTTGCAAAGGTCATTTTGGCAGACTCTTACCGTACATATACCACTACTGTTATAAATAGCTTATAATATCCTGCATTTGTTTTATATATCAGGTGTATTTTCCCATGAATGAAAATACAAAACACTGGGTACTCTGTGAGCTCCATATCCGCACTGGAGTTTTTTACATTTATGACTCTCTTGGGTCAGCCTCAGGAGGTGAACGGTGGTTGCGAGGTTCCAAGAGAAAGTTACAAACATAGCTTAAATCGTACCTAACAAACGCTGGGGTACTGCATAGTAAGGGCATATCACCGGGATTTATAAAATCACATACAAGTGTCCAAAAGTACCAAAACAATCAGAGTTGTATGGTGACTGCGGAGTATGGGTGTGCATTATTTTGTACAGATTGCTCCGTAACCAGCCTCTGGAAGTAGACGACTCTCTTCAAACAACTTTAGCTTACCGTGAACGGATGCTTGAATACTTCTGGAAGCACAAGGTTGAATACATAATTTGATAGCGGTCTTTCAAGGTACTATCCTTAATGTCCGTTTGACCCATAATTATTGTCTAATGTTAACATGTGAACAATTTTTCTTTCGATGTATACTGTAGGTATTTTACTTCTATTATATATTAGTCGATTATTATAATATTTTTTTAACTCAACGGCATTTCTTTAGTCAATACCCGTGCACATATACAAAAAACCTTATGCTTTGCAAACCACTTCTATATATTATGGGTTATGTATACTTTATTAATTTATTTGGTATATACTAGCAGAATTTAATATTTGGTTGCCCTATAGTACATTACGGTACATGTCCTTAAATGTCTTATTTTGCCAATCTCTTTCTTCAATACAAATTTTTCTTAATTTGTTTAACAACATCTTTCTTTCTTCTTTTGGTCTATTCACTTCATATCTTTATCCCAATCTTTCTGCTTTTGTTTAACAAAATGTCCGACTATATCCCACTGGATGTTCAACTAGATATCATTCGCAGGCTACCTCCTAAGTCTATACTCCAGCTACGTAGTGTTTGCAAGTTATGGAAGGCTAGTATAGATTGTGGTTTTTTCATCTCTAATTACGGTGTTCGTCGTAACGATGAGTGTTTTTTTGACGCTAACATTTGATCAGGGTCACAAAGGTTTTATGTTAGCTTTTAATAAACAGCTGACCGATACGGTACTTCGTACAGATTTAATGCTTTCATCTATGATTGCATTTGGCAATTCTCATGGTCTTTCGTGTTTTGTTTATGGCTCTAATCTAATGTCTGTTATTTGGAACCCGGGAATCCAAAAATCACTTGCAGTACATGTCCCGTTTTACACGCATCAAATTGAATGTAAAAAGATTTGTTTTGGTTTTGCCGTCCGTCCGGACACTCTTGACCCGACGATCATGAAGGTCTCCTATCCTGTTTTCCAAAGTGGTTTCTGGTATGTTTCTGTCTTTTCTTTCAACTCGTTAAGGTGGACATGCCTTGAAAATTTCCACCCCCTCGTGAAACTATCAAATTGAAACGTCAAAGTCATGCAGTTGTAGGTCATTTTATCTATTGGACTGGGAGTGAAAAGTTAACTAACGAGGACGGTGTTACATACAAGATTTACATGTTGATTTCGTTTGATTTGCTAACCAACCAATTTAAAGTTATAGACCTTCCGCAGATTTTAAAAAATGAACTCCCAGTTCCATTCTATGTTTTCGATCTTGGAACCTCTCTAGTGATTTCTGGTATGATCATTGATGAAGATATGCCATTGTTTTGTGGATGGGTGTTGGACGTGAATGGTTTTGCCATAAGATCATTTAGAAGCCTTTTTGCCATCCCCACCCTATTATCTGTTCGTTTGCTTGGGTTTACAAAGGATCAGGCTCCAATAGTGGAAGCGTACACTGGCAACCATTTGGGTCACTCGCTATTCCTGTACAACAAAGAACTTGAATTATTTGTCAGCATGGGAATTTTAGGAGATACGGGATCTTTCTACATTGCCCCATACAAAGAATCTCTTCTTTTGTTAAATCATACAGACTGTGCTGTCTATAGTATGTTTTATTTATAACTTACCATTCTATTCATGTTCCTTTTAAACATTATCACTTGATTTGGTTAATGATATATCAATGCCATTTTCAACAGGTTTGTTCGGCTGAAGTTACGGATCAGGCTAAATGGGAATGAAGGTTTGTGGTTTTAGTACGCTGTCTGTGTGGGAAGGAAGCATTGGACTGTTTAGATTTTTCGTAGTCGATGAATGTTATCAATCAAGTGGTTATATAATATGTAACAATTAAAGTTATAACCATGTAGTAATCGTAATATGTAGTTGGTTGTCTGTATCAAACGTTGTATGTCAACGTATTTACTATTTCATCTCTTCTGTTATCCCATTATCCATTTTTTTTAATCTGGGCAACAAGCAGTTGTTACCCAAAATAATTTTGGCAACCTAATTTTGTTCTTAGGGCAACTTGTTTTCCATACGGACTACTTTTATAAACCCACGACTCCTTCTAGACGTACATTTCGTATTCTACAACCTACTAATAACTACCAACTTTAGACAATGCACACTTTCAAAAATAGAGATTTAACATTCAACACTAGTACAAATTAACTAGCAGTTGTAAGTTTACTACAAGCAATGGTAAACGACTGTCCCTGTTCAGCCCCACAAAAGCAGTAGTAAAAAACAACTAGCAGTTGTAACTTAATTTAAGTAATCGAGCATAAAAGCATTGTAGCATTTGTTTTATGTTTACAAATCTCGTATAAAGCTCAAAATAATCCACTCAAACGAATGTCACTCTACACATCTGATAACCTGATGCCGTTGTTAACATGTTTTTTAAAAAATAATCCAAGTGAAGATGTTGATGTTTTTAGAATGAGTGATGGTCTTTAAAATTGTTTCGTCCATTAACATAAAAATCTGTTTTAAATCCCAGTTTAGTGAAGGATGTACTATAGAAGGTGACTTAACGAACGCAACCTAGTACTCCTTAAGAAGAATAATAATTAACGAACAGTTATTCTCACTAAACACCTCGAAATGTTGTTAATACACGAATACTTTGAATATTATTGCCGTTTACAACCTTGAAGTGTATCAACTCTAGATATCACCAAAACTAATATACAACTCAAACCTAGGACCTCTTTTAATAGGATAAGGAGTCCTTTACAAAATACACTAAGTATTGTACAAGATAAATATACTTACAATACTTATCTAATACAAAACATCCTACCGAAGACATTCTAGAATATTACATATTCATTCCACACAATCATACTAGCAGTGACAAGTACATTAGCAGTGGTACGCGACTTTTACTGCCACTGGTTTGTGTATTGCTGACACTCTTCTTTTCCGCTGGCTTTCCCGGTGGCTTTTCCAGTGCGGGTCTTTTGCCTTTATCCTTTTCTTGAAGGAGTTCCGGTGGCTTGCTTCCTCGTGGCCCCGGCGTATTCAACCCATGGGATTCCCAAAGGAATTAGATAGCCCTTTCAACTTCAATGGGCCTTTCAGGGGGTTTTCCGCCTAAATACGCCCCTCTGCGCGGTACAGGAAGGGCTTTTGGTAATGTAGCTTCCCAACCTGCGCAGGTTTTATTTTATCCCGGCTTCCGCAAGCTGGTCATTTTTTCCTTAGACCCAGTCTATCCAACCAAATATCCCTGAATTAGTAGATGCACACTTGAATGGGGGCCGGGCTGCACCAACAGAAGAAGAAGGCATAGCTTTCATCCTCAGTTGTTTGACTTTCTTAGGGAAGTTTCTTGTTAGTTAGGGGCTGGTTTACGTATTTCGTTGCCCCTAACTTCCTTTTGTCGCCCATCCCTACGGGACCCATCTGCCGAACATATTTTTTCACTCCCATGATCTAATTCCCATGATTTATTTCCTTCTTCCGCTCTCGAACGCCGAGGTTACGAAGGAAATGCCTGCACTTTCAAGATCCCATATTGCTAATGAGAGTCTGCTAGGTTTAAACTCCCACCTTTGGTATGCATATGGTCCTGGCAGACTACCACAACTTGAATGGACATGGGTTTTGGGTGAAGGTGTGCTGTGGATGTTCGCGGAGATGGGTTTTTAGTCGTCATTTTAGAACGACTAACTATTTTTAGTAGTCATTTTAGAACATGTTTCAGTTGTCGCAGCATCAGCTTTGCGCTTTTTTTTGGGTAAAGGTTTAGGCTATGTATGGGCTTTTTGGAAACGGCCGTGCGTGGGCAACGAGTTGTTGTTGACGTCCGTATGTATTCTTTTTGTACTGTGTACCATCGGTATATTTTTCTGAATAACATCTTTAACTTCTCTTCGGTTTTTTAAAATATTCCGGTTGCCTGATTTGCAGGTGGAAATATTTTTGTAGGTGAAGGAATGGTTCCTTTTTTTCTTATTCTGGACTTTCCCCTTGATTTACCTCACGTATTTATAGCGAGGATTTTACTGTTCGTGCACGCGTTATCATTAATTTTCACTAACTGTTTTGTGGGTAGGCACGTGCCTAGGCTCCTACACTGTTGCTGCTATATTGACATAAAATTACTTGGGAAGGAACGTGAATCTTTACATGTAGATTTTCTCTCCTTTTTGGTATTTGAATATAAATGATTACGTAAACACAAATAAATTTTCTTTTTGCGAGGAAACTAGCGGTGGTTTTTGCGACACTAGGAGTGGGTACAACGACGTTAGCAGTGGTTAGATCGACGTTAGCAGTGGTTGGGGATTTACGTATGAACAGACTTAAGAATTTGTTCAAAACATTTAGCCTCCTTTCGCGGCAGCAGTTGTAACTCTTAATCGAGTTTGTATCCCCAATTCAATCCAAATTAATTTGTACTAAAAACTTACTTTTTTAACACTTGTAGCAGTTGTTACTAATTTTTTGGCGCATATATCCCCAACTGTGCTGTTAAAATTATGTCTTTTTTTTTTTTAATTTTTGTATATTTTTTTTAATGATATAATAAGGGTTATTATTCTAACACATAAATAAGCATGTAACTCAACACGTCATCATATTCTATTATCGAGACACAAAAATTCTTACTACCATTATTAATCGTCTCATTGGCTTGCATTCCTCAAACAAGTTACCCACCTACACTATGACTTTTTTTTAACTAAATAAAATTTCATCTTCATATTACTACTTTATTAGTAAATTTTTTATTTTTGTAAAGTGACTTACTATCTCGCACACAGTTTGAATAACTGCGCAAACAAATATATACTAGTAACATAAAAGGGATGACATCCATAGGTTAACATGATACAAAGATGAGATAAGTGACTCCAAAATGTAACAACGATCCCCTAATAAACAAAAGGCAGTAGCTTCCATGCAATTAATGCAAAGCACATCAAATCTCCATTGAATCCAACTTTTCAATTAAACCATTCAGCTCTTTAACACGATCATGTTTTCTAAACAAAGAATACAGAAGTTTGGAACTCTCAGCCAGATCCTCATTTTGCATCCTTAACAGGTGATTAATAGTTGGCAACCAACAATCCGAACCGCATAGAAGCTCCACTTCCGCTATCATTTGTTGTCTACGGTTGACACGGCCCCTAATTTCAACAACATTCCTCCTATGATCTGCTTCATCACGTAAAGCAACTTCCAATTCACCTCTGTAGTACGCGATCGTAATATCTTTTGACAACTTTGAGCCACCAAACATTGATAATTCATCACATAAAACCATGCCAGCAGACATCGTTATGTTTGCTTTTCTAAAACTATCACTAATAGAGATACCAAGAACTGTTTTTGTTACATAGCGTCATATATGGACACGAAATTTCTGACAAACTAGTTATGACAATTGTCTGTTTCCAATGGACAAGTGGATCACACCAAATAAGTACCCACCCACAATTTTTTATTTATAGTATCTTACTATTTTTTTCAAATATTTTTTATGACGAGTTTGCTAGTGCATAGCTAGCAAATGGTACTTTGGGCACCTAAATTGTGTACTCATAGCAACTATACTTTGGGCAACTAAATTGTGTACTCATGGCAACTAGTTTAAATAGTAGTACTT
This sequence comes from Chrysanthemum makinoi, assembly GCA_910596185.1. NCBI lineage: Eukaryota > Viridiplantae > Streptophyta > Magnoliopsida > Asterales > Asteraceae > Chrysanthemum > Chrysanthemum makinoi. The sequence continues at coordinate 38,835,436 of OU343219.1, forward strand.
TTAGTCAAGTGGTGATATATGCAACAAGGGGCTGGGGTTTGACTGGATTTAATTTACATCTTACTATTTTTTTTAAACTATTTTTATGACTAGTTTGCTAGTGCATACCTAGCAAATGGTACTTTGGGCAACTAAATAGTGTACTCATGGCAACTAGTTTACGTAGTAGTACTTTTAGTCAAGTGGTGATGTATGCAACAAGGGGCTGGGGTTTCACTGGATTTAATTTACATCTTTCTATTTTTTAAACTATTTTTATGACTAGTTTGCTAGTGCATACCTAGCAAATGGTACTTTGGGAAACTAAATAGTGTACTCATGGCAACTAGTTTACGTAGTAGTACTTTTAGTCAAGTGGTGATGTATGCAACAAGGGGCTGGGGTTTCACTGGATTTAATTTACATCTTTCTATTTTTTTAAACTATTTTTATGACGACTTTGCTAGTGCATAGCTAGCAAATGGTACTTTGGGCAACTAAATAGTGTACTCATGGCAACTACAATAGTACTTTTAGTCCAGTTGTGATGTATGCAAAAAGGGGTGGGGATTGAGTGGATATAATTTGCATTCAGTCATATTTTATTAGTCATACGTGTATTCATGTAAACTGGCCAACTTGTTACAAAACTTGACAAATTTATTTGGGTAAAAAAAAATACAATACACATTTGGGTAAATCAAACATACAGTATATACCTAGCGAATTATTTTTTAATGTGTGAACATTTGGAATAAATTTATGCCAAGTTCCCTCTTCTTGTACTGTTATGCCCTAAAAAAATCAAACATGCAAAGTGCAAGAAAAAAGAAAAGAAATAAAAAAAAAAATAAAAAAAAAATAAAAAGTTACATATTGCAAGTAAGTAAGCATAGAATATGAATAAGTGTCCAGTTTTATCTTATTTAATTTAATTATTATTTGTAATTTATTTTTTGTAATTTTTTATATTTTTTTTGTCCTCCTGGTTTCATATATATACACGAAATTTGTTTGACGTGGTTTCGTTTTTAATCTTAATAGTAGTAAACTGTAGTATATGTAATAATAAAAAAGGGGGAAAATGAAAAGGCGTGTATGTGAAAGGTTGGTCATTTAATGCAACTTCTTGTGGTAGATAAAATGCTAGGGTGGCTGTCAACTCAACGGACACATCAGTTTTGTACACTGACACAACACTAATTAAATTATAACTTAAACTAAACCTTCTATTTAAAACACACACATAGCAATCAAAAGGGGGAAAAAATAAAAGATACAAAACAAAACTGAAAAAGGATGACTACACCTATGCCATTCTGTGAAGAACTTGCCGGTGTTGCAAGATCTAGTTTTGTTAGAGATATGATGATTGTTCGTTTTCGAAGGGATGTGAGTGTTGTCATGGTGGATGAAGCAGAGTTGATGAAGAAGGCTCAAGAAATCAGGGCACGTGTGGCTGAAAGGGATTATGTTATTGGAGAGTTGGAGCTTTTATACCCATTTGAATCTTGTGTGGAAAGTATTTCAGAATTAACCAAGCTGCAAACCGAAGATCTGACAGAAGCCGCAGCGATATTGGTCAATGTAATGAAGAAGCAGAAGCGAGCCCAGGAGCTTCTGTCATTCATAGAGAAGCTGAAAGGCATGGTGTACTGATTCGGTTAATTGTTGTCTTGGCGGTGACGATGTCTTGTTTATGTTGGTATTTCTATTTCTAGTCATGTATCTTGTGTTGAATTTTAGTTTGACTGTTGTTGTGAAATGTGGGTCTAGGCTTTGGCAAATGGATGTAAAATATTTGAATAAATAAAAGCCATGGTTTCTGTTAAATAATTATATTATGGTCACCTTTAATTGTGCCTGCATCTCATGATCTATTCTGAAAGAATACCGCCTCCATTGTTTCAAGAATAAATCTGTTTGACCGGCTATCATTGTGGACCTGTTTACTTGGTTAATGCAAGTAAATCTCATTTTTAAATATGCATATGGGAATGTAACTTTTCAAACAAACAAAATGTATCAAGTAAACGATACAAAAAAAACATCATGTTTTTGGTTTCCGACATGTCATATAAAACATAAACCCTAACAATTAGAATGAACCACTAGAGTTAAAGGGGTATAATGAGCATACCTATAAAACATAAACCCTAATAACAATTTAAATAACTTTGAATTAAATGAAAAATTTACTAATAGAATATAAAATATAAAATTTCACAGTTATTTATATTCATGTATAAATATATGAACGAATACGGTAACTAAGTACATACGGGAGAGTACAACAAACCTGGATTTGTTTCTAAAAATAGACGAAAAGGACAAGGATATATTTTTATATTTGGATTCTTCGCTGAAAGTGACCTAGTGTATAACAAGGAATGTGGGGATGTTAATTGTTGGGACTTGGGACCATAAACTGATGTGTGGGGGTATAAAAGGTTTAAGTGTTTATCATTCTAGGTCCCTCATGTATCTTACGGCTGTCACACTAACGACTAAAAACTGCTAGTTAAAGTTAGAACTGCTAGTGCTGAAGACAATTTATCATATAAACGTGTTGTCACTACATGTTGTCTAAGGTTTCGGAATTAAGACTTAAAAATGTTATTACATGTTAGTACTGCTAGTGCTGAAGACCAAATAATATAAACATGTTGTTACTACATGTTTTCTAAGGTTACTCCTGCTATAACAATGTTGGCTGGCCTTTAATTTGACTAGTCACAAGGTAATTGAATATTTTAGAAACAGTGTGTGTTACTCTTCAATTAAATTCTCCAACCAACTAGTATGGCACACCATTCAATTGTAATAAATGAAGAGGAAAAATACATATGGTTATGCTAGTAGACGTTCTTATATAAACCATGAATGCTATTCTTTTCGTTATAACATTGAAACCGGTTGAGAAAATGGTATGCATTGGGTGCAGGATGGAAAGAGAAAACAAGTATGATTGACCTTAGATGCAAGGCGTGCACCGAATAGACAAATCATGTGGTATTGTTGTCCAATGAATTTTTACGGAAGCGACAACAATACTCTTTGTGGGGTTGATGCATGTAGACTTGGTGGTGTACATGTTAGCAGGGAAAAAACAACCGCAGTTCGTAGAGGTGAAGGTACATGTTCCAGCATCTTGTATAGGCGGTGGTTCAGTGAGTATCAGAGGTAGAAGTGAGACTACATCAACAGCTGATGAAATTCATGATTCTATGTGTACAGAACCCAGTGACCTTAGTGATGAAGAAACCCAACCACTTGCAAGTCGAATAACAAGTTAACCACCTAAAAATGACCGAGCAATTGAACAAGCTGCAATTGATAAACCTAGGTAATGACATGCTCGTCATTGAACAAGTGAGCCACCACCTATTCTCGTTATATGTTGTATTTCATAATATATGTAGACTAAATTGTATTATGTAGTTGTTATGTTATGCCAATGTAACCACGTATTTAGTTAGCAAAAAGTGGGTAAATCCAAACACTAGATAGACAAGATGCAAACTGTATAATCAAGCTGCAAAACTGTCAAATACAATTTTTTTTGTGTTTTTTATTTATTTATTTATTTATTATTTTTATTTTTTTGAGGTGAAAGTGGGTAAATACTAACAAGGGTGGATAAAGCACTGAAGCAGGAAGAGATAGTTACCATGCACGTGCCCAAAACATAGTTGAACACGTGTACACCCACCAAAAAATGCTGACTATTAAAAGGAAAAAAAAATTTCTACAGTCCCCCAATAAAATGAAGTTGCGCTATACGATAAGTTTCTACTTTCTTTACTTATCTAAAAAAAAGAAAAAAAAATGCAGTTGCCCTATAGGGTTGCTATCCTAAAACAGAGATTCCCCATCAAGGTTGCCATGATATACATCATACTATAAAGCATTCATACACAGTATTATGTAAACGGACACCGAAAGTAGATCAAAAAACAGGTGCATACTACGATAACCCCAAAGCAGATGGTTACACAAAAACATCGCATGTTAATTTTATGTAATTGTTGAACATTTTTTTTTTGGTAATCATAAGAAGCACCAACAAAAAAATGTTTAACAAGTACATAACGTCGCCTTACAAAAAAGGCTAAACTAGACAAACTATTTTGAGTTTTAAGTTATGTTAACACCCCAGTTTCTAAACGTTATCGGCAGCATGAGCATGCTGCATAAAAATACCTACACTCCAACCTTCCGTTCCTTAAAAACCAAGTTTCTTTTAATCCCGCACCTCCTCGACGGCGGTCTCTTGTTAGAGCCTTTAAATGCCTCGACATCTTGAACTTCCGTAAGCCCGATCTTGGTGTTTGAAAGCAGTGCCTCCTTGCATAAGGTTTTCTAGAGACCTTATGACCAGAACTGTCCTTAACGGAAGAAGAAGAAGCCCCAACATCCATAGATACAGACCCAAGAAATACCCCATAATACCATTCATCGTCACTGAACCCAATGCAGCATCAACAATTTCGCTAGCCAAAAAATCCATGAATAGATTCTTTCCTTGACATTAAATTCCTTGAATTCTAGTTTGGAACGGAGGGCTTCTTAGGGGCAAGGTTGTAAAAATCGCTAGGCGCTAGTGAGGCGGTTGGGTAGGGCCTAGCCATTAATCTGTTGGGCGTGGATTAATTAGGGATTAATCGGATTGGAATTTTTATGCACAAAAATGAAATTTTAGATATTATATTATTCTATATGTATGAGATAAGCATATTGCATCAAAGTTCAAATATTTCAAGTGTTCAAATATAGAAAAAATACATAATTCTTCAAAGCTTAAAGTCAAACATAAATATTACTCGGTTTGTTGACCATTTTTAAGCGACTTTTGACCGATTTTGTCCGATTAATCGATTTGTTAACCGATTTTTAAGTGATTTTGTCCGATTTTTAAGCGATTTTGTTGACCAACTTGTAAGCGCTTTTGTCCGATTAATCCAATTAGACCGATTTTGTCCAATTAATCGGTTTGTTGATCGATTTTTAAGCGATTTTTGACCAAACCGATTAAATAGGCCGTTTATGCTAAATCAAGGCGCTTAGTGAACGATCAGCGATTATGCGGGGATTACTCGGCCGCCTGGGCTGATTTTTACAACAGAGCTTAGGGGAGGTGACCGCCTTTCTTCCTCCTCCCATGCAGCAATATCAGAGGCAGAATTAGAAGTAGCAAGCTCCACAAGTTTATTATGTATTGCTATCCTGGCACGCGTTGGCTCATCAAGAAGATCCACAATTAGGTTATCATAATAGAAACATGCTAAGTTATTAGGTGCATGTGCAATATACAAGCCGATCAACCCACATTCCTCGGCAAGTTGAAACATCCTTTTAATGCCATTATCGCATTCAACAACTGTCAAACCAGTTGAAAGAGCAAATAGTGGCCTACATAAATACAAAGCCCGTATCTCACACTCTAACTTGTTGGCCAAAAACTCAATCATTTGATTAAATTTCATCCTTGTGGACTTACTGAACGTTTGCACAAGGGTGCGCCCATACGCGTAAGTTAATTTGGGCAACCGAATGAACTCAACATCGTAGTGAATCTCAACTACAAGATTCTCAGATACATAGCATGCAATACTCCTGTAATAAAGGTAAATAAATATATACAAATGAGATTAGCAAGTATGGACAAAAACCTAGTAAGGGCAAGTGACAATCACGAAAGGTAATGGCAGGCATACCTTGGCTTGAAATCAAATAAGGAAACTGGAGGCTTAGCAGCATTTTTTGATGAAATAGAGGGTTGGGAGATTGGCATTATCACTTGTGGATAAATGTGATCTATATGAAGATTTGATATATATTAGGAAAGGTTGTATTATTATTTTACTATTAATAATGTACTTATTAATAGTATGAAAAGTATGATCCGTTTATTTTAATATGGAAATAGTAAAAGAGAAATTTTTGGTTAATTTGTTATAAGTTTTTATGTGTAGTGTGTTTGTGTAATGATATGGGAATAAATTAATTGACAAACCTATGTGTGGCCCTTTTTTAATTTTTCTTGGAATGGACGGCGAAATGTCATGATTAAATGGACGTCCAAATGAAGAATAAATGAACTGGAGTTGTGGAGTTTTAAAAAGAAAGATTATCTAAACTGTACAACAAATTTAGATGTAAAATCTGTGCATACTTTTACGTCGTGTCTCCCATTGTTTTTTGAATGAATGTTACACGTACCCAAGGTTGATGCATGCAAGGTATTGTATGGTTATTGGTTTATGTATGCATGTTATAAGTGTGTTTAGTGTAGTAAATAGTTGTTATGAATCCATTGTCTAGTCATTAATGGTTTATGTGTGAATGAATATATCAATAGATGGTGCATGATAAAACAATGAAAGTGCTGTTGGAGATAAGTTTAAAACTGTTAGTACAAACGATAAAATCTATGTTTATAAAAAAACTGAATCATCTTCTCGCGATATGCTAGCGCGACGTCAGCGGGATCATCAACGTGCAATGATAGACCATGTGCCAATCGATATAAAAATATACAAACCCACACACCACAATCACCAAAAATCCCACCTTGCTTAGGAACATTTTCGGCTAACCTAAATGAAATCTTATAGTCATTCGGGGGTATTCCAGTCTTATCAAAAATGTTTGCTTGCTCTAGAACAACTGGTAGTTTGACCTGTAGAATAACAGAAACTGTTAAAATAAATAGACGGGTGATCTTGTTAGAGGCTTGTCAGAAAAATGTTAGTATTATATAATCGAAATAACCACGTTTGTCACCAAATTATTGATGAAATATAGGTTTTTGTTCAAGCCGGATTAAATATGATATCTAGTTGCATGTTGTAAATTATATATGTGTTCAAAAGTATTATATGTTTTTTATTCGTGATTCATAAACAACTTTCGAACATTTGACAGTTGCTTCCAAATATTTTTATTCATAATAGATTTCATTTCAATACGTTAAAGGATAACAAAATACATCAACGTAGCAACGACATTCATGAAGATACCAAAACACAAAATATGACAATCACGGAACGTGAGAGAGACCACATAACAAGTTAGGAGTAAAGGATTAAAAAAAATTGCGTAGCTTTGCCAGAAAGGAGATTTTTTTGAGAACTTGGAGCTGAGTCTCACTCATTAGCCTCATCAGCATCCTGTTTTTCTCAAGCTCCTCGTCCTGAATTGTACGCAGGATTTCTAAAACAGCACTAGCAAGCCTGGACCCAACCACGCAGTCCAACTGCTTGATTTGCTCAGCCCTCATAGTGCAACGACGAGTTAGGTCGATCACCTTTGCATGCATGTCACTTAAGAACTTGAAGTCACGTTCATTGTCATGCACAAACACGTTGTTAACCATGTCTTTAAGTAAGTTATCCATTTCTTTTGTAGTAAATTGTGATGTGGCTAGTGTGTGTCCCCTGACAAAAGTTGTACGATACTGGGATATATGTTGTCCGTTTATATAACCCAAATGGGGTGAGGGGAAAGACCAGGGGTGGGGTGACATGGAGTTTATTTTGAATTGAAGTCTATCTGAATTAATGTGGATAGTCAAGTGGTGAATAGTTGAGTCATGTCAAGTAATTATTGTTGCACATTTGGCCAGGTTTAATTAATGAAGCTTCTCTTGTACTCAACCGATTCCTGGCCACAAGATAACCATTTTGGGAAACTAGTTTGGGGCAACTAAACCAGTTTGAATTTTGTTTATTTCCAAATGCAACAAAATTTTACGTCCTTTGGGTTAGAAAAATTATTAATTGAGTATGTTTTGTAAATAGACGCCATTAAACAGGTTTATATTGATTACTTTTTAGTTACATCAACTAACACACATATGCTATTATTAGATGTACATATCGTTTATATTTTATGTAATAATACACTATCATAATATAACTCAGACTTTTATATCATAAAGTCTGACTAAGTGTACACTTGGCTGTGCTATTTCAATATTGAATGGATATTTTGTAAAAACCCCAAATCGGGGATGCACATAAGTAGGACAAACTTTATTAATAAGGAAAGGACGTAATGAAATGATGGTGGTAGCTAGTGGCATGTACTTGAAGGGAACTAGTCCATTAATTTTTCAACTTTAACTATTGCACAAAAAAGGAACAAAGAAACTTGTGTCCAACAAGTTAATTGTTTTTGGGCAAGCACATACATACGATGGGCAACTAAATCATATGTGGCCCTATTAAATCATGAACCTTATGTGCAGTTGTAAATTAAAAGTAATCAAGCTTGCTAGCTAAGTATATATTTCCTATATCGTATTATATGGGCGGGACACAATGTAAATTAAAATCAGGAAAATAAATTGTTAAAATATGGAAGCAAGTAGATTTATGTACTTTATTTTTGGTTGGTTCTTGTAACATATTGGATTTCACATACACATCAAACCATAACACAAAGTAGGCGTTCAAGAGGTTTTTAGAGAGAGAAAGTTAGAGGTTTGGGAACTTTAGTGAGAGAAATAAAAATCTTATTATGAGCTCCAACTCTCTACCTTGGAGGGTAGAGTGTATTTATAGTCATTACATAAATCGCCACCTATCGGGCTGTGGATCAGGCATACAGTGGGTAAAGACCCGTCCGTCCTCCACGGTGTTACTTAAACTAAATACTACATAACTTATAATAGTCTACGACTACGAGCTTTCTAACGATTACATATACTTGAGGTGACCGACTCTTTAATACATGGATTTACTAAATCCTAACAATCTCCCCCTAAGGGAGGTCACCTCAAGATCACCTCAAACATACATTGAATACAAACAGATTTTATATTAAAATTGTTCTTGCATTCTTGATGTAGTACTTTGCTCCGAAGCCCGAAGTCATTGATTCTTCATTGATGCATGTTTGGATAATCCAAGTGGAGGTCTTTATCTGATCCACGTGATGATGAATTTTGAGCTAGCTTTGAGATCATCAGTAATAATACATCTCTAATTCTTCCATTGTGGTGTTGTGACTTATGGACCGACATGCTCACATTCTGGATCATGATATATTCTCATCAGAGTAGCGGAAGCTTTCGTTGATTCATGATATTGGAAACAGCGTAGCAGAAGCATGGAGTAAAAATATCAGATTCATTGATGCACTAATCATGATTTCTTTCGAGATGAATGTGTCGAGTGAGCATGCGGCTATGGATTGATCGCTTCATTCTGATCAGCTGCAAACGTAGGATGTACCTGCATAAAACATTTAGCAATAAAGCGCACGAAAGTGTCTTTGATCACTTTCGTTGAATTGAGGTACACGGCCCACGATTCCTCGTTGATCAGTACAAGTATTTCCTGTGATCAGGTATAATTCCGAAGAATTTCCTTGACAGGGTTTTACGTATTTGCTCTAGTTGTTCTCAAACCGGGCGTCTCAAAGAAGACAACACGGGTGAGTGGACCAACGAATAGAGATTCAGCGATTGATGAAAAGAGATTTGAAAAACAATCGTGTATTGCTCAATAGAAATTGTTTTGCAATACAACGAAGGTTTTAAGGAAAATCAATTATCAATCATAAACACCTTTTGATTTGAAATATTGCGTTACCGCGATCGATGTGCTAAAGAAAAGAGTTTTTAAGCACAACGACCGGTTTTTCAAAAGTAACCGTCAATCCATAACTGAACGGGATTGATTCAAAGATTGAATTGCCCCATTGTTTCGTTCGGTTGTCATGATTGATCTATAGAATAGATCTCACATGCCACCTACCAGGAGCTTGTTTGATGTTGGCTCCAGAAGGCTTTCCATCTTCATTGTGAATATATTAGCATATCACTCGGATGTTCAGGCAATACCACAAGGATAATGCGTAGGACTCAAGATATAATCTCTCTTTCCACATTTAGTGAAACAGAGAGTCTTCATTTGAAAGTGTCCTAATGAGATTTATTGATGATCTCGTGGCTCTAGACTCAATTGTGCATATTTGGATCCTATTTCAGAGACTAGGGAGAGGGTCTCCTTCTTCAATATCAACAATCTCTAAGAGAAAGTCGATAGATAATGTCGGTTCCCCGTGAGAATGAAACAAGTCCTTTTAAGAGGAACTTGAGTGGTTTGGGAAGATGAAGTGCAGTGCGTCACTGGGTCCATGACGTCTTGTCTTCAATACCGATGTTACCTTGGTAACCACCAGTAGCATATGAATTGAACCCGGTTTCTGCCCTAAGGTTGAATAATTGGAGAGCTATTTGTTTTCACCCTTTTCTCATTCAATTCTTTTTCATTCTTCAACCCCTTCAGTGCTTACCGAGACTTCATAACTAGAACCTTGTTGGGTTTATTCCAGTACTAGCTCAATCTCAGTCCGCACTCTTCCCATATCTCATTTGTCTCCTTTTTTCAATATACCTAAGGACTTCTAAACTATCTAGTAGATTGTCCCTGGGTAGATCCCTCCGGTTCTGGCGGATCATGGGAACAAATACCTAACCTTATCATCCTTATATCACCATACATCAAGTAAAGTGGTCGGTCTATTTTGTATTGTTCATCTGCCATTGGAACCAATTGAAAACCATTTGAAAATCAATCCAGATACTTGTGATATATTATCAAAGCATTTTGTACCTGAATTGTTTTTGATATTTTTTAGAACAAGAGCTCCCCCTCAACATGTGCATCAAGTGTTTGAAATCGTTTTGCACATGGAGGCAAGAGAAAGAATTAACTTCTTTGATTACCATTTTCTAAAAGATATCAACATCACTTCCCTGATCAAAACAAGTAGATAAAGCATATAAGGGAAGGATGAGGTTTTCATAAACATGCTCCCCCTCAATATGTGCCTTGAGGTATTGAAAGAGTTTTGCACATACAAGAGGGAACCTGCACATTGATATAAATTGATCACGTTTCAAATCTATGTGGTTTAAGATAGATGCTCCCCCTCAACATGTGCATGGAAAATTTGAAATCGTTTGGCACATGTGGGAAGGAGAGCTTGTACATCCTTATAAAACCATTTACCGAATTATCAGTTTAAATCCAATTTAAATCACAAATTCTCCCCCGATCACAATTATCAAATCATTTGAGATTTGTGATCTCTTGTAGATTTAAATTCATTTTGAAAGCTTTTAAGGAGAATTGTGACTTGATTATGAAAACGTTTTAACTGATAAGGATCGGATTTTGAGACTTTAAACTCCATTGGTTAAACATGCATGATTATCTTTTGAAAACAATTGTATGACAAATAACTTTTTGATTTAATTGAAATAATTCTCCCCCTCAATCAATGACATAGGTTGTTGATTGAGAGATAGATATTTTGACAAATAAGTCCAGATGATTATCAAAGATAGAGTCCGAGTTATTTTTCAAAGCAATTAGTTTTCAACAGATAAATGTTTATAGAATCAGAGCATGAATTTTGAAAACATGATAAAGCATGGCTCTGTTCTTACTTTGAAAAGCGGGTTACTGCCTGAAATGACAATAAACCATTTATTCTCTTTCTCTCAAAAAAAAATTTTTATTATTTTTTTTTATATTTTTTTTAAATAAAAATTCGAACAATATCTAAAGTCCCGTGTCATTCTTTGAATGACAGCACAAAGACCGTAGATATTATCGAACCGAGAAAAACATGACAAAATGACAATATTTTTTGAAGATTTTTCGAATTTTTCAAATTTTTATGGATTTTGAAAGTTTTATATTTTTCTATTTGATTTTTGAAGGTTTTATAATTTTTTATTTTATTTTTCGAATAGATATATACAAGAGATAGATGAAGGAAACCTTTTACTCCTCTTCTTCCTCTTGAAGACGTTTGAGTGTTTCTGGTTGAAGACTTTTAAGGCCAAGTCGTGGAAGAATAAACTCAAAACGTTCTCTAGGAAGAGCTTTGGTAAAGATGTCTGCTAAATGGTATTCAGTCCTCACAAAGTAAAGTTCCACCACACCGTTTTCAACTTGCTCCCTGATGAAATGATGTCGAATGTCTATGTGCTTTGCTCTTGAGTGTTGTACGTTGTTGCATGAGAGAGCAATAGCACTTTTATTATCACAGTACAGAGGGATTTTCTTAAATTCAAAGCCATAGTCAGATAATTGTGATCTCATCCATAGGATTTGAGCACAACAAGATGACATGGCTATGTATTCAGCCTCTGTAGAGGAAATAGAAGTACTCATTTGCTTCTTTGAAGACCAGCTCACAAGCTTATCACGTAAAAACTGAGCACCCCGGGCGTACTTCGACGAGTATCTTGACATCTGCATGATCGGCATCTACATAGGTCGTTAGTGACATACCGGTGTCCTTCGGGTACCAAAGTCCCATATTGATGGTTCCTTGGAATACCGAAAGACCCGTTTAACCGCTTCAAGGTGCTTTTTAGTAGGCTTAGCCTGGTATCTAGCACATGCAAACAGCGAACAAGATGTTTGGTCTACTAGCTGTGAGGTACATCAAGGATCCAATCATACTACGATATTTTGTTTGGTCTACCATGATCCCTGAGTGGTCCTCATCTAGTTTGGTACATTCAATCATGGGAGTGTCAACAGGGTCACTTGAATCAAATCCAAATTTCTTTAAAATCTCATTTGCATATTTAGATTGATTTATAAAAATGCCTCCGGAACTTTGTGAAATTTGTAGTCCTAAGAAAAATGACATTTGTCCCATCATTGACATTTGAAATTTAGAGCCCATTTCATTTGAAAAACGGTCACACTCATTGGGGTCAGTCGAGGCAAAGATGATATCATCAACATAAATTTGAACGTGAATTAAATGTTTTCCGACTTCACGGTGAACAATGTTGGATCAATCTGCTCCTTTGCTGAATCGGTAGATAGAAGAAACTTTGATAGTGTATCATACCATGCCCTTGGAGCTTGCTTTAAACCGTATAGAGCCTTCTTCAAAGCGATAACGTGAGAAGGATGATCTGGATTCACAAAGCCTTCGAGGTTGGTGACGTAGGCGACTTCTTTAAGATCTCCATTCAGAAATGCCGTATTTACATCCATCTGATAGACTACCATGTTCTTACTAGCAGCATTAGCCAAAAAGAATCTGATTGCCTCGATTCGAGAACAGCAGAGCAAAAGATTCTTCAAAGTCAATACCCTCCTCTTGACGGTATCCTTTAGCAACCAAATGAGCCTTGTTCTTTAACACATCACCATGCTCATCAAGTTTCACTTTGAAGATCCATTTTAGAGCAATGTTCATAGCACAATCTGGGCGGTACTAATTCCCATACATCAAGTTGATCAAACTCATGAATTTCTTCTTGCATAGTATTGAACCAGCAGTCTTCATTCATGGAGGTTTAACATCTTTTGGTTCGATCTTAGAAAGTACAGAGTTGAAGAAGCACCATAAGGCATCGGTTGCAAGTTGTTTCCGTGTTGATCTTTGGGCGAGAAGGGATTTCCAATGATGTTATCTAATGGATGATCGTGAGTCCATTTTCTGAGGTGTTCATGTGGCAGTTGTTGAGGGACTAAAGTAGCAGAGTCGAGGTCTCCTGAAGAAGATGGTTCTGATGATGATTCAGGAGCAAATATGTTCTCAAATGGAGCATCTTTAGGAGTAGTAAAGGGATTATCTTCATCATTGATGCCAGAAACAGTTCCATGATGTACATTCGAAGATTAATGATTTGTTGATGAGACGGAGTGATAGACGAAGTCGGCGCTTCTTGTAATGAATGGCTAGGCAAAATCCTACATCGGCTGTGGCACGGAGAGATTTGGGCTCATAAGATAACATTCGCCTTACAATGACACAAGCGTTTTGTGGTCTCTTGTGAGTGGAGTTCTTAGGAATTTGGGAGTTAAGCGTGCTCATGTGTGAGTAATGGCTTGGGTGACCTGCCGGGAAGTCTTCAAATGAGGCCACAAAAACAAAGCCGTGAGCCTACGGGCAAAGCGGACAATATTGTGGTCTATAAGGCGGGGGTGTTACAAGTGGTATCAGAGCCACTCCTGAGCCGTTCGGGATGGTAGGGCAAACCTCATCGAGGACGATGAGTCCTAAGGGGTGATTGTAACACCCTAGGCAATCTACAAATCGGCTGTCGGTGGAGAGATCTTTGGGCTCATAAGATAACATTAGCCGTTACAATGACACAAGCGTTTTGTGGTTACTGCGAGTGGAGTTCTTGGAGTGGCAGTTAAGCGTGCTCATGTGAGAGTAGTCTTGGCTTGGGGACCTGCCGGGGAAGTCTTCAAATGAGGCCACAAAAACAAAGCCGTGAGCCTGCGAGCAAAGCGGACAATATTGTGGTCTATAAAGGCGGGGTGCTACATTCGGACTTAATGATATTGAGACTGAAGGATTGACTTCATTCACAGGAATATGAGCAGCCTCTGTTGTAGGAATCGACAGCTCATTAGCACTTGGCTCATAATGTTCATCAAACATAGTGTCAAACAATTTCTTTAAATCATCCCAGATGGAGGTACATATGGAGTTCTTTGGAGAAGAAAGTGGTACAAGGATGAACCAATGGGATTGTTTTGAAGTGCGGGTCTGAACTGGATTGTCCAGGAGCATTTGGACGGTCACTCATCAAGCGTAACGTGAATTGTTTCCATGATATTTCGGGTTCTCTTGTTGTAGATGCGGTAACCTTTTACGTTTGGTGCATAGCCTACAAATACTCAATGTCGCTTTAGCTCTCGGTTTCCTAAATCTTGACCATCGTTAGTTGGATAACATAAAGCACCAAACACACGAAGGTATGATAGATCAGGTTTTCTATTGTGGACAAGTTCATAAGGAGTCTTTCCATGAGAAGTGTGAAATAGAGATCGATTTTGGAGTGTAAAAGCAGTGGCAATAGCTTCAGCCAAGAAACATTGGAACCTTGAGGTAAATCAGCATTGTCTTGCAGCTTCTATAAGAGTTCGATTCGCCTTTGACTACACCGTTCTGTTGAGGAGTTCGAGGAACACTTCTTTGAGGACTGATTCCAACCTTTTCATAAAATTCATTGAGTACTTATAACAACAAACTTGTTCCATTGTCGAGTTCGGACGATTCGGACCGTTTTGTTGAGTCGGATCTGGAGTTGTTTAATGAGTTTAATGATGACATAGGGAGTTTCGTCCTTTGTCCTCAAAAACTTAACCCAAGTGAATCGGGAGAAGTCATCGACCACCTCTAATATCTCTTCCCATTAATAGATTGCACTCTCATTGGGCGCCTGATCCATAGAAGGGTATGAAGAACTTCGTTCAGAGTTTGTGGGTTTTGGTTTGTGGGCATATCTAGTGCTTTCCCAATGCAAGCTGAGCAAAGATGATCTTTTCATATTTTAATCGGGTAATCCTCGACAAGATCCTTCGGAAAGGTTGTTTTATGGTGCGAAGTTCAAGAGATTGAGGCGATGCCATAGCGAACTTTGTTTTAGAAGCCTTTGACAGCAGCAGTGGAGAAGAATTCATCATGTCATCGATAGAGATAGTGTATTGATTCGAACCTCGAGTACCTCTTAATAATTCTACACCATCAAGTTCTCTAACGAAACAAGTATGTTTTCTGAAAGCTACTTCTAGATCAGAATCACATAATTGACCAACAGAGAACAAATTATGACAAGACCTTCCATAATATACCACAAAATTACACTTTTACCAACCACATAATCTCCATAACCCATAATAGCTCCAAAATGGTCGTTTCCGAATCTAACTGTCCCGATGAATTTACTCACGAAGTTCATGACCGGTCGCCCGATCATATGCTTGGAACAACCGAGTCCGAGGTACCCGCGAACGATTTGAACGATCTGCAGTTGAACACAGATAAGAATGGATAACTGGATAATTCGGATCCCCATGCAAGAATGGGTTCCATTTGGTTAGTAACAGTGATTGGAACACCATCGAAATAGAAACATTCATATTAGAAATTGAAGCGTGGAATCATTATGAATAG
The DNA here is from genome assembly GCA_910596185.1 of Chrysanthemum makinoi. Lineage (NCBI taxonomy): Eukaryota > Viridiplantae > Streptophyta > Magnoliopsida > Asterales > Asteraceae > Chrysanthemum > Chrysanthemum makinoi. The sequence goes on from OU343219.1 coordinate 38,851,375, forward strand.
ATGATACTAGTCAATGTATTTGCCCTATTCAAGTGTTGCACTTCTTAAGGAATAGTTCTACCAGTAGGCATCCATTCTCTAGTGGCGTTTCACTGATTAACCTTATGGCCCACAGGTATCCATTGATAACCTATCTTACTAAATGTTCTTCTTGTGGGCTTCCACTATTTTTTAACTTTCTTTCGCCTTTGCCTTTTTGCCTTTTTAGCATGATATTTTGCATTAACAGTGTTAACTGGGGTTTGACAATTAGACAAAACATTCACACATTCATGATTAGAGATAGAATTCAGCGGAACATCATTACAAGGTTTGCAAATAGTATCGAAATTGAATTAATTACGATAAGCCTATGGCTAAGACTAGAATCAACACGATTCGTTTTATTCGGCTCAAACTTAAAGTTCCTAGGTTGGTCTTCTACTCTCTTCCAATGCACATTCTTAGCTTGCGAGGTTCTGTCATTCCTTGTATTGTCTTGAGACTTTGACATGCTCGCTTTAATGTCATGATTACTCTGTAGAGGAATGAAGGAACATTAGTTGGTTTTTTACTCTTTGCTTCTCTGTTTAGATGTTTTGGGATCTGAACTACATGAGGACCGCTAAGGTTAACTTTCTTAACACTGAAGTGCTGGGTTTGTACTTCTAGAAGGCACACTAGAGTTAAGCTTTCTTAGCACTACAGATCTGGAATCTGAACTACTTGAGGCACACTAGGTTCACATTCAAAACATCAGGGCATGAATGGATATCATACTTGGCATTAGGCATAGAACATGGAATCAAAGGATTAACTCTCTCACCTAAGGACTTAGGTCATATTCTGATTAAGCATTTTAGAATTTCTTGAGATCGTTTGGCATATAAGCATGCATGCCCAATTGCATTGTCAAGTGGTTTCTCTAATTTATCCTCTTCAATAATCTCACGTAGACATTCTAGACAATCCTTAAGGATGAAATATGTTTGAATAGCAAGTTTGTTATTCTGAGATGAGAACATATTTCCTGAGACAAAGCATATTTATTACTAGAGTGAACCTTTGATACACCATTCTCCCCATTGGTCATTGGCATTTTCCTTTTACTGGCTCTTGATTGAATTTCCTTTTGCAATGAAGCTATTTGTTCGTTGTTTTATTACTGATGACCTTTATTGATTCAAATAACTCATTGAAATGCGTTTAACCCGTTCATTTTCTTCGAAAACTTTCATTTTCCTTTGTAATGCATTTACTAAGTTTTGAAGATGAAGCGTTTGAGAATTCTGAGAATCTAAAGAAGGAGGCATTTGGGAGCCGTCATTGTTCTTTTCACCCTTTAATTAAGAGATTTGGGCTTTCAACTTACTGATCGTGTTACAATGAGCTCGAATCTGTTCATCACGTTGTTTATTTGAAAACGCATCAAACTCTGGAGCATCGAGGATGTCTTGATATTTGAAGTTTTACATATTTTTTTAAGATGTTGATATTTTAGTTGTAAATTAAAATGCTCAACCTCTAGTTTAGAAAAATGTTTAACCAAATTGTCGTGATCATCCAGTTCAATTTTCTCAATTAGTTTAGAATTAGTCTTTTCAAGCTCAATGACACGATCATGGGAGACTTTGAGCAACGAGATAATTCATGAAATTGAGAAGCATTAATGGAACAATTTGTAGCGGTGAAAAACACATCTTGAGCAATACATTAAATCGAGATTCTCATTAAGTGTATGCAAGTTCTTCCTCTCAATCTCATTATATTTTAACTCTAGCTCATAGTCACTAACCTCAACAATCATTGCATCAAATTCCTTTTCCATTTCTTTAATATCGAGATTTTATCCTTTTAAGACTCTCAAAGTGATCTTTTAGTTGTTTAAAGGAGTTAAATAACATTCTTTCGTTTGCTCAAAACCCTTTCCTTGATTATACCGATGGGTGTGATCCTTTTCTTACAAGTTTTCTCAAAATCAACAAATAGTTGAAAAATAACATGTTGACAGATTAAGGTCTTGCTTTTAGTGGAAATAGTCCTAGGGACTAAATGCATTGGTGTATTGGGAGGATACACAGTCGCTGAAGGCATTTTCCTAAAGGGGGGTTTGTTACAACAAGATTCTCTGCTTTTTTCTTATCTAAATCCTTTTCGAACACTTGTTGGCGTTAACAATGTCTGAGGCTTAAACTTGTTCAAGGCAATCCAATTCTCCATTTTGTAATCATGAGGTGTGATAATTATTTTATTCTCTTTACATTTTGGATCATCTAGTTTCTTGTTCATCTTCTCCCTAGTGACTTCATCTGATTTCTTATCTTCCTTTGTGCACTCAAGCGCCTAGGTTTTGTCTAGGCTTAAGGATTTCATTACCATCATAAATTACCTTATGAGCATTTCTAGCCTTTTTTATGACCTCTGGATTTGGTTCCTCAACAAGGGGAATGCTATGCTTATCGCTTAAGACTCGATTCTTAGTGATCATGTGTGATCACGAATGGTGTTCCTTGTATGTACAACTTGTTTTCAAGTTTGTTTTCAAAGTTTTCAGATTAGAAAAATCTTTCAAGAGTTTTGATTCCTTAGCATTAAATTCTTGCTTAAGCATTTTCACATTTTCATGAAGTTCTTGTTTTTCTAGCGATTTTAGAAAGCGTTTCTTGCAAGGAATTTAACTCTTGTTTTAATACTTCTTCTCTAAAATTTCTTTTTCTAATGATTATGCGCACTTGGTCATCCATTTCTGCTCCACGGGTGGTCAACTCAAATTTAGCCGCGTTGTTCATAAATAGCAACACGTTCTTTATATGCATTGATTCGGAGACAATAGACTCATCGAGGGGTACATGACGTGAATTCATCAAAGACATAGTCATCATTGACTGTAGAAGATGCATTACTTGGTACAATCTCACTTTCACTTTGCTTCACATATTGATCATTATGGGACAACATTGCTATTACCCATATTATCAATATCTGATTCATAAGTCTCACGAGATTGTACTTACATTGTAATCTTCGCTCATCAATATCATCATATAGTTTTAATACATCGAGATGATTTTATCTTTGGATGGACGGTTTGTTGTGGTGGAGAGACCTTTGGAGAAACCATAGGTGAGATGCTAGCCATGAAGATTGTTTGAGCAGTAGGTTCATCATCTACATGAGTGAATGCATCTGTCAGCTACTTGAAAGGCATTACGATGATTATGACCTATCTCTGAATCATTTGTTCATCGCGTCGATATCATAAGTCTTGGCATTCCCTTGACGAAAGCAGTAACTCCTCTTCATCCAAAACCTGCTCCATTGTCACGAGCTTAAACTAGCAACCTCTTATCCACTGAAGTACTTCAGGCGATGCTGGGCGTTTGGGAGATATGCAATTTCTTGCAATGTATCCCTCACCACCACATTTATAGCATTTGATGGCTTTGTTTGTCCTTGATTTCCAATCCTTCCCGATTCGATTTCCACCCAGCCACCACTACTCCACCCCTTCTTGATCCAACGCCTTTCTTGAAATGACGCCCCATAATTTTCCCATCTAGATCAAGAATGATTGTGAAGATTGGATCGGTTCTGATTTCATTGTTGGTGTGGTCTGTTGGTGTGAGGTGAAAAGGTCATGTTCTCTTTAACCATGAGGGCCAATTGATTGATGAAATGTCCCATGATAGCATCGGCTTTCTGGTTGCTTGAACCTTGGATCAGGGAATAGTTTGTGATTCTAGTCTCCGTGGGTACAACTTGAGAAGCTTTGGTGGTAATCCCAACATTTGTGTAAAAGCGATTGAATCATTTGTTGAGCTTGTTTCTCCACGAGCTTTGAACTGATCAAGAATTCTTTTTTCAAACATGGCATGTCTCTCATTTTGAAGAAGCAAGGCATAGAGTTGCTCATAGTTTGTATTTTTCAAACCCTTGGTAAGCTTCACAGAAGTGACAAACTTGTGCCATACGGATTCATGTTGTTAACAAACTTTGAGTTAATTTGAATGTTAGGCATGGTCATTCTGATGTTCCTCATGTCATTCATAAACATGGAATCTCACGTAGTACTCATAGACACCTTCTTACGGTTTCATCTTAAGTGCTCAAATTCATCTTACAATTGTGATTCTCTGTCTTCAGCAGTTAATCAGAACGAGAGGAGCATCTTGACATTATCCCATATAGCCTTTGCTTGGTGTTGTGATTGATAAACTTGTAGATGTCTTTTGGAAGACCTTGCAATATAATGTTAGAAGCCCTGATATCTGCATCGAATCTCTTCTTCTCCTTATCATGAACTCATCATATGACTTTGAATGCAATCCATTCCATAAACCAATGTTCCATCTTCAATTGTATCAATTATGCTCTAGTAGTCTCAACCTATAGGTCCTTTATCAATGGATTTGAGAATGTTGACCCCATTATCCTTTCCAGGCGATTACAATGGATTCGTTGGGCCCATGAGTCATAGTCGGATTCAGTCAAGCATGGAAAGGCGAGTATGGAACCGGTGGCTTGACATCCCGGCAATAGTGGAGATGATTGAAGGAACGTTGGTAGACATGTTAACAAATTAAACGGGATTTTATTAAATCAAGAGAAAACCGTATTACAGACAGAGTCCACCAAGTCGCTAAGTAACTCTGAACCAAGTCGCTAAGCACCAAGTTGCTAAGCACCAATTCGCTATAATGCCAAGTTGCTAAGATGTCAAGTCGCTAAATAGCTACTCGCTAAGAACCAAGTCGCTAGCAAAATTTTGACAGCAAGTCGCTAAGCTCCAAGTCGCTAAAGATCAATTCGCTAAGCACCAAATCGCTAACACCAAGTCGCTAACCAACTTAAGTACAAGTCGCTAACTGTTAGGAATTAGAAAATTCCTTAGTGAAGAGTCGGTCACCCCAAATGTTATCTAGCATAAGTTAGCTCGTAGACTTGTAGTTATTTACGTTATGTAGTAGTTAATTAGTTAATTTATAGCGTAGTTTAGTTTAGAGCAACACCGTGGAGGAAGGACGGGTCTTTACCCCTTGTATACGATTCACGTGGGCGATAGGAGTAAGTATTTCATGTAACTATAAATACCCCTTCCATCTATGGAAGGGGTGGTGCTTTCAATCTAATATTCCATAATTTGTGAACCAAGTCTCTAGCTTGAACACCCATCTCTCTACTTTCTCTCTCTAAAATGGCTATCATGTATTTTGATCATCCAAGACCACCCGAATCATCAAACACAATAATATTTTTATCCTACAATTGGCATCAGAGCCTAGGTTTGATTGTGTTGATGATTTATTTGGTTTTTTACACGGTTCTGTTTATGTGATTTGTTTGGTCTTTGTTGCGGTTTGATACAAGGTTTATGGTGGTTTGATGATTTTGTGTTGTTATGATACATGTTTTCTTAAAACTTGTTTCTGTACATTTTTCAATGGTCGAATATATTTTTGGTAAACTGGTTGGTTAACACGTATTTTTGTATCATCTTTATTGGTGATCAACATGGTCAAAACGTATTGGTGTATTGGTTGTTAACATGTATTTTGTATCATCTCGTTAAAATATGGTCAGGTTTTAAGGTCATATCAGTGGTCATAATTAAATGGGTTTTAAATTAGGTTGCAAGGGTCCGGTTATATGCAGATTTCTGGGTTTAGTATGTATATGGTCGGAAAAGAAGTCGGAAAACTCATCGTTAAATGTCAAAAGTCTTTGTAGCGAGTTAGGTCAATCTATCTAGTGACTTAGTTCTGTGGCGACTTGTCTTTACAAGTTGTCTAGATGCATTGTATCTGGTAGCGACTTAGTTAAACCTTTGACCTAGCGACTTGATTTGGAAAAATGGCTAGCAACTTGACATGGTACTGATTTAGCGACTTGTGCACTTAAAAGCTTAATTGACTATTGAGTCAAATAAAGTCATTAGCGACTTCACTCGCTAGACTTACGGACTTGGTCTAGCGACTTGGTCTACCTAGGCTAGCGACTTGATGTGACAGAAATAAAGATGAAGAATGACAAAAGAACTAGACCACGACCACTTGACCTCAAAACCATATACAAGCATCAGAACGACCTCAGTTATCAAACATCATCAGTCCATAAACTTCTTGACATGAATCAGCAAACACTCGTTCCACTATCAAATCCAACCATAACTTAACCTAATCTAGACTCACCCCAAGACATGACTCCATACAACAATCAAGTCAAAATAAATAAAAAACATCTGAGTGAATCAATTTCTTGAACCTTTTTAAAGATTTTTTTAATTGACTCTTCATCTCCTCATCGATTCTTTCGATAATAGACCAGAAGTATGATCATAAACAAGAGTGTTTATGTCATCCTTTATCTCGTTCATAAACTCAAAACTGAAATTAAAAGGAAAATCATTTTAACAAACCATCACATATACCTACCCGAGACCTTGGTTGTCACAAGACCTTGAAGACATTTAGATTGTTGCTCTTCATTCGTTATTTACGGTTTGCTTATTATAAGCGAGAGATTGGTATTAGGTGGGTTTGTTGTTGTGTGTGATTCGAGGGCTATTTCTCAAATGATCAGGGATGATGTTAATTGTTGAACTTGAGATGAGGTGAAGAGTTTGGTGGCTGTGGAGATTATCAGTTTGAGGGAGGCGTATTCTTTTGGGTGCGATTAGGTTTAAGGGTTTATGACCTAATTTTTAGGAAATGTGACTTTATAACCGGTTTTGAATATCTGTGGATGGATCGGGTTATGCTTATTGTTGGATCGGGCATTTCTTTTTCTAATTGGATTAGTTGAATGAATCGTGGGCCTGGTTATATCTTAATAGGATCTGGTAACATTTTGAAACTCACTAAAGTGGTAAAAATCATTCAACTCAAACGTGTGTGGTCTATCATAAAAGGAGGTGGGCCTCGTTAAAATACATCACGATCTTGGTTATATATCATAAAGAATCTCGTGATGTATTAAATCAAATAAACGTGATGTATCCTAATCTCATGATGTATCTTGGTTATGCTTAATATTAGGATTGTTATAAATCATAATGTATCTTCGATGTTAAATAAGGTGATTTGTTATGAGCTTGATTTCGTTGAACATGGGCCTCAAAAGTTTTCACGTATGAATGTACCAGACTTGGAATTGTTTTCACACGTTTGATATGTGGGACTGATATTACTCGTTTGTGACTTTGTACCTGAGATTGAGATATTAATTGAGATATTGGATGATGGACTGATGAGCTTCTCATGATTTGGATTTTAAGAGACTTGGATATCATGAGATTTGTTGAAGAGATTTGATGATGACATTTGGTATGATCTTTGAGATTCATGTGTTTTTGGTACTTTAGGCGTATACATTTTCACGGAAGATATTTCCGCGGATTGAATTGATAATTGATCAAGGTTGACTCAGGGGTTGTTTGGACGGTATTTCTTATTTGAATTTGAAGTGGGATTTTTCCGGGCGCGCTTACTTATTTTGTCTTCTTTCTTTCTATCCTTCCGCGAAGATGACTTGTTTGGGCATTTACAGAGTGTGATAAAGACTTGGCTATTTAGTTACGTTTGTGATTCTTTCGGCAACCTGGCAGTAACTATCTAACCGGTGTCTCTTGATTGAGAATCTGCAAAAGGTTTTGTACATTGGGTACGCCGTTTCTTTTTCACAAGGATTAGTACAAGCTTAAGTAACAAATCTGGGGAATTTTTCATCATGTTCAAGTTTGGTATATCGAATTTACTTCTTCTTGTGGTCACTGCAATAGCCGACAGAATGCGTGAATGATGTGTTTACCAAAGTGTTGATTGGATGGTTAATGATATTGTTGATGTTGGATAATGGACCGTTGATGAACCGCTGCATGTTCCCCTAAGCAGATATTCAGAAACCAAAGTTGTCACACACATTCAAGCTGACATTGTTTACGGTTTTGTCTTGATTTTGTAAAATCCGCGAAAGAACCTATTTCTCGGTTTAAATCATAGACTTGTAAAATCCCGTGACAATGGAAACATCCCGGTAATAGTAAAGTGCATTTTCGGATCTATCTTACGGTTTATTCTTGGTTTTGTAAAATCCCGTGAAAGAAACTATTTTTCGGTTTAAACCATAGAATTTTAAAATCCCGTATTGATGGAACCATCACGAAGAAAATGAAAGTGTATTTTGGGATCTTTTCGATCTTTTTGGGTACTCTGCTTTTAAGAAGGGATAAAAGGTGTATTTCATGAATTGGATGTGTGGTTGGATATTCGTCATGGTAGTTTGGTTATTACATGGTTTCTGGGGTGATGTGCTTTTAACCATGGTCGGGATGAAAACCATTATCATAGTTCACTTAAAACGTCAAAGGAGGCTAGAGTTGAGCTTTTAACAAGATGTGACAACGGAGTTAATTCTCTATTATTTATTTGAGGTTGAAGTGAAATATCACGGGCTAGTGTACTTAGTATATGAAGGTATCGGGGATGGTTGGATGAAGATTCTTCATGATCCTTGTTCAAGCTTATTTTTAAAAAGCGAAGACTTGGAAATCTAGTTATTGTTGGGTGGCTTTTACCTTTTCTTTTACCACTTGGGGGAACTGGGCTCTTACCACCACAAAATAACTATCACTTTAAGGAGTTACGTTGTAGTGCTCAGTGTCACATTGAATTGTGGATTTTCAAGAGGTGATGTACGTCTATTACTTGATGGTTGGTTGGATGAAGAGTATAGAGTACTTAGAGATTCAATGGAGGATGAAGTCTCGGCGCCGCTCTTTGTTACATATGTGCAAGCTTAAGTCACGAGTTCGGGTTAGTTTACTTCAAGGTAAAATTCATCATATTGGGTTCTCTCCATGTTTGTCACTACAAAGAGCCTACTGAATGATAATGGGGTTGATTACATGTGTTGCTAAGAGAGTTGAAAGAGAGATTATGGCGTCGTTACATCGATTCGGGGCCTCGTACTTCAACACTAGCGTATGAACACTTCATTCATGCCTCGTACTTCAAAGAAAGTGTAAACGGTCGGCTTTATCTTCGAAGAAGAGAATCTTCTTATTATGACCATTCTCATCAACATGCTTCATACTTTTTCCATGCGCTTTCGGTTATCAAGTGAACGGAGACTACTTTGTTGATTGTTTTCTTCACTTACTCAACTATAATGGCGATGGCGACATCATGTGCTAATTTTGCGGGGGAGAAGTGTGAATAGAATAGTTTTGGATGATTTCACTTATCTAGTCAAGAATGGCATCTCCGTATGCAATTCTTGAGGGGGAGAAGAAAGTGTGAATTTTGCATTGTTGATTGACATTTGAGAATATAAATGGTCATACGGCTCTAAACTCATGTAAGAACCTAGCTTCTTCTTATCGGGTCATCTTCACATGAGTTTTTCTCTTCTAAGAGCCGTTGGTTGACATCTTCAATCGGATTGATGAGTTTATCGACAAAGTGCTTCGGTTAATGCTTCGGTATACATTAACATGATGATTCGCAATCTCTCTCTGTTCTTGTTTGATGTGATTGGTAGTTTGGTGTTACCATCTTGTGTGTTAGATTCTTGACGATTCTTTGATTTCCTTGATGAACATCTTTCTGTTCTTGTTTGATTGGGAGGGATTTTAGTTAAGGGATTTGCAAGATGTAAGTTAATTGGGATGCTTTTTGGTGGGATGCTTTTTGTGTGAGTTGAAGATGTTAACTATCTATTCCCCAACTGGACAATCTAGAAGAAGGTCAAGTCTACAGTCGGTTCTACATTTTCTGCTATATGATTAGAAGACTAAAAGACGAGTTGCATGTGATTATCAAAAGACTTCTTCTTATTCTGGGCATTTATCAAACAAATTGTCGATTTAGGGAGAGCACTAATGGAGATTGAAATGCCAAATTTAATCCTAATTAGACTTGCTCATGTTATTCTTGACGAAGTTGACTCTCACGAGATACATGAGCTAATGATGTTCTTCTCAAAATATTTCTAGTATCACGGACTTACAAAGAGTTGTTGATTCGAAGTGTCAAAACCAGCAAAGGCGTGAGGAGATAAGCACCTAAGCGCGAGAGTAAACTTGATGAACTTAATACTTCTAAGTAGTGAAGATATCAGGGAAGACAAATGTTATTACCGGAGAGAAACTCAAGGTTTGACTCATGGCGAGTAAACTTGATGAACTTAATTCTTCTAAGTGATTGAAGATATCCCGGTAAGACAAATGTCATGACCCTTGGAGAAACTCAAGGTTTTACTCATCAAAGCGTTTAGTGTTAGTATTTCAACTACGTGGGGGAAGTGATGTTAGAGAAAGTTGCGAAGATAAAGGGTACACTAGTGTGTGGTGATTTCGATGGTTGTCATAATGTCGGGGAGAGGATGTGTACATTGGGGATGCTCGGATGTTTCACTTGAGTGCTTATCGTGATTGAGATATAATCACTTATTCGGAGTTGACATCCTTGAGATTGTCATCCTTGAGATGTCGGTGACTTGTACAGCTTCTTCAATGTTATGATTTATTCCTTCCTTGTGTATTGGTATGCCGGAA
>OU343219.1:38862005-38952975 GCA_910596185.1 Chrysanthemum makinoi
TTTTCAGGTAGCCTTTACTGTTGTCCAGTTGTAATGCTCAATTTCGCCCGAGGGCTTCACTTTCTTCTTCTCTTCCAACCGTTTTCTCATTTCCGCCATCCGCACGGAGCATCCTTGAACTTTTGTCCCCGCCTCTTTTGGGTTTCTTTGGATCTATTTCGCCACTTTCACCTTCTTTGCTTTCTATTCTTCTTATCTTCCCGCCTTGTTTCAATCTCTCCTTCTTCTTTAGCAAGATATTTACTTTGTTGTTGAGATATGAGAAGGCATTCGCTGTCCGATTTTGTAGGAATCTTCTCGTGCTCAGAATTGTCATTATGCCTTTTCCTTTGTCCCGCCCGAGGAAGATGATGATGCTACCAAGGGTGGTGTTGTTGTCATGAGTGGTGTTGGATGTCAATGTTGTTGTTTGTTGGTGGTGGGATTGATGAGATGGGTATTGCTAAAAGTGGTGATGATGATATTGAGCTGCAGATACCGGTGGTGTTGGTTCCCTCAGTGTGAGGAGGAAGTCTTTCGTCTCTCCCCACCCGCGCAACGCCACGCAGAGCAAGAGTTGGTTCTACATCGGGAGGGGGCTTGACCTTTGAAGGCTTGGTAGATTTCAGTAATCATATCCTTGATACCAGATGTATCCTTTTGGAGACCCGTGACCTTTGTTTCGAGATTAGCCTGAGAGAGTTCCAAGGCTATCATTCTAGGCCCAAGACTCCACGCCATTGATGAGGAAGCCTTAGCCATATTGGTCACTTGAGAATCCAAAGAGCCCAGTTTTTCTGAAGAGACTGAACCGAAGATTGAAGACCCTGAACATTGGCATATTTCAGCATGTTAATAAGTTCAGAAGGCTCGAGGAATTCTTCAAGTAAGCTCCGTGAGCCCCTCGCACTTTTGAGTTGAGTGTTGGGTCTTTGGATGATTCCTCGATTTCATCAATCTTGGTCCCACAACCTCAAGATGTTTGAGAAATTTAGCCAAGTTATCATCTAATCTGTGAAGTTGCTCATACATAAGATCTATGTGTTCATCGTTAGCATGAAGGTGAGCACATCGATTTAAGATCAAAGATAATCGGTACCGTGGTTGATCCCACATTTGTCAATGACCCAGTAGTATATCTTCCTTGAGGCTTTAGTGATCCACATGACTGACCTGCCTTCCGTTGATTGGAAGGATGTTATCATAGCGCTAAATTCACCGTAACTAGATGATGAGGAGTCCGAGTCATTGTTCGTGTTGAAATGGTGACTCAGTATGCTCATGTGACAAGCCGAGGTTCTTGTTCGATTGAACCTCAGCTGTCCACTTCTTCCCCTCCGATAAGATTACATCTTCACTTTCAGCAGTTCATCATCAAAAAGAGTATCCCCGTAACATCACCGTTGTTAACAAAGTGAGGGTGATGGGTTCCATATCGCCGGGTGGTTTTAATCCCTCCGAAGTCTTTGTCCCCTTGACCCTCGGACACCGGTGGGCTTTTCCCTGCCTTCTCGAGTCGATTGGTTTTGGTTCCGTGATCGGCGGGTTGTTCCTCCGAAGTCTTTGTCCCCCGAGACCCCCGAGACACGGGATGGGTTTTTCCCATTGCCTTTAGCGGAGTCAAGAAAGTGATATCCCTATCACGGTTGTTTAGTTCCCTCTCGTCTTTGGGATCAATCTGCTGCCCTCTAACAAAGGTGATTTGCTAATGTCATCATTGGGTGAAGTGGAAGGCGCCTCCCCTACCGGTTGTATGTTTCCTCTGGATCTTGGGGAGTAGTAGTTGGGACCAAGGGCACCGATTGGATGTATGTCCTTCGTTGTCACCGTGGATGAAGATTGGCCTCCAAGGTGTCGACGCTTAGGTCTTCTTTGCCTGCCAAGGCTCCAAGCCTCGTGGCCCTCACACTGGGTTTGGTCTTAGTCCCACCGAGACTTCCCTTTCTATTTTGCAGGGTTTGGAGACATTGAATCCTCCCGATTGTTTAAAGAATCATATGGGCCGCCAATACTATATCGCTGACTGGGATGGGTCCTTTTGAAAGTTTGATTGACTCGTGATACCGTAAAGCACCAAATTTTTCTTCCTGAGGGTAATTGCAACCCGGTAACACTTGCAAAGCACATGAGACAAACCTAGGATGAAATGTTTCGCCCCTAGTTTTGCTCAAGAGTTGGTTACTTAGATCACCTAAATGATCTCCCTATGCTCTACATTGACCCCATGCATCAAACAGATGCCATCATCAATAATAGAGTTAACTTGTTCATTGATGAGTAGTTCCCACCGAGAACCCTGAATCACAAATGTGAACAGGATCTTCCAAGCTGGGAAAAGAGTTTTGGTGACCGGGTCTTGTCCAAAAATTTTGATCCAAAACTATTTTTTAACCCATCCTTCAGGGTGGGTTCAGATGGGCGACATAAACTCCCTTGTTGTAGTCTAACCCCTGAGAGCAAAAGGTTTTGTAATCCGGGTGGTGACCTTTCCCCAAAAGACTAAACTTAATGAGATACTCCCTGAGAGGTCTTAGGTCTGTCTCATTAGTTGTGGGTGTCGGGTCATAGGCCAATGCAGTAGCCCAAAACTCCCTGAGGAGATTTTGGTATACAATTAAGGGACATTGAACAAAGGCCTTTTTCAGTGGGCTATTATACAAAAATTTCATAATGTCCTTGTAGTCGGGACAGCTTTGAGGATATTCAAAATTTCCTATGACATTATTGGTTTTAAATTCAACATTGGTAAGATCCCCTACCTACTGAGGTGCAAACTGGAGAGATTGTGTTCTAGCAATTTCCATTAGAAAAATTTTTAGGGTTTTGAAAGAAAGTTTGAGCTAGAACAATCAAAGAGTGTTAAATCTCTCAAGTTTGTGATGAAAAACTTTTTGTAAATATTTACAGAGGAGGTTTTTCAGAAAAAGATTTGAAGAACACAAAGATTTCTGGGTTTGAAAGAGATTTTGACAGAGTTTTGTTAGCATAAATCTTTTGTGTGTGTTATAAGGATTTTGTGAGGGTATTTATAGGTGTTGAGAGGGTTGTTTGTGCATACTTGTAGATTTGTAAAGTCGGTTTTTGTTTTGAATTTCCACATTTAATGCCACCCTCCACTACCCGCATAAAACCCTTTTCAAGGAAATAGTTGCGTTGTATAGTAAAGTGCACTTTTAGAAGTAGTAAAATATCCACGGATATTTTATGGTAGAGGCATTTAATGCCAAGTGGGATGAGGTAAGTATTAGGGACCCTTTGATGTAAGATACAAAGACATATATTCCTATATTTAATTGGTATGATTTCTAACCTAGGACATTTAAGTAACTAATACTTGATGCATTTAGTTACTCATTCAATTCTCAATATCTATAGTCAGGGTCCCTGAATGAGTCTTACTCATTCAATGAGAGGTTGTTTTGTGGGTTTCGTTCAGGGAGGAGGAACCATTTCAGAGAAAACTTATCGAGATTGGTTTTCGACACTGACTTTCAATGTCAAGCATTCCCAATTCAATTTCGCCTCCTAAAGGTAGGTTCATCCAAGGGTTTGGTGAAGATATCGCAAGTTGATATTCCGTGAGGGATGAAATGAGTTCTATGTCTCCTTTCATTATGTGGTCCCTAATGTGATATCCGATATCAATGTGTTTAGTTCTTTGATGAAGGACAGGGTTGTTGGAGATTGCAATTGCACCGGTGTTGTCACGTAAGATGGGTACCATTTTGTAATGGATGTCATAGTCACCGAGTTGACTTTTCATCCATAAAACATTGGCACAAAGATCTCCGCATAGCCACATATTTTACCACCAAGACATAGCCACCGATTTTGCTTTTTAGTACTCCAACAAACCGCTTTTCCACCAAGGAATTGGACAGACCCGGTACTTTTTCTGTCCATGTTGCGCCAATAATCGAGTCGAATACCTTTGAGATCAAACCCATAGCACTTTGGATAATAGAGTCCAAGACTTGGGGTTCCCTTCAATTACAGTATTCTTTTAGGCCTGCAGTGATGGGTGGGATTCTTTTGGATTGGTGATATCTTGCTATTAGACGGTGAGAATTGAATGTCTAGTCTCGAAGCGTAAGTAAGATACATCGTGAGCCAAAAATCCCTCGAAATGGGTTTGATTGACTGACTTGCAGTGAGATCGTGTCCAAGGTTGTTAGGAGGGACCATTGGTGTCTTCACCGAGGCGATCCGATATCTCATATTTCTTCAAGAGATTTCTTGTGTATTTCTCTTGACTGATGGAGATTCCTTTATCGCTTGTTTGCACGATTTGTAGTCCAAGGAAGTATGTGAGTTCACCCATCATGCTCATTTCAAACTTCTTTGTCATCTGTTTATCAAACGTTTTGCAAAGAGTATAGTTTGTTGAGCCAAAGATGATGTCATCAACATATACGGACGATATCACATCTTGTTTTTGTCCTATAGATAAACAATGTGTTGTCTATCTTTCCTCTGACAAATTTGTTTTGAATCAAGAAGGCTGAGAGAGTTTCATACCATGCCCTAGGAGCTTGCTTTAATCCATAAAGGGCTTTATCAAGCTTGGACATAGTCGAGAGAATTCACTACTCTCAAAACCGGGAGGTTCTTGAACATACACATCTTCCTTTAGTTCACCATTTAGGAATGCACTTTTTACATCCATTTGATAAACTTTGAAGTTCATGTAGGTAGCATATGCAAGGAAGATCCTGATGGCTTCCATTCTTGCAACGGGAGCAAATGTCTCATCATAGTCAATGCCTTCTTGTTGTTGCGTAACCTTTAGCTACAAGTCGGCTTTGTTTTTAATGACAGTGCCATTTTCATCAGCTTTTTTTTACGAAAGCCCACTTCATTCCTATGACAATGACATCCTGAGGACATTTGATCAAGGTCATGACCTTGTTTTTATCAAACTGTTTCAATTCTTCTTGCATGGCACGAACCCGGCTTGGGTGTTTTAGAGCTTGGTGACACTTTTGGGCTCTATATCGATAGGTAATCAAGCATATAGACATTCATTGGTGAAGTCTGCGGTTAACTTAGCGCCATGCTTCTAGTGAGCATGCCTTCATGGGTTCACCAATGATGTTTACAAGCTCATTGTCCGAGATTTTGTCCACTTACTTTGTGGTCTAGGATCTGAGCTTGAAGAGGTCACTGGAGACTCAGGAGTGAGTTCAGGTGTATGAGCCACAGAATCATTAAGAACATCTATTGAGACGTCTTGTTCAGGTTGGGGTTCACGAATCACAGGTTCTTGAACATTTGGTTCTGTGTTACCTATCCCAGCAGGGACTGATTGATTATCAATGAGTTCACTGATAGTTGGTTAAAACAGGTTGTGAGGCAAGACATAATATGAGATGTCAGCATCAGCTTGATATGAGGAATTAACTTCAGTTTTATACTCATCAGGAGGATATCTTGATGAGTTATCAATTCCTATTTCCTCCACTGAGGTGTTGGTGAACCTGATGCTTTCATAACTCTCATCAAAGGTGACATGAAAGGTTTCCTCAACTTGTTGTCTCCTTGTGTTAAATACCCTGAAGGCTTTGGAGATTGGTGAGTAACCTAGAAAGTATCCATCATCAGCTTTAGCATCAAACTTGCCTAGATGATCCTTGTGGTTATGGATAAACCCAGGACATCCAAACACATGAAAGTAGTCGAGGTGAAGTCTACCTTTGAATATCTCATATGGGGTTTTGTTATGTCTTTTGACAATGATTGACATGTTTTGAGTGTAGCAGTTGTTTTGACTACTTCCATCGAAATGCTTTGAGAGCTGAGCCATTTAACATGGTTCTTGCAGCCTCAATGAAAGTTCTCGTTTTTCCTTTCGGCTACCCCATTTTGTTCGGGGTGTAAGGAGATGAAAAATTTTGGGAGATTCCCTTTTCATCACGTAAACTCTCAAGCTCATCATTTCTCAAGTCAGATTACCATTTTGGTTCGATTTGTTTAACAGTAATGTCATTCGGTTTTCAATGTTCACGATGAATGACATTATAGTGTGTCTGACTCTTTTGGAAAGAAAGTATACCCAAGTGTATCTTGAGAACTCATCAACAACGAAAAGTGTATACTTCTCATCTTTGGATTGATCTATTTGAATTTGTTGACCGTCTAAAGAGATCCATATATGGGGAGGTGAAGGCAGCTTTTGATTGAAAAATTTTGTTTTGTTTTGAAAGATGCTCTTTGGTGTTTGCCTTTCTCACAAGTTGAGCATGGTTTATCTTTTGCAAAAACCAGTGATGGTAAGCCAAGGACCTTGTTTTGTTTTTCCAAGTTGTTGATGTTTTTGAAATTTTAGTATGAGAGTCTCTTGTGCCACAGCCAGTTGATAGTTTCAGTGGCTTTGGCAAAGAGACAAGTTCCATTTTGAGAGAGTGTTGACATGTCTAAGACATAAACATCATCTCTTCTAGGAGCTACTAACACAACTTCTTTGTTGGCATTGAAAATGGTGCCTTGTTTGTCATTGAATTGCACAATGTACTTGGCATCACATAGTTGACTGACACTGATGAGATTGTCTTTGAGACCATTGACATAAGCTATTCTAGAGAAAACTATTCCATTGCGATTATCTTGAACCATAACCTTCGATTGGGACATGATGAGTTATCACCAAATACTACCTTGGGTCTTGGTTCCTTTACATATTTGTGTAGATACTCCTTGGCCTTGATCATGCTTCTTGAGCATCCACTATCTAGATGCCAAATAGGCTCCCTAGTGTGTCTCTGCACAAATAGTAAACTGGATTAGTTTCTCTTGCTGACCTACATACTAGTAGGCTTGGGCTTAAAGGTCTCTTTAAATTTGGCAATTGACTCATGGTCAGTGGTTGAGTGCATTGTGCTACCATAGGTTTTGCATTTAGTGACTGAGGATGACTTAGTGATTTTGGGTTGCTTGGAACTTCTCCTTGCTTGGATGACACTATCATGCTAGGATGTCTTATGAGCTGGATTTCCGCAAATATCACAGCATTTGTTCATGAGACAATCATCAGGATGATGATCATTAAAACCACATGTGGGCAAGGAGGAAAAGGTTTTGCTCTAAACTTTTGAGCAGACTTGGAGGATGAAGCATCTTGATGACCAACTTTGGTATAGTTTGCTTCTTGAGTGAACTTACATATTGTAAGTGATCGAAGTTCTGTGATCATCCTTTTGCGATCATACAAAAAGGATTCTATAACAGTTGTCGATAGTATGGACCGGTATAGTGGCATAGATCACACTTCTGTTTGGTTTTGGTGGAGGCTTTTGACTTTGAGGAACTTGAGGAAGCTGACTTTGTCTCCTTGATTGATTCAGGAACTTTTTCGATGGATTCCATTTTTTCAATTAGCTTCCTCACAAGTTCAGTCAGCTGCTGAATTTGGTCAACTGTGACAACTCGTAATTTCAAGTCATTTCTCAACTTTACTATTCATTCCCGGAGAAAAATCACTATTCATGATTCACTATTCTATCATTTTTCGTAAACTAGGTTTCGAGTATCAAATCTGGCGTAACCTTGAGGGTTAAGCATTATTCATGAAACATCATGAGGACATTTCATATAGACTAGATTTAGTCTACATATCATCGATAATATCATCTTCATATTAATTTATGCATTGGTTTGCATATTTCAGAAACGTATATTTTTCTATTAAGTAAACGCTATCGCATAATCATTTATTTTGAATAATTGATCCGACAATTCCAAAAAAAAAATTTCCTGATATATTTTTATACTCATTTTAAGACTATAAAAATTATATTATTAGTTTACCCGATGTTTTGAATTTATTTTGTATATATATTGTTATATATATATTTATTTATTTATTCTGACGGTTTACGCAATTTCGATACAATAATTATATAACCACCCGTACTTTTACGACTATTAAATTAACTATAAACTTTTATTTATTATCACTTTTACACACTTGATAAACCCGACTCATTTTAGATATTAAGATTGAGTATGTTGAAAAATTTTAACATTTTTATGAGCTTCACTTTACCCAATATTAAGTTTCACAACTTAAGGATTCGCGTTTGAAATTACGGAATCAAACTATAACCAAATACCCGCTATATCTCAAAACTTCATTGTTAAGACAAATAAATATCTCTCTTGTTTTTCTTATACACAACCGCCCCTCATTATATATTTTTTTTTATCAAACCGACTCCATGTATATATTATCTGTTTTTCCCTCTTCTCATCCAGACAAACACAAAGAAAAGCAGATAAGTTTTCCCCTCTCCCTAGCACCATCACATTGACACCACAACCACCCACCGCCTCACCACTCTGCCACCGCCACAAAGCCGCCACCATCACCAAAATCAACATCATAAAGGGTGGTCCGTTGTGGGTTGCGTTTGATCTCTGGTTGACAAGAATCCGCAAGGGTTTTGTTGATTTTGAGTTGGTTTCGATTCGGTAGTTGCTACCATAGTTGCTCCTTCATCACTACCTCTAACTTTCTCTCGGATTTGGTATGGCTACACGCCTAAATCTATCCTTTATTTCTCTTTTGTTAAAACTGATTATCAAAACATTAATAATATAGTTTTAGGTGGTTAAAACAACTTTTCTTGAAATCGTGTGGTAAAGATTAACAAAAGTTGTTTGTTTGATTGTTTAGAGTCTGAGTTTGTGTTTGTGTTTGGTCGTCTCGGGTTCAAGAGAAAAACCACTCAAAGTGGTGCTTGTTTGTACTCGGTCCAAGGAGAAAACCCCATAGGGGCTATTTTGTTTTTGTCTCGGATCAACTCACAATCACACCCACAAAGGTGTGGTGTTTTGTTGGTTTCAGTTCAGCAAGAGTCACCCCATAAGTGCGTTTGGGTTTAGTTGTTCCAGCCTATAAACTACTTATTGTTTGTTAAACTACCAAGGGTGTTTGTCTAATTGCGGTTCTCGGTTAGAAATCACCCAAGGAGGGTGTTTTTGCGGGTCTTGTTGGGGTTTGATCATAAATTGTTGATGTTATTGTTGATTTGATATAAACCCGATTAGGCCTTGAGGTCAAGACTCGTAAGGGTCACAGTTTGGTTTGTTCTTTTGGTTCTGGTTGATAGACATTAAGGCTTGGTGTTTATTCTTGCTTCGTGTTCGGTCTCGGTTTAACTCGGCCCATAAGGGGCGTTTAGAACAACTTATTTTCTGTTTATATTTAAGCCATCCATGGTTGTTGGTTTTGCCATTTTAAGCCCATATAGGGCTGTTTATATCTGCTTATTTTAGCCCCAAAAAGGGTGCGTGTTGCTGCTGATTTTCAGCACTAAAAAGGGTGTGTTTTCTGCACTAAAAGGGTGCATCTGCAGCTGATTTTCTGCACCAAAAAGAGTGCATTTGTTGCACTAAAAAGGGTCGCGTCTCTGAGTTGATTTTCTGCACTAATTAGAGTGTGTTTGATATTTGGGTTTGTTAGTGCTACTGAAGCCCAAAATTAATGTGTATAGGAATGGTTAAGTTGTATTTAACATGTGTAAATTATTTATCAAATTCAGATATTTGGGACTTGATAATTATATTGGACATAATATTCTAGATTTAACGGACTTATCATATAACCGATTTACTGGACTAAGAGGATCAAATATTATTGGACGTCCGGACTAAAAAATAGTTGATTTTGTATAAATTGATTGATATTGGACCACTTATCGGACATAATTTGTTTTGATTTAACTTTGGTTACCATTGGTATGTTTAGGAAACCTTTAGGATTG
This sequence comes from Chrysanthemum makinoi, assembly GCA_910596185.1. Lineage (NCBI taxonomy): Eukaryota > Viridiplantae > Streptophyta > Magnoliopsida > Asterales > Asteraceae > Chrysanthemum > Chrysanthemum makinoi. The sequence goes on from OU343219.1 coordinate 38,871,746, forward strand.
ATTTTTACCATTGGACTATATATATATATTATTGGACATAATGGACATATTATTTTGAATGATACATAGATATTTAAGAGACTTGTATTGGACACTAGCCTTATATTTGGACATGATATATATATGACATTGGACAAAGGTTTAGATATTGGACTTGGGATTATTAGACTACTTATTGGATTATTAAGTGATTTAGGCATTTGGACTATTGGATTATATTGGACTAACTTTGGACTAATTCTGATTATCAATTAACTATAAACCATGTCGGACTATAAATATTTGACATATATCGAGTTGATACTAATTGGAAAATCAAACATATTTTGGACATATTGGATTATTAGACTCGTGACGGACTTAAGATATCCGCGATTGCCCATTGACTATTATCGGGCTAAAGCCCAATTGACGTACTTTCTTGACATATTTTCTTATCGTTATCTTATCGCCTAGAATTCACTCGTCAGTACTTTTGTGACTCGTTTTCTTGAGACATCTTGTCTATTCTTTTATTTCATAATATATATGAGATATATATATTATGCTTTGCCATGAGTTGTACTTCGAGTCTATGATTTCATACCACCACACGAATGATGAAACTAAACATTTTACAAACATTGATATGAAACTTCCACGAAAACTAAAACGTATTACCTTTTGAAACTTATACGCATCGATTACTATTCGCGTATTATATTTTGAGACGAGTTTATATTAATTAGTTCTGCCACGACTCCGTATCGTTCGCCATACTTCTTTATATTGTTCTGCTATACTTCTTGACAATGTTGCATTACTTATGTCACTACACTCTAAGGTGAGTTTTCATAGCCCCGATTTATTCAAGTTTTTACTTTATTTCAAACCTACGGGGAGAATACATTGCACATCATTTTTATTACGATACCAAGTATATCAAATTCATTACATTGCTTAAGTTACTTCATTGCCAATTGAATGTCCCCATATCAGACATCATGAACCGTTAATTCTTGGGTAGCGAGGGTGAGTGGATAGATCTATCGAGGGTGACTCCTCCATCGGGTTGGTGGATTCCAAGCGGTCAAACGGATGCATTTCATTTAATAACATTATTTGAGTTGTTTGGCAAAACACTCTGTTAGGCAACATCATGATCGAGTCTAGCCGGTGTCATGTGCTTATAGCAATTGTAACATTTTATGTGACATATTTGTCATACATGGCCTATACTTTTGGTAGTCGTATAAAACATTTTACATGAACTCTATGAACTCACTCAACCTTTGTGTTGACACTTCTAGCAATGTATTTTCAGGAATCTAAGGCATACACTTCATGGCATGCATGTGCACTTATCATAGAGTCGCGGTGACGGTAGCGTCACACATGGATTTATACACTTTTAAAACATCGTTTGACTTGTACCAAACTTATTTTCCGCACATGTTGATTTTCATTTGGGACCTATCTTTGTAAACTTTGAATGTTTTTAATATATCAAACGATGTTCTTTTCAAATGACAATTTAGGTCGTTCAATATAACTGTGATTGTGATGCTATGACAGTCAACCCCAGAATTCCATTCCCGCAAAAGCAGTAATTTGGGGTGTGTGATTGGCATCAGAGCTTCGGTTATAGAGAACTAGGTTACATCATTGACCCTAGACTATAACTACATCATCATAGCATCTCATCATTTCATCATAAGTGCATAGTCACTATACATGCGGTTTCATACGCACATTTTGCGAGTTATTTACTTTCATTTCAAATCGATTGTCACATTAATGCCTTTAGATACCCATCCCATCATACTCACATCAAACTTTGACATGGAGAATGCCCTGTCATTCCCTATCACAGTTTTAACATCAGTTGATTCAACACCGATAACATCAGATGATGAGACTGAACCCTTTTAGGAGGACGAAGTTGCACCTACACCATCACGATCACCATTGATTCACCGTAAGATCAGGACAGTCTCTATCATTCTGTCGGGACAGATCATACCATTTGGTAAGGCTTATAGGCTTAGTCCTAATGGACCTATTAGGATGCTTATTGCAAGGAAGAGAGTACATTCTCTTACCCTCATTCTTAGATCACCTGCTACTTATGTAATACAACCACTATCACTTCTGAAACCACTATTAGTCAGTCCAATAGTGCATACCCCAACTTTACCTCTGAAACGTCACGAGACAACATGAAAGAGGGTAGTATTTCATTTACCATTATCACCATCATTTCCTAACTCACCATTAGGATTTCCATCATCATCATAGTCATCATTTTCATCATTATTATCATCTAGAGCACCATCCGTATCATCAAATTTCATATACACTACTTATACATCCGACTTGCAGCTTGGGAAGCGTGCATGATTTGACACACCATTACCATCTAGCACTAAGACTATAGAGACTACACCATTTTATAGGATTGAGGATGGTGAGAGTTTCAAAGCTGTTGCTGCAAGACAGCCTACTGCTTCTACACTTGAGACATGATTAGACCATCAACAGGAACAGATAATAAGTACCTTTCTATCTAATGTAATCTTTATTCTTTATTATCTCTCACGATAATCACAACCTTTGTTTATTTCATTCCCTATTCCAATTGCCCAATTTTCAATCATTTAAGCAACAATATCTTCTTTGTCTTACTAGGGATTAGGCCAACTTTATTCTTGACCAATTAGAAGACTATTACCATTCTATGAGGTTCTCCCATGTATCCTACAAACCATTCAACAAATTTCATTTCAAGTTATTTTCTTTGCCACTTTATAAAATTATTTCACATAATTTTATTTCAGACTATCTTATTACCATCTTAGGAAATTTGTTTCACATGATTCTAAAACAACTTGTTTTGTTACCACCTTATAAATTGACTTTCATTCATTCTATCAACTATTTACTATCATTACGCGAAACAATTTTCATGTTACTCTGAAAAATTGTTTGAGCCATTATTTTACATAACAACACGTTGAATACCATCTAAAACTTCGGAGAAACATAATATCATTTCAACAAAACCAATCATCACATCATTTGTCCTCGATTATACATAGCCTGATCACCTATGTATAATTCAGGAAGGATTATGTCATGAAAGAAACAAGCATCTTTTCGAATTTCCTAAAACAATCTTCATTCAAAAGCAAAGCTTTGTAATCAAATAAATTGTTCATAAAAATCTATTTTGTTAACACTCTATAGATACCTACGCCATTCATCACTCACTCAATTGGTAAGTTGAAAATTTACCAGTGACTTTTTTAGGAAAGACTTTCCATACCATCTATGAGGAGGATTCCTCGATACAAGAAAACAATGAAGGGATTTCAGAACTACCAACAAGGACTAGAGGTATGTAGTAAGATGATTCAAAACTCAACATAAAGCTTAAGACATCATGAGATAACCTGAACCACTATCTTTGGATTAGAAGCAAAATTCTATCATTTCAATAGTACCAGCTAGACCGAGTTACAAGATTAGTACAAAGGGACTACACACTAAGCAACACTGTAGAAATAAATTAAGTCTTCTAACCAAGACTATAGAACATTCCATTAAACATGGCCTCAGCAATATGTAAACTTCCCTACAATGAGTTCCCTCAAAGGATAATTGAGTTAAATTAAGGTTATCGATATAAACTTCCCTTAAGGCATTGTGTTCTCTAGAAATTACAGATAACCTCACTTTCATATCAAGAAATGCAACAAATCGAACATATCGGACAATCAATGACTCTCCATCTACAAGTGAAATCAGAACAAACATTCTTCGTCATAGTATGAGCTGATATCTAAGTTTTGCTAGCATGTTAACAATCACAGTGATGAACTATTTTAGAAGCACTCAATATCGGAACAAATCTTGGAAATCAACCACCACACCACATCACTTAAATATTTAAGGTTTTTGGTGACTTTACAACTTATAGCATGGAAATACTTGATAATCAAACAATAAACATTTTAGTCATGGAGACTAAGCACCTTAGGCAAGTAAGACTCAAGTAATGACATTCACTAGAACTAGAAACGCGAGGAATCACAACTGTTACCCATAATCTATTCTTTTCAATAATGCCCTTTTCAACAGACTTGACATTTTGGAATTTGTCATGAGACACATGGTGTCAATTTCAATTATACGTGATATAAGGTAGCCGATTCACCTCACACTTCTGACAATCATATCAAGATTCCCATGGAACCTACTAGGACATGAGTACCACCTATTATCCTCAGCTCAATGGTTAGAGCGAGAGAACAATTCAAACATTTGAAGATATGCTCAAAGCATGTGTGATATTCTAGAACTGATTAGGTAAATCATTCTTCATCGAACAAGTTGCTTTACAACAATAATTATTACATGAACATATTGACTACCTCATTTGAGGCACTCTAAGGTTGAGGTGTCAATCACTCATTCACTGGTCAAAATTAGGAAAGTCCAACCCATTAGTCCATGACTTATTCATGAAACAATACAGAAATCGTACAAATCAAAAGTCAGTTACAAGTAACAACATATAGCTAGATAAGCTACGTCGATATCTGACGCATAAAATATTGGAAGTATGTTCCATAAGTCGCAAACCATTAGAATTTCAAGTTGACACCAGATTTATGTTGAAAGTCCCGCTTGGAAAGTGGTACGATCGAAAAACGGGACGGGACCGATGCGACTCAAATATCCTCACCTTTTCACCGATAACACCGTAGAACCCAACATTGGTGAATTCAGTGGTGAATTCCTTTTTGGAGTGGTGAATGTGACAACTCGTAATTTCAGGTCATTTCTCAACTTTACTATTCATTCCCGGAGAAAAATCACTATTCATGATTCACTATTCTATCATTTTTCGTAAACTAGGTTTACGAGTATCAAATACGCGTAACCTTGAGGGTTAAGCTGCGTATTCATGAAACATCATGAGGACATTTCATATAGACTAGATTTAGTCTACATATCATCAGTAATATCATCTTCATATTAATTTATGCATTGGTTTGCATATTTCAGAAACGTATATTTTTCTATTAAGTAAACGCTATCGCATAATCATTTATTTTGAATAATTGATCCGACAATTCCAAAAAAAAAATTTCCTGATATATTTTTATACTCATTTTAAGACTATAAAAATTATATTATTAGTTTACCCGATGTTTTGAATTTATTTTGTATATATATTGTTATATATATATTTATTTATTTATTTACGACGGTTTACGCAATTTCGATACAATAATTATATAACCACCCGTACTTTTACGACTATTAAATTAACTATAAACTTTTATTTATTATCACTTTTACACACTTCGATAAACCCACGACTCATTTTAGATATTAAGATTGAGTATGTTGAAAATTTTAACATTTTTATGAGCTTCACTTTACCCAATATTAAGTTTCACAACTTAAGGACTCACCGTTTGAAATTACGGAATCAAACTATAACCAAATACCCGCTATATCTCAAAACTTCATTGTTAAGACAAATAAATATCTCTCTTGTTTTTCTTATACACAACCGCCCCTCATTATATATTTTTTTTATCAAACCGACTCCATGTATATATTATCTGCTTTTTCCCTCTTCTCATCGGACAACACAAAGAAAAGCAGATAAGTTTTCCCCTCTCCTAGCACCATCACATCGACACCACAACCACCCACCGCCTCACCACTCGCCCACGCCTGCCACAAAGCGCCACCATCACCAAAATCAACATCATAAAGGGTGGTCCGTTGTGGGTTCGCGTTTGATCTCACGGTTGACAAGAATCCGCAAGGGTTTTGTTGATTTTGAGTTGGTTTCGATTCGGTAGTCGCTACCATAGCTGCTCCTTCATCACTACCTCTAACTTTCTCTCGGATTTGGTATGGCTACACGCCTAAATCTATCCTTTATTTCTCTTTTGTTAAAACTGATTATCAAAACATTAATAATATAGTTTTCGTGGATTAAAACAACTTTTCTTGAAATCGTGTGGTAAAGATTAACAAAAGTTGTTTGTTTGATTGTTTAGAGTCTGAGTTTGTGTTTGTGTTTGGTCGTCTCGGGTTCAAGAGAAAAACCACTCAAAGTGGTGCTTGTTTGTACTCGGTCCAAGGAGAAAACCCCATAGGGGCTGTTTTGTTTTTGTCTCGGATCAACTCACAATCACACCCACAAAGGTGTGGTGTTTTGTTGGTTTCGGTTCACAAGAGTCACCCCATAAGTGCGTTTGGGTTTAGTTGTTCCACCTATAAACTACTTATTGTTTGTTAAACTACCAAGGGTGTTTGTCTAATTCTGGTTCTCGGTTAGAAATCACTCAAGGAGGGTGTTTTCTTGGGTCTTGTTGGGGTTTGATCATAAATTGTTGATGTTATTGTTGATTTGATATAAACCCGATTAGGCCTTGAGGTCAAGACTCGTAAGGGTCCAGATTTGGTTTGTTCTTTTGGTTCACGGTTCATAGACATTAAGGCTTGGTGTTTATTCTTGCTTCGTGTTCGGTCTCGGTTTAACTTCGGCCCATAAGGGCGTTTAGAACAACTTATTTTCTGTTTATATTTAAGCCATCCATGGTTGTTGGTTTTGCCATTTTAAGCCCATATAGGGCTGTTTATATCTGCTTATTTTAGCCCCAAAAAGGGTGCGTGTTGCTGCTGATTTTCAGCACTAAAAAGTGCGTTTTACTGGCACTAAAAGGTGCATCTGCGGTGATTTTCGCACCAAAAGAGTGCATTTGTTGCACTAAAAAGGGTGCGTCTGATTGATTTTCTAATTAGAGTGTGTTTGATATTTGGGTTTGTTAGTGCTTGTTGAAGCCCAAAATTAATGTGTATAGGAATGGTTAAGTTGTATTTAACATGTGTAAATTATTTATCAAATTCAGATATTTGGGACTTGATAATTATATTGGACATAATATTCTAGATTTAACGGACTTATCATATAACTGATTTACGGACTAAGAGGGGATCAAATATTATTGGACGTCGGACTAAAAATAGTTGATTTTGTATAAATTGATTGATATTGGACCACTTATCGGACATAATTTGTTTTTATTTAACTTTGGTTACCATTGGTATGTTTCGGGTAAACCTTTAGGATTGATTTTTACCATTGGACTATATATATATATTATTGGACATAATGGACATATTATTTTGAATGATACATAGATATTTAACAGACTTGTATTGGACACTAGCCTTATATTTGGACATGATATATATATGACATTGGACAAAGGTTTAGATATTGGACTTGGGATTATTAGACTACTTATTGGATTATTAAGTGATTTAGGCATTTGACCGACATTTGGATTATATTGGACTATCTTTGGACTAATTTTACTGATTATCAATTAACTATAAACCATGTCGGACTATAAATATTTGACATATATCGAGTTGATACTAATTGGAAAATCAAACATATGTTGGACATATTGGATTATTAGACTCGTGTGGACTTAAGATATCCGTGATTGCCCATTGGACTATTATCGGGCTAAAGCCCAATTGACGTACTTTCTTGACATATTTTCTTATTGTTATCTTATCGCCTAGAATTCACTCGTCAGTACTTTTGTGACTCGTTTTCTTGAGACATCTTGTCTATTCTTTTATTTCATAATATATATGAGATATATATATTATGCTTTGCCATGAGTTGTACTTCGAGTCTATGATTTCATACCACCACACGAATGATGAAACTAAACATTTTACAAACATTGATACGAAACTTCCACGAAAACTAAAACGTATTACCTTTTGAAACTTATACGCATCGATTACTATTCGCGTATTATATTTTGAGACGAGTTTATATTCATTAGGTTACGCTGACTCCGTATCGTTGCGCCATACTTCTTTATACTGTTCTGCTATACTTCTTGACAATGTTGCATTACTTATGTCACTACACTCTAAGGTGAGTTTTCATAGCCCCGATTTATTCAAGTGTTTACTTTATTTCAAACCTCACGGGAGAATACATTGCACATCATTTTTATTACGATACCAAGTATATCAAATTCATTACATTGCTTAAGTTACTTCATTGCCAATTGAATGTCCCCATATCAGACATCATGAACCGTTAATTCGGGTAGCGAGGGTGAGTGGATAGATCTATCGAGGGTGACTCCTCCATCCGGGTTGGTGGATTCCAACTGGTCAAACGGATGCATTTCATTTAATAACATTATTTGAGTTGTTTGGCAAAACACTCTGTTGGGGCGAACATCATGATCAGTCTAGCTTCGGTGTCATGTGCTTATAGCAATTGTAACATTTTATGTGACATATTTGTCATACATGGCCTATACTTGTGGTAGTCGTATAAAACATTTTACATGAACTCTATGAACTCACTCAACCTTTGTGTTGACACTTCTAGCAATGTATTTTCAGGAATCTAAGGCATACACTTCATGGCATGCATGTGCACTTATCATAGAGTCGCGGTGACGACGCGTCACACATGGATTTATACACTTTTAAAACATCGTTTGACTTGTACCAAACTTATTTTCCGCACTTGGTGATTTTCATTTGGGACCTATCTTTGTAAACTTTGAATGTTTTTAATATATCAAACGATGTTCTTTTCAAATGACAATTTAGGTCGTTCAATATAACTGTGATTGTGATGCTATGACAGTCAACCCCCAGGAATTCCATTCCGCTGCAAAACAGGTAATTTGGGGGTGTGACATCAACTTCAGTGGGGACAGAGGATGTGGAAGTCTCAGTGGGGGTAGATTCTTGTTGAATTGGTTTTGTTGGTCTTTTCAGGATAGTTTTACCAAGCCCAGACATTTCTTTTGGTGAGTGTAGATTGTATTGTAAAGGAGTAAGCTCGAGTGGGAGCAAAGCACCTTGAAGAGGTTCTAGGGGTGGAAGTGGTGCTTGAGATTCTTGGACTCATAGATGTGTTAGGTACTCACGCACATCAGAGTCAAGCATGCTCTTTAGAGCTTGACTTTCAGGCTCTAGAATTCTTCGAATCAAAGTTTGAAGCTTACTCTCAGGATTAACCCGTTCAATCCAATCACTGGGCTTAGGACTAGTCAACATACTAGTAATTATGCCACCAGACACAAATGGCTTAGGACCACGGTCTTTGAGAGATTCAGGAAGATGATCTTCACCTAAGACTCTCTTCTTGCTCTTTGGGGGCACCCAGCATCAAAGACCACAGGATTCTTAGAAGTCCAACTATTAAGGATATCTTGAACCTTTTGAGTTCAGTCTTAAAGAGCGATTTCTTTTAACTAGTTCGGTGTTTTGAATTTGCAAAGTGTGACCTCAAGCTTAGCTTGTTTTAAAAGAAGCAGTTCATCCCTACACTTGTTTAATTCAAAACTTAGCTTGTTGTATTTTGAAAAAAGATTCAATCTTTGCTCTTTTACGAACTTAAGGTCAACATTAAGATAATTCATATAAGACTTCCAATCAGAGTCATCATCCATAGAAAGTAAAATATTTACCTTCTTCATTGTGATATTGACCCATTCTCCATTCCTGGCATGATTCTTTCCAATAGCTAGCTTGTCCTCTTCTCGAGAGGGCCATCGATAACTGACATGCACCATTTCATCATCGATGACAGCGGCTCTTCATCGGTCGAAGGTTTTGAGCAACAAGGCCTTTGTTTTTACCCTACACAGTTTGAACACTTTTTGTTGTTTTTGAGGGACTGGCCTCAAGCAATGCAAGCTTAGCTTTGACTTTCCTATACTTAGCTTCAAATCAACAGTTTTATTTTGATCAGATTTGTTTTGAAAGTTTTGATGAGACCGATAGATTTTTGGTTGAAATTTGCTAAAGCGAGGATTGATTTGACCTGATGGTTTATAAGAGGGTTGAAATTATTTTTGAAAAGCAGTCTTTTGCAAAATGACCTCTTTTGTGACACTTAAAGCATTCAGTGTCCTCATTTGCTTTAGCATTTGAAAAACCTTTGTTTCTTTTTATAAACCTTAGAGAGTTAGCAAGGAGTGCCCTTTCACGAAATTCAACATTCAGTCATTTAGGTACTCTCACTTGATCTCATCGGGCTCATCATCTAAATTTTCTTGGAAATCTTGAACCACATCGTTATAGAATAAAGCAGTTGATATAGGTGTTGAAGTGGTGGTCAGAGACTTCTTGACTTCACGAGACTTCTTTAAGTCGGGTATCGTCTGTTAATGAGGTTTTCCTCATAGACAAATTTCCCCATAAATTTCGGGGAAGTTCAAGATTTTGGATATGATTAGCATTCCTAAGTACCTGAGAGAAATTCAACCACTTCTCAGGAGACTATTGACAAAACCAACATTGATTTCATGTTTGGACAACTTAACACCATCATTAGACAGTTCATTTAAAAGAGTTTTGTATCGGTGTAAGTTTGAGACGAGTTTGAGTCCTTAGCCCAAGGTGTTATACTCAAGTTTGAGTCCATTATCCTGTTTTCCTTGGTATCAGATGGGCCTTCATGGCTATGAACTAGGTCATCATAGGTTTGTTTAGCTATACTACAGGTTTATGGCTGACTCCATAATATCATCGGGAAGACATGATATGATGATACTTTTGAGTCTTTGGTCCTGGTTGACCACTCTTCTCTCATCCATGAGTCACGAGCTCTTGGGTTTAGGCAAACCTTCAGCAGTCTTTGGGATAAATGGACCTTCATTTATAAACTTGATATAATAAGTTTCCATCCCAATCAAATAGCAAAGCATACGCTTTTTCCATTTGTTGAATTTGCAAACTTCAAGTCTAGGCAACAAATGTTGAATAAGCTCCACCCTTTTTATCGACTAGTTGGGGTACATCAATTTCACCATAAGGATCCACGATTTCAAAAGCGTTTTAGAAATGGCTTAAAAATTTATAAAGGTTTTATAATCACCGCTCGATACCACTTGTTGTTCCCTATTCACTATCTTTTAAAACAATTAAGTACTTGAAAACAAATTAATAGTAGACAATGGTAGAAATTAACGTAAGTAAAACACACAAAGTAATTTTCAACATCATATTCTTTATTAGAAATCAATCAAAATAATACGTTACCCAAGTACTTGTAGTACTTGGGATTGAAATGACAAGGTTTGGTGACTCCTCTGAACCTCGGGCTAAGTCGAGCACAACTACAAGAACCACCAGCTATCTCAGGGATTAAGTTGTATTTGGAGGAGTGAAAAGATGTCTTCGTGTATGTGTGTTTTACAATTCACAAGCTTAATCTATCACTCCATCTCTTATGCTATTTATACAAGTGTGAGTTTTAACTCTTTCCTAAGTGACAAGGACATCTTCTGAAAACAAAATCTTGATGTATTTTGTCTCATTTACAAAGACTATTTTAGGTAAGAGACAAGGCGCCTTTCTAGGTCAGTGATGACTGAGCCGATCTTTTGCCATTCAGGGAAAGTTGACTTTGGTTGATAAGGACTTCGTCTTATTTGATTCAAATTTATCCCGCCTTGTCCCGCTCATTCTTCAGTGTACATATCCTTCATTCTTCTAATTCAGTTTGTCTTCAGTGTAAGTAGTTGGAGAGGAGTCTTAGGGATTCAGTGAGTTATTGTCATCACTCATTGAATCCACCATCTTCTTCTTGACTCAGTCTTCACCCTTTAAGTTCCGCCTTGCTGAGTGGAGAGACTATCTTGTTGCCTCGTACTGAGCATCCTGAAGATGGCTCACTGAGAGACTATGCGCTCAGTGACCTATTGTTGTTAAAAGGTCTAAACACTTAGGATATTTTCTATTCAAATCCTAGATTTAGGGGTTCGGGTATTTACTGAACCCAACACTTCCTTAATGAAAACTCTATCGTATTGACAAAATTCTCATCTACTCTATACCTAGGTCCTAGGGTTAAACAATCCCTATAGTAGAGCCTCCTTTTAAGCCTTTTTCAACATCTTCTTCGCTCTTTTCATCTAAAGCTCTAATGTTATCTCGTTCATAAAGGGATAAAGGGCCATATCCGTTCATCTTCCAAGGCATCCTATAAGTAATTTCATAGTCCCCTTCTACAAATCTAATCGTTCCCTCGGACTTGTTATAGCTTAGTTTAGACTTTTCAACAAACGGTTTTCCTAACACAACTTGGGACAAGCTATAGTCGATGACACATCCTATATATTCTAGGACCATAAAATCAACTAAGTAGGTGAAGTTTCCTACAAAGACATGTACATCCTTGACTCTTCCCACCAAATTGCAAACCCCACCGGGATACTTAGGGTCCCTCATAATCTTAAGTCGCTCATTCATTATGTAATTGTAAATAGCTGATGACATCACATTGATGGGGGAGTCCGTATCTATGTAAGCGTGCTCAACATTCCTATATCCAATCATACAAGGGATCTTGATGTTCCAAGGATTTCCTCTCCTAATCTTTGGGCATATTCTAACGATGGGTGATCTAGGATTGTCGATTATGTATTGGTGGTAATCATCTTCTTCCTTAGTGGGGTAACGATTGAAGTAGGCACTAATTTCCTCATTCTCATTTTCTTTTACTAAATCATTACCTGAACTATTGCTAATCATGGAGCCAACAATCAAGGCGCTAACCGCTTTTTCAACAGCGTCCCTAAATGTACTCTCAAATACCCCACGCAATTCTTGAAGCTCATTGTTTTTACTAATATTTTGATTGCGACGATGGTTAGAGGGGTGTTGGTCAATTGGTCGTGGTTTGAGTGGAAGTGGTTTATTTGGTGGGGAATTATTGTTTGGTGGATTATCACCTTCCATGATGAAAAGTGATGGGATTACTAACAAAGTCACGAAGAAGGGGGATAGACTACAAGGAAGCTAAAAATTGAAAAAAAAAATCTTACTTGATAGGAATCAAGCAAGGGAACCTAAACGAGATAAAGATCTAACTAGCTACTCTATTCCCCGGCAGCGGCGCCAAAAACTTGATGCACGTCTGGCGGCGTTAGGTGGTCAAAGGAACTTCCTTTCTTCTTGAGCAAGTTTGTCAACCACCTAGGCAGTAAACCTAATTGTTGTAGTGTAGTATTGGGTAAGCCTCGGGGATTGATATCATTCTCTAGGGGAATATGAATGCTAGCAAGAAATGTATTACGAGAAGGTGGGGGTTGAGGATGATTCTTTTTTTTTATCTTTTATTGGTTTTTAGAAAGTTAAGGTAAAATCTCAGGGCAATTGGTTTGGGGGTGGTACTTCTACCGATTACTCTACTTATCTAATTATCTAATTACTACGGGTAGCTATGTCTATTTGATGTGTGCTCGTATTATGATTAAAAATGTGTTCACCTAGATCGTGTTACTCTAGTTATCCTTTATTGGTCGGTTAAATTGTCACACCTTATCGTACGCTAGCGTTGTATTCCTAAGGTTGTAGGGAATGCGTATGCCTAACTCTTTGAGGTTACGTTGGGTTTAGCCACTGAAATCTGCAAGTCCTTAAACGATTTCATTCATAAGCCTCACTTTCACAAAGAATATTCAAGCATTAAACACGACGAAAGCCTATTTGCACTCCAAAGACAATTACAATTAAGATAAGAAACAACCTAACAATAATCAATAACTAGGTTTCATAGATCTAAGCAAACACACAAGAAATTTAACTAGACATGTTAAACAAGAAAGCATACACACAATCAATTGAAGACATAATGATACTTTGGATTAAAACACTTATCTTGATGTGTAAAATAGAGTTTGGGACCCTAAGATACTGTCCAAGTTAGACTACAAACGTTTAGGGTTTTACTCTAAAAGTCTACCTCCCTAAATGCAGAAAAATCGAATTCTATATATAGATTTACACTTGCGACGGCGTCACCTTATCGATGGGACGCCGTCAGCTCGCCGTCATTAGGGTTTTCGTCTTGGCCAAGTCATCGATGGGACGGCGTCACCTTATAGTTGTGACGCCGTCGGGGTTCAGTTGAGACGTCGTCTTGGTTCGGATGCGGGCGTCGAGATGAAAAGTCAGTGGCGCCCTTCTTCTTCAAAGCCTAACGCCGTCGGGTTGTCACGAGCAAAAATTCCAGAGCGTGCGGTGCATGTTTTATCAAGTCGTATAGAGGCGGCGTCGCCCTTTGATTGGGGCGCCCGTCAGGGTTCAATTTGCGCACTTTAGTGGCCGATCATGTATTCACTCCTTTTCGTCCAAAAATGCATCATTCCAGCATTTTGCTTCCAAGAGACCAAAAAGTGAAAAGGCGAAATTAAGTAAGTATGGATATAAAAGTGGTGGATTAAAGGCTTAAATTGTAACACCCCAAAATGACTGTAGCGGAAGCATACAAGTATCGGGATGCTACTAAATTGGTATCACAACATAAGCATAGAACAATTGGTTTTCATAAATAAACTTTTATTCATTCTTAAAAACAATGTTTACATTATTGATTAGTCTGAGGAAAATGGCCCATTATAAATGAGTGGTCCCAATACATAAATCAGAGTCATCTATGACCATGCCATGCCTTTGCCTTGAGCCTCCAAAGATAAGCTATCACTTCAAAACACGAAGATACATGCTAAAAGGGGAAACTTACATTTGGTGAGTTCATAGATTTATTTAAAAGGGATTTGATACCTTGTTTCAAATTTGGTTCTTGATGATCATTACGTCTTGCATAATGTCATAGAGTTTATAATTTCAATTCATAAAGAGATTTCATTAGTGGACCATAAGTAGGGTATATGTACATTACAATGAATATAATGTCATATATTGAATTTATTACGCTAGCACTAAGTTCATGCAACCTGCAGAAACTACGGCGGTTCTTGTATGCCAGAGAAGTCATACAAATCGGAGCCCATGGCCGCCTTGACCCAAGCGGGTCACCGAGCGAGAGGAGTCACCCTCAATAGATCTATTTATAACATTAGCTTTGCGAGGTGTGGTTCATGAAGAGGGCAATTTGGGATCTGAGGACTTAGGCTAAGCTGCGTAATATTCTAGGTCAAACATTTTGGTATGCTCTATAAAACATCTATGTATGATGAAAACTTTAAACATGTAAAAGCATAGTATGCATGGAATGCACAAGTAAAATGATTTATGTAAAATGAGCATGTATCTTCCCCAAAACAAGTATAAAGCAGTTAAAAGTAGGGGCTATGAAACTCACCTTGGCAATGTGCAATATGAAGTCTAAAGGAAATTTAATCAAGGAGTGATAGTGCGGCTCCGACCATAACCTAATTAAGTACGGCAATTTAGTCTTTATGTTTAAGACTCGATAAAGTTTAACTAACTTTATAAGTTTTCAAATGTTTTGTTGTTGTTGTTGTTGTTGTTGTTGTGGCACCATATAGCTTATGACAATTTACAAAGATTTGGATGGATCTCGGCTTATGAGGGTATGACATGGAAGGAAACTCGAAGAAGGAATTGCGACTTTGGTTTAATGATGACCAAATAATAATACTTGGAAGGGTACACTTGAGAAAAGATATCAAGGATGAACAAGACTTTGGTTTGATGATAACCGAAGAATGGCGATGTCTGAAAAAATATAAATAATCACACATAATATCAGACGTTAATGGTTTATGCGAATATTATTAACAAGGATATATATTTAACTAAGTGTATGTATTTATATACATTTTTATATATCACCATTATTAGTTAAAATAAAGGTGTTCAAAAGTTTAAGTGTTAGCTTAATTTAAATACATTCGTATCTTGATAATTCGATGTGTGAAAGTCATGAAATAAATCTTCTCTTGTTAGTTATTATAAAAATATACCAAGTTAAAAGTATATATTTTTGTTTAAAATCGAGCATGACCCATGTATAAGCTTATATTTGTCGGGTGACTAACGTCAAGTTTCATAATAAATTTTATGAAGTTTAAATACTCAAAATAGTATTGCAACTATACGTCTTAAATGTTTATATTTTCAACAATTTAAAAGTATCAAAATATATAATTTTCATTATAAGTATTACAAAAAAATATCCATTTACATTTTTATAAGAACTCATTTTATTTAGACAATTATGTTTCAAATTTGACCATATATGTTTTCTGATTGATTTTGTCAAGAGTTATTACTAAAATATATAGTATATTTACAAAAGCAATGATGTTAGAACATAACTCATTTGTAGTACTCCATATATATATGACGTGTTATGTAGCATTTAACATGTTGTAAAAGTCGGGTCAAAACAAGTTAGGATGAAGGAGCAAAAGACCAAAAGAAAAAGACCTACCCACACTTGTGGGTCGACACACAACAAAACAAATCGAATTTATTTCCAAAACAAACCAAGCTCATTTTCATCTTCTACTACCAACTTTATTTTTCTTAAAAGTATGTTGAAGCAAAGATAGTGATAACTCAAATGCCACTTATAGTGGGTTCGATATAAACAACCTAAGCCAATTTAACCACATTATATTCAAGTTATTCAACTCATGGGTTGTAAATTGTGACAAGTGAAACTCAAACCAAAGCCAAGCTGGTTCGACCACATTAAATCTTTAAAATTTGCATAGCAACTTGAGTGAAGTGGAAGTGAGCATGACCAATATATAGCCAGCTTGATGGGGCTGCACAACGATAAAACAAACACCCCTTTTTTTGCGCGAGAAAATAGGCAACGAAACACACCCTTTTTGTGCATAAAATCAGCAGACAAGCGCACCCTTTTGGAGCTGAAAATCAGCAGGTAAACGCACCCTTTTGGAGCTGGAAATCAGCGGGCAAACACACCCTCTTGGGACTGAAAATCAGCGGGCAAACGCACCCTTTTGGGACTGAATTCGGCAGCTACAAAGGCACTCTTGGTGCAGAAAATAAACAACCAAAACGCAAACCTACCGACCAAGCTGAAACTACAAAAAGCGAAACCCTTGCGAGTCTTCCTCGAGGTCCAAGGTTAGGCATCATGTCAACACCTTCGAGGTGTCTTGTTGTGACACGGAATTATCGCCCGCGTACACCTTTTGTGACTCGAATAAAACACTAACGACTTTGATTCTTGTGAGTATTTATGCATACCGAAGCAAGGAAACAAGGACACTAGGCGTTTTACGAAGTTATGAAGTCGAGTAGCAACACGAATAAACTAGGAACTAAGCCAAGCAATGATAATACTAGTGAGTTTATTTATAAACCGAAATATTAAATACGCTGTACAACTTAAACCACATCAGCCGAAAACACCAAGTAAGTTAATAAGCCGAAAACCACATTAAGACCATTACCAAATAGACATTTTTACAAGTTTTAGTTTTTAACTTCTCTTCTCGAATTTTTACCACACGATTCAACAACAACAACTTTGACAATTAATCATTCGAGTATATATAAAAAAATATACATATATTCAAATTTAGACAAGTATTACAACTACAATAGTTTCAAAAGATGACAAGAAGTGTACTCTTACATTGAACCCAAAGGTGGGTCGAATGGGTATGAACACCGAAACAAAGAAACCAAATTTGGAGAAGACACGAGGTGAATTGGAACTATTAACTTCTGGAGTAGCTTCCTTATGCCCTCAACTACAAAACCCCTTTATCAATTTTGAAAACCCCTTTTGTTTTGAGAAACCCTAATTATTAAGAACTGGGCCTAATGGATATTTTTGCGTCGTGATGAGTGGATGAACCTGCTTCAAGAGTTGATGCTATATATAGATGTATATTAAGGAAGCCTTGTGTCCTCTTTCTCTTCTTGATTGTAGCGTGGCACTCTACTTGGATTCCATCTCTATTCATAGCCGAGCTAGTGTCCCTTAGGGTAGATTATGTGGTGAAGATTTGTGGTGATGGATTATGGTGGTGAAGAGGAAGGGGGCGAGGTTTCTTTTGGTTCTGGTTTTGGAAGAAGCTAAAAAGGGAAACAAATGAAGAAGAAAGAAATATAAGGGGTGGGACAGGTAGATTTGGTTTGTTTTATTATAATTCTTGTATTTGTACCCGTGTTTTGTCGAATTCTCGAGTAAACGTACCTTCCCGGTACCCGAACAATGTAGAAATTATGTTTTGGAAGCGATTTTATAAGTGTAATAATATGACATTCTCATTACGTTGAAATTTGATTATGATTGTTTGCCGTTATTAATTTGGTGTCAGTCTGCGTGCGGTGCGTGGCTTGCTAAATTCACGAGATAACCTCTCGTTTTCTTTATAAATTATTAGTGATTGATAAAAATGTATTTTTCTTATTTCAGTATTTATTTTTAGTCTTGTATACTCTGCACTTGCGGGTATATGGAATAACTTTTCGGAACAATGGATTAAGCTTATGTATGCTTATATATTAACTTGGACAAATAATAAATTTCACAGATACTTAGTGGATAAGTACCGTGTGTGCGGTGTCTTGTTTCTAAAGGAACGAAATGACCTCTCGTTTTTATACTTTAGATATTGGCATTTTGTCGGAAAATAATTGATTTGAATTTTACGAGCGATAAATATTATTAAAATAATCCGAAATTTTACGGGTTGTTATATAAATGACCCCTTAAAAGTGTGCGTTTAAATCCTTATCAGCTTGTGACTAATTTGATGGGTTTGTGTCGATTACTTGAGGATTGGTGGCTTCTGAGAAAAAGGAAAAGAAGAGGAATGGTTGACCCTTGCTTTCTCATCCTCGTATTAGTAGAGGATAAACTTCAGAAAAGTTCCTTGTCAGTCTTCTTCTCCAAAATGCACCCCTGACTTATCTTGGGGAAGATGAGAAAGTGAGATGGTGATGTTTTATGCTACCATACCTATGTCTTGGGTGGTTTGACCTTCATTGGGAGCGAGAAAAGAAAGACAAAAACAAAGAAGGTCTTGCATTGGGATGATGTGGGAAAAAGTGGAATACAAAAGTTCCATTTTGATGAATCTGGTTTTGGTGGCTAACCCTAGGATAGGGATGGGATATGATTTTATTGATATTGAGGTGTGGATGAGAGAAGCGAGAAAGACGAGCACAAAAAGAAAAAAAGAATTGATATAAAGGGGTAGTGGTTAGGATAAGTTTTATTATTCACTTATTTAATGTATTGTGTACCCCATATCCCGTTGAGTTAAACTGTAACCGCGGTACTCCGGTTCAGTAAAATATATGATATAGCGTTTTCTGAACACGTTTTTGAGAAAATTATTATGAAACAAAGTTATCTACTCCGGGAATTTATTCTAGGTTTGGTCTGCCACTACTGTAGTGTCGGTACGCGTGCGGTGTCGGGTTTCTAATAGAAACGATA
The DNA here is from genome assembly GCA_910596185.1 of Chrysanthemum makinoi. Lineage (NCBI taxonomy): Eukaryota > Viridiplantae > Streptophyta > Magnoliopsida > Asterales > Asteraceae > Chrysanthemum > Chrysanthemum makinoi. Next base: position 38,891,016 of record OU343219.1, read on the forward strand.
TAACCTCTCGTTTTAAGTTTTTAATCATTTAGTAAATGTCAGGAAATAATGATTTTGCAATTCCTAAAGAAATTATGCAACAAAATGATTTACTGTAGGCTACAGTGTCTTGAGGTTAGCTACTCGATTTGGTTATGTAAGCTCGTGTATGCTTAATTTAATAGGTTTAGTAATAATAAATTATCATTTATTATTAAATAATAGTTGGAAAATTACCGTGTGTCACGGCCTCCGCCTTAAAAGGAAAACCGTCATCTGTTTTGGTTTGAGTTACCGATGAAGTTAAAAAGAGGTGAGGGTATTTACGCTTGATTTCATCTTCAAGCTCCCACGTAAACTCTGGACCTCTTCGTGAGTTCAGTGAACTTTAACAATAAGAATGTGGCTTTGCTTAAGCCGTTTGACCTCTCGGTCTATGATTTCAATGGGTTCGTCTATAAAGTTTAGTCTTTCGTCGATTTGGATTTCCTCTAGTGGAATAGCAAGAGTTTCGCTAGAAATACATTTATTCAAGTTGCATACGTGAAACACGTTGTGCCGAGTGAGTTACGGTGGTAATTGAGTTGGTAGGCCACCGGCCGATTCTGGCGAGGATTTTGAAAATTTCAATGCAACGGGTATCTAACTTCCCGTTCCAAAAGCAGATTTTGCCTTTCTATGGTGAAACCTCTAGCATGACTTTATTTTCATCTTGCAATTCAAGTGGTTTTAAGCCTTTTGTGGTAGCTCTTTTGACGGTCACGAGCGCTTGCATTCGACTCTTGATTCGCACTATCTTCTCGGTAGTTTCTTGTGCCGTTCGGGACCCGTAAGTTGACTTTTTCCGAGTCTTTGGCCCGGCATATGGGCGATATGCACTTTCGACCGTAGAGTGATTCATGAGATGCAGTTTTAATGTTGGTGTGATAGGCTTTATTGTAAGAGAATTAGATCTAAGGGCAATTTCCTATCACATCCATTTCCATAATCCATTACACATACTCGTAGCATATCTTCTAGAGTTTTAATGGTCCTTCCACTTTGACCATTAGTCGAGGATGGTGCGTGGTACTCATGTTAAGATGGATTCTCAAAGCGTTTGGAGTGATCCCCAAAGTTTGGCGTCAATGACTATCTCTATTTGAAATGATGGAAACTAGAACACCATGAGTTGCAACGATCTCTTTCAAGCATAATCGTGCGAGTTTGTCTATGTTGTCGTTTTCCTTAATTGGTAGAAAGTGGGTGGGTTTGATGAGACGACCAACGATTACCTAAATAGTGTATTTGGTAGTTTGGTTATAAAGTCCATAGTTATGCGTTCCCATTTACGTGACAACCCGTACTTTCAGGTCATTTCTCGAAGCGATTTATGCTTCACTATTTCAACATTTATCGTAAACTTGGTTTACGTGTTCCAAATCCGCGTAACCTTAAAGGTTTAGCGGCGAATTCATGATCATAACATCCCGTACATTTCATATGGACTAAGATTAGTCTACATTTCATTCACATCATTTGCATCACATTAGTTCTTTCACGACATTTCATTTCACTTGTATGGCGTAATTTTATATTAAATAAACGTTATCGCGTGAGTTATTATTTTGAATATTTAACCCGTTACTTTCAAAAATGATCCCGATGTATTTTTAAACTTACAATTAGTTTATAAAAACTATATTACGAGTTTACCTAGTGTTCTAAATTTATTTTGTATATAAATCGTTAAATTTATATTATTATGACGTTTTTCTTAAAAACTACACGATAATTATATTATCACTCAAATTATGCAAGAAATATATTTTTACAATTTTTATGATCTTAATATAATTTACTTTGGTCCATTAAAATTTATTTTTAACTAAAACTACTATAGTTTCACAAATGTATACAAGTTACCATTTATCTCAATTACACTTACATTTTGACTTACACATTTTAATACATATACATTATAAAAAAAATATATATATTTTGTGAGACACTCCCCCCTAAAATCCGGCCAAGGGGGGGGGGAATGAGTCACCTAATTTGGAAAATTTATTACAAGTGTAGAATTGCACTCAACCTTCATTCATTTCATTCATCTCATTCAACAAGATATCAAAAGCTTTTCTCTCCTTGTTTTTCTTCCTTCCAAACCGGTTCTTGATGGTGTTACAAAGGGATCCTCAAAAATTTTCAAGCTCAAGTAATAACAATCTAGATTACACTCTTATTTAAGGTTTTGAAATAAAAACCTAGGGTGTTTAGGTTAATCCTTGGTTCTAATCACCTCATCATATCACTTGTAAGCATCTCATATTTATTTTTCATCTTACATATTCATTTCATACTCATCTCATCATTTTGAGCAAAAACATGCAAGACTTGTGTTTATTTATACCATTTTACATTGATTTTAGAGTTTATATATATAAAGTCATCCTATAATTATTCCCTTATTATATTTTGGTCTTGATGATGTCTAGGAACCCATGACACCCTAAGAAGGTGTATGGTAGGATTAGAATAGCTTTGGAGTTGATTTGAAGGGATTGGAATAGGTTTAGTACGAGAAAAACTATTTTCGACAAGTATATATAGTGGTCTGATCTTGTTTTGATTTTCTGGAAAATCCGACAGTAGGCACGAATTTTTGGCCTTGATATTTAGAAAATATACTTAAAAGCGAATCCGTGGCAGCAGGCGGATTAAAAGCGGACTTATAACGAAGTCGTGATGAATTTTTCAAGTTGGCGTGAAATATATATTTTCAGAAATTTCAGCAACCTATTTTAGTTTTATGCGAGTCAAAAGCGAGTCCTAAGCTTTACAAATTATTTCGACTTATCAAAAATATATTAGTATACTTTGATGCGAAGCTAAGGGCGATATAATCGTAGAAAGCGGATTTGAAACGACTAAGATATGATACGCGTTTTCATAAACTTGCGTAACTATTATTTTTAGAAAAACTATATTATTTTTACGAGATAAGTGTTACGGTAACTAAAATCACCATCTTTAACCCTTATTATCTTTATGTTCGAGACCTCTATGGCGAAAACTCCGGAACTGAAACTTCTAGATTTCGATACAAACTTTCCAAAACCGTCGAGTTCGTTTTCTAACGTCGGCGTACACCATTTTACGACTAGTTTTCAAAGCCATTTTTGTCACTTACATGAAATTTCCGGCGACATTGTTTTCTGACGAAAAGAAATAATTTCACTATAAATCATTTCAAAACCATTGTAGGATGACATTTTGACGTAAAACTTGTAAAGTCATTTTTGAAGGGTCAAGACGTCAAGCGAGTATTTTTCGACGACAAGTAATTTTTTCAAAACTTCGTAAATGGTATAAATAACATCTGAAATGCATGCATAACATTACATTGCAACTCATTACATATCATATCATTCATAATAGGTCATTTTAGAGATTCACGCTATATTTGATGTATCCACTTTTGTCATCGTAATCATTTACCTTGAGGTGAGTTAGTAGCCCCACTTTCTATTACTTATTTGTCTTACAAACTCTTTGGGGGAGATACATGCTCAAACTATTTTCATTAACTTTCACAAATATTATAAACTTTGACATACTCTTGTGAGTTCCATAGCCCTACTTTTACTTGCTTTCATAAGCTGTTTTGGGGAGATACATGCTCAACTATTTTTATGACATTCATGACTATTTGCAAAATTATATGTTTATCGAGCTGAATGTTTAGTTATCTTGAAATGTATGATATTGCCATATTTAGAAATTCCATATTATATTCATTGAGCTAATGGTCTTGGTATATTCATTGGTCTAATGGTCTTGGTATATTCATTGAGCTAATGGTCTTGGTATATTCATTGAGCTAATGGTCTTGGTAATATCATGAACTAATGGTCTTGGAGCGATTTGAACATACACTATATACATTTTGGCAATGGGTTGTGAATACACAGGGTGCAAGTTTTGTATGGGGGGACTTGGGTGAGTGGATTTACAATGCCTTTCTTTGCATAACGATGTCGATACATTGAGCCATGCACTATTATGTGAATTCATTTGACATCATGCACTTGAAAATTAACTCTACATATTACAGCGTGGGTTGTGAACACTTGCGGGTTGCAAGTTTTGTATGGGCGGGACTTAGAACTGAGTGGATTTACAATGCCTTTGCTACATAATCGATTTTGATAGTCTTTACATTTCAACAATTTACAATGCCTTTCTTTGCATAAAGCGATTTTGAAAGGCTTTACATTTCAACACAAACTCTATGAACTCACTCAACCTTTGTGTTGACACTTTTAGCATGTTTTATCTCCGGTATCTAAGGCATTCACTTCATGGCATGCATTTGGACACCTCATGGAGTCGCGATGCGGACAGCGTCTCACTTGGGTTTCGTACTTTAAAACATCGTTTGACTTGTACTAAACTTATTTCCGCTTCAAGTTGATTTTCATTTGGGACCTACTTTGTAAACTCTGATTGTTTTATTAAATCAAGCGATGTTCTTTTCAAACGACACTTTAGGTCGTTCAATATAACTGTGATTGTGATGCAATGACGGTCAATCCCGAGAATTCCATTCATTTTACAAAGCAGGTAATTTGGGGTGTGGCAGTTGGCATGAGCTTGTTATAGAGAACTAGGTTGCATCATTGACCCTAGACTATAACCACATCATCATAGCATCTCATCATATCATTATAAGTGCACATTCTTTATACATGCGGACTTATGACTCAACACCAAACATCATATGAGTCGATTAGTCCAAGCATTGCATAGTTACTCCTAAATTATACATAGCCCGATCACCTATGTCTAATTCAGGAAGAATCATGCAATGAAGGGAGTAGTAGGCTTATATGTGTAAGCAATTCCGTATTCGAGCCAAATTTTCAAAAGATTTTCTTCAAACCACTTGTTTCGGTTTGATCCGCGTGAGTTCTTGTTTGATGAGTTGCAAAGATCGAGCTAGAAACAAGTTGTTACCTAAACCAATTTAGCCTAATCGTTATGGCGGTTCTTGTTTGATGAGTTGTGGGATTAAGTAAAATCGGTTACCAAAAAAAGTCTTTTGAGGTTTTGCTCGAGAATGATGAAGGCTTGCCTCATCAAACCCTAAACCCGTTAGACCTAACAACGATTGATTAGGGAATTTGAATTCCTTTTTGATGGCGAATGTGACAACCTTGCGTACTTGGTCATTTCGAAGCGATTTATGCTTCACTATTTCAACATTTATCGTAAACTTGGTTTCGTGTTCCAAATCAGCGTAACCTTAAAGGTTTAGCGGCGAATTCATGATCATAACATCGCGTACATTTCATATGGACTAAGATTAGTCTACATTTCATTCACATCATTTGCATCACATTAGTTCTTTCACGACATTTCATTTCACTTGTATCGCGTAATTTTTATATTAAATAGCGTTATCGCGTGAGTTATTATTTTGAATATTTAACCGTTACTTTCAAAAATGATCGATGTATTTTAAACTTACAATTAGTTTATAAAAACTATATTACGAGTTTACCTAGTGTTCTAAATTTATTTTGTATATAAATCGTTAAATTTATATTATTACGACGTTTTCTTAAAAACTACACGATAATTATATTATCACTCAAATTATGCAAGAAATATATTTTTACAATTTTTATGATCTTAATATAATTTACTTTGGTCCATTAAAATTTATTTTTAACTAAAACTACTATAGTTTCACAAATGTATACAAGTTACCATTTATCTCAATTACACTTACATTTTGACTTACACATTTTAATACATATACATTATAAAAAAAAATATATATATTTTGTGAGACACTCCCCCCTAAAATCCGGCCAAGGGGAATGGAGTCACCTAATTTGGAAAATTTATTACAAGTGTAGAATTGCACTCAACCTTCATTCATTTCATTCATCTCATTCAACAAGATATCAAAAGCTTTTCTCTCCTTGTTTTTCTTCCTTCCAAACCGGTTCTTGATGGTGTTACAAAGGGATCCTCAAAAATTTTCAAGCTCAAGTAATAACAATCTAGATTACACTCTTATTTAAGGTTTTGAAATAAAAACCTAGGGTGTTTAGGTTAATCCTTGGTTCTAATCACCTCATCATATCACTTGTAAGCATCTCATATTTATTTTTCATCTTACATATTCATTTCATACTCGTCTCATCATTTTTGAGCAAAAACATGCAAGACTTGTGTTTATTTATACCATTTTACATTGATTTTAGAGTTTATATATATAAAGTCATCCTATAATTATTCCCTTGTTATATTTTGGTCTTGATGATGTCTAGGAACCCATGACACCCTAAGAAGGTGTATGGTAGGATTAGAATAGCTTTGGAGTTGATTTGAAGGGATTGGAATAGGTTTAGTACGAGAAAAACTATTTTCGACAAGTATATATAGTGGTCTGATCTTGTTTTGATTTTCTGGAAAATCCGACAGTAGGCACGAATTTTTGGCCTTTATATTTAGAAAATATACTTAAAAGCGAATCCGTGGCGGCTTGAGCGGATTAAAGCGGACTTATAACGAAGTCGTGATGAATTTTTCAAGTTGACGGCGAAATATATATTTTTCAAATTTCAGCAACCTATTTTAGTTTTATGCGAGTCAAAAAGCGAGTCCTAAGCTTTACAAATTATTCCGACTTATCAAAAATATATTAGTATACTTTGATCTGAAGCTAAGGGCGTAATATCATTAGAAAGTTTGAAGCGACTAAGATATGCGTTTTCATAAACTTGCCGTAACTATTATTTTTAGAAAAACTATATTATTTTACGAGATAAGTGTTACGGTAACTAAAATCACCATCTTTAACCCTTATTATCTTTATGTTCGAGACCTTTATGGCGAAAACTCTGAACATTTGAAACTTCTAGATTTCGATACAAACTTTCCAAAACCGTCGAGTTAAGTTTTCTAACGATTGGCGTACACCATTCTACGACTAGTTTTCAAAGCCATTTTGTCACTTACATGAAATTTCCGGCGACATTGTTTCTGACGAAAAGAAATAATTTCACTATAAATCATTTCAAAACCATTGTAGGATGACATTTTGACGTAAAACTTGTAAAGTCATTTTTGAAGGGTCAAGGCGTCAAGCGAGTATTTTTGACGACAAGTAATTTTTTTCAAAACTTCGTAAATGGTATAAATAACATACGAAATGCATGCATAACATTACATTGCAACTCATTACATATCATCTCATCCATAATAGGTCATTTTAAGATTCGCTATATTTGATTGTATCCACTTTTGTCATCGTAATCATTGCCTTGGTGAGTTAAGTAGCCCCACTTTCTATTACTTATTTGTCTTACAAACTCTTTGTGGGAGATACATGCTCAAACTATTTTCATTTACTTTCACAAATATTCTAAACTTTGACATACTCTTGTGAGTTCCATAGCCCTACTTTTACTTGCTTTCATAACTGTTTTAGGGGAGATACATGCTCAACTATTTTCATGACATTCATGACTATTACATGCAAATTATATTTTATCGAAGGGCCGGCTGAATGTTTAGTTATGCGGAAATATTGATATTGCCATATTTAGAAATTCCATATTATATTCATTGAGCTAATGGTCTTGGTATATTCATTGGTCTAATGGTCTTGGTATATTCATTGAGCTAATGGTCTTGGTATATTCATTGAGCTAATGGTCTTGGTAATATCATGAACTAATGGTCTTGGAGCGATTTGAACATACACTATATACATTTTGGCAATGGGTTGTGAATACAGGGTTGCAAGTTTTGTATGGGACTTGGGTAAGGTGGATTTACAATGCCTTTCTTTCATAAGCGATGTCGATACATTGAGCCATGCACTATTATGTGAATTCATTTGACATCATGCACTTGAAAATTAACTCTACATATTACGGCGGTGGGTTGTGAACACACAGGTTGCAAGTTTTGTATGGCGGGACTTGGGCTGAGTGGATTTACAATGCCTTTGCTACATAATCGATTTTGATAGTCTTTACATTTTAACGATTTACAATGCAGCCTTTCTTTGCATAAGGCGATTTTGAAAGGCTTTACATTTCAACACAAACTCTATGAACTCACTCAACCTTTGTGTTGACACTTTTAGCATGTTTTATCTCGGGTATCTAAGGCATTCACTTCATGGCATGCATTTGGACACATCATGGAGTCGCGATGTGGCAGCGTCTCACTGGGTTTCACGTGCTTTAAAACATCGTTTGACTTGTACTAAACTTATTTCCGCACAAGTTGATTTTCATTTGGGACCTACATTTTGTAAACTCTGATTGTTTTATTAAATCAAGCGATGTTCTTTTCAAACGACACTTTAGGTCGTTCAATATACTTGTGATTGTGATGCTATGACGGTCAATCCCGAGGAATTCCATTCATTTGCAAAGCAGGTAATTTGGGGGTGTGGATTGGCATGAGCTTGATTATAGAGAACTAGGTTGCATCATTGACCCTAGACTATAACCCCATCATCATAGCATCTCATCATATCATTATAAGTGCACATTCTTTATACATGCGGACTTATGACTCAACACCAAACATCATATGAGTCGATTAGTCCAAGCATTGCATAGTTACTTCTAAATTATACATAGCACGATCACCTATGTCTAATTCGGGAAGAATCATGCAATGAAGGGAGTAGTAGGCTTATATGTGTAAGCAATTTCGTAATCGAGCCAAATTTTCAAAAGATTTTCTTCAAACCACTTGTTTCTAGTTTGATCCGCGTGGCGATTCTTGTTTGATGAGTTGCAAAGATCGAGCTAGAAACAAGTTGTTACCTAAACCGATTTAGCCTAATCGTATGGCAGTTCTTGTTTGATGAGTTGTGGGATTAAGCAAAAATCGGTTACCCAAAAGTCTTTTGAGGGTTTTGCTCGAGAATGGGAAGGCTTGCCTCATCAAACCCTAAACCCGTTAGAACTAACAACGATTGAATCGGTGAATTCCTTTTGAATGGTGAATGTGACAACCATACTTTGGTCATTTCTCGAAGCGATTTATGCTTCACTATTTCAACATTTATCGTAAACTTGGTTTACGTGTTCCAAATTCGCGTAACCTTAAAGGTTTAGCGGCGAATTCATGATCATAACATCGCGTACATTTCATATGGACTAAGATTAGTCTACATTTCATTCACATCATTTGCATCACATTAGTTCTTTCACGACATTTCATTTCACTTGTATCGCGTAATTTTTATATTAAATAAACGTTATCGCGTGAGTTATTATTTTGAATATTTAACCCGTTACTTTCAAAAATGATCCCGATGTATTTTAAACTTACATTTAGTTTATAAAAACTATATTTTGAGTTTACCTAGTGTTCAAAATTTATTTTGTATATAAATCGTTAAATTTATATTATTACGGCGTGTTTCTTAAAAACTACACGATAATTATATTATCACTCAAATTATGCAAGAAATATATTTTTACAATTTTTATGATCTTAATATAATTTACTTTGGTCCATTAAAATTTATTTTAACTAAAACTACTATAGTTTCACAAATGTATACAAGTTACCATTTATCTCAAATACACTTACATTTTGACTTACACATTTTAATACATATACATTATAAAAAAATATATATATATTTTGTGAGACACTCCCAAAATCCGGCCAAGGGGAATGAGTCACCTAATTTGGAAAATTTATTACAAGTGTAGAATTGCACTCAACCTTCATTCATTTCATTCATCTCATTCAACAAGATATCAAAAGCTTTTCTCTCCTTGTTTTTCTTCCTTCCAAACCGGTTCTTGATGGTGTTACAAAGGGATCCTCAAAAATTTTCAAGCTCAAGTAATAACAATCTAGATTACACTCTTATTTAAGGTTTTGAAATAAAAACCTAGGGTGTTTAGGTTAATCCTTGGTTCTAATCACCTCATCATATCACTTGTAAGCATCTCATATTTATTTTTCATCTTACATATTCATTTCATACTCATCTCATCATTTTTGAGCAAAAACATGCAAGACTTGTGTTTATTTATACCATTTTTACATTGATTTTAGAGTTTATATATATAAAGTCATCCTATAATTATTCCCTTGTTATATTTTGGTCTTGATGATGTCTAGGAACCCATGACACCCTAAGAAGGTGTATGGTAGGATTAGAATAGCTTTGGAGTTGATTTGAAGGGATTGGAATAGGTTTAGGACGAGAAAAACTATTTTCGACAAGTATATATAGTGGTCTGATCTTGTTTTGATTTTCTGGAAAATCCGACAGTAGGCACGAATTTTTGGCCTTTATATTTAGAAAATATACTTAAAAGCGAATCCGTGGCGGCTTGAGCGGATTAAAAGCGGACTTATAACGAAGAAGTGATGAATTTTTCAAGTTGACGGACGAAATATATATTTTTGAGAAATTTCAGCAACCTATTTTAGTTTTATGCGAGTCAAAAGCGAGTCCTAAGCTTTACAAATTATTTCGACTTATCAAAAATATATTAGTATACTTTGATCTGAAGCTAGGGCGTATAATACGTAAGCGGTTTGAAGCGACTAAGATATACGCGTTTTCATAAACTTGCGTAACTATTATTTTTAGAAAAACTATATTATTTTTACGAGATAAGTGTTACGGTAACTAAAATCACCATCTTTAACCCTTATTATCTTTATGTTCGAGACCTTTATGGCGAAAACTCCTGAACTGAAACTTCTAGATTTCGATACAAACTTTCCAAAACCGTCGAGTTCGTTTTCTAACGATTGGCGTACACCATTCACGACTAGTTTTCAAAGCCATTTTTGTCACTTACATGAAATTTCCGGCGACATTGTTTCTGACGAAAAGAAATAATTTCACTATAAATCATTTCAAAACCATTGTAGGATGACATTTTGACGTAAAACTTGTAAAGTCATTTTTGAAGGGTCAAGACGTCAAGCGAGTATTTTTCGACGACAAGTAATATTTTTCAAAACTCGTAAATGGTATAAATAACATCTGAAATGCATGCATAACATTACATTGCAACTCATTACATATCATATCATTCATAATAGGTCATTTTAGAGATTCACGCTATATTTGGTGTATCCACTTTTGTCATCGTAATCATTTACCAAGTGAGTTCGTAGCCCCACTTTCTATTACTTATTTGTCTTACAAACTCTTTGGGGGAGATACATGCTCAAACTATTTTCATTAACTTTCACAAATATTATAAACTTTGACATACTCTTGTGAGTTCCATAGCCCCTACTTTTACTTGCTTTCATAAGCTGTTTTGGGGAGATACATGCTCAACTATTTTTATGACATTCATGACTATTTGCAAATTATATGTTTATCCGGCTGATGTTTAGTTATGCAGTAACGATGTGCCATATTTAGAAATTCCATATTATATTCATTGAGCTAATGGTCTTGGTATATTCATTGGTCTAATGGTCTTGGTATATTCATTGAGCTAATGGTCTTGGTATATTCATTGAGCTAATGGTCTTGGTAATATCATGAACTAATGGTCTTGGAGCGATTTGAACATACACTATATACATTTTGGCAATGGGTTGTGAATACCGCAGGTTGCAAGTTTTGTATGGGGGACTTGGGCTGAGTGGATTTACAATGCCTTTGCTGCATAAACGATGTCGATACATTGAGCCATGCACTATTATGTGAATTCATTTGACATCATGCACTTGAAAATTAACTCTACATATTACGTGGGTTGTGAACACACGGGTTGCAAGTTTTGTATGGAGGGACTTGGGCGAGTGGATTTACAATGCCTTTGCTACATAATCGATTTTGATAGTCTTTACATTTCTACGATTTACAATGCCTTTCTTGCATAAACGATTTTGAAAGGCTTTACATTTCAACACAAACTCTATGAACTCACTCAACCTTTGTGTTGACACTTTTTAGCATGTTTTATCTCAGGTATCTAAGGCATTCACTTCATGGCATGCATGTGGACACATCATGGAGTCGCGATGACGGCAGCGTCTCACTGGGTTTTACGTACTTTAAAACATCGTTTGACTTGTACTAAACTTATTTCCGCACAAGTTGATTTTCATTTGGGACCTACTTTGTAAACTCCGATTGTTTTATTAAATCAAACGATGTTCTTTTCAAACGACACTTTAGGTCGTTCAATATAATTGTGATTGTGATGCTATGACAGTCATCCCCCAGGAATTCCATTCCGCTGCAAAACAGGTAATTTGGGGTGTGACAATTTCACTTTCGGGGATTTTGGGTTGTACAAGTAGACACGATGATTTCTGTTAGGGGGTTGACCTTTGAACAAGTTAAGCATTGGCTGACATAGGTTGCAATATCAGCCTTCATGTTTGACCATCGGTAGTTTCTCGATCAAGGTACATTTTTGTCGGATCACGGATGAGTAAAGCACTTGGGTTTTGTGAGATTCATAATAAGATCACGAATCCCCATAGCGTGAGACTCAACTCATGTCCTTGGAATATAAGATTCCATTTGATCTTTTACGAATCTAATTTCACCTTCAGGTATACCGTAAAGGTTCTTGTTTGGTCGGTTCTTCCTTTGAGTGCTACTATTTGAGCCTCAAGGGTTTTGGATGGAAGGGGTGGTGATTGTCATTCCCCAAAGATCGACTTTAAGAGTTTAGGTCTCTCCATGCTGTTTAGAGCATTTTTAACCATGTTCACCTTGCCCGGGTGATAACGGATTTCATAATCGTAATCACTGAGCAACTCCAACCATTCGTGTTGTTGCATGTTCAGCCCCCTTTTTTCCAATGTATGTTGCAAACTCCTTTGGTCGGTATACACCATACACTTTATGCAACAAGGATAGCATCTCCAGATTCTAAGTGCGAACGCGACAGATTCTAATTCCAAGTTGTCGTTAGCGTAGTGTGTCTCATGAGTTTCAGTATATGTTATTACTTTATTTCCTTGTACCAAGATGGCTTTCAACTTTTGTGTGAGAGCGTCCCTCTAGCGACAAGGTTTCACTATCCTCGGGTAGGTCTAAGATAGGTGCACCACACAACTTCTCCTTGTGCCGCGTGTGTGGGTATTTGTTGGGCTGACCTATGTTGTGGGTGTATGACAATACATTCTTTTCCTCATCGGTGAAACGCTAGGATACTAAGTTTGGATGGGTGTGCCTGGGACTGGTTACTATGATGTCTTAAGGCCTAACGTGGGTCCTAATTCTCAACGAGGGTCCACACCTTGTCATGATGGTTCTCTTTGTATCATGACATTTTATTCATGTGACACGGTTTAATCTATTTCTTTGTAAGTGGCTTAGCTAGGAGTGTTCGGGCATTCTAAAATGAGGTGTCGGTGTGTGGTGTAGAATGCCGATTTCTATTTCATGATTTTTGTTTGGCAAGGACTTTTTGGATGAGCTATTAGCTTTTTGTTACAAAATAATCTCCTATAAACTAAATAGCTTCGTTTGGATGCATTACCTACAAGCTTTTATTTCAAACAAATAGCTCCAAAATGAAAAGCTGATTCATGAAGCTTTATAAATGTCTATGAGCTGTTAAATCTTTAAATTACTAATATTCCCTCAAACATTTATTTACAATTATAGATTTGTCCTTTTATGTCATTTTACATCTTATAATTATATTTAACAGCTAATTTACAAACAACATTATTAAAAGATACTGACTTGTAGCTCATGTTACTTGACTTTTCAGGTTCGACTACGACTACAGTTTCGACTACAGCATCAGACTTACATTAGTTTTGCCAAACATACCCATAGGTGATCAGGCTAAGTATAGTTGAGGACCGATGATGTAATGTTCGGTATAGTTAGTTTTGGTGTTCTTATTCTTTAGTCGGTGAAATTTTGCAAAAATTGATTTATGAAGTTTTGGTAAGATGATTTAGGAAATTGGCGGTGTCAAAATATATTTAGTAGTTTGCGTTAAAATATAATAATATTTTCAACATGGTTTTATGACTCGATTCGCAAAATTTTAGGGTAAGTAATAATTTGGTTCATGGCAAAGCCACGAATTTGTTATGTTTGGTGAGATAATATTGAGTCGGTTTCGATGGTAATAGTAAAACATCTTTGCAAGTTTGTAATGTGGTTGACAAGTTTAACAAGACATCTCATTGGGTGACACCGGTTTGCAAGGTGGTTAGTCGGACACCTAGGGGTGATTTCTTCTTACATTAAAATAATGTTAAGTCATGGTAAGGTGGTTGAAATTTTGACGGTGTGATTGCTTGATTATAATATATTATATTTCCAAAAGCAACACAAGCGGTTAGATCGTGTCCCCGGATCGTTCCAAACGAATGATGAATGGAGTTTATAACTCCCATCGCGTTCACGTGAATTCGAAGGGGAAAAGGGCAAATAATGGGGTTTTACACTATAATTATGAAACATAAGTTAAAAAATAACTCATAAGGCATATAAAGCGATAAAACAAAGCATTTATAACCTAAAAGCGTAAAGGAAATCTAAAAGCCGGCTACGCTCGGGGAAAACCGAGCCTAAAAGCGTAAACTATAAGAAATACGACCCTAGAAATCTGAAACTAATTTTACTACATGCTAAATGAAAAAAAAAAATAGGAAAAAGCGGAATAATTTTTTGTATTTTTAATAAATTTTTACGAATTAAAAACTAAAAATAGGAAACTTAATTTTTAAAAATAACAAATGACTTTGGAAAATTATGAAACTTTTTGTAAAAATACTTTGAACTAAGCTGAAATAAGCTAAAATGTTTAATTAAGCTTTAAAAGGAAAGAGTACTTAAAGGAATAAAAGGAGAGTAACATGACACGCAACAAAGGGTAGCTCAGATGGAAAGGGTTTTGTGTTTGGGCGCGTGGGAGTGGGAGTGAACTGTCCCATGTTCAATCCTGGGCAATATCACTTTTTCTTTTTCTTTTTATTTTTGCTTTTTGCTTAAGAGAACTTGAAGCTAAGCTATACTAACAAATTTTTTACAACACCAAACTATAGAAAATCAATAAAAAGCAGATAATAAGCTGATTATAAGGACAGAAACAAAA
This sequence comes from Chrysanthemum makinoi, assembly GCA_910596185.1. Taxonomy (NCBI): domain Eukaryota; kingdom Viridiplantae; phylum Streptophyta; class Magnoliopsida; order Asterales; family Asteraceae; genus Chrysanthemum; species Chrysanthemum makinoi. Next base: position 38,906,087 of record OU343219.1, read on the forward strand.
CCAAACACTACTAATAAGATAAAAGCAAGTTCTAAGAGCTTAAGGGAAATAAGCTTCCTACAATAAGCTACAAAGTGACTTAAGCAAACTAAAGGAAATAACTACATCTAACCTAAAGATAATTAAATAAGCTATAAGCTGGCATCAATTGAAATAAGCACTAAATTAACACCTAATGTTACATCAGACTTGAAGGCAAAAAGGGGGACTATGCAGACCTAAAATAAGCTATCAAATAAGCTTTATAAACCTAACTAAGGACAAACAGATAAGATCTGTACTATAGACTACCTAAAGAAGAAATAATCAAACATTAAAAGCACCAGAATAATCAGATAATTAGCTGAGAAGAAACTGATTTGGGACAGAAATCTGGAAAAGCAGCAGAACAAAGGACAGATAGGCATTTATCATCCTCAAAAATAAGCACTTTAAAAACTTCAAATCACCAAATAAACTAAAAACAGATGAGCTTGGATGCACTAACAACAATAAAAACCAATTTAAACATACATTGATCAAAACACATAAGCTATTTGTATATACAAATAGGGGGATACTGTTGGGTTCAGTGAATACCTAAACCCCTAAATTCTAGGATTTGAATAGAAAATATAAGTGTTTATAACCTTAAACACTAACAAGTCACTGAGCGCATAGCCACTCAGTGGGTCATCTTCAGGATACTTAGTGTGAGACAAAGAAGAAAAGTCTCTCCACTTAGTGAGGAAGAACTCAAGGGGTGAAGGCTGAGTCAAGAAGAAGATGGTGGATTCAGTGAGTGATGACAATAACTCACTGAATCCCAAAACTCCTCACCAACTATTACCACTGAAGACAAGACTGAAGATAAAGACTGAAGAATGAGCGGGACAAGGCGGGATAAGTTGGAACAAATAGGAAGAAGTCCTTATCAACCCAAAGTCAAACTTTCCTGCACGCTAATAACTAGGATCAGTGTCATCACTGACAAGAATAAAGCATCCTTGTATCTTACCCAATATAGCCTTTGTAAACAGAGACAAAATACATCGGTATTTTGTCTTCTGTAACCGTGTCAGTTTGTCCTCTAGGATAGAGTCAAAAAATCATACTTGTATAAATAGCCATAAGGTAGGAGTGAAAGATTAAGCTTGTGCATTAATTGTGAAAAACACACACAAGCATCTTTCACTTCTCCAAATACGACTATGTCCCTGAGATAGCTCAGTGGTACCTGAATAGTTGTGCTTAGACATAGACTAAGCTTAGTGAGGAGTCACACCCATACTTGTCATTTCAATCCCAAGTACTGTTCCGCAAGTACTTGGGTAATATATTCATTTTGGTTCGTTTTAATAAAGAATATAAATGTTGGAAAAATCCTTCTTGTTTTATCTTGTTAAAACTGAATTTTAAACTGCTTTACTTAGGTCATGATTAACAATTAGTATTAATAACTGTTTTAGCTATTTGTGAAACGGGAACAACAATTAATAATATTTATTTTGATAAAGTTTAGCTGATTTAGGAGCTAATATGTTTTCTGAAATATATTAGAGAATGTGGATGCAATTTTCGCTAAACCACATGGACCACTATGTAATTTACCCTAAGGAAGGTGGATGCAATTTTCAAAAATCTACAAGGTAAAATGGTCATTAAAGGTTTTTTGTACTCACATAAAGATAAAAGTGTCAACATTAGTACTTAAAAAAGTATTTTTTTTTTGTTCGCTACTCATAATAGTATTTTTGGAAAAGTATGATGTTTTTTAAAGGTATTATCCTTTTCTTATTATCTTTATACCACATATGAAGTAAAACACATTTGCTTAAAACTTAAAAAATGAGTAATGTTGTTAGACTAAAATACCCCTACTTATAAATATTAACACAATCTATTAAATATTTAAATATTTAATTACAGTTTAAATCAATAATTTTCTTTACTCTCACTTACTCCAAACACATAAAAAAGATAATAATAAATAAAAAATTACGCTAACAAATTAACGCAACTATACACTGTCAACTATACAGTATCAGCGTTATTCACGGATAGTCGTCTAGCATAAGAAATGATAACTAAGGGCCCGTTTGGTTTGTTGCTAGGAATGACAATGGGAATCGGATTTGGTATGAGGTAGAATGACAATGGATATAAAAAAGTGTATTATTACGATTGTTTATGTTTGGATGACAAAAATGTGATATGAAAAAAGTGTATAGATATTTGAGTTTTGTAGTGGAAAAAAAAAATGACCTACGGGAATAGATTTCATAGACACCAAATTGATGTATAATAAATCTATAACTATGATATACATATCACATTACCCCCAACCAAACGGGCCCTAACTCTATCTTCAGTTCTGATTTGCTCACTAAAATCTAAAATCACCAAATAAATGTTCTAACTTTTCAACAAACATTCAATTAGGCTAATTAATATAAAGAAACTTCATGGTTGAATTTAGTCCTGACACAATCCTATCAAATTAATACAGAAACTTACAAAACTAAGTGTTACAATTATTCACTATTACATCACTAATTCAATACTGAAACTCTCAAGACTTAATTACTAACACTATATTTCATAAAAACAAAGCTTATTCATCGAGCTCATGTTCAAATTTCATGACACTGTATCATCATTAATGATACGAGACATACCTTAGTCATATTACACTAATGCCTTTCTAAACTTAATTAACACATTAAATTTAAAAACAATGTTAACTTTGTTACTATATTTTGACACTACGTTACTAACCAATTTTGAATTACAATATTATATAATATATGGAAGTTGGATCTTTCTGAAAATATTGGTAAAGCATATTATAATATGTTACATTCATTTCTCCACCCAACCATGCTTGATTATAAATTTTGTCCACTCTTTGATCAACTCTTCATGTAACTCTCTCTTTTCCTCACCAAAATTTCTCTCTCTTGATCATCCATGGCTGTTCAAGGATCAGTCATGAATCTTCAACTCACTTCATCACCATGTCTAGCAGCCTCAAAACTATGCAAATTCTCAAGAAAACAGGTTTGATTGTCTATTTATACAGTTCTATATATATATATATATATATATATATATATATATATATATATATATTTATATATATATATATGATTTCAAATATATAAATATGTTGGTTGGTGGTGTTTACAGTTCCGAATAAAAGCTTCAACTTCTGCTTCCGATGCAGACGATGCAAAGATGACGATAAGAAAAGATAAAAACAAATGGAAAATTGATTATACAGGAGAGAAACCTATGACACCTTTGTTGGATACCATAAATTTTCCTGTGCACATGAAAAACCTGTCAACACAGGTTTGGAAAACATGTTTGTTGTTGAGTTAGTTACTGCTTGTCAGAGTTGTACAGTGTGCATAATTTATTATTGTTTTGTTTTTTCAGGATTTAGAACAGTTGGCAGCAGAGTTAAGAGTTGATATTGTGTATTCAGTTGCAAATACAGGTGGGCATTTAAGTTCAAGCTTAGGAGTGGTTGAATTGGCTGTGGCTTTACATCATGTTTTCAATACTCCTGATGACAGAATCATATGGGATGTTGGCCATCAGGTGAGGTTTTTTATAAATATTTAGATACTTTAGCCCAGCCACTAAAACCGGTTATTAGGACATGAAAAGGGCGGGCTTATTAAAGGTGATTATGACAGGTTATTTGTTGTCAAGCTCCTCGTTACCAAGAAAAAACTAAAACGAATAGCTTATATATATATATATATATATATATATATATATATATATATATATATATATAATCTTATGCTTATAGTCGTCGTGAGTACTATGTTAGACATACAAAAAATTGACTACAAGTACAACTTTCAGCAAACAGTAATTAAAAACTGCCAATAGGTAAAATTTTGAATAATACTGATTACCAAAATTGCTTAGAAAATTTTGACTAATAGCTAAACAGTAGAAAATATTTTTACTGTTTGAAAAGGTGGTAATCACGCAGTTAAAGGTCAATTTTGAGTGGTTATATCTTGTTAACTCTTTTATCTGAAAAAGAAAAAAAATACTTGGATATTTTAGGCAAACATGTTTTTCTTTTATTTCGATCTCTTGGGCGACTAATTCACGGGATATGAGCCCAACAGCACACATACACAAACGGGTAAAGTCCTCTTCATTTTGGGAAAGTTTGTGTAACGACTCATTAGGCGTTAAAGTCAATTTTTACTGGTATTTGTGTTAAGCTCATAGTTACAACAAACAGATGTTTAGGTAATCTTACACAAAACTCTGCATTCAAACACTAGAAACTGATTGTTATTACCGCCATTAAAGTTAATGTTTGATGTATTATTATGGTTAAACTTTTTTTTTTTTTTTAAATTAAAAAACAGGCATACCCACATAAGATTCTAACAGGAAGAAGGTCAAAGATGAACACTATGAGGAAAACATCAGGGCTAGCAGGTTTTCCTAAGAGAGACGAGAGTGTTCATGATGCTTTTGGCGCAGGGCATAGTTCTACCAGTATCTCTGCTGGCCTAGGTATGCTTGCACTTCAAATATTTTAATCCACACTGTGCAACTTGATTTGATGTTTATGTGGGAAAAAATCATTTTATATTTTCCAGCAAAATGATAGAGATATATACACGTTTATAGAGTGGTAAGTATTACTCCGTATATTGCAAAAATAATAATACAAAATGAATATTTTAGACTTTTGAAAGAACGGATAGGTGTGGCAAAATAAACAATTTGGGTGGGTCAAATGAGATAAATGTTAGAGCACCCACAATGGGTCAAGTTGCCAATAGCTTTTTTTTATGTAAAAAGACTTTTAAAGGTGTTTTATTTCTTGCATCAATAGCTTTTTAAAGTTTTATACAAAGAATTGACCAAAATCAAGTCTTCTCAAAGCTTTAGCTAATAAATAAAAGTGTGCATTAGATGCATTAAATGCTTCAAGTCATTAAAGATTTGGAGTATTGTGGATGCTCTTAGTACGGTTTTAAAGTGGCTGGTTATTTTTTAATCTTCTTGTCAAACTAGTCATGTTTTATTTATAATTATAAAATATATAATATTATTGGAAAAAATAACGTGGTTTCGGAAGCCAAATGCATCACAAATACAAAATATCATACTACCTCGTCCTAATAATTGTCCACTTTGACTTTTCAAATCTTTTTATTCAATTTTGACCATAAATATTTTTATTTGTATAATATAATACTTGATGAAAAATATATGAATAGATTGGGTTTTAAATGTATTTTTATTTGGTATAATTTTCATCAAGTATTATATAACACAAATAAAAATATAAATGGTCAAAGTTAAACAAGAAAGACTAATAAATAGTAAAAGTGGACAATTATTATGGGACGGAGGTAGTAGTTGTCAGGATCCCGATCCTGATCTTAGGATCTTACGATTTTACGATACTGCAAAGCAAAAACAATCCAGATCCTACATAGGATCTTTGCAAGCTTAAGATCTTATAGGATCCCGATCTTGACCATACGATCTTACGATCTAATCCTATCCGATCTTACTTTTCTCGGATTACAAACTAAAAAACTACAAATTTATGGGTTGTTTGTTTGTAGAATTCAAAAAACAACATGTGAATCTTTTTAAACATTTTATAATCATAATTTAGGACAACATTTATATGCAACATTCATAGTATTTTGTGGTTATAATGTATTAGAATTTGTAGATTTGTATAAAATTACATAAACTATTAAGAAATAACATTATAGTAGGATCTTAAGATCCTGATCCGATCTACGATCACGATCTTGCAAAGACGAAAACGATCCTGGGTAGGATCCCGATCTTGACAACCTTGCAAAATATGCAAACTTCTAACTATGTCATTTGTTCCCTAGAAGCCAAACACAGCTTGACTTTTTTGTAAGTAGACGAGTCAAAATTGCCGCCTTTAGCCCTTTACGTAGGATAACGCTACTTTTAGTAAAGTTCGGCTAGGAAACAGAATCTTAGATTCACTGCGTAAAGTAAGGGAAAACTGTTATCGAAGTAAATCCATGATTTTACGTGACTCGGGATCATAAAGGAATCAGAACCAAAAAAAATATATAAATCTCAAAAAATGGGGGGAAGTTATAAAATGGAGCCAAGCAATTGGATTTGGGCCTACCGTTAGGGCTAATGTAGTAAGGCTTTTGGTCCTTACAGATTAAAATCAACCTATTTTTTGTAAGTTCTTATATATACGGAGGTAAATATTTGAACTCACTTCAATTTATTTCATTTAAAGGTATGGCTGTCGGAAGAGATCTATTAGGGAAAAATAACAATGTGATTTCTGTGATCGGAGATGGTGCCATGACGGCAGGGCAAGCATACGAGGCCATGAATAATGCAGGATTTCTTGATTCAAATTTGATCGTCGTGTTAAATGATAACAAGCAAGTTTCTTTACCCACAGCTACATTAGATGGACCAGCTACCCCTGTTGGAGCTCTCAGCAGCACTTTAGCCAAGCTCCAAGCAAGCCCCAAATTCCGTAAACTTCGTGAAGCTGCCAAGGTAAATTATATATGGTTATTAGAAGTGGCAACCTCGACTCATCTTTTAGGAATGTGTCACTTTTGGGTTATGGTTTATATGTGTCATGTTAAATGGGTCCTAATAAGAAGATATATATATATATATATATATATATATATATATATATATATATATATATATATAGTTAGGACAAATAAGAAGATACTTAAAAAGAAAAATAAGAGAATAAACTGAAAATAGATGCACGATAATTAGAGCATCCAAATAAGATGCATTCATTATAACGAACCATAGTGTGTTTTCTAGCTTTAAATCATATGCAATAGATAAGAATTTCAATGATCTTAATGTTCTGACGTGCCAAAAACATGAAAATCAATTTGCACCATCTATACAAAATTAACTTTCGAAACTCAAGTGTTGCATCTATATGATAGAAAGCATCTACTGAAAAGTCGTTCATCTCAAATGCGTGGTTGTGGGCACTCTACCATTCTTATTTTAATTCTTCACGGATCCCTATCTATATATATATATATATATATATATATATATATATATATACACACATATATACATATATATATATAATAACCATTTAGAAGAAAAACTAAAATAAGAAGAAATAAAAAGGATTTTAGCACAATTTTAAATAGGAGGAGATATTAAGGAGATGATAGAGTTAGGATCAAGAAGAAGAAAAAAAATTTAGAAGAATGATAAGAATCAACCACAACCAACATTTTGACCTACTAAAATGAATTTTAAAATCTCACCCTATTGAAAGATGTAAAATTTTTTTATGTTCTCATTTAGTTGCTTCTTAGGATCCTTCCCTATATAATCTAGATATATATATATATATATATATATATATATATATATATATATATATAATATATATATTATACCTTATATACATATAATATATATATATATATATATTTGGGAAAAGGGTTAATTTTCGATAACTACAATTTGAAATATGCAATATTAGCTTTAATCATACCACTGGAAGTAAAGTTTAAAACATTTCGAACAAACATTCATTAGTCACATGAGGTTGAAATGAAATTTTGAGGCAACTATCTAAGAAGTATACATTTGAGGCCCCTCAAAATTGACCATACACCTAGCACACCCTCAAATACTATATATATATATATATATATATATCTATATTTAACATAATCACCTAAAATTACACAAAAAAAATGATACAAAGGATAATGATTTCTATATATATATATATATATATATATATATATATATATATATATATATATATATATATATATATATATATATATATAAACAAAAGGGGTTCAGAGTGGTCCATAAGGTTTATCATTGTTACAATCTTACTGTGAGATTGTGCAATGTCAATACTTTGTATCTAGTCATGATCTAATTTTGCTTCATTTTTTTGGTCGGATATGTAGAGTATTACAAAGCAAATTGGGCCTCAAGCACATGAAGTTGCAGCCAAAGTGGATGAGTATGCGAGGGGTATGATTAGTGCTAGTGGATCGACTTTGTTTGAGGAGCTTGGTCTCTATTACATTGGTCCAGTAGACGGGCACAATGTTGAAGATCTAGTCACGATCTTTGAGAAAGTGAAGTCAATGCCAGCACCAGGCCCTGTTCTGATTCATATTGTAACGGAGAAAGGAAAGGGTTACCCTCCTGCTGAAGCAGCTTCTGACAGAATGCATGGTAAGTAAACTGCTCAATAAACTTTGAATTAACAAAAAACTATGGTGAACTTTTGCTTGTTATAAGAAAAACTCATTTTTACTCTTCCATTGATCACGGGTCTGGTTGTAACAGGGATAAGGTTCTGAAGTAATTCATAATCTAAAGATTTGTTTTGTTTCAGGAGTTGTGAAGTTTGATGTTGGAACTGGAAAGCAGTTCAAGACAAAATCTCCGACTCTTTCATATACGCAGTATTTTGCTGAAGCACTCATAAAAGAAGCAGAAGTAGATAACAAGATTGTGGCAATACATTCAGCTATGCGAGGTGGGACAGGACTCAACTATTTTCAGAAAAAGTTCCCGGATCGTTGCTTTGATGTTGGTATTGCCGAACAACATGCGGTTACTTTTGCAGCAGGTTTAGCAACAGAAGGTCTTAAGCCATTTTGTGCTATCTATTCGTCATTTCTACAGCGAGGTTATGATCAAGTGAGTACTTGCTTTCCACTTTTATTGAAATCTAATAACCGATAACTGATAGCTGACAAGTGGTTGCATGACATTCAGGTGGTGCATGATGTTGATCTTCAAAAACTACCTGTTCGGTTTGCGATGGATATAGCAGGTTTGGTTGGAGCAGATGGACCTACACATTGTGGAGCATTTGACATCACGTACATGGTGTGCCTGCCAAGCATGGTGGTCATGGCTCCATCAGATGAAGCCGAATTGATAAACATGGTAGCTACAGCTGCAGCTATTGATGACAGACCTAGCTGCTTCAGATTCCCGAGAGGCAATGGCATTGGTGTCCCTCTTCCGCTTAACAACAAGGGAGTTCCTATCGAGGTTTGTTCATTCTGACTTTTGTGGTCAAACAAGCTACATTTTGTCTTTACAGTTCATATGGATCGATCCTTGGATTATTTTCAAAAGAAGCTTCCTGATTTGAATTTAGTTTTATAGCTCTACTTAACACAGCAGCGACAATCTTATAATGCATATCAAGTCTTTATGAGCGTGAATATTTAAGGTACTTCGTTTGACTTTAAACAGGTTGGTAAGGGAAGAATCCTACTTGAAGGAACTAGGGTTATAATTTTGGGATATGGTTCAATCGTACAGCAATGTCTAGGCGCAGCTAGCTTGCTTCAATCACATAACATATCTGCAACAGTAGCCGATGCTCGGTTTTGCAAGCCATTGGATGCAGAATTAATCAAAAGATTAGCTAACGAGCATGAAGTCTTACTTACTGTAGAGGAAGGGTCAATTGGTGGATTTGGATCACATGTTGCTCATTTTCTGAGCTTAAATGGTCTTTTAGACGGAAAACTCAAGGTAAATTGCATCCAAAACAATCTCAAAAAGGCATTTTTTTAGGTAACTTAAACTAATTCCGATTGTGTAATTTATTGAATTTTGCAGCTTAGAGCAATGACACTTCCAGATAGATATATCGATCATGGTGCACCACAAGATCAACTTGAAGAAGCTGGTCTTTCTTCAAAACATATATGTTCAACTCTTTTATCACTTTTGGGAAAGCCCAAAGAAGCACTTCAGTACAAGTCAATCATATAGACGAAGAGTATAACAATCAACGAGCGAAGTAGATCCTCCCTTCTTATTGATTATCATAGAGCAGAGAATGGATGAATGGTACTGGGTTGTGCATAAATATTTCTGTCCATCTCTTTACTGAATGTACTGATATATTACAGAATGTTCAAAATCGCTAGAGGAATGTATTGAGTTTTCCTTAAAGGCCACATGTATTACATACCTTGTTCATCGATTTTCTTAAAATATATGAAGCATTGGTGGTAAAAGAGAAACTATCCACTAGCGCTAAATATAAATTTACCGCATGCCTGTAAACAAAAGGTGTATCCTTACCCAAAAGTAACATTATTGATCAATGAGGGTATAGCCTTCAAAGTAATGACCAATATACTGTTTAAGCAATAAGTTGGATCATGTTTTCCTATCACAAGGCCCCAAATTTAAGGGAATATGACTGTAATAACATGAGTTCGTCTCTCTCGTAAATTCCTTCATAATTCTTTGAACATTAAAAACGTCATAACAAAAATTTGGAATTTGTAAAACGCAAAGTAAATTGAGAATGTGCCGTGAATTATAAAGACTACATTATTCGACTTATATAATCTATAGTAAATTTATAATATGATGTATATATTTAATTTTAACCTAAGTTAAATAAAAATCTACATTATAATATACACATAAAAATAAATGCCTAAATATAACTTTGTCTAGACCCTTTTTATTTTATTTTTGTACACAACTTGCTTAGTCATATAAGTGTCTAGATAGATTTAAATTTGAAATAAGGAAGGATCTCTTATCACCAAAATGTTCGGCCCTTTTTACTGCTTTCCTATTCCCTTATTTTTTTTTTAAAAGCGTATAACTAGCCTCCCTTCCAAAACCCTAAAACCGACTAACAAAAAAAAATAAATTAAAAAAAAAAAAAGCGGTAAGAGTCTTTTAGAATCATTTAGGACACGTTTTGGAGACATCAGCAGCAAGGGTGATTACAATAGCAGGAGGATCGTAGGTGTTCCTGATCGCAGCAGAAGCAAGGTGGTCGTGTGTGTGGGTTTGTTCTTGGTCGTGCAACAGCAGCAGAAATTGTGAGCTTCAAATGGGTTTGATCGTGAATCTGTTAGGGGTTGTATTGGGTCGTTTTTGTTTCATCCCTTCTTAGAGGCGAAGAAGGTATCTTGTATCTTGTTTTCCAGTCGAATTCAAGACCTTCTGGACCTGTTATTGTGTGTTCTATTCGTTAGGGTTAGTTTGGTTGTGATGATATTTAACATGTAACCTAGTGTTAAAAGTATATGTTTCGACCATGGTTATTCTATTTTGCTTCGACATCATGTTTTTCAGCCTTAATCGACCCATAATCATCATTGTATCAAGCTTTTTAAATCGTTCATAATTCACTTTAATGGATGGGAATAAATGAAAACCCTAAGTCGTTCTGCTAGTAATATAGTTATGATCTTATGTGAATCGTCGGGTTGTTGGTTCATAAACTTTATGAAGAGTGTGTATAAAATTAAATAAGGCGGAAATAATGAAATTTTGAACATGTTAAAATGATATAAAAACAGATTGTAAGGATTAAATGGGTCACGGGTGCGTTTGGGTAAGTAAAACACGTGTTATGTTAACTTTATACGGGTTTTTGGTCGGGACTGTTTTGGAAGCCGAATTTGGGAACCTTGTAGCTTGAGTTTCAAAAGGGTTAAAATATGTGTTTTTGTTGGAAAAATTTATTTTATGTCTTAGTTAAGTTTAAAAAGTGGTTTGGACGAATTTGGAGTTGTCTAAGTCGTATTTTTGAATTTTACGAGATCAAGTGTCAAAGCTGAGAAAACGGGTCTGAAATTCAGTTGGATTGTTTGATTTTTCATTTTCAAACCAACAGGAAATTGGAGCTCTCCTTTTACAGGATTGATATTTAGGATATAAATGAATTTTTGGAAATTTTGGGAATTTTTCCAATGTGTTTAAACAGGTCTAATAAACGTAAACTTTTGAGGTGTACTTCCTAAACACTTTCTGGGCAGGTCTGGAAATATGGATTTTTAAACCATACTTAGACTCCGATATAAAATCTACCAAAATTTGTGAAATTACTTAACTAATGTTGGAACCACTGGGCATTTTTTTTATAATTTTTGGAATACTTTTGATGGGTTTAAAATTTTGTGTAAAACTGGTCCAGATGTGAAGTTAAGAAAATAAAAGGCACAATGATGATATCAATAAGTAAAACACTTAAAAATGCATAAGAAGCTTATAAAATGAATATGTTGGAAATATGTGAGTATATTTACTATAGATCTTGTGAAGAGGGAGAGGTGATTGGCTTTGTGTGCTTTGCTCTCGTGCACACACTGTGAGGTACAAATATTCTGTCATTTCAGTAATGACACTTCTTTTCTCTCATGACTCTTGTCCATTTTGATATTCGATTCGTATTCTCCTTGCTTTGATTTGATATGATCCATTTGATATGATTCGTTTTGGTATGATCCTCTGATTTGATATTCGATTAGTTATTCGTTTGATATGTTATCGTTGAGATCCATTATTGATATGATTCCTTTATATGATCAGTTTGATATGATATGATTTGTTTTATTTCGTTGCCCGAGCTAACTAGCCATGGAGGTACCATGGCCATGTCATTGATACACCAATGGCATGACACTATCTGGGGCGGTGTGATTAGTCCACGGTGTTCCCTTTTGATATGATTATGATATGTGTGCACTTGGCCATTATGGTTACGTATGTACAGTCTCGAACTGGCATATGTATGTTTGATTGGTTTTGCAGGGAGCGTATGGATGCATCCTAGGTACTCAATTCAGTTTTGGGTGATGTGGTGCGTGTGTGCAATACACCCCGTCACAGTTTGGTACATTTGGGCTAGCTACCCATGTACACTTTGATATGATTTGACGGATTTGATATGATTTGGCAGATATGGGTTATGATATGTGATTTGGTAGATTTGGCTATTGGAGTATCTCCTTTGGTATTAGGTGCTCGTGGCAACATTCTAATTTTGGTTATTATGTGACTATATGATATTCTCATTCATTCGTTTGCTATGCCTATTCAATCATTCACTTGACTACTTATTCACTCAGTATTCTTATGTGATTCTTTGACTATCGGACTCATGCTTCAGTTCATTTGATTATTATACTCAGTCTTCAGTTCATTTGATTTACTATGCTTTCACTCTACTTGGTGGTCTGCCAAGCTTATACTCCGATTACCACTTCACTGTTTATCGAGCTATTATATGATTATTGGATTCAAGTGTTGACTATGCTATTATATGATTATTAGATCCATCTGTTTACCATGCTGGTATATGATTGCATGATTTCTCTGTCTACTATGTTAGTATATGGGTTACCTAATTCATCTGTCATCATGCTAATATCTAAGTATCTATTAACCATGCTATTATGTGACTATTTGATTCGTCTGGTTGCTATGCTAGTATGTAATCATTTGATTCGTCCATTTATTATGTTATACTTTATTCAATTATTTCGTGGGCTATGATTATCATTTAGTATTCCTACCTGCTATTTGTGATCACCATGTTTGTACTACTGGTTGGTATTTTCTAATAATTATTTTATTGGTTCGGCATAGTAATTGATGTTTACCTGACTTGTTGATCTGCCATGTTTACACTTCTGTTCATGTTACTGGTTGATGAAGGAATATGGTTTAACTTATGTTATCTGACTAGTTGACTTATTTAGTTTGCCATGCTATATTCTCGTTTAGTTACTTCATTTAATTATGATGTTTGTTCAGTATTTCCTACCTATACATGTGACTGGCATGCTTATACTTCTATTAGTATCTCAGTTTGTTATGATATTTATTATGTTTATTAATTGTTGATTTTCTGACTTGTGTGAATGCCATGCTTGCATTCTATTCAGTTAATTTCGCCTGATTATAGAATTCTGCTTAGCTTATGTATATCTAATTATCTGATTTGTTCGTTTTGCCATATTCATGTTTAGTTGATCCGCTGACTGATATGTTTGTGCACCGTTTGGTTGCTTGTTTGATTATTATATTGTTCATCAACTCCTATATGATTATGTTTCGATATTTGTATGTTTGGTTATTTATATGTGCTTATATTTGCTCAATGATTCGCTGCTTTGCTTTGCTTTGGTTTTCTTTGATTTATGTTCCTTCTGGATATCTGTTAATATTGTGTTGTGCAGGTTCCTCATTGACTCATAGACTCATTATGCTCATTCGTTACGACTTTGTTATCAGTTTCCTTTTATTCGTTTTGTATTTTTGATTATGTTTAGTCTTTGTTTTGTTATATCTATTCACTGGGCTTTTTAAGCTCAACCACATTTCTTTTCATGCGGCAGGTACCAAGTGGGATGCTAGGCTTTGATGGGCTGAGAGTAGGAGCATTTGAGTGAACCGACCCTAGTTTCCCTTATTTGTTTGCGAAAGTCTTCCTTGTTTTACATTACTACAAAAACAATTACCGAATACACGCCCCCCTCTTTTAACCTCAAGAAATTGTGAGCCACCGTTCCCCTAGAAGTACAATGGATAACATTACCCTGCAACAAAAGGATGTTAAAAGTTGTTGGTAAACAATATAGAAACTTGATTTTTTTTTTGTATTGGTACTACACAGGTTTTTTAAAACCTGCAACAAAAACATGTTAAAAGGTATTGCTGAACACCATAGATTCTTGATTTTCTTGTTTTCTGTATTGCTATTCCACAGGTTTTAAAAATAGGAAGTTCAATATACCTTAGCATCAGACACCAATAAATCAGTGCTCCAGTATCGCTCGGTAACAGCATTTACATCCCACATTCTACAAAGCATGACCACAATCGTACCAGTAACATCCTGCTTTAGTTTATCCAGGAACAATTTAGACTTTGGGCCTCCAATTTTTGCAGCTATGATGATATACTAAATGGATCTTTTAGTTTAGTGATACTGGACTCACACTGTGTGGACAGGCAATGGGCTTCATGCCTCATTTATGTAGCCTCCATTTAAGAAGGATGTAATTGAAGATTGATTTGTATTCTTTGAGGGTGGAAAATTGCAATCCTTTTGTGTTCCATAACTATAGATTGAGGGTGCAAAATTGCAACCCTTTTGTGTTCGATAACTGCAAATTTGATTGCAAGCATTAGATGTAATTTAAGATTGATTCGTATTCTTTGAGGGTGCAAAATTGCAACCCTTGGGTTCCATAACTGCAGATTTTATGGCAAGCATTCAAGATGAGTTGGATGCAAAATTCATTGCACTAACGAAAACTTGTAGTTATATGGTGTGCAATGTCTTGTTTGTACTGCACTTTCCTGTGTGCACAAACCCTCTTCCACATTAAATTAAAGAGCCTAAGCTTTAAGTAGTGTGTATTGCTTACGTTATGTTTATCAACGAAAGTTGCCCATCAATTTTTCTCACACTCTGTCTTTCTTTTTTCTTTTTTTTTTGGTAAAGGGCCTTCCACCCGGTAAAATAAAAAAATTGTTACTTGTTTGATGTTATGGTAGCGATGGATGTGAAAGTTCACCCCATCTTTAGAATGTTGTGAAGTTATTCTAGGTCGTGTAAAATGGGTTCAGCTTTGGGTATGAGAACAAGTGATTCAGCTTTGCGTGATAGAAATGTTTTCTCGTCCACCCAAATACTCTTTACAGAATTTATAGAAGATTGTCTTCAACCCCAACCACATATGTTGAAATATGGTAACCGATACAGAAACAACCATAAACTAACATGCACTTGACTACTCAAGTAAAAACCACCAGATAACTTACATTTTCTTCTTGAAGATTCACATTTGTAAACATCTAATCACATTTGTATCTCAACTGATACTTGAATTGAACTCACCTCTTGGTTGATCGATCACCAACAAACCCCTAAGGTAGAGGCCCTTTGGATACTTAAAACACCACTAGAAACAACACCAAAACCCATACTTCATATAGTCAAATATCATCGATTTCTAATGATCAACTCATCGCCAATGTACAAATAAAAAAAACAAATATAAAAAAAAAAACTTGGTAGTAATTTAAACATAATAAATATGTTAGTGTCATTTGGGCAAATACAAGACCAATCGTGTCATCGATTCTCTTAGTTTACATTTACATGTTGTATATATCTGGTGATTTTCGGTCAGACTCTTTTACCTTAAGTTGTGCAGCCTAATCAGGGAAAATAATATTAATCAGATATGGCACAAGTCTCATAATTGTGCATAAAAATACTCGTCAAGCCATGCCTCGCAAATAACACTACACCTAGGTCACAAGGTTTACCACACAAGCTTAATAGAAAGATAGAGAGGCGATTGAACAAGATATCACACACACACACACGAGATAATATGACCGGTTATGCGGAGAGTGTTTGTGAAAGAAATAACTTGAACAACCAACCTTCAAATGAAGGTTTACCAGGGGTATTTATAGGAGGGAAGCTAGGGCAACACTCCTAGTTCCCATCCTATTCCTTATTGGACTAGGCCTAGGCTTATGGGCCTTCTACATAAGCCTAAGGCTAATAACAAACATAAAGGCCATAATAAGCTAACTATTACATATGAGTAACTAACACTTGAATAAGGTTTAGGAGTGATTCCAACAATCTCCCCTCAAGTGTTATTACATATGAGTAACAAACACTCAAGTGTTGGTGATGAAAACGGTGAAGGCGTTGATGTAATAGTAGCTTTGACGCCTTCTGACATTCTTCTTTCTTGTGAGAAGAATTGCCTTGATTTGA
Organism: Chrysanthemum makinoi; assembly: GCA_910596185.1. Lineage (NCBI taxonomy): Eukaryota > Viridiplantae > Streptophyta > Magnoliopsida > Asterales > Asteraceae > Chrysanthemum > Chrysanthemum makinoi. Next base: position 38,922,690 of record OU343219.1, read on the forward strand.
ACAATCTCCCAGTGTAGAGAGATAGTTTACTTTGAACGGTTATGCTTTGACGTCATCAATAACTTTGTTCTTTGATCATATTGTTCTTTGTGGTGAAAGTGATAGTATGTTGTTGTTGTCGAATCAAGTCTCCGCCAGTGTCCGCTTCTCCGCTCAGTAGTGTCTCCACGCCGCTATTCAACATGCTCACACGCCTTTGACGTTGGAATTCAAGATCGATGGAGTTCTTTAAGTCTTTAACTTTGTAGATTCTTTGATTGACGAAGAATCATTCTGACTGTTGTGTTGCTTTAGGATAGAACTTCCATTAGTGATGATATTGGCATGAGTATGAGAAGAATAGACACGATCATTCCGCCTGTGAGCTTCCATAAGAAGAAAACATTTAAACGGTTAGTAATAAGCGGATTCCGCACTTACAAGTTTGAACTTCGAGAGTGTTAACAACATAGTGTGAAAACACAACTCTAATTTTTACAAAGGCCGTTCCTGAATCGGAGTCCCAGAAGTGAGATAACACGATTGTACCGAATCGGTACACCTACGATTCGGATGAGTCGCGAGGTACACCAAGCATCACCTCACGATCTGTAGACCGCTTGAGACCACTAAGCGCAATCCACGGGAGTTGCCGGCGACACCGTCGTGGTCAGGGCTGTTTGATGTTGACCCCGGCAGAGTTTCCATTCAATCACCGAGGATCACAAATGTGAACCTCTCATAAATGTTCTCGACAGATTGCTAAGATCCGTGAAGGACTCGATATGAACCATTGATAACCTTATTGTTGATCATCAAGTGATTAAATGTCAAGTGTACCTAAGAGATCTTTTGATGAATCTCGTGGCTCTAGACTCAATAGTGCGCTTTTGGTTTTCCGAGCGGAGACTAGGGAGAGGGTCTCCTTCTTCAATACCAACAATCTCTAAGAGAAAGCCGATAGTTTACGTAGGGTTCCCCGTGAGAATGAAACAAGCTTCTGTTGAGAGAAACTTGAGTGGATAAGAAGGTTTAGTGCATGCGTCACGGGTCCATGACGACTTTTAATCTTCAATACCGGCGTCACTAAGTGACAACCAGGAGCATATGAATTGAACCCGGTGTCTGCCCTAAGTTGAATAATCTGGAGGGCTATTTCTTTTCACCCTTTCTTTGCATTTCTTTTTAATTCTTCAACTCCTTCTTTCTCCCATTCTCATTTTCTCCTTTTTACAATCATACCTAAGGACTTCTAAATACTAACTATTTGTGGTGTCCTTGGGTAGATCCATCCGGCTCAAGCGGATCATAGGACGGTTATTCCTAACCTTAGTCACCTTATAACTCCATGACTAACCTATGTTGCCATAAAACCATTGATATGAAAAATCTCTCAAAGTGTTTATGAATGAAAACATTTTAGTACCACTGTTGAGATAAGATTTTGCATAAATACTCCCCCTCCACATGTGCTTAATAGTTTTTACGGTTAAAATGCACAGTGAGGAAAGAGCGCGCACTTTTGAATTGATTAACTCAAGATAGACAATCCCCCGCGAGACAAAGTTACGTGGCATAGTTAAAGAGTTGCATTGTCAGCTTTTAGGTGACAACTAGCTCTAAAAACTACCTTGAAGGTGTAGACAATCCTCGAAAGGTCGTCAAACCCGTCAGAGTTCATGTTTATCAAGAGTTTCTCGAATAGTACATTCTACTCAGCACAAGTCCTTCATGAGACACGCTTACATCACTAGCTTAACTAGCTTGAAATTATTACCCGCCCAGACAAGTCTTTTCGAAGTTACTAACAGCTAAGCATCGTCAATTCGTTGGTTAAGTCTGAAGAACACAGATTCATTTGCATTTTACACAACATATTTCTTATCACATATTTTCTCCCCCTCAAAATGGCATATTAAATGTTATTTTTGAAAAGTTGAGAATAAATATGACCATTTCGAGTGGTGCGGGAAGAATGACCACTGTGAACAATTTTTGAACAAAGTTTTAATTCAAGTACTCCCCTCAACGAAGTGATATAAACGGTTGAGGTTTTGAAAATCATAAGGGAAAGTACTTGTTCTTTTGAGCAAAACCTTGAAAAGTGAAAGGTTTGATAGGTTTTACTCAAAAGTAAGAAGCTTTCTCTCCTTTTCTAAGGATTGTGGCATCAAGCGCACTACGTGGTCCTTTATTTACAAGTACGGGTTGTACAATGTAATGTGTGCACAAGCCATAAACATAATCAATCAAACATCCAAAATAATATGAAGAAAACAATTCAAGGGGTACCAGGAAGTGCAGTGATGTTCCTGTGGAGTGTGCATAGGGCGTGAAACCGTTATGTTTCTCCTGGGTCGACCACCGACATAACTCTCCAATCGTCCGAATCGATCCCTTCAAACAACCGCTCATCAATCATTGTGATGATCCGTCTCACATCCTCCTTTCCTCGAGAATTCCGCGCTTAGGAGGAGACCCAATTTTCTGGCGTATATCCTTCAACCCTCAGATGCCAATCCATCCCTAACCAGCTTCAAAGTATGATCCCCGAACTTGTGGAGTTCGCTACACGCCATTAAGCTTTCTTTGAAGTTCACTACGGTAAACAACGCCGAAAGGTTTGCTGATGAGTGTATATTGAGATAACTGGTTGATATCGGGTAAGAGACAAGCTTTGGAGGAGTGAAGTTGAACGCCGTCTGATAAGATCAACGGCAATCTGGAGATCTTCAACACGTTCTTTGGACTAAAATGCTTGTCTGAGAAGATGAGCAAGTGGACTTGATGAATTCTCGTTGACTTTCCGGTTGAAAAATGTCTCAATGCGACCCTGCACTTGGCAAGGTACATGTCTTCAACATCGTTGAGAGACAAATTCTCAAAGTCAGCTTCACAGAATGCATACTCCCTTTCATCTTGTCTTCTTTGACCACAATCTTCTAAGAAAGGTGTTAGTCCCTTTGGATGAAAGACAAACATGTTGGATGGCAACGATTTCTTTAGTACAAACACTGCATGTTGAGACTCTGAACCCGACAGCTTCTGTAGTAGATGTGGCGTTCTGGCCAGCTGATGAATCCCATACAATGCATCTCGGTCGTATGCTTCCACTGGGTTGGAGAACAAGTGATTGGCACGTTCCTCAATGGCAATGCAGTTGGAGTAGATAGCTCGCAGGGAATGGAAGTGTCAAATTGGATGTAGCATATTCCTTGAACCATCGCCACCATGGAGAAGAAATTCCAGTGTCTTTGTGAAGAAATATCTGAAGGGAATCCGTGGTTCATCTGGGTGGCCAATGGTCGGTAAGGGTTTGGTCCAATCGGTGTAATATGGAGGGTTGTCCCTTTTTGTGAAGTCAATGTTTGCTTCCGGGTTGAGCCAATCCATGTTGTTAGACATAGCTCTAGCAATGTTCTCAAAGTGATATTAACTCATGGGGCACTTTCGGAGTCTGTCTTTAGAAGTTGAAACGCTTCATTCTTGATTCGTCTCAATTCAGATTTCGTCATTTTCTTCACATGGAACTTTTCTTGCAGAATTTTTGCATGCTCCAATGTAGAACCTTCGACCAGATATTGACCTTCATCAGGGTAGGGAGTTTTATTGACAAGTGTAGAGAACCATGCAAAGTCTTCGGTTTTATCGTCATCTAGCCATGATACGACCTAAGACTGAGTGTCTCTTCTTCTTTTTAGAAGGCCTTGATGATGATTCCGGTTTCTTCACTTGTTTGGGAGAGGGGTTGTTGTAGGCTCAAGGACCTCTTCATCGCCACCACCCGTATAATCAAAGTGATCATCGGTTTTCCGAGTCGGGGTGGTAACTCGGAATCGCCCCGAGGTTTATCAAGAGAAGAGCGAGGAGGAGATGTTTGTTGAACAGAGCCCGCTGTGGAGGAGGTTGCATCATAGAAGATTCACCAGACGCTTCTCGACGCTTAGTGCAGAATCTTTATCCTTATCCTTGTCTTCATCGTCTCTAGGACGCTTCGACTTTTCACTCGAATCTACAAGCCTCTTGAAGTTGGTAGTCCAAAGAATGCTTGAAATGCCAGCTTTTCCTTCATCAGAAGTAAATGTCCCAGATTGTGCAAACATTTGTGTAACAAGCTTGGCCACCAATTCATTAATCGAGAAAACTACCGGATCGGTTGGATTGATTGTTACGGTTAAGGGCGGCGATCGAATAGTTTGCTTGGCGATCCGCATAAGATTTGGATAAAGTTGTTTGGTGAACAACTCCTTTGTGACTTTAGGAACGTACTCTAGAAGGTACTTTTTCGTAGCCTTCGATCATTTCGTTCAGTTCCTCTTGACGGTGATTTTTCATGAATTCCCGAACAAACTTCCTTTCTCCTTTTATCTTTTCATGCTCGTCATACATATGCTGTATGTGATCAAGAAAGAAATTAGCTTTTTGTTGAGCACGCTTTTTCTTTCTCGACTTGTTTGACACTTTGGTAATCCGCTCATGAGCTTGAGAAATCCAAGATTTAGATGGTTTCTTCACGGATTTGGATGATGATTTGGTTAACTTCTTTGATGGTGGTGGTGAGGAGTGAGATGAAGAATCTGATGAGGAGGGGACATGAGGAGATTCGTGGTCCTTTGGAGGTGCAGAAGTATCCTCCTTGGAACGAAGTTGGATGTTGAGAAGAAAGTCATCATAATCTTCTTCATCATGTCCGCTTTTAGCCTTTTCTTCCGTCTGATTCCTTAGCTCTTCATCAGTTTTCTCTTTCTCGCCTTATTCTTTTCTGGGTTCCTCAATGTTAAGATCAGAGACCTTCACAAGCGCTTGTTGTTGCACAAGAGTGGTGGCACCAGATCCCTTATCGGGTTGATTAACCGCATCATGACCTGGTGAAGAGTGGACAGCACCACTCGATCCTCCGGGGCCACCCATTTGATCTTTTGCAAATTCTTCAACTTTTTGAATTTGTCTAACTAATTTAAACTTCTTCCTGTAGGATTGATCCAGTAGCTCTTCTTCTTCTTCAGAGCTTTCATCATATGACTCAAGTACAGGAGTCTTTCCTTTGCCATGTTCAGCTCTTGGACTTGGAGGTTTAGTCAGCCTGGAGGAGGTGTTACGGTTGCAGATTCAGAGTAGGTAATCTCTTCATCCGCTTCAGATCTTCAGAGCTTCGCCCACAAGCTTGCTTTGCGTTCGGTTTGGGAATTGGGATGGGAGCAGCTTCCTTAGATGGAACAAACCTCTTTGAAGGAGGGTTCCTCTTGGGGAACTTCCTTTGACTCACAGTACTTGCCGCACTTCTCGCACTTCCTCTTCTCGTTCTCCCTACAGGTGTAATATGTACCGTAAGACTTTTCGCCGAGATGACCAACTTTGCCTTTTCTAACCTGCTTCCAGATACCTTTTGTACGTGTGGAGCTTTCGACATCTTCTTCGCTAGAAGGTAATCCGCAACACAAAGCACCTTGTTTCTTTGTTGAGGAATCCTGATTCTTACGGCTAGAAAGGGGTTCACCAACATGTCATGATTGTTGGGGTCATTGAGCCTCTGGGAATATCTGGATGAAGTCCAAGTGCTCTTTGATCAACAGTTTAGTGTATCCGATGTAGGGATCTTTGAGCCAAGATTTTTGAGGAATGACATCATGTCATCCCATATCACGAGCTTCAATTTCATGTGCTTCATGTTGATCAATGCCCAAAAGATTTGCAGTTCCATGAGCTTGGGGTGCTCATAGCCACTGTCACCGACCAGTAAACAGATTTGGTGATGATGATGTAGAGAGTTCTCCAAGGTTGAGGAATATTTTAAAGCTCTACGTGAGAATGCTTAGTGATTACCCCCGTAGCCTCGCATAACCGATATTGATTAAGAATTGGAGAACGAGCTCTTCAAAGGTGTGGCATAGGAGTTTGGTTGGCTCGACGTGAGGAATGAGAAGAATGTTCCGTAAGTCATCTGCAGTGTGATGGTGACTTGTTTGTCATTCAGAGTCACTATCACAGCATTGCTTCCTTTGACCTTTCCATAGTATTCCAGAATTGTTGTATGTAGATCTCAGTGCACAGAAGCAGAGTGGTGGAGCATGTTTGATACGGATGAGTCTTCGAATATCAATAGCAATCAAGCACGAAGATTCAGAGTGTGTAAGAGTAAAAGTCAACACGAAGGTTATTCTTTCCTATCTTCATGGATAGCCATAAGGGTAGATATCAGAATGGAGAGAACTTTGGTGCATCCACATTCATTTGTTCAACCATGTCGTGATCTGAAATAACATTAGCCAAAAGAACCAACATATCGAAAGACATAATGTTAGTCAATAGAAGGTCTTATTGTCTAGTTATTGAATGTACAAGGATCAATGATTGTTACGAGTCCTAAGTCACTTGTTTGTCAATAGTCAATGACGCCGTGAAATGTTTCGTGAGTTAGTTAACTTTAAGTTTTAAAGTTTATGTTATCACTTATTGTTCACAACATATCAAACGATTAAGTTTATTAGTGACATTATTGGATTCGTGACGTTATGATTAGTTTATTTACAAGTTTGTACACGTAACAATTCATCATGAAGGTCAATCCATGGTTAAGCGTAGTATTGGCAAAGTTAAGCGTAAAATGATTTATATATGCGTAGACGAAAGCTTACGCGTAGGATCCTAACTTACGCGTAAGAAATGTTACGCGTAGGAAAAGGGACCTTATGCGTAGAGCTTACGCCAGAGGCGTATATTTACCTTACGCGTAAGGCTTACTCGTAAGAGTAGACCTTATGCGTAGAGGTCACTGCTTACGCATATCCTTCACAGGATACGCGTAGTCCCATTGTAGAACCTTACGCTGAATCGTTATGCGTAGGAATAATCTTACGCGTAACATGACTACGTGTAGGGTAATCCTTATGCGTAGAGTTGCAATAACCTTGATTCTGAGAATTACGAGTAGCAAACCTGAAATAACATCATCATAAGATCAATATTAACACTAACACTCATTCTATATCAAATCATGGCATGTCGGCATATCAAACAATTATGCTAGAAAACCTTACGCGTAAGCTAAAACCCTAATAGTTCATAGTTTACGCATAAGAATTTTAGCCATAGTATTTGCACCAAAGCGTTTTCTGGAGGTCTAAGAAGCATACAGAGTATGTTTAACCAAGTTTTAACATCAAATAAGCCATGAATCAAAAATTACCCAATTCGTATGAACTAGAACCCTAATTTTCAATTAATGATTCCTTAGTGTTTCTGGGTGATTTATGGGTTTAAATATGCTCAATTCAACTTGAAAGCAACCTCATATAACAATCTTTATTACCAAAACACGTTCACATTTGAAAACACCCAATTTAACGCATAAACCCTAATCAATCAATTCGTGTTTCTGGGTATGTTTAAGCGATGAAAATGTATTCATTGATGTAATAAAAACATTTTGGCACTATCATTTCACTCATAAACACACAAGTATGATCATGTGTTCATGCTTAACGCGTAGAACACATAATCCTTCTATTGCGCTAGCGAAAATCTATCCGTTAGTTTGAAATAAAATTAAAACCCATGCTTAGATTGTTGCAATGAAGGTATTAACACTTACAAATTGATGATCGAAAGCACGGATTTGTTAAACGATTATGGATCGTGGATGATATAGGTTATGAGTAATAAATGTGAAGAAGAAAAGTAGGTGGGAGGTGTTTTTGTTAAAAATAACTTTAACATTATGACAGTTTTAGTCCCTCCACCTTTTCCTTTTTCAAACAGAGCCATTTAACTTCCATTTGGGTTACCAATCAAAGATTTTTGGAAAGAAGCATGACGACACTCCCCCTCGACTTGAGAAATAATGAAAGGTTATAAATTTAGTCCGAGGAGTGTCATTGTACCAGAAAATTTACCACCATTTGTTAAAAGAAACAACCGAGATAAGATAACATGCAAGTACACAGATGTTTTGAAACAGTGAAAGTTTATTTTCTCCCCCTCAACACTTGATCGAAAAAATACTGAATTTTGAAAGATTATAGTGTTGACGGAAGAAACGTACTTGCAATGTTGAAAGAAAATAGATTAGAAGAATATTTTTGTTGTTTTATCAGGTTTTATATTTTGTATTTTGTTTTTGAAAAATTATTTACAAAAGAGATTTTGGTGTTTGACATGTTTTAAGACTGTTTTAGGAGGTCATCCAATTCCTCTTGAGTCAAACACCTCATACCAATCCAGTGGACCAACTCATTAAACCTAGCGGGAGGCAAGGCTTTGGTGAGAAGATATGCCAATTGGTATTCGTACTCCACAAAATATAATTCAACAGTACCCTGCTCCACGTGATCCTTGATGAAATGATATCGAAGATCGATGTGCTTTGATTTCGAGTGCGAATCGAAGTTGCACGAGATCGCAATGGCACCGATTGTCGCAAGTACATCGGGATTCTGTCAAATACGTAACCATAGTCTTTGAGTTGTGTTCTCATCCATATGACTTGAGCACAACATGCCGAAATGGCTACATATTCTCGCTTCGTTGAGGACAGCGATGTACAATCTCGCTTCTTCGATTGCCATGACACCACTTTATCACCAAGAAATTGTAAAGCTCCTGAAGTGCTTTTCCGTGAGTCTAAGCATCCCGCGTGGTCAGCGCCCAAAAGCGATTAGTTCAAAACCGAATCCTTCGGATACCAGATCCCCAAGTTAATGGTTCCCTTTATGTATCGGAGGATTCTTTTAGCCTCAGAGAGGTGTGTTTCAGTTGGTCGCGACTGATAACGGGAGCAAAGATATACAAGAAAGACAATATCAGGTCCTGCTAGATGTTAGATACATGAGAGACCCAATAATACTACGGTATTTTGTAGGGTCCACCAATTTCCCATGTAAATCAGCGTCTAGCTTCTTGGTATGAGCCATTGGAGTGGCATAGGTGTCACTGTGTTTTCATTCCAAATTTGTTTAACAATTCAAGGGCATATTTGGACTGACTCAAGAAAATACCACGGGGTGATTGATGAACTTGCAGTCCGAGAAAGAATGTAAGTTCACCCATCATGGACATTTCAAAATTTTTCTTCATTAGTTTTGCAAAAGCGATTGAAAACTTTTTATGTGTAGACCCAAAAATGATGTCATCCACGTAAATTTGAACAATTAAGATATGTTCCCCGTGATATTGTATAAAAAGAGTTGGGTCAACCCAACCTTTGGTGAAATTATTAGCAATGAGGAAGGATGATAGCTTATCGTACCATGCCCGAGGAGCTTGTTTGAGACCATACAGAGCTATGTTCAGTTTGTAGACGGATTCGAAACTCGTGATCAACGAATCCATCCGGTTGGTGACATAAACCGTTTCTTTAAGTTGTCCATTGAGAAACGCAGTTTTGACATCCATCCGATAGACCGTCATATTCATATGAGCCGCGAACGCTAGAAATATCCGAACCGCCTCAAGACGAGCAACCGGAGCAAAAGATTCTTCAAAGTCAATACCCTCTTCCTGACGTTAACCCTTAGCCACCGACGGACTTATTTCTGATAACATTTCCTTCAAAGATCCAATTTGTTTTTCCAAATCCATTTGAGACCAATGACGAGACCCTCATGGTCTTTCAACCAATTCCCATACTTCAAGACGCTTGAATTGGTTGAGTTCTTCTTGCATGGATTCAATCCAGTTGTCTTTTGTCATTGCGTCTTTGATGTTTTAAGGTTCAGATTGGCGAGACTGAGTGCATAAATGCAATGTTCACCGTCCGTGTGAAGACGCTTGTCTCGTAACGACTGGTTGATTCGGGTTGCCAATAATGTTTTCCAGAGGATGGTCTTTCGTCCATCTATGTGTGGAGGGTTGATGATGGTATACATTGTGCATTCTCGAGGATTCAAATGGTTTGTTGAAGATTCCGCGACATCCGGTGCAGCAGTCTCATTAGCAAACGGGTTGAAGAACGCATTTGGATCAAAATCTGCAGTTGGGGGTACTTCATTCGAATATCATCACAGCAGTTCATCATTGTTGGAAGCGGTTGTTCAACGCTGTGGTGGAGTCAATCGTTGTAGCAGGTGTATCAGGTAAGAGTAATGAGCAAAGTGTTGAGCAGCGGAAACAGCATACACCGAGCATCGCTTCATCAATATCGTCCACCGAACAAATGGAGCAAATAACCTTTCCATTTGTTGACGAGTAAGTCGGGGCTTTGTTCACCGATGATGGGGTTTGAGGGAAGTTTAAGCGGTTGTGACCGGTTCTAAGCTGTTTATACTCGAAGCCATTTCGTAAGTTCATCGAAATGAGCATGAATCGTTTCCATCACCTGCTTTGTACGACGATTCCAGATTCGGAAACCTTTGGAATTATCACAAGATCCGATAAAGACTCCAATGTCAACTTTGGCTTTGAGCTTTCCAAAGTCATCACGATCATTATTCGGATAGCAAAGAGATCCAAATACATGAAAGTGTTTTAGATTCGGTTTTCTCTTATGGACGAGCTCGAAAGGTGTTTTGTTGTATGCTTTGTAATCATAGAACGGTTTTGAGTATAGCATGCAGAGATACCGCTTCTTCCATAAGTAATCGGAAGTTTAGCATTGATTAACATTGTTCTTGCAGCTTCCACTAACGCTCGGTTTCGCTTCGACAACTCCGCTTTGTTCTCGTGTAATGCGGCAATAGATGTCTCATGCGAATTCCCACTTTCTCATAGAATTCACGAAGAGTTTGATTAACAAATTCAGTGCCTTTATCTCGTTTCGATTAGTCGAACGTGTTTCGTAGTGAACTTGTATTTTCGTGAGAAAGGTGATGATCATTTGTGGAGCTTGATCTTTGCTTCAAAGAAAGTAGACCCAAGTCCAACGTGAATAGTCATCAACAATTACTAAGATGTAGCGCTTGCCATTGATCGCTTGCACGCCAAGATCGGGCCACACAAATCCATGTGAAGAAGATGAAGCACATGCTGAGAGTCGTGTTCCACCTTTGAAGGAAAATGAGCACGAGTGCTTTTGCCTTGTTCACAAGCCGAGCAAAGATGATCTTTAGAATACCGAAACCGTGGGAGTCCTTCAACTAGTTTGTGTCGAGCAAGGTTGGTGATGGTTTGAAAGTTTAGATGTGAGAGACGACGGTGCCATAGCCAGATTTTGTTGATGTTGCCTTTGAAAGTAAACATATGGGAGATGAAGCAACCATGTCCTTCATAGAGATAGTGTAGAGACTAGAATTACGCGATCCAGACATAAGGTCATTTCCTTGTAGATCACTAATGAAACAAGTTTTCTCCCGGAAAGCAACCTCCAAATCTCCATCACAAACTGACCTACTGAAAACAGATTATGACCGAGGCCTTCCACATAGTAAACCCCGCTAATTTCGATGTTCCCATTGACATAGTCTCCGTAGCCCATGATAGCTGCGAAGTGATCATTCCCTAACCTGACAGTGCCAATGAACTTTGCAATAAAGTTTGATAACAGCTTTAAGATTGCCTCGTCATGTGTCGGGAACATCCGCTATCAACAATCCGAGAATGATTCAGACACCGCATTACAATACGCATCGCACAGATGGAATAGAAGTAGATGTGGAACCCGAAATGTTAGAGGGTTCCAGTAGGTGCTTATAGTAGATATACACACATCAATAGCTTTAGGTATCCACTTAAATCCTAGTGTGTTATATATCCATTTCCGCCATCTATAACTACTCTTTGCTTTAGTCTTAGTGAATGCACTAGGTGGTACTACATTCCTAGGAGGTGACACAGGAGCTGCAGGAACAGCAATGCGTTTCTTAGAATCTAAAGATGGCGGTCTACCAAGCACTGACTTAGAAAGATTAGTGGGCCTAGAGGTATTCCGGTTCTTAGGATTCCTTAAACGAGATGATAGCTTTAGCAACACATTTATCATGGCAATCAGAATTCATACTTTTACGACAAAGATCACAAGGTGCATCGATCAATATCAAAAGTACTTAACGGTTTAGCATTCGTTACATCACTATTTCTATTACATTTGCCTGACGCAATATCTATAGTGGAGGCAACGTGAGTCTTATTCATAGTCCTAGGGTGTTCTTCTACTTTAGCATTCTTGATTGATCTTTTCTTAGGTCGCAACTTCCTATTCTTCGATTGAGTGCTCTTAGGCTGTGAAGTGCGGACGTTTGGAAAATGCTCAACTATTCCTGCTTTCAGAGAAGGAAGCACGTTAGCTACTTGTGATTTGGGAGTAGAGATTCTAGGTTCATGAGTACTAAGTGTTACTGGGCTAATCTCTTAATGATGGTTGGCGGAAGTTGTTCATACTTTCCTAACATTTCTCTTAACTTGAGGATAGTGTGAATCGATCTTGATTTTCGACCAACATTTCCAAAGAAAATGCATAACTTCTTTAGTGTGTGCAAGATAATGATCAAGTTCATTTGATGCTTCATCACGAGTCTTTTGAGTAAATCAAATATGACACCATATTCCTTTTTAACTTTTAAAAGTTCTTGTTCATATTTTGAGATTTGACACTTAAAAGACACGCTTTGATCATCCAGTTGCTCAAATTTAGGATCAAGATTTTGCACGCAATCGATTTTATGTTGAAAAGCAAATTGTTGATCGTGAATATCTTTTTGACACCAATTAAGACGACGAATTGCATTTGAAAGTTCGTTTGACAATCGTTTGTTTTCATCTTTTAAGGACTCGACCAAGCACATTATCGTTGTTCTCAACATTTAGCACATAATCAACAAAGATCGCAGAGGTATGATCAAATGCATATGACAAAGAATTCAATAACACCACATTATGGACATCAGCACAGATGACATCTTCCAAGAGTCGATCAACATCTTTTGCAACATTTTCTTTTTACGTTTAGTATTAGAAATAGATGTTTCGTTTTCTAAAACGACCTTCATCACTCCAAGTTCCTTATGAAAATCCTTTTCCCAAGCTAATGCACAATTTTTCAAGTTTTTAACATTAGGTAAAAGATTTTTCTTAAAAATGTCTCTTTGTTCTCGCGCTAGAGGCGATTGAAAATGTTCAATTTTGATTTCGTAACGATATTCTATCTCATGTTGTAAAATTTTGAGGTCATCCATGAAGATGTCAAAATATCTAAGAATTTTTCGATTTTCGTGTTTTGAATTTACTTCACCGATGGAAGGTAAAGGACCATAAATTTGTGCATAATCTGGTTGGGGATTAACATTAGAAGACTCATGTGTTTTGATGATAACCCTTGGTGTGTTAGAAGAATCCGTTGGTGTGACGAAAGTGACCGCTTTGAATAGTTAAAAGGTTTGTTGTAAACAACTTTTTCTAATTTTGATCGACTCTCGCCTTCTGCATCTAATTCCTCTTGACGATGATATTCAACAACATTCATAATGTAATTATCAACTTTATATTCTCGTGACCGGAAACTTCAGATTTGGTTTGAATGCTTTGTTGAAAGCTTAGGTTTGTAATCGCAAGATTCGTCCATATCCATTTGGATTGGGTTTTAAAGTAAACTTTTCAATGGTTGTGACCGACTCGCCATGTTTGTAAACAACAGCTTTAAACTCTTTAAGTTTGTTTTGCAAGCCGATGATTTCTTCAAGATGATCATCTATTCGCTTCGTTGAATGCTTTTTGTATGCAGAGAACTGTTTTTGACAAGTTAACAACTCAAATTTTAGCTTTTTGATTTTCCAAGGTGAGAGCGCTTAATTTGCTTTTTATGTTCATGTTTCAGCTTGTTCTATTTCGCATAACAAAGCATTCTTCGAAGCGGCTAGATCACGATCCTGCCTTTCTAAATATTTTTCATTTTGATAAGATTTGGCAAAGGTCGCTTCAAAACCGCTTTCACGCTTTTTCTTGAGTTTTGAAAAAGTTGAGTTGCTTTTGTAAACATTCAAAATCCTTGGTTAGCAGTGCATTTTTGCATTTCAAGTCCTGATTAATGGCACGACATTCTTCCACTATGGTTTGTTGGTCTTGTATTAAACGAGCAAAATATGGATGAGGCAAAAGTTCGGCGTGTTCAACGTGAGTCTCAACATGATCATTACGGAGATCCTCAAGTATGACCACGGAGTCAATTTGATTATCAAGGGAAACCTTTAGGTCATCTTGATCGTCAAATATAACTACGGGGTCTAGTTGAAAATCGCCGAATGAGATGTGGATGACTCATTTTGAACATTCTGAGCCTTGCCGGATGCAGATGTTGGCGGAGATATGAGATCATAGATAAATATGGTTTGTTCGGTACTGAGACAAGCCATCGCTGTCATACACCGGCCCTGTGTCACGCATGTGTAACTCCTGCATATTAGCCATCAACATAACAGCTGCATTGGCCCGCAAGTCCTCCATATCATCATCCGAGTCCGCAGATTTGCCATAAAGCTCGTTCTTTTGTCTGTGAGAGTTCCACCAGCCTTCATCCTTAAGAGCCAAAAGAAGAGCTCTTTGAAATAAGCACGCTCTTAGTCCTTGGCTTTGGGCATGCATTAGCCAGTGTCCCTTCTCATTGCAGTTGTAGCATCGAAGACCATTCAACCCATGCTGAGCATTTCCCGTTTCCACCACTTGAGCTCATTGTTATTCCTACCCACAAAGATTAAACCCTTGACCACCGCCCATCCGACACCATAACCACGATTCTGAACTTCAACTCGCCCATTGTTTACAACAGCTTGATTCCTTGTATTAGATGAGGAACGAATACGGTTGTTGGATTTGTTGGTATAACGGCTAAAGGCATTAGCAATCATAGCAAATCCTTGTTGCAATGCTTCGAACGGATCGGATTCCTCATTATGAAGTGCTTAATCATTGTTGTTGTATGGAACCAACCTGATTTTGTTGAGGTTGATGTGATTGATCGTTTGGTGGGTTTGAAGCAGTTGGTTGAGTTGCGGGTTGAGGAGAATAATTTTGTTGAGCATATAAGGCAAGTTGTTGATTTTCCGGATGGGTGGGTGAAGCAATTTGAGCACGGAGAATCCTTTCCCTATCAACTTCCTTTTCATGAGGCTTCAAGTAATCGCACAACAATCCGTAGGTAGACTGATGCATGTTTTTAGCTTGACGGAGAAAAATGACATACTTCTCCCATTCAGGACCAAGACTACTTAGGAACTTAGTATTCACCGCAATTCTTGGCATGTGGATGTTGTGTTTATCCAAATCATTGATGATGTCAGAAAATCGGTGATGATAAGACTCTAGTGTCTCTCCGTGTTCAATCATGAAGTGTTCATAAGCCAAGTAAATTTTGGATTCCAAATCTTCCCGATTGAGTACAGACCCTTCCATAAGAAGATCTAATATGATCCCACATTTTCTTTGCAGGCTTTTGAGCATCAACACTACGAAGAATTAGGTTTGGTAATCCTAGGAGGATATATTCCATTGCAAGCTCATCTGCTTCATAGTGTAGAAGTTCTTGAGGATTCAAGTCTGCAAAAGTAGCAATGTTCGTTTGTTCATCTCTTGGTGGAATGGCATTTGGATCTCCGGGTACAATGACAGGAGGCATCTCAAAAGGACCTTCCAAGATAACCTTCTTTAAGAACTTTCCATGTGGCTTCTTTAGATCACAAAATCTAAAGAACCTTATCACCCTTTGATCGTAGTTTCCTCGGAGTGAGCATTGAGGTCTATCAAGTGAACCACCTCATGAATTGATTGTTGGTTGCTTAAAGTTTCAAACATCTTTGCAAACCAAGTGGGTTCCTTCATAGTGATCCTTGATGGATGTTGATTAAAGTCATTTGTGTATGGTTGAGCTTGAAGACTTGGTGGTGGTTGAACCATTTGAGGTTGTGGATTTGCAGCAAGTTGTGGAGTATGTTGTTGATTAAATTGTTGTTGATAAATTGCTTGTTGTTGATTCCATTGTTGATGTTGTGGAGTTAGTTGTTGTTGACGCTGAGGATGAGGATAAGTGTAAGGGAAATAGTTAGAGTATGGTGGTTGTGACATGTTGATAAACTTGTGTTGGTAAAAATGGATCTTTGTAGTCGAATGAACCTTTGATGAAGAAGTATCCTTAGGCGAGAAATAACCAAGTAACACTTATGCGTAAAAACACCAAAAAGTTACGCAACAATAAGGAGTTACGCGTGAGGTTTTAGCTTACGCGCGTAAGTGGAGAAAAGGCTAAAGTTATGCGTAGACAACAAAGTTAGGCGGAGAAACTTAGGCGTAGGATTTAGCTTATGCGTAAGACAAGGCTTAGGCGGAAGAAAATCTTAGGCGAGGATTTCTACGCCGCAGTTGAGCTTACGCGTAATTTTAGGGTTTTATCCAAATGATCTTTTACACTATCACAAAGGCAAAAGATATCCAAAGTCGACGTATTTTCAGACTTATCCAAGTAAGAAAACACGGAATAAACCACTAAAATGAAGATCAAACCAAGGATAATCTTACGCGTAATTTTAGGGTTTCAATACGCGCAGGATTACTCGTAATTTTGATTTTGCCCAAAGATGTTTCTAAACCAGCTTTTGTGTGATGAAATAGCTTCAATAACACCAAAATAACACAAAAGTGTGAAACTTGATGATTCAAAGCACTCAAAACAGCTTATGTAGAATGACACCCACCTAATAAAAACTAGTTCAAAACAATGATCCACGCATAAAGTTTGAAACTTTTTGCCAAAAACAAGTATTTTAACACCTTAAAACGTTGAAAGTACAAGAATCTTGGATTAAAAATGTAAAAACCAAGTTTTGAAGCGTACCAAAGATCACGTTATCTTTACGCGTATAACCAAAATCAAAAAACTTCAAAAACAAAAGTGTGAACCCAACTATTTGGCGATTGATACCATCTGTTAGGTCACAAGGTTTACCACACAAGCTTAATAGAAAGATAGAGAGGCGATTGAACAAGATATCACACACACAAACACGAGATAATATGACGTTATGTGAGTGTTTGTGAAAGAAATAACTTGAACAACCAACCTTCAAATGAAGGTTTACAAGGGGTATTTATAGGAGGGAAGCTAGGGCAACACTCCTAGTTCCCTTCCTATCCTTATTGGGCTAGGCCTAGGCTTATGGGCCTTCTACATAAGCCTAAGGCTAATAACAAACATAAAGGCCATAATAAGCTAACTATTACATGTGAGTAACTAACACTTGAATAAGGATTAGGAGTGATTCCAACAGGGTATGACAAAATTGATGAGGAAAAAAAGGACATGTTTCTTTTCGAGTGGGCACAAGCTAATTTTATGTGGAAAAGATGCACCATGACTGGGTATGTTTCGCCACATGTTCTGGGACCCCCACCACAAAAGATAATACAGGAAGTCAGATGCTCAAAGACTCCCCATAGGAGCCTCCCACGCTCGAAGTCTAACTTAAAGACTCGCTAATAAAGAAAAGTGCTCTTTTCGTGAGATAAACTATTATCCCTTTCTTTTTGTTTTATTTCTCTGGGTTTTGTGTTTTCTAAACCGCTTTAAGTGTGAGATAATGAAGTACTACCGGCCATAGCTTGTCGATTCTCAATGTGAGTTACTAAGTAACTCGCCTTGGCAGGATTACTACCAGAACTCAAACATTTTAGCAAGTTGAATCCGACTCATACCAACCACGGCAGTAATACCATCTCGCTTGTTACGCCAGAACTATTCGCTTCTCAACATATCGTGTTTTGCAAGTTATGGCGAACTCTTTATGGAAGTTACGACGAACTCTCCTCTCTCACGCTTAATTCTTTTTATTTTAAAAATACAAGAACCTTTGTATTAGTTTTTAAATGAACTTCAAGGTGTGTTCCCCAGAACCCTCACGAAATATTCTCACTCATCCACTTGGGACACTAAGTGGTTTAAAAGGCTTGTTGCATTGCTTAAATGCAAATCGTGATTCCTACCGAAAGTGAAGTTAGGTTTGTTTTTCATTTTTCATTTTTTTTTCTTTTTACAATTATGCTTGTCGGTATTGTGATTTATGGATCAAGTTTGCTCATGACACTTTCAAGGAAGGCAATCTATCCTTTCTCGTAGGCTCTTCTTTGGAGCAAATTTCAGTAGAAGTTCTCGCCTAATTATACCTTCTCTTCACCTTATTTTAATGTCTAGTACAAAAAGGGACTTAGTACAATCTGCTGGGACGGAGTAGAAATATCTCTGAACTTTATTTCTCATTTTTTCTAGTTTATTTTGAATATTATGCCATTTTTTATTTTTGACATGTTTCAACCTAACTAGATTAGACCTTAGTCGAAAGTAACATACAACCATTGATATTACATGGTGAGATTAGCCTTATCCGTTTCCTATATTTTACCCATATCCACCAAATTATAAGTGTTCCTAAGAGCTTGTAAACTTTAGAACTTGGCCTTTGCATCATTTCAGACCATAGCAGGTATGTTGAGTTAGCTCGATGTATTTGGACTTTTCAGCTTTTAAGGTAAGATATAGATTATCGCCCAAACAAAATTCTACCATTGTGAGTCTATCGAATAGTCACCTCGACTTTTTCGGACCCCATGTGAAACCCTTTGTTGCACTCCCCTTTTAGTGCAAGATACCCCTAGATACACCCTTTCCGAAAGCCATTCCTTTTCATTTTGTCACCCCTATATATTGTTTCATTACAATCTACACCTTAGCCTACCCTGTAGTCTTTATTTGTAATCAAAGTCATCATCATTTAAGTTCAAAGTGTTCAAAGGGAAAGTGTTTGAAATCATAAGCTATCGGCTAAATACCATGAAGATCATTGAAGACCCCCGAATTCCCATTGTTAATCTCAAGTGGGGTGTTATGTTATCTTGTATGTTTAAAAAAAAAAAAAAAAAAAGGAAAAAAATAATTGATTCAAATATGATTTTGTAAAGTAAATGTTATAAGCACTATAGTATTGAGCTTTATTGTTTAGGATGAGGAGGCCACCTCGGTCACATTCAATATTGAGTTGGAGTAATACCAACTCAAGAAAAAGTGAAAGGCGCTTCATCACGACGCCCCTAATGACACATCTACCTTGCATTTCATGATCCTGCCTCTAGACTTCTAAACTTGAACTTTGGCCTGACGGTAGTGGTGATGACTTAGTTATAGATATAGATTACCGCTATTTTTCATTTTACACCATTCATATACATCCCATGTCTTATCCTCTACCCTTTAGTCATCATGAAGCATGTCTAGTGATGCACGAGCAATCTTTGGTGTCCTTGGCCATGGATTGGTCATGTATCATTGATTTTGTCCACTTCACGCTGATATGTTAAGAATGACGAAGTCACTTCTTAACCTTTGTCGTATTCTACCCATATTGCCTTCGAATTGTTTAGCCCTAACTCAAGCATGGATTGTGTAACCGCCAAGCCATGATAATACATGCTATGACTGCAGCATTGAAAGTGATAACCCAAATTGACACTTAGAATAGTTGAGATTGAGTGTTTGTCTTTCACATGTGTTCGCTTTGTTTTATTCTAGCATAAGGGATTTGTAAACTCATATTTCCTGTGTTTTGGGAGATATCTTTTAGGAATCTATCTAATAAGGTCTAATGAGGCAAGAGAGTTCGTTAGATATTTGATAACATCAAATAGTCCCAATATTAAGTGTCAATTTCCCTAATGCTCAAGTATTTACATCATTTATATGGATTTACGCTTGTTTTCCATTGTTTTACACTTTCAATGTAAATTGCGGCATTGAGCTAAAAGAGACACAGAATGGAAACATTACTAAGGATTTATCACAAAGATGTTTATTTGAAGATGTTACGGCGTAACTCGCTCTCACATTACGTCGAATTATTATGTGACCCTCAAGTCCAAATCATCAAGAGGTTAGTATGCATCCCTTCCAAAGATTACGACGTAACTCCATTAGTCAAAAAAGAGGTTCCACATCGCGATACTTACGTCGTAACTAATGTGACACTTAAGTAATGCAACCAGTTTATTGAAGACTACTACGTAACCACTTATTAGGTTACTACCAGAATAGCGTATCTAGAGCTTTTTACAACGAATAGAAGGTTACGGCAGAACTCATCTATTGGTTACTCGTAACCCACTGCCTATAAATACCCCTACCTAATTCTAGCATTTATTCATTCCATTCCACAATACTCAGGAACGCTGAAAATACTCAAGAAGGTCTAGGAAGCATAATGGAGCTGTTTTAAGGAGAAGTCACACCATTACAATAAGCTTTAGCATTTATTATTTATTTTACTTTCAATTCATGTATTGCATTTGAATATTGAATTGATGTGCATGATTAATATGAGCTGCTAAGCACCCTTTGGTTCTAGCCTAGTTATGATTCCTTAATTGTTTTGTTCATACATCTTTACTCCGCATAATTATTTCTAAGTGTATGCATGCATAGTTCTTTGGTAGTCACCCCCTGTTTTAGTTTTGAATGGCGGTAGAGGCCAATTGCCTAGGAGATATGCACCAACTAACCCTAGTATTAACGAGATGGGAAGGGTAAGATATGACCAACCCATCGACCCTTTCTACTAGTAATTTGACCAACTGATCACCTATCGCTTTGATGAACTTAAGAATTTGGGGTGTAGTGTCTAGTTCCCAACGGCTCCGCACTCACTATTTAGAATCTAGCATGTAGTCAGCATTTCTAATGACTCGGCTTAGGACCGTGAACAACAGACTTATGACTGCATGCGCTCTGATTCTGGTGGCATTTGCTTATAGGTTAGGCGAATTGACCAAATGTCAGCTCCTTAATTTGACCCACCTGGCATTGGAAGTAGGTAGACGTGAGACATAATAGTTAGAGGATTAACTAGGTTAGCACCACTATTCCTCTATTGATTTCCTTTCTACCATTTAATTGCTTTTATATTCTGCATTCGTAGTTTAATTAATTAAAACCCTATCAAATCATTTATATTCTGGATATTAGACTTAGTAATTATCCGACACACATAGCTCTGTGGGACGCCTGGTTGACCATTTACTACACTACACACTTAACCGCATAATGCCCAAGTGCATTAGGGTAGAACCATAGGTATAGCGAGACACTAAAATATT
The DNA here is from genome assembly GCA_910596185.1 of Chrysanthemum makinoi. Classification (NCBI taxonomy): domain Eukaryota; kingdom Viridiplantae; phylum Streptophyta; class Magnoliopsida; order Asterales; family Asteraceae; genus Chrysanthemum; species Chrysanthemum makinoi. The sequence continues at coordinate 38,943,717 of OU343219.1, forward strand.
AAGACATGGTCAGAAACCTGATCATTAACTAATTATCTAATTTATTTAATTATCTAGTTACTATGGGTAGCTTATGTCTAATTGAGGTGCTACTGCAGGATGATTAAAAATGTGTTTACCTAGATACTATTACTCCCTAGTTATCTTTTATTGGCCTATTGAATTGTCACGGCCTTATCTTAACGCTGTATTCCTAAAGGTCGAGGGTATTCGTGTCTCCCTAGTTCTTTGAGGTTATCTCTCGTATATGACCTACGGTCGGTAAAAGCCTAAGCTATTTCATCCACATACCACATCATCATAAAGCATACTCAAGCATTAAATACAACGAATGATGCCTAGTTCCAATCCTAGCCAATTTTCAATTAAGATAAGAAACAACCTAACAATAATCATAACCGTGTTTCATAGAATTAAGCAAACACACAAGAAATTTAGCTAGACATGGTAAACAAGCAAGCATACACACAATCAATCGAATAAAGGATAGACATAATGATACTTTGATTAAAATACTTATCTTGATTCAGAAATAAGGTTAAGGACCCTAAGATAATCGCTCAATTCGACTATAAATCGATTTAGGTTTTTCCTCCAAAAGTCTACCGCTTAAAATATGAAAAATCGAATTCTATATATAGATATACAACTGCGACTGCCACCTGCATGGGACGCCACACATATTCATTGGTTTCGCTATGCCAAGTCATCGATGGGATTTGTCACCTAGAGTTGTGACGTCGTCGGTCTTTAGTTGGGACGTCATCTTGATTCTAGATCTAGGCCATCTGAGTTGAAATCATGAGTGACGCTTCCTCCATATCAAGCGTGCGATTGCCAGTTATGTGACCAAAATTTCAACGAGTCGTCGGGCAAAGCATGTTTTGATCAAGTTCAGAGGGACGATAAGTCGCCTTGGTTGGGACGCGCCGTAATCGCTGATTGAGTGGCTTCGATCTAGACTTTGCCATTTTCTCTCATGTATGTCACACCCCAAATTCCTGCTTTTGTCAATTCTGGGGATTGACTGTCATAGCATCACAATCACAGTTATATTGAACGACCTAAAGTGTCGCTTGGAAAATACATCGCTTGATTTATAAAATAATCGAGTTTACAAAAGTAGGTCCCAAATGAAAATCAACTTGTGCGGAAAATAAGTTTAGTAATACCAAACGATGTTTTAAGGTATATAAATCCCATAAAGACGCGTCAGTCACCACGACTCCATGATGTGTCCAAATGCATGCCATGAAGTGAATGCCTTAGATACCCGAGATAAAACATGCTAAAAAGTGTCAACACAAGGTTGAGTGAGTTCATAGAGTTTGTGTTGAAATGTAAAGCCTTTCAAAATCGCTTTATAAAAGAACGGATTGTAAATCGTTGAAATGTAAAGACTTTCAATATCGTTTATGCAGCAAAGGCATTGTAAATCCACTGGGCCTCCAAGTCCCATACAAAAACTTGCAACCCTTGTGTTCACAACCCATGCTAGATATGCATAGTTTATGTTCAAACAAATCGTCAAATGAATTCACAAAATAGCATGACTCAAAGTATCGAATCGCTTATGCAGAAAGGCATTGTAAATCCACTCAGTTCCAAGTCCCGCCTATACAAAATTGCAACCTGTGTTCACAACCCATTGCCAAATGTATATAGTTTATGTTTAAACAGAAATCGCCAAATGAATTCACAAAATACCTAACTCGACGAAAACCATAGTTTAATTAATTGCTAACACAATCATCGTGAGGTATGAGTTAATTGTTTCACACTCATCGTTAAAAAAACAACATCGTATTATTTTACTAAGTTCATGACACCAAAGCGTAAACATCGCACCAATAAAAAAAAATTGGTAATCATCGTTTATCGCCGCTTCTAATAGGTAATTCCAAATTACCTTATCGATTCAATATAGCGCCGATTTCCTAAATGGGTCAATAGGAGCGGAGTGTTAATCCAATAGGCCTATTCACTATACTCGCACTCACCCGCAAGTGACTAATGGTTCATGATGTAGGGACTTCGAACATGGCAAATACTTAGCGACAATAAAACATCGGATATAGCATACAGTTCAAAGCATTTGTGTTCAATTTAAAATGTAGCATGTATCTCCACCAAGAGTTTGTAAAATGTTAAAAGAGTAAAAGGGCTATGAAAACTCACGGTTATTCATATAAGTTAAAGTACTAAAAGTAAATGAAAACATGAGCATGTATCTCCCCAAAAATAGTACAAAACAATTGAAAGGGCTATAAAACTCAATTGTTGTAAATGATTACTTATGACAAAAGTGGATACACTGAAATATAGTGTGAATCTTGAAAATGACCTATTATGAATGATATGATATGTAATGAGTTGCAATGTAATGTTATGCATGCACTTCGTATGTTATTTATACCATTTACGAGTTTTGAAAATATTACTCGACGTCGAAAAATACTCGCTTTGACGCTTGACCCTTCAAAATGACTTTACATGTTTTACGTCAAAATGTCATCCTACAATGGTTTTATAATGATTTTTGGTGAAATTACCATTTTTCGTCGCAAAACAATGTCGCCTAAAAATATCATGAAATTAACAAAATGGCTCCTAAAAGTAGTCGTAGTAAATAGTGTACGTCGATCGTTAGAGAACGAACTCGACTGTTTTGGAAAGTTTGTATCGATATCTAAAAGTTTCAGTTCAGGAGTTTTCGTTCAAAAAGGTCTCGATCATAAAGATATTAAGGGTTAAAGATGGTGGTTTTTGGCTAATAGTGCAGAAAATTAGTTTACGCAAGTTTATGAAAAGTGCATATATTTGTCGCTTCAAACCGCTTTCTACGATAATACGCCCTTAGCTTCAGACAAAGTATACTAATATATTGATAAGTCGAAATAATTTGTAGCTTAAGGCTCGCTTTTGACTGCATAAAACCAAAAATAGTATGCTGAAATTTCAGAAAAAATATATTTCGTCGTCAAACTTGTAAAATCCATAACTTCTTCGTTATAACTCCGTTTTAATCCGTTCAAGCGGCCACGGATTCGTTTTATAGTATATTTTCTAAAATCAAGGCAAAAAATTTTGACTATAGTCGGATTTTCCAGAAAATCAAAACAAGGACAGAACCTATTTTATAGTTATCGAAAATAGTTTTTCTCTGACAAAACCTATTCTAATCCCTTCAAATCAACTCCAAAGCTAATCTAATCCTACCATACACCTTCTTAGGGTGTCATGGGTACCTAGACATCATCAAATGAATTAAGGGATATTTATAGGATGACCAATATATATAAATAACTCTAAAAATCATGTAAAATGGTATAATCAACATATGTCTTGCATGTTGAAATTCAAAAATGAAAAGATACTTATGAAATGAAAAGGAAACATGAAAAATGTAAATAATATGCTTACAAGTATATGATGAGGTGATAAGAACCAAGGTTAAACCTAAATACTCTAGATTTTTATCTCAAAATCTTATAAAGAGTATTATCTAGATTGTATAAACACTTGAACTTGAAAAATCTTGTGATCCCTTGTAATCTTGTAGATGGCCTGTTTTAAGAGAGAAAACCAAGAGAGAAGAAGTTTTTCTACTTGTGAATTATTGGAAGTAAATGAATGAAATGAGGTGAAGACTTATGTAAGTGTGTGTAGGTTTGTACAATCAAGAAAAAATCTATCACATTTAAGATACAATCCCCCATGGCCGATACTGGGATAGTGTCTTCCATTATATTTTTTTTTTTCTCCTTTTCTTATATTGTATAAATAAATTGTAAAAAGTGTAAGTTATGTGTAGTTAAATGTATAAGTGAAGGTAAATGGAAAGTTTTGGTACAAGTAAGTTTTAATAGGTCAAAATAGAATGTAATGAGATAATAAAAATTGTAAAAAATACATTCCTTGGAAATTGAGTGATGAAATAATTATCGTAAAAATTTTAAGAAAAACGTCGTAATAATTTAACTTTAACGATTAATGTACCAAATAAATTCAAAACACTAGGAAAACTAAAATATAGTTTTTATAAACTAAATGTAAGTTTAAAAATACATCGGGATCATTTTTTTGAAAGTAACTGATTAAATATACAAAATAATAACTCACGCGATAAAGTTTATTAAATATAAAATTACGCGTTCAAGTGAAATGAAATGTCATGAATGAATTAATGAGATGCAAATTGTCAATGAAATGTAGACTAATCTTAGTCCATATGAAATGTACGTGATGTTATGATCATGAATTCGCCGCTAAACCATAAAGGTTACGCTAATTTGAAACAAGTAAACCAAGTTTACTATAAATGTTGAAATAGTGAGGCATAAATCGCTTCGAAATGACCTGAAAGTACAAGTTGTCACATTCGCCATTCAAAAAGGAATCAGTCCCCTAATTCAATCGTGTTGGTCTCTCGTTTAGGGTTTGATGCGCAAACTTTCCCATTCCCGAGCAAAACCCTCAAAAAGACTTTTGGTAACCGATTTTACTTAATCCCACAACTCATCAAACAAGAACTGCTATACGATTAGGCTAAATCGTTTAGGTAACAACTTGTTTCTAGCTCATCTTTGCAACTCATCAAACAAGAATCCACGCGGATCAAACCGAAACAAGTGGTTCAAGAAAATCTTTTGAAAATTTGGCTCGACATTTGAATTACACATATAAGCCTACTACTCCCTTCATTGCATGATTCTTCCCTAATTGACATAGGTGATCGTGCTATGTATAATTTAGAGTAACTATGCAATGCTTGGACTAATCGACTCATATGATGTTTGGTGTTGAGTCATGAGTCCGCATGCATAAAGAATGTGCACTTATGATGAAATGATGAGATGCTATGATGATGTAGTTATAGTCTAGGGTCATGATGCAACCTAGTTCTCTATAATCAAGCTGATGCCAATCTGTCACACCCCAAATTACCTGCTTTGCAAATGAATGGAATTCTCGGGATTGACTGTCATAGCATCACAATCACAAGTATATTGAACTAACCAAAGTGTCGCTTGGAAAATACATCGTTTGATTTAATAAAATAATCAGAGTTTACAAAGTATAGGTCCCAAATGAAAATCAACTTGTGCGGAAAATAAGTTTAGTACAGTCAAACGATGTTTTTAAGGTATATAAATCCCATAAGACGCGTCGTCACCACGACTCCATGATGTGTCCAAATGCATGCCATGAAGTGAATGCCTTAGATACCTGGGATAAAACATGCTAAAAGTGTCAACACAAAGGTTGAGTGAGTTCATAGAGTTTGTTGAAATGTAAAGCCTTTCAAAATCGTTTATGCAAGAACGCATTGTAAATCGTTGAAATGTAAAGACTTTCAATATCGTTTATGCAGCAAAGGCATTGTAAATCCACTCGCCCAAGTCCCATACAAACTTAACCCGGTATTTCAAACCCACGCCGAATATGCATAGTTTATGTTCAAACAGAAATCGTCAAATGAATTCACAAAATAGTGCATGACTCAAAGTATCGGAAATCTTTATGCAGCAAAGGCATTGTAAATCCACTCGTTCCAAGTCCCCATACAAAACTTGCAACCTGTGTGTTCACAACCCATTGCCGAAATGTATATAGTTTATGTTTAAACAGAAATCGTCAAATGAATTCACAAAATACCTAACTCTAATGAAAACCATAGGTTTAATTAATTGCCAACACAATCAATGTGAGTGTGAGTTAAATTGTTTCACACTCATCGTTAAAAACAACATCGTATTTATTTCACTAAGTTCATGACACCAAAGCGTAAACATCGCACCAATAAAAATTGGTAATCATCGCTTCATCGCTTCCCAATAGGTAATTTGCCAAATTACCCATAGATTCAAATATACATACGATTTCCCCTAAATGGGTCAATAGGAGCGGAGTGTTAATTCCATAGGCCTATTCACTATACTCTCACCCGCAAGTGACTAATGGTTCATGATGTAGGACTCTAACATGGCAAATACTTAGGACAATAAAACATCTGATATAGATACAGCCAAAGCATTTGTGTTCAATTTAAATGTAGCATGTATCTCCCCAAGATTTGTAAAACAGCTTAAAAGAGAAATGGCCTATGAAAACTCACGGTTATTCATATAAGCAAAGTACTTGTGAAGTAAATGAAACAGTTTGAGCATGTATCTCCCCAAAAATAGTACAAAAACAATAAGTGGGCTATGAAAACTCACCTGTTGCAATGATTACGATGACAAAAGTGGATACACTGAAATATAGTGTGAATCTTGAAAATGACCTATTATGAATGATATGATATGTAATGAGTTGCAATGTAATGTTATGCATGCACTTCGTATGTTATTTATACCATTTGCGGGTTTTGAAAATATTACTCGTCGTCGAAAATACTCGCTTGACGTCTTGACCCTTCCAAAATGACTTTACATGTTTTTACGCCAAAATGTCATCCTACAATGGTTTTATAATGATTTTTGGTGAAATTACCATTTTTCGTCGCAAAACAATGTCGTCGGAAATATCATGAAATTAACAAAAATGGCCCGAAAAGTAGTCGTAAATAGTGTATCGCCGATCGTTAGAGAACCAACTCGAATGTTTGGAAAGTTTGTATCGATATCTAAAAGTTTCAGTTCAGGAGTTTTCGTCCAAAAGGTCTCAATCATAAAGATATTAAGGGTTAAAGATGGTGGTTTTGGCTAATTGTGCAGAAAATTGTTACGCAAGTTTATGAAAAGTGCATATATTTGTCGCTTCAAACTGCTTTTCACGATAATACGCCCTTAGCTTCATCAAAAGTATACTAATATATTTTTGAGAAGTCGAAATAATTTGTGAAGCTTAAGGCTCGCTTTTGACTCGCATAAACCAAAAAAATAGTATGCTGAAATTTCAGAAAAAAAATATATTCGTCGTCAAACTTGTAAATCCATAACTTCTTCAAGTTATAACTCGCTTTTATCCGCTCAAGTCGCCACGGATTCGCTTTTTAAAGTATATTTTCTAAAAATCAAGGCCAAAAATTCGTGACTATAGTCGGATTTTCCAGAAAATCAAAACAAGGACAGAACCTATTTTATAGTTATCGAAAATAGTTTTTCTCGGACAAAACCTATTCTAATCCCTTCAAATCAACTCCAAAGCTAATCTAATCCTACCATACACCTTCTTAGGGTGTCATGGGTTCCTAGACATCATCAAGACCAATGAATACCAAGGGGATATTTATAGGATGACCAATATATATAAATAACTCTAAAAATCATGTAAAATGGTATAATCAACATATGTCTTGCATGTTTGTACCAAAAATGAAAAGATACTTATGAAATGAAAAGGAAACATGAAAAATGTAAATAATATGCTTACAAGTATATGATGAGGTGATAAGAACCAAGGTTAAACCTAAATACTCTAGATTTTTATCTCAAAATCTTATAAAGAGTATTATCTAGATTGTATAAACACTTGAACTTGAAAAATCTTGTGATCCCTTGTGAACTCTTGTAGATGGCCGGTTTTAAGAGAGAAAACCAAGAGAGAAGAAGTTTTTCTACTTGGAATTATTGGAAGAATGAATGAAATGAGGTGAAGACTTTATGTAAGTGTGTAGGTTTGTACAATCTGAAAAATCTATCAACATTTAAGATACACCCCCATGGCCGGATATGGGGGATAGTGTCTTTCCATTATATTTTTTTTTTTTCTCCTTTCTTATATTGTATAAATAAATTGTAAAGTGTAAGTTTATGTGTAGTTAAATGTATGTGAAGGTAAATGGAAAGTTTTGGTAAAGAAGTTTTTAATATCAAAATAATGTAATGGATAATAAAATTGTAAAAATACATTCCTTGTGAAAATTGAGTGATAAAATAATTATCGTAAAATTTTTAAGAAAACGTCGTAATAATTTAACTTTAACGATTAATGTACCAAATAAATTCAAAACACTAGGAAAACTAAAAATATAGTTTTTATAAACTAAATGTAAGTTTAAAAATACATCGGGATCATTTTTTTTTTTGAAAGTAACGGATTAAATATACAAAATAATAACTCACGCGATAAAGTTTATTAAATATAAAAAATTACGCGGTTCAAGTGAAATGAAATGTCATGAATGAATTAATGAGATGCAATTGGTGTCAATGAAATGTAGACTAATCTTAGTCCATATGAAATGTAATGGATGTTATGATCATGAATTCTACCAGCTAAAACCATAAAGGTTACGCTAATTTGAAACAAGTAAACCAAGTTTACTATAAATGTTGAAATAGTGAGGCATAAATCGTTTCGAGAAATGACCTGAAAGTACAGGTTGTCACAATGTATTTGCTCTTTTTCGTCCAAATGTGCTTCATTTCAAAGATTTTGCTTCCAAAAGACCTAAAAAGTAAAAAGGAACGAAATTAAGCAGTAACAAATATAAAATTGGTCGATTTAGGGCTTAAATGACCCCCTAAAAGCGTATGTTTTAAATCCTTATCACTTGTCTTCTCCTTTTTGGGTGTTGCATCAAACATGGTTTCAAATAAACTATCAAATTCACTTTCTGTCGATGATTGTATTGTTGTTGTTGTTGTTCTAGCAGGTGATTCTAAACATGGTGGTTCAAAGGATTTTGTCATTAAATGCGGGTCCTAAACGGTTTTGTTCAAAAGCCATCGCTATGAGCTCATCTAAGTGTACATCATGGTCTCATTGATCTTTTTGGTCCTTCGGATGTAGATTCTATAAGCCTTGATGAGTAGAGTAGCCAACAAAAACTCAAATATCTCCTTTCTCTTTGAGTTTACCTAAGTCTTCACAATCATTTAAAAGGTAACATAAGCATTCAAAGACACAAAGGTATTTGAGATTGGGTTTTCTTTGGTATAACAAGTGATACGGGGTTTTCCAACTGTATGGATCAGGAACAATGTTGTATGAAACAAGAAATAGCAAATGCATCTCCCCACAGAGACGGAGGAAGATATGATGATGTTAGCATTGCTCGTGCAGCTTCTACTACAGTCCGGTTGCGTCTTTCAACAACACCATTTTGTTCGGGAGTATGAGCAACTAACGTTCGGTAAGTAATGCCTACATCTCTAAAATAGGACTTAAACTTCTTATTTTTGAATTCCATTCCATTATCAGTACAATCTATTTTAACGGTAGCCTGCAGAAGCACTTGAATTCACTTGAAGAGTTTGATGAGAAATTTTAGGATTTCTTCTTTAGAACGAAAAAATGAACCCAGGTGTAT
>OU343219.1:38953075-39089541 GCA_910596185.1 Chrysanthemum makinoi
GACATATTTTCTTATCGTTATCTTATCATACAAATTCACTCGTCGGTACTTTTGTGACTTCGTTTCTTGAGAACATCTTGTCTATTCTTTTACTTCATAATATATATGAGATATATATATTATGCTTTGCCATGAGTTGTACTTCGAGTCTATGATTTCATTACCACCACCACGAATGATGAAACTAAACATTTTACAAACATTGATATGAAACTTCCCGCAAACTAAAGCGTATTACCTTTTGAAACTTATCGCGCTTGATTACTATTCGGCGTATTATATTTTTGAGACGAGTTTATATTAATTAGGTTCTGACTCAGTATCGTTGCTTCGCCACTTCTTTATATTGTTTACGCTATACTTGACAATGTTGCATTACTTATGTACTACACTCAGGGTGAGTTTTCATAGCCCTGATTTATTCAAGTTTTACTTTATTTCAAACCTACGGGGGAGAATACATTGCACATCATTTTATTCTGATGCAAGTATATCAAATTCATTACATTGCTTAAGTTACTTCATTTGCCAATTGAATGTCCCATATCAGAAATCATGAGCCGATTAATTCTTTGGAGTAGCGAGGGTGAGGTGGATAGATCTATCGGTGCTCTCCAGGGTTGTGGTGGATTCCAAATTAAGCGGATGCATTTCATTTAATAACATTATTTGAGTTGTTTGGCAAAACACTCTGTTAGGGCCCACATCATGATCGATCTAGCTGGTATGTGTGTAGCATAATTATATGGTTTTATGTGACATATTTGTCATACATGGCCTATACTTTTGGTAGTCATTGTAAAACATTTTACATGAACTCTATGAACTCACTCAACCTTTGTGTTGACACTTCTAATGTATTTTGGGAATCTAAGGCATACACTTCATGGCATGCATGTGCACTTATCATGAGTGGTGACGGCGCGTCACACATGGATTATACACTTTTAAAACATCGTTTGACTTGTACCAAACTTATTTTCGCACATGTTGATTTTCATTTGGGACCTATCTTTGTAAACTTTGAATGTTTTAATATATCAAGCGATGTTCTTTTCAAATGACAATTTAGGTAGTTCAATATAAGCTGTGATTGTGATGCTATGACTTGATCACCCAGAATTCCATTCGCGCAAAAGCAGGTAATTTGGGGTGTGGCAGTTGGCATCGAGCTTGATTATAGGAGACTAGGTTACATCATTGACCACTCAGACTATAACTACATTATCATAGCATCTCATCATTTCATCATAAGTGCATAGTCACTATACATGCGGTTTCCGCCATACATTTTGCGAGTTATTTACTTTCAATTCAAATCGATTGTCACATTAATGCCTTTAGATACCCATCCATCATACTACATCAAACTTTGACATGGAGAATGCCTGTCATTCCCATCTTGCTTTTAACATCGGTTGATTCAACAGATAACATCGGATGATGAGGTGAAGACCCTTTTAGGAGGGCGGTTGCACCTACACCATCCACGATCACCATTGATTCACCGTAAGATCAGGGGCAGGTCTCATCATTAAGCCGGGACAGATCATACCATTTGGTAAGAAGCATAGGCTTAGTCTAATGGACCTATTAGGATGCTTATTGCAAGGAAGAGAGTACATTCTCTTACCCCATTTTAGATCACCTACTACTCATGTAATACAACCACTATCGACTCTTTGAAACCACTATTGAGTCGTCCATAGTGCATACCCCAACTTTACCTACGAAGCGTCATGAGACAACATGACAGAGGGTAGTATTTCATTTACCATTATCACCATCATTTCCTAACTCACCATTAGGATTTCCATCATCATCATAGTCATCATTTTCATCATTATTATCATCTAGAGCACCATCCGTATCATCAAATTTCATATACACTACTTATACATCCGACTTGCAGCTTGGGAAGCGTGCATGATTTGACACACCATTACCATCTAGCACTAAGACTATAGAGACTACACCATTTTATAGGATTGAGGATGGTGAGAGTTTCAAAGTGCTGCTGCGAAGACAGCCTACTGCTTCTACACTTGAGACATGATTAGACCATCAGTGATTAATAAGTACCTTTCTATCTAATGTAATCTTTATTCTTTATTATCTCTACGATAATCACAACCTTTGTTTATTTCATTCCCTATTCCAATTGCCCAATTTTCAATCATTTCGCAACAATATACTGCTGTCTTACTAGGGATTAGGCCAACTTTATTCTTGACCAATTAGAAGACTATTACCATTCTATGAGGTTCTCCCATGTATCCTACAAACCATTCAACAAATCTTATTTCAAGTTATTTTCTTTGCCACTTTATAAAATTATTTCACATAATTTTATTTCGAGCTATCTTATTACCATCTTAGGAAATTTGTTTCACATGATTCTAAAACAACTTGTTTTGTTACCACCTTATAAATTGACTTTCATTCATTCTATCAACTATTTACTATCATTCACGAAACAATTTTCATGTTACTCACGAAAAATTGTTTGAGCCATTATTTTACATAACAACACGTTGAATACCATCTAAAACTTCGGAGAAACATAATATCATTTCAACAAAACCAATCATCACATCATTTGTCTCGATTATACATAGCACGATCACCTATGTATAATTAGGGAAGGATATGTCATGAAAGAAACAAGCATCTTTTCGAATTTCCTAAAACAATCTTCATTCAAAAGCAAAGCTTTGTAATCAAATAAATTGTTCATAAAAATCTATTTTGTTAACACTCTATAGATACCTACGCCATTCATCACTCACTCAATTGGTAAGTTGAAAATTTACCAGTGACTTTTTTAGGAAAGACTTTCCATACCATCTATGAGGAGGATTCCTCGATACAAGAAAACAATGAAGGGATTTGGAACTACCAACAAGGACTAGAGGTATGTAGTAAGATGATTCAAAACTCAACATAAAGCTTAAGACATCATGAGATAACTTTGAACCACTATCTTTGGATTAGAAGCAAAATTCTATCATTTCAATAGTACCGGCTAGACCAGAGTTACAAGATTAGTACAAAGGGACTACACACTAAAACATGTAGAAATAAATTAAGTCTTCTAACCAAGACTATAGAACATTCCATTAAACATGGCGGCAAATATGAAACTTCCTACAAGAGTTCCCTCGAAAGGATAATTGAGTTAAATTAAGGTTATCGATATAAACTTCCCCTAGGGCATTGTGTTCTCTAGAAATTCTGAGATAACCTCACTTCCATGTCAAGAAATGCAACAAATCTGAACATATCGGACAATCAATGACTCTCCATCTACAAGTGAAATCAGAACAAACATTCTTCGTCATAGTATGAGTGATATCTAAGTTTTGCTAGCATGTTAACAATCCGCAGTGATGAACTATTTTAGAAGCACACAATATCGAACAAATCTTGAAAATCAACCACCACACCACATCACTTAAATATTTAAGGTTTTGTGACTTTACAACATTGAGCATGGAAAAATTTCGATAATCAAACAATAAACATTTTAGTAATGGAGACTAAGCACCTTAGGCAAGTAAGACTCAAGTAATGACATTAGCTAGAACTAGAAGCCTTGAGGAATCACAAGCTGTTACCCATAATCTATTCTTTTCAATAATGCCCTTTTCATGAGACTTGACATTTTGAATTTGTCATGAGACACATGGTGTCAATTTCAATTATACGATATAAGGTAGGCAGATTCACCTCACACTTCTGACAATCATATCAAGATTCCCATGGAACCTACTAGGACATGAGTACCACCTATTATCCTCTCTCAATGGTTAGAAGCGAGAACAATTCAAACATTTGAAGATATAAAGCATGTGTGATATTCTAGGCCGATTAGGTAAATCATTCTTCATCGAACAAGTTGCTTTACAACAATAATTATTACATGAACATATTGACTACCTCATTTGAGGCACTCTAAGGTTGAGGTGTCAATCACTCATTCACTGGTCAAAATTAGGAAAGTCCAACCCATTAGTCCATGACTTATTCATGAAACAATACTGAAATCGTTACAAATCAAAAGTCGGTTACAAGTAACAACATATAGCTAGATAAGCTACGTGATATCTGACGCAAAATATTGGAAGTATGTTCCATAAGTCGCAAAACCATTAGAATTTCAAGTTGACACGGATTTATGTTGAAAGTCCTTGGAAGGCGTTAGTGCGATCGAGAAAAAACACGGGAAGACCAGATGCGACTCAAATATCCTCACCTTTTCACCGATAACACCGTAGAACCCAACATTGGTGAATTGGGGGGTGAATTCCTTTTTGGAGTGGTAGAATGTGACAACTCGTAATTTCAAGTCATTTCTCAACTTTACTATTCATTCGGGAGAAAAATCACTATTCATGATTCACTATTCTATCATTTTTAAGTAAACTAGGTTTCACGAGTATCAAATCTGGCGTAACCTTGAGGGTTAAGCTGCGTATTCATGAAACATCATGAGGACATTTCATATAGACTAGATTTAGTCTACATATCATCGATAATATCATCTTCATATTAATTTATGCATTGGTTTGCATATTTGAGAAGCGTATATTTTCTATTAAAGTAAGCTATCGCATAATCATTTATTTTGAATAATTGATCCGACAATTCCAAAAAATTTCACGATATATTTTTATACTTATTTTAAGACTATAAAAAAATTATATTATTAGTTTACCGATGTTTTGAATTTATTTTGTATATATATATTGTTATATATATATTTTATTTATTTATTCTGACGGTTTACGCAATTTCGATACAATAATTATATAACCACCGTACTTTTCGACTATTAAATTAACTATGAACTTTTATTTATTATCACTTTTACACACTTCGATAAACCCACGACTCATTTTAGATATTAAGATTGAGTATGTTGAAAATTTTTAACATTTTTATGAGCTTCACTTTACCCAATATTAAGTTTCACAACTTAAGGATTAGTTTGAAATTACGGAATCAAACTATAACCAAATACCCGCTATATCTCAAAACTTCATTGTTAAGACAAATAAATATCTCTCTTGTTTTTCTTATACACAACCGCCCCTCATTATATATTTTTTTTATCAAACCGACTCCATGTATATATTATCTGTTTTCCCTCTTCTCAATCAGACAAACACAAAAAAGCGAGATAAGTTTTCCTACTCCCTAGCACCATCACATCGACACCACAACCACCCAGCCTCACCACTCTGCCCACTGCCTTACAAGCGCCACCATCACCAAAATCAACATCATAAAGGGTGGTCCGTTGTGGGTTCGCGTTTGATCTACGGTTGACAAGAATCCGCATGAGGGTTTTGTTGATTTTGAGTTGGTTTTGATTCGGTAGTTAGCTACCATAGCTGCTCCTTCATCACTACCTCTAACTTTCTCTCGGATTTGGTATGGCTACACGCCTAAATCTATCCTTTATTTCTCTTTTTGTTAAAGCGATTATCAAAACATTAATAATATAGTTTTAGGTGGATTAAAACAACTTTTCTTGAAATCGTGTGGTAAAGATTAACAAAAGTTGTTTGTTTGATTGTTTAGAGTCTGAGTTTGTGTTTGTGTTTGGTGGGTCACCGGGTTCAAGAGAAAAACCACTCAAAGTGGTGCTTGTTTGTACTCGGTCCAAGGAGAAAACCCCATAGGGGCTATTTTGTTTTTGTCTCGGATCAACTCACAATCCACACACAAAGGTGTGGTGTTTTGTTGGTTTCAGTTATTGAGAGTCACCCCATAAGGGTGCGTTTCGGTTTAGTTGTTCCACCTATAAACTACTTATTATTTGTTAAACTACCAAGGGTGTTTGTCTAATTCTGGTTCTCGGTTAGAAATCACCCAAGGAGGGTGTTTTTCTTGGTCTTGTTGGGGTTTGATCATAAATTGTTGATGTTATTGTTGATTTGATATAAACCCGATTAGGCCTTGAGGTCAAGACTTCGTAAGGGTCTGCGATTTGGTTTGTTCTTTTGGTTCACGGTTGATGAGACATTAAGAGCTTGGTGTTTATTCTTGCCGTGTTGGTCTCGGTTTAACTTCGGCCCATAAGGCGTTTAGAACAACTTATTTTACTTTTATATTTAAGCCATCCATGGTTGTTGGTTTTGCCATTTTAAGCCCATATAGGGCATTTATATCTGCTTATTTTAGCCCAAAAAGGGTGCGTGTTCTTCTTTGATTTTCACACTAAAAAGGGTGCGTTTTACTGCACTAAAAGGTGCATCTGCGGTGATTTTCGCACCAAAAAGAGTGCATTTGTTGCACTAAAGATGCGTCTACTGATTGATTTTCTGCCGCAATTAGAGTGTGTTTGATATTTGGGTTTTGTTAGTGTATTTGAAGCCCAAAATTAATGTGTATAGGAATGGTTAAGTTGTATTTAACATGTGTAAATTATTTATCAAATTCAGATATTTGGGACTTGATAATTATATTGGACATAATATTCTAGATTTAACGGACTTATCATATAAGCGATTCTGGACTAGAGGGGATCAAATATTATTGGACGTCGGACTAAAAATAGTTGATTTTGTATAAATTGATTGATATTGGACCACTTATCGGACATAATTTGTTTTTATTTAACTTTGGTTACCATTGGTATGTTTCGGGTAAACCTTTAGGATTGATTTTTACCATTGGACTATATATATATATTATTGGACATAATGGACATATTATTTTGAATGATACATAGATATTTATGAACTTGTATTGGACACTAGCCTTATATTTGGACATGATATATATATGACATTGGACAAAGGTTTAGATATTGGACTTGGGATTATTAGACTACTTATTGGATTATTAAGTGATTTAGGCATTTGAATTTGTTGGATTATATTGGACTATCTTTGGACTAATTCTGATTATCAATTAACTATAAACCATGTCGGACTATAAATATTTGACATATATCGAGTTGATACTAATTGGAAAATCAAACATATGTTGGACATATTGGATTATTAGACTCGTATTGGACTTAAGATATCCGTGATTGCCCATTGGACTATCGGGCTAAAGCCCAATTGGCGTACTTTCTTGACATATTTTCTTATTGTTATCTTATAAGCCTAGAATTCACTTTCGTCGGTACTTTTGTGACTCGTTTTCTTGAGACATCTTGTCTATTCTTTTATTTCATAATATATATGAGATATATATATTATGCTTTGCCATGAGTTGTACTTCGAGTCTATGATTTCATACCACCACACGAATGATGAAACTAAACATTTTACAAACATTGATACGAAACTTCCACGAAAACTAAAACGTATTACCTTTTGAAACTTATACGCATCGATTACTATTAGCGTATTATATTTTGAGCGAGTTTATATTCATTAGGTTACTGTGACTCCGTATGCGTTGCGCCATACTTCTTTATATTGTTACGCTATACTTCTTGACAATTTTGCATTACTTATGTCACTACACTCTAAGGTGAGTTTTCATAGCCCCGATTTATTCAAGTTTTTACTTTATTTCAAACCTACGGGGAGAATACATTGCACATCATTTTTATTACGATACCAAGTATATCAAATTCATTACATTGCTTAAGTTACTTCATTGCCAATTGAATGTCCCCATATCAGAAATCATGAACCGTTAATTCTTGGGTGGCGATGGTGAGTGGATAGATCTATCGAGGGTGACTCCTCCATCCGGTTGGTGGATTCCAACTGGTCAAACGGATGCATTTCATTTAATAACATTATTTGAGTTGTTTGGCAAAACACTCTTGAAGCGGAACATCATGATCAGTCTAGCTTGATTGTCATGTGCTTATAGAAATTGTAACATTTTATGTGACATATTTGTCATACATGGCCTATACTTGTGGTAGTCGTATAAAACATTTTACATGAACTCTATGAACTCACTCAACCTTTGTGTTGACACTTCTAGCAATGTATTTTCGAGAATCTAAGGCATACACTTCATGGCATGCATGTGCACTTATCATAGAGTCGCGGTGACGACGCGTCACACATGGATTTATACACTTTTAAAACATCGTTTGACTTGTACCAAACTTATTTTCCGCACTTGGTGATTTTCATTTGGGACCTATCTTTGTAAACTTTGAATGTTTTAATATATCAAGCGATGTTCTTTTCAAATGACAATTTAGGTCGTTCAATATAGCATGATTGTGATGCTATGACGATCCACCCCGGAATTCCATTCCAATTTGCCAAAGCGTAATTTGGGGGTGTGACATCAACTTCAGTGGGGACAGAGGATGTGGAAGTCTCAGTGGGGGTAGATTCTTGTTGAATTGGTTTTGTTGGTCTTTTCAGGATAGTTTTACCAAGCCCAGACATTTCTTTTGGTGAGTGTAGATTGTATTGTAAAGGAGTAAGCTCAGAGCTGGGAGCAGCACCTTGAAGAGGTTCTAGGGGTGGAAGTGGTGCTTGAGATTCGCTTGGACTCATAGATGTGTTCGGTACTCTGGGCACATCGGGGAGTCAAGCATGCTCTTTAGAGCTTGACTTTCAGAGCTCTAGAATTCTTCGAATCAAAGTTTGAAGCTTACTCTCGGGATTAACCCGTTCAATCCAATCACGGGCTTAGGACTAGTCAACATACTAGTAATTATGCCACCGACACAAATGGCTTAGGACCACGGTCTTTGAGAGATTGAGGAAGATGATCTTCACCTAAGACTCTCTTCTTGCTCTTTGGGGGCACCCAGCATCAAAGACCACAGGATTCTTAGAAGTCCAACTATTAAGGATATCTTGAACCTTTTGAGTTAGTCTTAAAGAGCGATTTCTTTTAACTAGTTCGGTGTTTTGAATTTGCAAAGTGTGACCTCAAGCTTAGCTTGTTTTAAAAGAAGCGGTTCATCCCTACACTTGTTTAATTCAAAACTTAGCTTGTTGTATTTTGAAAAAGATTTAATCTTTGCTCTTCTACGAACTTAAGGTCAACATTAAGATAATTCATATAAGACTTCCAATCGGAGTCATCATCCATAGAAAGTAAAATATTTACCTTCTTCATTGTGATATTGACCCATTCTCCATTCTTGGCATGATTCTTTCCAACGGCTAGCTTGTCCTTCTTAGAGGGCCATCGGTCTGTGACATGCACCATTTCATCATCGATGACGGCTCTTCATCGGTCGAAGGTTTCAACAACAAGGCCTTTGTTTTTACCCTACACAGTTTGAACACTTTTTGTTGTTTTTGAGGGACTGGCCTCAAGCAATGCAAGCTTAGCTTTGACTTTCCTATACTTAGCTTCAAAATCAGCAGTTTATTTTGATCGGATTTGTTTTGAAAGTTTTGATGAGGCCCGATAGATTTTTGGTTGAAATTTGCTAAAGCACGAGGGGTTTGACCCGATGGTTTATAAGAGGGTTGAAATTATTTTGAAAACGATCTTTTGCAAAATGACCCTTTTTGTGACACTTAAAGCATTCAATGTCCTCATTTGCTTTAGCATTTGAAAAACCTTTGTTTCTTTTTATAAACCTTAGAGAGTTAGCAAGGAGTGCCCTTTCCTGAAATTCAACGTTCAGGTCATTTAGGTACTCTCACTTCTCTCATCGGGCTCATCATCTAAATTTTCTTGGAAATCTTGAACCACATCGTTATAGAATAAAGCAGTTGATATAGGTGTTGAAGTGGTGGTGGAGACTTCTTGACTTCACGAGACTTCTTTAAGTCGGGTATCGTCATTAATGAGGTTTTCCTCATAGACAAATTTCCCATAAATTCGGGAAGTTCAAGATTCTGGATATGATTAGCATTCCTAAGTCCCTGAGAGAAATTCAACCACTTCTCGGGGAGACTGTTGACAAAACCAACATTGATTTCATGTTTGGACAACTTAACACCATCATTAGACAGTTCATTTAAAAGAGTTTTTGTGGGTGTAAGTTTGAGACGAGTTTCGAGTCCTTAGCCACGAAGGTGTTATACTCAAGTTTGAGTCCATTATCTGTTTTCCTTGGTATCAGATGGGCCTTCATGGCTATGAACTAGGTCATCATAGGTTTGTTTAGCTATACTACGGTTTATGCTGACTCCATAATATCATCGGGGAAGACATGATATGATGATACTTTTGAGTCTTTGGTCTGGTTGACCACTCTTCTCTCATCCGAGTCCTGAGCTTGAGGTTTAGGCAAACCTTCTGATCTTTGGGATAAATGGACCTTCATTTATAAACTTGATATAATAAGTTTCCATCCCAATCAAATAGCAAAGCATACGCTTTTTCCATTTGTTGAATTTACCAACTTCAAGTCTAGAGGCAACAATTTGAATAAGCTCCACCCTTTTATCGACTAGTTGGGGTACATCAATTTTGACCATAAGGATCACGATTTCAAAACGTTTTAGAGCGGCTTAAAAAAATTTATAAAAGGTTTTATAATCAGCCTCGCTCTGATACCACTTGTTGTTCCCTATTCACTATCTTTTAAAACAATTAAGTACTTGAAAACAAATTAATAGTAGACAATGACTGAAATTAACGTAAGTAAAACACACTAAGTAATTTTCAACATCATATTCTTTATTAGAAATCAATCAAAAAGAATACGTTACCCAAGTACTTGCGGAACAGTACTTGGGATTGAAATGACAAGGTTTGGTGACTCCTCTCGAACCTCAGGCTAAGTCTGAGCACAACTACAAGAACCCACTGAGCTATCTCAGGGATTAAGTTGTATTTGGAGGAGTGAAAAGATGTCTTGCGTGTATGTGTGTTTTTACAATTCACAAGCTTAATCTATCACTCCATCTCTTATGCTATTTATACAAGTGTGAGTTTTAACTCTTTCCTAAGTGACAAACTGACATCTTACAGAAAACAAAATACTGATGTATTTTGTCTCTGTTTACAAAGACTATTTTAGGTAAGAGACAAGACTGCTTTCCTAAGGTCAGTGATGACACTGAGCCTGATCTTTTGCCATTCAGGGAAAGTTGACTTTGGTTGATAAGGACTTCGTCTTATTTGATTCAAATTTATCCCGCCTTGTCCCGCTCATTCTTCAGTGTACATATCCTTCATTCTTCTAATTCAGTTTGTCTTCAGTGTAAGTAGTTGGAGAGGAGTCTTAGGGATTCAGTGAGTTATTGTCATCACTCACTGAATCCACCATCTTCTTCTTGACTCAGTCTTCACCCTTTAAGTTCCGCCTTGCTGAGTGGAGAGACTATCTTGTTGCCTCCGTGATGAGTATCTGAAGATGGCTCACTGAGAGACTATGCGCTCAGTGACCTATTGTTGTTAAAAGGTCTAAACACTTAGGATATTTTCTATTCAAATCCTAGATTTAGGGGTTCGGGTATTTACTGAACCCAACACTTCCTTAATGAAAACTCTATCGTATTGACAAAATTCTCATCTACTCTATACCTAGGTCCTAGGGTTAAACAATCCCTATAGTAGAGCCTCCTTTTAAGCCTTTTTCAACATCTTCTTCGCTCTTTTCATCAAAAGCTCTAATGTTATCTCGTTCATAAAGGGATAAAGGGCCATATCCGTTCATCTTCCAAGGCATCCTATAAGTAATTTCATAGTCCCCTTCTACAAATCTAATCGTTCCCTCGGACTTGTTATAGCTTAGTTTAGACTTTTCAACAAACGGTTTTCCTAACACAACTTGGGACAAGCTATAGTCGATGACACATCCTATATATTCTAGGACCATAAAATCAACTAAGTAGGTGAAGTTTCCTACAAAGACATGTACATCCTTGACTCTTCCCACCAAATTGCAAACCCCACCGGGATACTTAGGGTCCCTCATAATCTTAAGTCGCTCATTCATTATGTAATTGTAAATAGCTGATGACATCACATTGATGGGGGAGTCCGTATCTATGTAAGCGTGCTCGACATTCCTATATCCAATCATACAAGGGATCTTGATGTTCCAGGGATTTCCTCTCCTAATCTTTGGGCATATTCTAATGATGGGTGATCGAGGATTGTCGATTATGTATTGGTGGTAATCATCTTCTTCCTTAGTGGGGTAACGATTGAAGTAGGCACTAATTTCCTCATTCTCATTTTCTTTTACTAAATCATTACCTGAACTATTTCTAATCATGGAGCCAACAATCAAGGCGCTAACCGCTTTTTCAACAGCGTCCCTAATTGTACTCTCAAATACCCCACGCAATTCTTGAAGCTCATTGTTTTTACTAATATTTTGTTTCGATGATGGTTAGAGGGTGTTGGTCAATTGGTCGTGGTTTGAGTGGAAGTGGTTTATTTGGTGGGGAATTATTGTTTGGTGGATTATCACCTTCCATGATGAAAAGTGATGGGATTACTAACAAAGTCACGAAGAAGGGGGATAGACTACAAGGAAGCTAAAAATTGAAAAAAAAAATCTTACTTGATAGGAATCAAGCAAGGGAACCTAAACGAGATAAAGATCTAACTAGCTACTCTATTCCCCGGCAGCGGCGCCAAAAACTTGATGCACGTACGAAGCGCGTTCGTGGTCAAAGGAACTTCCTTTTCTTCGAGCAAGTTTGTCAACCACCTAGGCAGTAAACCTAATTGTTGTAGTGTAGTATTGGGTAAGCCTCGGGGATTGATATCATTCTCTAGGGGAATATGAATGCTAGCAAGAAATGTATTACGAGAAGGTGGGGGTTGAGGATGATTCTTTTTTTTTAATCTTTTTATTGGTTTTTTAGAAAGTTAAGGTAAAATCTCAGGGCAATTGGTTTGGGGGTGGTACTTCTACCGATTACTCTACTTATCTAATTATCTAATTACTACGGGTAGCTATGTCTATTTGATGTGTGCTCGTATTATGATTAAAAATGTGTTCACCTAGATACTGTTACTCCCTAGTTATCCTTTATTGGTCGGTTAAATTGTCACACCTTATCGTAACGCGTTGTATTCCTAAGGTTGTAGGGAATGCGTATGCCCTAACTCTTTGAGGTTACCGTTGGGTTTAGCCTACGAAATCTGCAAGTCCTTAAACGATTTCATTCATAAGCCTCACTTTCACAAAGAATATTCAAGCATTAAACACGACGAAAGCCTATTTGCACTCCAAAGACAATTACAATTAAGATAAGAAACAACCTAACAATAATCAATAACTAGGTTTCATAGATCTAAGCAAACACACAAGAAATTTAACTAGACATGTTAAACAAGAAAGCATACACACAATCAATTGAAGACATAATGATACTTTGGATTAAAACACTTATCTTGATGTGTAAAATAGAGTTTGGGACCCTAAGATACTGTCCAAGTTAGACTACAAACGTTTAGGGTTTTACTCTAAAGTCTACCTCCTAAATGCGAAAAATCGAATTCTATATATAGATTTACACTTGCGGCGACGGCGTCACCTTATCGATGGGGGACGCCGCAGCCCGCGTCATTAGGGTTTTCGTCTTGGCCAAGTCATCGATGGACGGCGTCACCTTATAGTTGTGACGCGCGTCTCTTTAGTTGGGACGTCGTCTTGGTTCGGATCCGGGCCGTGCGAGATGAAAAGTCTCGAGTGACGCCCTTCTTCTTCAAAGCCTAACGCCGTCGGTTGTACGAGCAAAAATTCCACCGAGCCGTCGGTGCATGTTTTATCAAGTCGTATAGAGACGGACGTCGCCCTTTGATTGGGACGCCGTCAGGTTCAATTTGAGCAGCTTTAGTGGCTTCGATCATGTATTCACTCCTTTTCGTCCAAATGTGCATCATTCCAGCATTATGCTTCCAAGAGACCAAAAAAGTGAAAAGGAACGAAATTAAGTAGTAACGGATATAAAAGTGGTGGATTAAAGGCTTAAATTGTAACACCCCCAAAAATGACTCAGCGGAAGCATACAAGTATCGGGATGCTACTAAATTGGTATCACAACATAAGCATAGAACAATTGGTTTTTCATAAATAAACTTTTATTCATTCTTAAAAACAATGTTTACATTATTGATTAGTGCGGAAAATGGCCCATTATAAATGAGTGGTCCCAATACATAAATCAGAGTCATCTATGACCATGCCATGCCTTTGCCTTGTGCCTCCAAAGATAAGCTATCACTTCAAAACCTGAAGATACATGCTAAAAGGGGTCGAAACTTTACTGGTGAGTTCATAGATTTATTTAAAAAGGGATTTCAGATAACTTGTTTCAAATTTGGTTCTTAATGATCATTACGTCTTGCATAATGTCATAGAGTTTATGATTTCAATTCATAAAAGAGATTTCATTAGTGGACCATAAGTAGGGTATATGTACATTACAACGAATATAATGTCATATATTGAATTTATTACGCTAGCACTAAGTTCATGCAACCGAAACTACGACAGTTCTTGTATGCACAGAGAAGTCATACAAATACGGAGCCCATGGCCCGCCTTGACCCAAGCGGGGTCAACCGAACAGAGGAGTCACCCTCAATAGATCTATTTATAACATTCGGCTCAGCCAGAATTGACGGTTCATGAAGAGGGCAATTTGGGATCTGAGGACTTAGGCTAAGCAGCGTAATATTCTAGGTCAAACATTTTGGTATGCTCTATAAAACATCTATGTATGATGAAAACTTTAAACATGTAAAAGCATAGTATGCATGGAATGCACAAGTAAAATGATTTATGTAAAATGAGCATGTATCTTCCCCCAAAACAAGTATAAAGCAGTTAAAAGTAGGGGCTATGAAACTCACCTTGGCAATGTGCAATATGAAGTCTAAAGGAAATTAAATCAAGGAGTGATAGTGCACGGCTCCGACACGCAACCTAATTAAGTACGGCAATTTAGTCTTTATGTTTAAGACTCGATAAAGTTTAACTAACTTTATAAGTTTTCAAATGTTTTGTTGTTGTTGTTGTTGTTGTTGTTGTGGCACCATATAGCTTATGACAATTTACAAAGATTTGGATGGATCTCGGCTTATGAGGGTATGACATGGAAGGAAACTCGAAGAAGGAATTGCGACTTTGGTTTAATGATGACCAAATAATAATACTTGGAAGGGTACACGCAGAAAAGATATCAAGGATGAACAAGACTTTGGTTTGATGATAACCGAATGACGATGTACGAAAAAAATATAAATAATCACACATAATATCAGACGTTAATGGTTTATGCGAATATTATTAACAAGGATATATACTTAACTAAGTGTATGTATTTATATACATTTTTATATATCACCATTATTAGTTAAAATAAAGGTGTTCAAAAAGTTTAAGTGTTAGCTTAATTTAAATACATTCGTATCTTGATAATTCGATGTGTGAAAGTCATGAAATAAATCTTCTCTTGTTAGTTATTATAAAAATATACCAAGTTAAAAGTATATATTTTTGTTTAAAATCGAGCATGACCCATGTATAAGCTTATATTTGTCCGAGGTGACTAACGTCAAGTTTCATAATAAATTTTATGAAGTTTAAATACTCAAAATAGTATTGCAACTATACGTCTTAAATGTTTATATTTTCAACAATTTAAAAGTATCAAAATATATAATTTTCATTATAAGTATTACAAAAAAATATCCATTTACATTTTTATAAGAACTCATTTTATTTAGACAATTATGTTTCAAATTTGACCATATATGTTTTTCGATTGATTTTGTCAAGAGTTATTACTAAAATATATAGTATATTTACAAAAGCAATGATGTTAGAACATAACTCATTTGTAGTACTCCATATATATATGACGTGTTATGTAGCATTTAACATGTTGTAAAAGTCGGGTCAAAACAAGTCGGATGAAGGAGCAAAAGACCAAAAAGAAAAAGAGTACCCACACTTGTGGGTCGACACACAACAAAACAAATCGAATTTATTTCCAAAACAAACCAAGCTCATTTTCATCTTCTACTACCAACTTTATTTTTCTTAAAAGTATGTTGAAGCAAAGATAGTGATAACTCAAATGCCACTTATAGTGGGTTCGATATAAACAACCTAAGCCAATTTAACCACATTATATTCAAGTTTTTCAACTCATGGGTTGTAAATTGTGACAAGTGAAACTCAAACCAAAGCGCCTAACCGTGGTTCGACCACATTAAATCTTTAAAATTTGCATAGCAACTTGAGTGAAGTGGAAGTGAGCATGACCAATATATAGCCACTGATGGGGCTGCACAACAGTAAAACAAACACCCCTTTTTGCGCAGAAAATAGGCAACGAAACACACCCTTTTTGTGCATAAAATCAGCAGACAAGCGCACCCTTTTGGAGCTGAAAATCAGCAGGTAAACGCACCCTTTTGGAGCTGGAAATCAGCGGGCAAACGCACCCTCTTGGGACTGAAAATCAGCGGGCAAACGCACCCTTTTGGGACTGAATTCGGCAGCTACAAAGGCACTCTTGGTGCAGAAAATAAACAACCAAAACGCAAACCTACCCGACCAACTGAAACTACAAAAACGAAACCCTTGCGAGTCTTCCTCGAGGTCCAAGGTTAGGCATCATGTCAACACCTTCGAGGTGTCTTGTTGTGACCCGGCATTAATACGCCACGTACACCTTTTGTGACTCGAATAAAACACTAACGACTTTGATTCTTGTGAGTATTTATGCATACCGAAGCAAGGAAACAAGGACACTAGGCGTTTTACGAAGTTATGAAGTCGAGTAGCAACACGAATAAACTAGGAACTAAGCCAAGCAATGATAATACTAGTGAGTTTATTTATAAACCGAAATATTAAATACGTTGTACAACTTAAACCACATCAGCCGAAAACACCAAGTAAGTTAATAAGCCGAAAACCACATTAAGACCATTACCAAATAGACATTTTTACAAGTTTTAGTTTTTAACTTCTCTTCTCGAATTTTTACCACACGATTCAACAACAACAAATTTGACAATTAATCATTCGAGTATATATAAAAAAATATACATATATTCAAATTTAGACAAGTATTACAACTACAATAGTTTCAAAAGATGACAAGAAGTGTACTCTTACATTGAACCCAAAGGTGGGTCGAATGGGTATGAACACCGAAACAAAGAAACCAAATTTGGAGAAGACTCGAGGTGAATTGGAACGATTAACTTCTGGAGTAGCTTCCTTATGCCCTCAACTACAAAACCCCTTTATCAATTTTGAAAACCCCTTTGTTTTGAGAAACCCTAATTATTAAGAACCCTAATTATTTTTGGCCGTGATGAGTGGATGGACCTGCTTCAAGAGTTGATGCTATATATAGATGTATATTAAGGAAGCCTTGTGTCCTCTTTCTCTTCTTGATTGTAGCGTGGCACTCTACTTGGATTCCATCTCTATTCACAGCCGAGCTAGTGTCCCCTTAGGGTAGATTATGTGGCTGAAGATTTGTGGTGATGGATTATGGTGACTGAAGAGGAAGGGGAGCAGGTTTCTTTTTGGTTCCTGGTTTTGGATAGAAGCGAAAAAGGGAAACAAATGAAGAAGAAAGAAATATAAGGGGAGGGACAGGTAGATTTGGTTTGTTTTATTATAATTACTGTATTGACTGTACCTCGTGTTTTGTCGAATCCTCAAGTAAACGTACCTTCCCGGTACCCGAACAATGTAGAAATTATGTTTTCGGAAACGATTTTATAAGTGTAATAATATGACATTCTCATTACGTTGAAATTTGGTTATGATTGTTTGCCGTTATTAATTTGGTGTCGGTCTGCGTGCGGTGCCGTGGCTTGCTAAATTCACGAGATAACCTCTCGTTTTCTTTCGTAAATTATTAGTGATTGATAAAAATGTATTTTTCTTATCTCAGTATTTATTTTTAGTCTTGTATACTACTGCACGGCAGTATATGGAATAACTTTTCGGAACAATGGATTAAGCTTATGTATGCTTATATATTAACTTGGACAAATAATAAATTTCACAGATACTTAGTGGATAAGTACCGTGTGTGCGGTGTCTTGTTTCTAAAGGAACGAAATGACCTCTCGTTTTTATACTTTAGATATTGGCATTTTGTCGGAAAATAATTGATTTGAATTTTCTGACGCGATAAATATTATTAAAATAATCCGAAATTTTACGGGTTGTTATATAAATGACCCCTTAAAAGTGTACGTTTTAAATCCTTATCAGCTTGTGACTAATTTGATGGGTTTGTGTCGATTACTTGAGGATTCGGTGGCTTACAGAAAAAGGAAAAGAAGAGGAATGGTTGACCCTTGCTTTCTCATCCTCGTATTAGTAGAGGGATAAACTCAGAAAAGTTCCTTGTCAGTCTTCTTCTCCAAAATGCACCCCTGACTTATCTTGGGGAAGATGAGAAAGTGAGATGGTGATGTTTTATGCTACCATACCTATGTCTTGGGTGGTTTGACCTTCATTGGGAGCGAGAAAAGAAAGACAAAAACAAAGAAGGTCTTGCATTGGGATGATGTGGGAAAAAGTGGAATACAAAAGTTCCATTTTGATGAATCTGGTTTTGGTGGCTAACCCTAGGATAGGGATGGGATATGATTTTATTGATATTGAGGTGTGGATGAGAGAAACGAGAAAGACAGAGCACAAAAAAAGAAAAAAAAAAGAATTGATATAAAGGGGTAGTGGTTAGGATAAGTTTTATTATTCACTTATTTAATGTATTGTGTACCCCATATCCCGTTGAGTTAAACTGTAACCGCGGTACTCCGGTTCAGTAAAATATATGATATAGCGTTTTCTGAACACGTTTTTGAGAAAATTATTATGAAACAAAGTTATCTACTCCGGGAATTTATTCTAGGTTTGGTCTGCCACTACTGTAGTGTCGGTACGCGTGCGGTGTCGGGTTTCTAATAGAAACGATATAACCTCTCGTTTTAAGTTTTTAATCATTTAGTAAATGTCAGGAAATAATGATTTTGCAATTCCTAAAGAAATTATGCAACAAAATGATTTACTGTAGGCTACAGTGTGCGGGTTAGCTACTCGATTTGGTTATGTAAGCTCGTGTATGCTTAATTTAATAGGTTTAGTAATAATAAATTATCATTTATTATTAAATAATAGTTGGAAAATTACCGTGTGTCACAGCCTCCCCGCCTTAAAAGGAAAACCGTCATCTGTTTTCAGTTTGAGTTACCCGATGAAGTTGAAAAGAGGTGAGGGTATTTACGCTTGATTTCATCTTCAAGCTCCCACGTAAACTCTGGACCTCTTCGTGAGTTCCAGCGAACTTTAACAATAAGAATGTGGCTTTGCTTAAGCCGTTTGACCTCTCGGTCTATGATTTCAATGGGTTCGTCTATAAAGTTTAGTCTTTCGTCGATTTGGATTTCCTCTAGTGGAATAGCAAGAGTTTCGCTAGAAATACATTTATTCAAGTTGCATACGTGAAACACGTTGTGCACAGAGCTGAGTTCTGGTGGTAATTCGAGTTGGTAGGCCACCGGCCCGATTCTGGCGAGGATTTTTGAAAATTTCAATGCAACGGGTATCTAACTTCCCACGTTCCAAAAATAGATTTTGCCTTTCTATGGTGAAACCTCTAGCATGACTTTATTTTCATCTTGCAATTCAAGTGGTTTTCGCCTTTTGTCGGCGTAGCTCTTTTGACGGTCACGAGCCGCTTGCATTCGGCTCTTGATTCGCACTATCTTCTCAGTAGTTTCTTGTGCCAGTTCAGGACCAGTAAGTTGACTTTTTCCGTCTTTGGCCCAGCATATGGGCGATATGCACTTTCGACCGTAGAGTGATTCATGAGATGCAGTTTTAATGTTGGTGTGATAGCTGTTATTGTAAGAGAATTCGTCTAAGGGCAATTTCCTATCACATCCATTTCCATAATCCATTACACATACTCGTAGCATATCTTCTAGAGTTTTAATGGTCCTTCCACTTTGACCATTAGTCTGAGGATGGTACGTGGTACTCATGTTAAGATGGATTCTCAAAGCGTTTTGGAGTGATCCCCAAAAGTTTGACGTGCAATGACTATCTCTATTTGAAATGATGGAAACTAGAACACCATGAGTTGCAACGATCTCTTTCAAGCATAATCGTGCGAGTTTGTCTATGTTGTCGTTTTCCTTAATTGGTAGAAAGTGGGTGGGTTTGATGAGACGACCAACGATTACCTAAATAGTGTCGCTGGTAGTTTGGTTATAAAGTCCATAGTTATGCGTTCCCATTTCTGTGACAACCCGTACTTTCAGGTCATTTCTCGAAACGATTTATGCTTCACTATTTCAACATTTATCGTAAACTTGGTTTACGTGTTCCAAATTCGCGTAACCTTAAAGGTTTAGCGGCGAATTCATGATCATAACATCACGTACATTTCATATGGACTAAGATTAGTCTACATTTCATTCACATCATTTGCATCACATTAGTTCTTTCACGACATTTCATTTCACTTGTATCGCGTAATTTTTATATTAAATAAACGTTATCGCGTGAGTTATTATTTTGAATATTTAACCCGTTACTTTCAAAAATGATCCCGATGTATTTTTAAACTTACAATTAGTTTATAAAAACTATATTCTGAGTTTACCTAGTGTTCTAAATTTATTTTGTATATAAATCGTTAAATTTATATTATTATGACGTTTTTCTTAAAAACTACACGATAATTATATTATCACTCAAATTATGCAAGAAATATATTTTTACAATTTTTATGATCTTAATATAATTTACTTTGGTCCATTAAAATTTATTTTTAACTAAAACTACTATAGTTTCACAAATGTATACAAGTTACCATTTATCTCAATTACACTTACATTTTGACTTACACATTTTAATACATATACATTATAAAAAAAAATATATATATTTTGTGAGACACTCCCCCCTAAAATCCGCCAAGGGGGAATGAGTCACCTAATTTGGAAAATTTATTACAAGTGTAGAATTGCACTCAACCTTCATTCATTTCATTCATCTCATTCAACAAGATATCAAAAGCTTTTCTCTCTTGTTTTCTTCCTTCCAAACCGGTTCTTGATGGTGTTACAAAGGGATCCTCAAAAATTTTCAAGCTCAAGTAATAACAATCTAGATTACACTCTTATTTAAGGTTTTGAAATAAAAACCTAGGGTGTTTAGGTTAATCCTTGGTTCTAATCACCTCATCATATCACTTGTAAGCATCTCATATTTATTTTTCATCTTACATATTCATTTCATACTCATCTCATCATTTTTGAGCAAAACATGCAAGACTTGTGTTTATTTATACCATTTTTACATTGATTTTAGAGTTTATATATATAAAGTCATCCTATAATTATTCCCTTGTTATATTTTGGTCTTGATGATGTCTAGGAACCCATGACACCCTAAGAAGGTGTATGGTAGGATTAGAATAGCTTTGGAGTTGATTTGAAGGGATTGGAATAGGTTTAGTGCGAGAAAAACTATTTTCGACAAGTATATATAGTGGTCTGATCTTGTTTTGATTTTCTGGAAAATCCGACAGTAGGCACGAATTTTTGGCCTAGATAATTAGAAAATATACTTAAAAACGAATCCGTGGCCGCTTGAACGGATTAAAACGGACTTATAACGAAGTCGTGATGAATTTTTCAAGTTGACGACGAAATATATATTTTTCAGAAATTTCAGCAACCTATTTTAGTTTTGTACGAGTCAAAAACGAGTCCTAAGCTTTACAAATTATTCCGACTTATCAAAAATATATTAGTATACTTTGATACGAAGCTAAGGACGTATAATACGTAGAAAACGGATTTGAAACGACTAAGATATGCACGTTTTCATAAACTTGCCGTAACTATTATTTTTAGAAAAACTATATTATTTTTACGAGATAAGTGTTACGGTAACTAAAATCACCATCTTTAACCCTTATTATCTTTATGTTCGAGACCTTTATGACGAAAACTCTTGAACTGAAACTTCTAGATTTCGATACAAACTTTCCAAAACCGTCGAGTTCGTTTTCTAACGACGACGACACCATTTTAATAACGACTAGTTTTCAAAGCCATTTTTGTCACTTACATGAAATTTCCGACGACATTGTTTTACGACGAAAAGAAATAATTTCACTATAAATCATTACAAAACCATTGTAGGATGACATTTTGACGTAAAAACTTGTAAAGTCATTTTTGAAGGGTCAAGACGTCAAACGAGTATTTTTCGACGACAAGTAATTTTTTTTCAAAACTCGTAAATGGTATAAATAACATACGAAATGCATGCATAACATTACATTGCAACTCATTACATATCATATCATTCATAATAGGTCATTTTCGAGATTCACGCTATATTTCAGTGTATCCACTTTTGTCATCGTAATCATTGCAACAGGTGAGTTCGTAGCCCCACTTTCTATTACTTATTTGTCTTACAAACTCTTTGGGGGAGATACATGCTCAAACTATTTTCATTAACTTTCACAAATATTCTAAACTTTGACATACTACTGTGAGTTCCATAGCCCCTACTTTTACTTGCTTTCATAACTGTTTTGGGGGAGATACATGCTCAACTATTTTCATGACATTCATGACTATTTGCAAATTATATGTTTATCCGAACTGAATGTTTAGTTATGCGAAGTAACAGTATTGCCATATTTAGAAATTCCATATTATATTCATTGAGCTAATGGTCTTGGTATATTCATTGGTCTAATGGTCTTGGTATATTCATTGAGCTAATGGTCTTGGTATATTCATTGAGCTAATGGTCTTGGTAATATCATGAACTAATGGTCTTGGAACGATTTGAACATACACTATATACATTTTGGCAATGGGTTGTGAATACACAGGTTGCAAGTTTTGTATGGGCGGGACTTGGAACTGAGTGGATTTACAATGCCTTTGCTGCATAAACGATGTCGATACATTGAGCCATGCACTATTATGTGAATTCATTTGACATCATGCACTTGAACATTAACTCTACATATTCGGGCAGTGGGTTGTGAACACACAGGTTGCAAGTTTTGTATGGGGGACTTAGAACTGGTGGATTTACAATGCTTTTGCTACATAATCGATTTTGATAGTCTTTACATTTCAACGATTTACAATGCCTTTGCCGCATAAACGATTTTGAAAGGCTTTACATTTCAAACAAACTCTATGAACTCACTCAACCTTTGTGTTGACACTTTTAGCATGTTTTATCTCGGGTATCTAAGGCATTCACTTCATGGCATGCATTTGGACACATCATGGAGTCGCGATGACGACGCGCCTCACTTGGGTTTTACGTACTTTAAAAACATCGTTTGACTTGTACTAAACTTATTTCCGCACAAGTTGATTTTCATTTGGGACCTACATTTTGTAAACTCTGATTGTTTTATTAAATCAAACGATGTTCTTTTCAAATGACACTTTAGGTCGTTCAATATAACTGTGATTGTGATGCTATGACGGTCAATCCCGTGAATTCCATTCCATTTTACCGCAAAAAGTAATTTGGGGTGTGACAGATTGACATCAGAGCTTCGATTATAGAGAACTAGGTTGCATCATTGACCCTAGACTATAACCACATCATCATAGCATCTCATCATATCATTATAAGTGCACATTCTTTATACATGCGAACTTATGACTCAACACCAAACATCATATGAGTCGATTAGTCCAAGCATTGCATAGTTACTCCTAAATTATACATAGCCGGATCACCTATGTCTAATTCAGGAAGAATCATGCAATGAAGGGAGTAGTAGGCTTATATGTGTAAGCAATTCGGTAATCGAGCCAAATTTTCAAAAGATTTTCTTCAAACCACTTGTTTCCAGGTTTGATCCGCTGGACGTTCTTGTTTGATGAGATGCAAAGATCGAGCTAGAAACAAGTTGTTACCTAAACCGATTTAGCCTAATCGTATGACAGTTCTTGTTTGATGAGTTGTGGGATTAAGTAAAATCGGTTACCAAAAAGTCTTTTGAGGGTTTTGCTCGAGAATGGGAAGGCTTGCCTCATCAAACCCTAAACCCGTTAGACCTAACAACGATTGAATTCGTGGATGAATTCCTTTTTGGATGGGCTTAATGTGACAACCCGTACTTTCGTGTCATTTCTAAACGATTTATGCTTCCCTATTTCAACATTTATCGTAAACTTGGTTTACGTGTTCCAAATTCGCGTAACCTTAAAGGTTTAGCGGCGAATTCATGATCATAACATCACGCACATTTCATATGGACTAAGATTAGTCTACATTTCATTCACATCATTTGCATCACATTAGTTCTTTCACGACATTTCATTTCACTTGTATCGCGTAATTTTTATATTAAATAAACGTTATCGCGTGAGTTATTATTTTGAATATTTAACCCGTTACTTTCAAAAATGATCCCGATGTATTTTAAACTTACATTTAGTTTATAAAAACTATATTCTGAGTTTACCTAGTGTTCTAAATTTATTTTGTATATAAATCGTTAAATTTATATTATTACGACGTTTTTCTTAAAAACTACACGATAATTATATTATCACTCAAATTATGCAAGAAATATATTTTTACAATTTTTATGATCTTAATATAATTTACTTTGGTCCATTAAAATTTATTTTTAACTAAAACTACTATAGTTTCACAAATGTATACAAGTTACCATTTATCTCAATTACACTTACATTTTGACTTACACATTTTAATACATATACATTATAAAAAAAAAATATATATTTTGTGAGACACTCCCCCCTAAAATCCGGCCAAGGGGGGGGGAATGAGTCACCTAATTTGGAAAATTTATTACAAGTGTAGAATTGCACTCAACATTCATTCATTTCATTCATCTCATTCAACAAGATATCAAAAGCTTTTCTCTCCTTGTTTTTCTTCCTTCCAAACCGGTTCTTGATGGTGTTACAAAGGGATCCTCAAAAATTTTCAAGCTCAAGTAATAACAATCTAGATTACACTCTTATTTAAGGTTTTGAAATAAAAACCTAGGGTGTTTAGGTTAATCCTTGGTTCTAATCACCTCATCATATCACTTGTAAGCATCTCATATTTATTTTTCATCTTACATATTCATTTCATACTCGTCTCATCATTTTTGAGCAAAAACATGCAAGACTTGTGTTTATTTATACCATTTTACATTGATTTTAGAGTTTATATATATAAAGTCATCCTATAATTATTCCCTTGTTATATTTTGGTCTTGATGATGTCTAGGAACCCATGACACCCTAAGAAGGTGTATGGTAGGATTAGAATAGCTTTGGAGTTGATTTGAAGGGATTGGAATAGGTTTAGTACGAGAAAAACTATTTTCGACAAGTATATATAGTGGTCTGATCTTGTTTTGATTTTCTGGAAAATCCGACAGTAGGCACGAATTTTTGGCCTAGATAATTAGAAAATATACTTAAAAACGAATCCGTGGCCGCTTGAACGGATTAAAACGGACTTATAACGAAGTCGTGATGAATTTTTCAAGTTGACGACGAAATATATATTTTTCAGAAATTTCAGCAACCTATTTTAGTTTTGTACGAGTCAAAAACGAGTCCTAAGCTTTACAAATTATTCCGACTTATCAAAAATATATTAGTATACTTTGATACGAAGCTAAGGACGTATAATACGAGAAACGGATTTGAAACGACTAAGATATGCACGTTTTCATAAACTTGCCGTAACTATTATTTTTAGAAAAACTATATTATTTTTACGAGATAAGTGTTACGGTAACTAAAATCACCATCTTTAACCCTTATTATCTTTATGTTCGAGACCTTTATGACGAAAACTCCTGAACTGAAACTTCTAGATTTCGATACAAACTTTCCAAAACCGTCGAAGTTCGTTTTCTAACGATTGACGACACCATTTTAACGACTAGTTTTCAAAGCCATTTTTGTCACTTACATGAAATTTCCGACGACATTGTTTTACGACGAAAAGAAATAATTTCACTATAAATCATTACAAAACCATTGTAGGATGACATTTTGACGTAAAAACTTGTAAAGTCATTTTTGAAGGGTCAAGACGTCCAAAGAGTATTTTTCGACGATAAGTAATATTTTTTTCAAAACTCGTAAATGGTATAAATAACATACGAAATGCATGCATAACATTACATTGCAACTCATTACATATCATATCATTCATAATAGGTCATTTTCGAGATTCACGCTATATTTCAGGGTATCCACTTTTGTCATCGTAATCATTGCAACAGGTGAGTTCATAGCCCCACTTTCTATTACTTATTTGTCTTACAAACTCTTTGGGGGAGATACATGCTCAAACTATTTTCATTAACTTTCACAAATATTCTAAACTTTGACATACTATGTGGAGTTCCATAGCCCCTACTTTTACTTGCTTTCATAAGCTGTTTTGGGGAGATACATGCTCATCAACTATTTTCATGACATTCATGACTATTTGCAAATTATATGTTTATCCGAACTGAATGTTTAGTTATGCTGTAACAGATTGCCATATTTAGAAATTCCATATTATATTCATTGAGCTAATGGTCTTGGTATATTCATTGGTCTAATGGTCTTGGTATATTCATTGAGCTAATGGTCTTGGTATATTCATTGAGCTAATGGTCTTGGTAATATCATGAACTAATGGTCTTGGAACGATTTGAACATACACTATATACATTTTGGCAATGGGTTGTGAATACACAGGTTGCAAGTTTTGTATGGGCAGGACTTGAACTCGAGTGGATTTACAATGCCTTTGCTGCATAAACGATGTCGATACATTGAGCCATGCACTATTATGTGAATTCATTTGACATCATGCACTTGAACATTAACTCTACATATTCGGCGTGGGTTGTGAACACACAAGTTGCAAGTTTTGTATGGGCGGGACTTGGAACTGAGTGGATTTACAATGCCTTTGCTACATAATCGATTTTGATAGTCTTTACATTTCAACGATTTACAATGCCTTTGCCGCATAAACGATTTTGAAAGGCTTTACATTTCAACACAAACTCTATGAACTCACTCAACCTTTGTGTTGACACTTTTAGCATGTTTTATCTCGGGTATCTAAGGCATTCACTTCATGGCATGCATTTGGACACATCATGGAGTCGCGATGACGACGCTGTCCTCACTTGGGTTTACGTACTTTAAAAACATCGTTTGACTTGTACTAAACTTATTTCCGCACAAGTTGATTCTCATTTGGGACCTACATTTTGTAAACTCTGATTGTTTTATTAAATCAAACGATGTTCTTTTCAAACGACACTTTAGGTCGTTCAATATAACTGTGATTGTGATGCTATGACAGTCAATCCCGGAATTCCATTCACCAAAAAAGGTAATTTGGGGGTGTGATGATTGGCATCGAGCTTCGTTATAGAGAACTAGTTTGCATCATTGACCCTAGACTATAACCACATCATCATAGCATCTCATCATATCATTATAAGTGCACATTCTTTATACATGCGGACTTATGACTCAACACCAAACATCATATGAGTCGATTAGTCCAAGCATTGCATAGTTACTCCTAAATTATACATAGCCTGATCACCTATGTCTAATTCAGGAAGAATCATGCAATGAAGGGAGTAGTAGGCTTATATGTGTAAGCAATTCCGTAATCGAGCCAAATTTTCAAAAGATTTTCTTCAAACCACTTGTTTCCAGTTTGATCCGCGTGATAGTTCTTGTTTGATGAGTTGCAAAGATCGAGCTAGAAACAAGTTGTTACCTAAACCGATTTAGCCTAATCGTATGACAGTTCTTGTTTGATGAGTTGTGGGATTAAGTAAAAATCGGTACCAAAAAGTCTTTTGAGGGTTTTGCTCGAGAATGGGAAGGCTTGCCTCATCAAACCCTAAACCCGTTAGACCTAACAACGATTGAATTCAGTGGACTGAATTCCTTTTGATGGGCGAATGTGACAACCCCTACTTTCGTGTCATTTCTCGAAACAAATCTTGCTTCACTATTTCAACATTTATCGTAAACTTGGTTTACGTGTTCCAAATTCAGCGAACCTTAAAGGTTTACCGGCGAATTCATGATCATAACATCACGTACATTTCATATGGACTAAGATTAGTCTACATTTCATTCACATCATTTGCATCACATTAGTTCTTTCACGACATTTCATTTCACTTGTATCGCGTAATTTTTATATTAAATAAACGTTATCGCGTGAGTTATTATTTTGAATATTTAACCCGTTACTTTCAAAAATGATCCCGATGTATTTTTAAACTTACAATTAGTTTATAAAAACTATATTCTGAGTTTACCTAGTGTTCTAAATTTATTTTGTATATAAATCGTTAAATTTATATTATTACGACGTTTTTTCTTAAAAACTACACGATAATTATATTATCACTCAAATTATGCAAGAAATATATTTTTACAATTTTTATGATCTTAATATAATTTACTTTGGTCCATTAAAATTTATTTTTAACTAAAACTACTATAGTTTCACAAATGTATACAAGTTACCATTTATCTCAATTACACTTACATTTTGACTTACACATTTTAATACATATACATTAAAAAAAAAAAAGATATTTTGTGAGACACTCCCCCCTAAAATCCGGCCAAGGGGGGGGGGGAATGAGTCACCTAATTTGGAAAATTTATTACAAGTGTAGAATTGCACTCAACCTTCATTCATTTCATTCATCTCATTCAACAAGATATCAAAAGCTTTTCTCTCCTTGTTTTTCTTCCTTCCAAACCGGTTCTTGATGGTGTTACAAAGGGATCCTCAAAAATTTTCAAGCTCAAGTAATAACAATCTAGATTACACTCTTATTTAAGGTTTTGAAATAAAAACCTAGGGTGTTTAGGTTAATCCTTGGTTCTAATCACCTCATCATATCACTTGTAAGCATCTCATATTTATTTTTCATCTTACATATTCATTTCATACTCATCTCATCATTTTTGAGCAAAAGCATGCAAGACTTGTGTTTATTTATACCATTTTTACATTGATTTTAGAGTTTATATATATAAAGTCATCCTATAATTATTCCCTTGTTATATTTTGGTCTTGATGATGTCTAGGAACCCATGACACCCTAAGAAGGTGTATGGTAGGATTAGAATAGCTTTGGAGTTGATTTGAAGGGATTGGAATAGGTTTAGTACGAGAAAAACTATTTTCGACAAGTATATATAGTGGTCTGATCTTGTTTTGATTTTCTGGAAAATCCGACAGTAGGCACGAATTTTTGGCCTAGATAATTAGAAAATATACTTAAAAACGAATCCGTGGCCGCTTGAACGGATTAAAACGGACTTATAACGAAGTCGTGATGAATTTTTCAAGTTGACGACGAAATATATATTTTTCAGAAATTTCAGCAACCTATTTTAGTTTTGTACGAGTCAAAAACGAGTCCTAAGCTTTACAAATTATTCCGACTTATCAAAAATATATTAGTATACTTTGATACGAAGCTAAGGACGTATAATACGTAGAAAACGGATTTGAAACGACTAAGATATGCATGTTTTCATAAACTTGCCGTAACTATTATTTTTAGAAAAACTATATTATTTTTACGAGATAAGTGTTACGGTAACTAAAATCACCATCTTTAACCCTTATTATCTTTATGTTCGAGACCTTTATGACGAAAACTCCTGAACTGAAACTTCTAGATTTCGATACAAACTTTCCAAAACCGTCGAGTTCGTTTTCTAACGATTGACGTACACCATTTTACGACTAGTTTTCAAAGCCATTTTTGTCACTTACATGAAATTTCCGACGACATTGTTTTACGACGAAAAGAAATAATTTCACTATAAATCATTACAAAACCATTGTAGGATGACATTTTGACGTAAAAACTTGTAAAGTCATTTTTGAAGGGTCAAGACGTCAAACGAGTATTTTTCGACGACAAGTAATTTTTTTTCAAAACTCGTAAATGGTATAAATAACATACGAAATGCATGCATAACATTACATTGCAACTCATTACATATCATATCATTCATAATAGGTCATTTTCGAGATTCACGCTATATTTCGGTGTATCCACTTTTGTCATCGTAATCATTGCAACAGTGAGTTCGTAGCCCTACTTTCTATTACTTATTTGTCTTACAAACTCTTTTGGGGGAGATACATGCTCAAACTATTTTCATTAACTTTCACAAATATTCTAAACTTTGACATACTACTGTGAGTTCCATAGCCCCTACTTTTACTTGCTTTCATAATGTTTTGGGGAGATACATGCTCGATTATTTTCATTACATTCATGACTATTTGCAAATTATATGTTTATCCGAACTGAATGTTTAGTTATGCGAATAAGATTGCCATATTTAGAAATTCCATATTATATTCATTGAGCTAATGGTCTTGGTATATTCATTGGTCTAATGGTCTTGGTATATTCATTGAGCTAATGGTCTTGGTATATTCATTGAGCTAATGGTCTTGGTAATATCATGAACTAATGGTCTTGGAACGATTTGAACATACACTATATACATTTTGGCAATGGGTTGTGAATACAGGGTTGCAAGTTTTGTTTGGGCGGGACTTGGAACTGAGTGGATTTACAATGCCTTTGCTGCATAAACGATGTCGATACATTGAGCCATGCACTATTATGTGAATTCATTTGACATCATGCACTTGAACATTAACTCTACATATTCTCAGCAATGGGTTGTGAAAACACAGGTTGCAAGTTTTGTATGGGCGGGACTTGGAACTGAGTGGATTTACAATGCCTTTGCTACATAAACGATTTTGAAAGTCTTTACATTTCAACGATTTACAATGCCTTTGTTGCATAAACGATTTTGAAAGGCTTTACATTTCAACACAAACTCTATGAACTCACTCAACCTTTGTGTTGACACTTTTTAGCATGTTTTATCTCAGGTATCTAAGGCATTCACTTCATGGCATGCATTTGGACACATCATGGAGTCGCGATGACGACGCGTCTCACTTGGGTTTTACGTACTTTAAAAACATCGTTTGACTTGTACTAAACTTATTTCCGCACAAGTTGATTTTCATTTGGGACCTACATTTTGTAAACTCTGATTGTTTTATTAAATCAAACGATGTTCTTTTCAAACGACACTTTAGGTCGTTCAATATAACTGTGATTGTGATGCTATGACAGTCAATCCCCAGGAATTCCATTCCGCTGCAAAACAGGTAATTTGGGGGTGTGACAATTTCACTCAGGGATTTTGGGTTGTACAAGTAGACCTGATGATTTCTGATGTTCGGGGTTGACCTTTGAACAAGTTAAGCATTGGCTGACATAGGTTGCAATATCAGCCTTCATGTTTGACCATCAGTATAGTTTCTCCTGATCAAGGTACATTTTTGTCAGATCCTGGATGAGTAAAGCACTTGGGTTTTGTGAGATTCACGCATAATGAGATCACGAATCCCCCCCATAGCGTGGGACTCAACTCCTGTCCTTGGAACACAAGATTCCATTCGATCATTCACGAACCCAATTTCACAATCAAGCATACCGTAAAGGTTCTTGTTTGGTCGGTTCTCCCTTTAAGTGCTTCTACTTGAGCCTCAAGGGTTTTGGATGGAAGGGGTGAACTGATTGTCATTCCCCAAAGATCTGACTTTAAGAGGTTTAGGTCTCTCCATGCTGTTTAGAGCATTTTTAACCATGTTCACCTTGCCCGGGTGATAACGGATTTCATAATCGTAATCACTGAGCAACTCCAACCATTGGTGTTGTTGCATGTTCAGCCCCCTTTTTTCCAATGTATGTTGCAAACTCCTTTGGTCGGTATACACCATACACTTTATGCAACAAGGATAGCATCTCCAGATTCTAAGTGCGAACGCGACAGATTCTAATTCCAAGTTGTGCGTTGCGTAGTGTGTCTCATGAGTTTCAGTATATGTTATTACTTTATTTCCTTGTACCAAGATGGCTTTCAACTTTTGTGTGAAGCGTCCCTCTAAACGACAAGGTTTTCACTATCCTCGGGTAGGTCTAAGATAGGTGCACCACACAACTTCTCCTTGTGCCGCGTGTGTGGGTATTTGTTGGGCTGACCTATGTTGTGGGTGTATGACAATACATTCTTTTCCTCATCCGGTAGAGCTGCTAGGATACTAAGTTTGGATGGGTGTGCCTGGGACTGGTTACTATGATGTCTTAAGGCCTAACGTGGGTTCCTAATTCTCAACGAGGGCCCACACCTTGTCATGATGGTTCTCTTTGTATCAGGACATTTTATTCATGTGACACGCTTTAATCTATTTCTTTGTAAGTGGCGCTAGCTAGGAGTGTTCGGGCATTCTAAAATGAGGTGTCGGTGTGTGGTGTAGAATGCCGATTTCTATTTCATGATTTTTGTTTGGCAAGGACTTTTTGGATGAGCTATTAGCTTTTTGTTACAAAATAATTTCCTATAAACTAAATAGCTTCGTTTGGATGCATTACCTACAAGCTTTTATTTCAAACAAATAGCTCCAAAATGAAAAGCTGATTCATGAAGCTTTATAAATGTCTATAAGCTGTTAAATCTTTAAATTACTAATATTCCCTCCAAACATTTATTTACAATTATAGATTTGTCCTTTTATGTCATTTTACATCTTATAATTATATTTAACAGCTAATTTACCAAACACTGTTATTAAAAAAAAGATACAGCTTGTAGCTCATGTTAACAGCTTTGCAGTTTACAGCTTACAGCTTACAGTTTACAGCTTACAGCATACAGCTTACAGCTAGTTTTGCCAAACATACCCATAGGTGATCAGGCTAAGTATAGTTGAGGACCGATGATGTAATGTTCGGTATAGTTAGTTTTGGTGTTCTTATTCTTTAGTCAGTGAGAATTTTGCAAAAATTGATTTATGAAGTTTTGGTAAGATGATTTAGGAAATTGGCGGTGTCAAAATATATTTAGTAGTTTGCGTTAAAATATAATAATATTTTCAACATGGTTTTATGACTCAGTTGCGCAAAATTTTAGGGTAAGTAATAATTTGGTTCATGGCAAAGCCACGAATTTGTTATGTTTGGTGAGATAATATTGAGTCGGTTTCGATGGTAATAGTAAAACATCTTTGCAAGTTTGTAATGTGGTTGACAAGTTTAACAAGACATCTCATTGGGTGACACCGGTTTGCAAGGTGGTTAGTCGGACACCTAGGGGTGATTTCTTCTTACATTAAAATAATGTTAAGTCATGGTAAGGTGGTTGAAATTTTGACGGTGTGATTGCTTGATTATAATATATTATATTTCCAAAAGCAACACAAACGGTTAGGTCTGTGTCCCCAGATCGTTCCAAACGAAGGATGAATGGAGTTTATAACTCGTTTC
This sequence comes from Chrysanthemum makinoi, assembly GCA_910596185.1. Taxonomy (NCBI): domain Eukaryota; kingdom Viridiplantae; phylum Streptophyta; class Magnoliopsida; order Asterales; family Asteraceae; genus Chrysanthemum; species Chrysanthemum makinoi. The sequence goes on from OU343219.1 coordinate 38,986,390, forward strand.
GTGATTACGTGAATTCGAATGGGGAAAAAGGGCAAATAATGGGGTTTTACACTAAACTTATGAAACATAAGCTAAAATAAACTCATAAGGCATATAAAACGATAAAACAAAGCATTTATAACCTAAAACGTAAAGGAAATCTAAAAACCCGCTCGCTCGGGGAAAACCGAGCCTAAAACGTAAACTATAAGAAATAACGACCCTAGAAATGCGAAACTAATTTTACTACATGCTAAATGAAAAAAAAAAATAGGAAAAAGCGGAATAATTTTTTGTATTTTTAATAAATTTTTACGAATTAAAAACTAAAAAGTAGAAACTTAATTTTTAAAAATAACAAATGACTTTGGAAAATTATGAAACTTTTTGTAAAAATACTTTGAACTAAGCTGAAATAAGCTAAAATGTTTAATTAAGCTTTAAAAGGAAAGAGTACTTAAAGGAATAAAAGGAGAGTAACATGACACGCAACAAAGGGTAGCTCAGATGGAAAGGGTTTTGTGTTTGGGCGCGTGGGAGTGGGAGTGAACTGTCCCATGTTCAATCCTGGGCAATATCACTTTTTCTTTTTCTTTTTATTTTTGCTTTTTGCTTAAGAGAACTTGAAGCTAAGCTATACTAACAAATTTTTTACAACACCAAACTATAGAAAATCAATAAAAAGCAGATAATAAGCTGATTATAAGGACAGAAACAAAACCAAACACTACTAATAAGATAAAAGCAAGTTCTAAGAGCTTAAGGGAAATAAGCTTCCTACAATAAGCTACAAAGTGACTTAAGCAAACTAAAGGAAATAACTACATCTAACCTAAAGATAATTAAATAAGCTATAAGCTGGCATCAATTGAAATAAGCACTAAATTAACACCTAATGTTACATCAGACTTGAAGGCAAAAAGGGGGACTATGCAGACCTAAAATAAGCTATCAAATAAGCTTTATAAACCTAACTAAGGACAAACAGATAAGATCTGTACTATAGACTACCTAAAGAAGAAATAATCAAACATTAAAAGCACCAGAATAATCAGATAATTAGCTGAGAAGAAACTGATTTGGGACAGAAATCTGGAAAAGCAGCAGAACAAAGGACAGATAGGCATTTATCATCCTCAAAAATAAGCACTTTAAAAACTTCAAATCACCAAATAAACTAAAAACAGATGAGCTTGGATGCACTAACAACAATAAAAACCAATTTAAACATACATTGATCAAAACACATAAGCTATTTGTATATACAAATAGGGGGATACTGTTGGGTTCAGTGAATACCTAAACCCCTAAATTCTAGGATTTGAATAGAAAATATAAGTGTTTATAACCTTAAACACTAACAAGTCACTGAGCGCATAGCCACTCAGTGGGTCATCTTCAGGATACTTAGTGTGAGACAAAGAAGAAAAGTCTCTCCACTTAGTGAGGAAGAACTCAAGGGGTGAAGGCTAAGTCAAGAAGAAGATGGTGGATTCAGTGAGTGATGACAATAACTCACTGAATCCCAAAACTCCTCACCAACTATTACCACTGAAGACAAGACTGAAGATAAAGACTGAAGAATGAGCGGGACAAGGCGGGATAAGTTGGAACAGATAGGAAGAAGTCCTTATCAACCCAAAGTCAAACTTTCCCTGAAACGCTAATAACTAGGATCAGTGTCATCACTGACAAGAAGAAAGCATCCTTGTATCTTACCCAATATAGCCTTTGTAAACAAAGACAAAATACATCAGTATTTTTTCTTTTGTAACAATGTCAGTTTGTCCTCTAGGATAGAGTCAAAAATCATACTTGTATAAATAGCCATAAGGTAGGAGTGAAAGATTAAGCTTGTGCATTAATTGTGAAAAACTCACACAAGCATCTTTCACTTCTCCAAATAGGACTATGTCCCTGAGATAGCTCAGTGGCACCTGAATAGTTGTCCTTAGACATAGACTAAGCTTAGTGAGGAGTCACACCCATACTTGTCATTTCAATCCCAAGTACTGTTCCGCAAGTACTTGGGTAATGTATTCATTTTGGTTCGTTTTAATAAAGAATATAAATGTTGGAAAAATCTTTCTTGTTTTATCTTGTTAAAACTGAATTTTAAACTGCTTTACTTCAGTCATGATTAACAATTAGTATTAATAACTGTTTTAGCTATTTGTGAAACGGGAACAACAATTAATAATATTTATTTTGATAAAGTTTAGCTGATTTAGGAGCTAATATGTTTTCTGAAATATATTAGAGAATGTGGATGCAATTTTCGCTAAACCACATGGACCACTATGTAATTTACCCTAAGGAAGGTGGATGCAATTTTCAAAAATCTACAAGGTAAAATGGTCATTAAAGGTTTTTTGTACTCACATAAAGATAAAAGTGTCAACATTAGTACTTAAAAAAGTATTTTTTTTTTGTTCGCTACTCATAATAGTATTTTTGGAAAAGTATGATGTTTTTTAAAGGTATTATCCTTTTCTTATTATCTTTATACCACATATGAAGTAAAACACATTTGCTTAAAACTTAAAAAATGAGTAATGTTGTTAGACTAAAATACCCCTACTTATAAATATTAACACAATCTATTAAATATTTAAATATTTAATTACAGTTTAAATCAATAATTTTCTTTACTCTCACTTACTCCAAACACATAAAAAAGATAATAATAAATAAAAAATTACGCTAACAAATTAACGCAACTATACACTTTATCAACTATACAGATCAGCAAGTTATTCACGGATAGTCGTCTAGCATAAGAAATGATAACTAAGGGCCCGTTTGGTTTGTTGCTTGGAATGACAATGGGAATCGGATTTGGTATGAGGTAGAATGACAATGGATATGAAAAAGTGTATTATTACGATTGTTTATGTTTGGATGACAAAAATGTGGTATGAAAAAAGTGTATAGATATTTGAGTTTTGTAGTGGAAAAAAAAAATGACCTACGGAAATGGATTTCATAGACACCAAATTGATGTATAATGAATCTATGACTATGATATACATATTTTATTATTGGACTCACATTACCCCCAACCAAACGGGCCCTAACTCTATCTTCAGTTCTGATTTGCTCACTAAAATCTAAAATCACCAAATAAATGTTCTAACTTTTCAACAAACATTCAATTAGGCTAATTAATATAAAGAAACTTCATGGTTGAATTTAGTCCTGACACAATCCTATCAAATTAATACAGAAACTTACAAATGACTTAGTCATATTACATTTCTCTACTGCCTTTCTAAACTTTAATTAACACATTAAATTTAAAAACAATGTTAACTTTGTTACTATATTTTGACACTACGTTACTAACCAATTTTGAATTACAATATTATATAATATATGGAAGTTGGATCTTTCTGAAAATATTGGTAAAGCATATTATAATATGTTACATTCATTTCTCCACCCAACCATGCTTGATTATAAATTTTGTCCACTCTTTGATCAACTCTTCATGTAACTCTCTCTTTTCCTCACCAAAATTTCTCTCTCTTGATCATCCATGGCTGTTCAAGGATCAGTCATGAATCTTCAACTCACTTCATCACCATGTCTAGCAGCCTCAAAACTATGCAAATTCTCAAGAAAACAGGTTTGATTGTCTATTTATACAGTTCTATATATATATATATTTATATATATATATATATATATATATATATATATATATATATATATATGTGTGATTTCAAATATATAAATATGTTGGTTGGTGGTGTTTACAGTTCCGAATAAAAGCTTCAACTTCTGCTTCCGATGCAGACGATGCAAAGATGACGATAAGAAAAGATAAAAACAAATGGAAAATTGATTATACAGGAGAGAAACCTATGACACCTTTGTTGGATACCATAAATTTTCCTGTGCACATGAAAAACCTGTCAACACAGGTTTGGAAAACATGTTTGTTGTTGAGTTAGTTACTGCTTGTCAGAGTTGTACAGTGTGCATAATTTATTATTGTTTTGTTTTTTCAGGATTTAGAACAGTTGGCAGCAGAGTTAAGAGTTGATATTGTGTATTCAGTTGCAAATACAGGTGGGCATTTAAGTTCAAGCTTAGGAGTGGTTGAATTGGCTGTGGCTTTACATCATGTTTTCAATACTCCTGATGACAGAATCATATGGGATGTTGGCCATCAGGTGAGGTTTTTTATAAATATTTAGATACTTTAGCCCAGCCACTAAAACCGGTTATTAGGACATGAAAAGGGCGGGCTTATTAAAGGTGATTATGACAGGTTATTTGTTGTCAAGCTCCTCGTTACCAAGAAAAACTAAAACGAATAGCTTATATATATATATATATATATACATACATACATACATACATATATATATATATATATATATATATATATATATAATCTTATGCTTAGTCGTGAGTACTATGTTAGACATACAAAAAATTGACTACAAGTACAACTTTCAGCAAACAGTAATTAAAAACTGCCAATAGGTAAAATTTTGAATAATACTGATTACCAAAATTGCTTAGAAAATTTTGACTAATAGCTAAACAGTAGAAAATATTTTTACTGTTTGAAAAGGTAGTAATCACGCAGTTAAAGGTCAATTTTGAGTGGTTATATCTTGTTAACTCTTTTATCTGAAAAAGAAAAAAATACTTGGATATTTTAGGCAAACATGTTTTTCTTTTATTTCGATCTCTTGGGCGACTAATTCACGGGATATGAGCCCAACAGCACACATACACAAACGGGTAAAGTCCTCTTCATTTTGGGAAAGTTTGTGTAACGACTCATTAGGTGTTAAAGTCAATTTTTACTGGTATTTGTGTTAAGCTCATAGTTACAACAAACAGATGTTTAGGTAATCTTACACAAAACTCTGCGTTCAAACACTAGAAACTGATTGTTATTACCGCCATTAAAGTTAATGTTTGATGTATTATTATGGTTAAACTTTTTTTTTTTTTTTAAATTAAAAAACAGGCATACCCACATAAGATTCTAACAGGAAGAAGGTCAAAGATGAACACTATGAGGAAAACATCAGGGCTAGCAGGTTTTCCTAAGAGAGACGAGAGTGTTCATGATGCTTTTGGCGCAGGGCATAGTTCTACCAGTATCTCTGCTGGCCTAGGTATGCTTGCACTTCAAATATTTTAATCCACACTGTGCAACTTGATTTGATGTTTATGTGGGAAAAAATCATTTTATATTTTCCAGCAAAATGATAGAGATATATACACGTTTATAGAGTGGTAAGTATTACTCCGTATATTGCAAAAATAATAATACAAAATGAATATTTTAGACTTTTGAAAGAACGGATAGGTGTGGCAAAATAAACAATTTGGGTGGGTCAAATGAGATAAATGTTAGAGCACCCACAATGGGTCAAGTTGCCAATAGCTTTTTTTTATTGTAAAAAGACTTTTAAAGGTGTTTTATTGTATTGCATCAATAGCTTTTTTAAAAGTTTTATACAAAGAATTGACAAAAATCAAGTCTTTCTCAAAAGCTTTAGCTAATAAATAAAAGTGTGCATTAGATGCATTAAATGCTTCAAGTCATTAAAGATTTGGAGTATTGTGGATGCTCTTAGTACGGTTTGAAAGTGGCTGGGTTATTTTTTTTATCTTCTTGTCAAACTAGTCATGTTTTATTTATAATTATAAAATATATAATATTATTGGAAAAAATAACGTGGTTTCGGAAGCCAAATGCATCACAAATACAAAATATCATACTACCTCCGTCCCATAATAATTGTCCACTTTGACTTTTTCAAATCTTTTTTATTCAATTTTGACCATAAATATTTTTATTTGTATAATATAATACTTGATGAAAAATATATGAATAGATTGGGTTTTAAATGTATTTTTATTTGGTATAATTTTCATCAAGTATTATATAACACAAATAAAAATATAAATGGTCAAAGTTAAACAAGAAAGACTAATAAATAGTAAAAGTGGACAATTATTATGGGACGGAGGTAGTAGTTGTCAGGATCCCGATCCTGATCTTAGGATTTTACGATTTTACGATACTGCAAAGCAAAAACAATCCAGATCCTACATAGGATCTTTGCAAGCTTAAGATCTTATAGGATCCCGATCTTGACCATACGATCTTACGATCTAATCCTATCCGATCTTACTTTTCTCGGATTACAAACTAAAAAACTACAAATTTATGGGTTGTTTGTTTGTAGAATTCAAAAAACAACATGTGAATCTTTTTAAACATTTTATAATCATAATTTATGACAACATTTATATGCAACATTCATAGTATTTTGTGGTTATAATGTATTAGAATTTGTAGATTTGTATAAAATTACATAAACTATTAAGAAATAACATTATAGTAGGATCTTAAGATCCTGATCCGATCTTACGATCACGATCTTGCAAAGACGAAAACGATCCTGGGTAGGATCCCGATCTTGACAACCTTGCAAAATATGCAAACTTCTAACTATGTCATTTGTTCCCTAGAAGCCAAACACAGCTTGACTTTTTTGTAAGTAGACGAGTCAAAATTGCCACCTTTAGCCCTTTACGTAGGATAACGCTACTTTTAGTAAAGTTCGGCTAGGAAACAGAATCTTAGATTCACTGCGTAAAGTAAGGGAAAACTGTTATCGAAGTAAATCCATGATTTTACGTGACTCGGGATCATAAAGGAATCAGAACCAAAAAAAATATATAAATCTCAAAAAATGGGGGGAAGTTATAAAATGGAGCCAAGCAATTGGATTTGGGCCTACCGTTAGGGCTAATGTAGTAAGGCTTTTGGTCCTTACAGATTAAAATCAACCTATTTTTTGTAAGTTCTTATATATACGAAGGTAAATATTTGAACTCACTTCAATTTATTTCATTTAAAGGTATGGCTGTCGGAAGAGATCTATTAGGGAAAAATAACAATGTGATTTCTGTGATCGGAGATGGTGCCATGACGGCAGGGCAAGCATACGAGGCCATGAATAATGCAGGATTTCTTGATTCAAATTTGATCGTCGTGTTAAATGATAACAAGCAAGTTTCTTTACCCACAGCTACATTAGATGGACCAGCTACCCCTGTTGGAGCTCTCAGCAGCACTTTAGCCAAGCTCCAAGCAAGCCCCAAATTTCGTAAACTTCGTGAAGTCGCCAAGGTAAATTATATATGGTTATTAGAAGTGGCAACCTCGACTCATCTTTTAGGAATGTGTCACTTTTGGGTTATGGTTTATATGTGTCATGTTAAATGGGTCCTAATAAGAAGATATATATATATATATATATATATATATATATATATATATATATATATATATATATAGGATCAAGTAAGAAGAAAAACTAAAATGAGAAGAATAAGAAGGATTTCTAGCCACACATTTTAAATAGGAATGAGATATTTAAGGGGAGATGCATAGAGTTAGGATCAAATAAGAAGAAAAATTAAAATGAGAATGATAAGAAGAAACCACAACCACACATTTCAGATGCACCTATTAAAATAGATGCATCTCCCCTTAAAAATCTCACCCTTATTTGAAATGTGTGGCTAGAAATTCTTCTTATTCTTCTCATTTTAGTTTTTCTTCTTACCGGATCCCTTCCCTATATATATATATATATATATATACGCCAACGGGGGCCCTTTGAAAAACCATTTATACGATAACTACAATTTGAAATATATTGCAATTATTAGCTTTAATTTTTATGAGTTTTTCATCGCCATCACCAGCTTGAAGTAAAGTTTAACAAACATTTAGAACAAAATTCCATATATCGTCAACATTTTGAGGTTGAAAATGAATTTTGAGGCAACTATATAAAGAAGTATACATTTTGAGGCCCCTCAAAATTTGAGGCCCGGTGCGATACCACACCTAGCACACCCTCAAATACGGCTATGATATATATATATATATATATATATATATATTTGGGAAAAGGGTTAATTCACCCGGTAAAATTCATTACACCAAAAAACATTGAAGTACAAAGGATGAAGGTGATTTCTCTCATCTCAGTCCCTTAAGACACTTACAGACTCTTATATAAGAATGACAAATCATTCCTATAACTTAACAAAATGAAAACAACCAATAATGACAAAATTACATGATATATATATATATATAAACAAAAGGGGTTCAGAGTGGTCCATAAGGTTTATCATTGTTACAATCTTACTGTGAGATTGTGCAATGTCAATACTTTGTATCTAGTCATGATCTAATTTTGCTTCATTTTTTTGGTCGGATATGTAGAGTATTACAAAGCAAATTGGGCCTCAAGCACATGAAGTTGCAGCCAAAGTGGATGAGTATGCGAGGGGTATGATTAGTGCTAGTGGATCGACTTTGTTTGAGGAGCTTGGTCTCTATTACATTGGTCCAGTAGACGGGCACAATGTTGAAGATCTAGTCACGATCTTTGAGAAAGTGAAGTCAATGCCAGCACCAGGCCCTGTTCTGATTCATATTGTAACGGAGAAAGGAAAGGGTTACCCTCCTGCTGAAGCAGCTTCTGACAGAATGCATGGTAAGTAAACTGCTCAATAAACTTTGAATTAACAAAAAACTATGGTGAACTTTTGCTTGTTATAAGAAAAACTCATTTTTACTCTTCCATTGATCACGGGTCTGGTTGTAACAGGGATAAGGTTCTGAAGTAATTCATAATCTAAAGATTTGTTTTGTTTCAGGAGTTGTGAAGTTTGATGTTGGAACTGGAAAGCAGTTCAAGACAAAATCTCCGACTCTTTCATATACGCAGTATTTTGCTGAAGCACTCATAAAAGAAGCAGAAGTAGATAACAAGGTTGTGGCAATACATGCAGCTATGGGAGGTGGGACAGGACTCAACTATTTTCAGAAAAAGTTCCCGGATCGTTGCTTTGATGTTGGTATTGCCGAACAACATGCGGTTACTTTTGCAGCAGGTTTAGCAACAGAAGGTCTTAAGCCATTTTGTGCTATCTATTCGTCATTTCTACAGCGAGGTTATGATCAAGTGAGTACTTGCTTTCCACTTTTATTGAAATCTAATAACCGATAACTGATAGCTGACAAGTGGTTGCATGACATTCAGGTGGTGCATGATGTTGATCTTCAAAAACTACCTGTTCGGTTTGCGATGGATAGAGCTGGTTTGGTTGGGGCAGACGGACCTACACATTGTGGAGCATTTGACATCACGTACATGGCGTGCCTGCCAAACATGGTGGTCATGGCTCCATCAGATGAAGCCGAATTGATAAACATGGTAGCTACAGCTGCAGCTATTGATGACAGACCTAGCTGCTTCAGATTCCCGAGAGGCAATGGCATTGGTGTCCCTCTTCCGCTTAACAACAAGGGAGTTCCTATCGAGGTTTGTTCATTCTGACTTTTGTGGTCAAACAAGCTACATTTTGTCTTTACAGTTCATATGGATCGATCCTTGGATTATTTTCAAAAGAAGCTTCCTGATTTGAATTTAGTTTTATAGCTCTACTTAACACAGCAGCGACAATCTTATAATGCATATCAAGTCTTTATGAGCGTGAATATTTAAGGTACTTCGTTTGACTTTAAACAGGTTGGTAAGGGAAGAATCCTACTTGAAGGAACTAGGGTTATAATTTTGGGATATGGTTCAATCGTACAGCAATGTCTAGGCGCAGCTAGCTTGCTTCAATCACATAACATATCTGCAACAGTAGCCGATGCTCGGTTTTGCAAGCCATTGGATGCAGAATTAATCAAAAGATTAGCTAACGAGCATGAAGTCTTACTTACTGTAGAGGAAGGGTCAATTGGTGGATTTGGATCACATGTTGCTCATTTTCTGAGCTTAAATGGTCTTTTAGACGGAAAACTCAAGGTAAATTGCATCCAAAACAATCTCAAAAAGGCATTTTTTTAGGTAACTTAAACTAATTCCGATTGTGTAATTTATTGAATTTTGCAGCTTAGAGCAATGACACTTCCAGATAGATATATCGATCATGGTGCACCACAAGATCAACTTGAAGAAGCTGGTCTTTCTTCAAAACATATATGTTCAACTCTTTTATCACTTTTGGGAAAGCCCAAAGAAGCACTTCAGTACAAGTCAATCATATAGACGAAGAGTATAACAATCAACGAGCGAAGTAGATCCTCCCTTCTTATTGATTATCATAGAGCAGAGAATGGATGAATGGTACTGGGTTGTGCATAAATATTTCTGTCCATCTCTTTACTGAATGTACTGATATATTACAGAATGTTCAAAATCGCTAGAGGAATGTATTGAGTTTTCCTTAAAGGCCACATGTATTACATACCTTGTTCATCGATTTTCTTAAAATATATGAAGCATTGGTGGTAAAAGAGAAACTATCCACTAGCGCTAAATATAAATTTACCGCATGCCTGTAAACAAAAGGTGTATCCTTACCCAAAAGTAACATTATTGATCAATGAGGGTATAGCCTTCAAAGTAATGACCAATATACTGTTTAAGCAATAAGTTGGATCATGTTTTCCTATCACAAGGCCCCAAATTTAAGGGAATATGACTGTAATAACCTGAGTTTCGTCTCGTAAATTTCCTTCATAATTCTTTGAACATTAAAAACGTCATAACAAAAATTTGGAATTTGTAAAACGCGAAGTAAATTGAGAATGTGCACGTGAATTATAAAAGACTACATTATTCGACTTATATAATCTATAGTAAATTTATAATATGATGTATATATTTAATTTTAACCTAAGTTAAATAAAAATCTACATTATAATATACACATAAAAATAAATGCCTAAATATAACTTTGTCTAGACCCTTTTTATTTTATTTTTGTACACAACTTGCTTAGTCATATAAGTGTCTAGATAGATTTAAATTTGAAATAAGGAAGGATCTCTTATCACCAAAATGTTCGGCCCTTTTTACTGCTTTCCTATTCCCTTATTTTTTTTTAAAAAAGCGTATAACTAGCCTCCCTTCCAAAACCCTAAAACCGACTAACAAAAAAAAATAAATTAAAAAAAAAAAAAAGCGGTAAGAGTCTTTTAGAATCATTTAGGACACGTTTTGGAGACATCAGCAGCAAGGGTGATTACAATAGCAGGAGGATCGTAGGTGTTCCTGATCGCAGCAGAAGCAAGGTGGTCGTGTGTGTGGGTTTGTTCTTGGTCGTGCAACAGCAGCAGAAATTGTGAGCTTCAAATGGGTTTGATCGTGAATCTGTTAGGGGTTGTATTGGGTCGTTTTTGTTTCATCCCTTCTTAGAGGCGAAGAAGGTATCTTGTATCTTGTTTTCCTTTTTGTTTTCCAGTCGAATTCAAGACCTTCTGGACCTGTTATTGTGTGTTCTATTCGTTAGGGTTAGTTTGGTTGTGATGATATTTAACATGTAACCTAGTGTTAAAAGTATATGTTTCGACCATGGTTATTCTATTTTGCTTCGACATCATGTTTTTCAGCCTTAATCGACCCATAATCATCATTGTATCAAGCTTTTTAAATCGTTCATAATTCACTTTAATGGATGGGAATAAATGAAAACCCTAAGTCGTTCTGCTAGTAATATAGTTATGATCTTATGTGAATCGTCGGGTTGTTGGTTCATAAACTTTATAAAGAGTGTGTATAAAATTCGTAAGGCGGAAATAATGAAATTTTGAACATGTTAAAATGATATAAAAACAGATTGTAAGGATTAAATGGGTCACGGGTGCGTTTGGGTAAGTAAAACACGTGTTATGTTAACTTTATACGGGTTTTTGGTCGGGACTGTTTTGGAAGCCGAATTTGGGAACCTTGTAGCTTGAGTTTCAAAAGGGTTAAAATATGTGTTTTTGTTGGAAAAATTTATTTTATGTCTTAGTTAAGTTTAAAAAGTGGTTTGGACGAATTTGGAGTTGTCTAAGTCGTATTTTTGAATTTTACGAGATCAAGTGTCAAAGCTGAGAAAACGGGTCTGAAATTCAGTTGGATTGTTTGATTTTTCATTTTCAAACCAACAGGAAATTGGAGCTCTCCTTTTACAGGATTGATATTTAGGATATAAATGAATTTTTGGAAATTTTGGGAATTTTTCCAAGGTGTTTAAACAGGTCTAATAAACGTAAACTTTTGAGGTGTATTTCCTAAACACTTTCTGGGCAGGTCTGGAAATATGGATTTTTAAACCATACTTAGACTCCGATATAAAATCTACCAAAATTTGTGAAATTACTTAACTAATGTTGGAACCACTGGGCATTTTTTTTATAATTTTTGGAATACTTTTGATGGGTTTAAAATTTTGTGTAAAACTGGTCCAGATGTGAAGTTAAGAAAATAAAAGGCACAATGATGATATCAATAAGTAAAACACTTAAAAATGCATAAGAAGCTTATAAAATGAATATGTTGGTAATATGTGAGTATATTTAGTATAGATCTTGTGAAGAGGGAGAGGTGATTGGCTTTGTGTGCTTTGCTCTCGTGCACACACTGTGAGGTACAAATATTCTGTCATTTCAGTAATGACACTTCTTTTCTCTCATTACTCTTGTCCATTTTGATATTCGATTCGTATTCTCCTTGCTTTGATTTGATATGATCCATTTGATATGATTCGTTTTGGTATGATCCTCTGATTTGATATTCGATTAGTTATTCGTTTGATATGTTATCTGTTTGAGATCCCTTATTGATATGATTCCCTTTATATGATCAGTTTGATATGATATGATTTGTTTTATTTCGTTGCCCGAGCTAACTAGCCATGGAGGTACCATGGCCATGTCATTGATACACCAATGGCATGACACTATCTGGGGCGGTGTGATTAGTCCACGGTGTTCCCTTTTGATATGATTATGATATGTGTGCACTTGGCCATTATGGTTACGTATGTACAGTCTCGAACTGGCATATGTATGTTTGATTGGTTTTGCAGGGAGCGTATGGATGCATCCTAGGTACTCAATTCAGTTTTGGGTGATGTGGTGCGTGTATGCAATACACCCGTCACAGCTTTGGTACATTTGGGCTAGCAACCCATGTACACTTTGATATGATTTGACGGATTTGATATGATTTGGCAGATATGGGTTATGATATGTGATTTGGTAGATTTGGCTATTGGAGTATCTCTTTTGGTATTAGGTGCTCGTGGCAACATTCTAATTTTGGTTATTATGTGACTATATGATATTCTCATTCATTCGTTTGCTATGCCTATTCAATCATTCACTTGACTACTTATTCACTCAGTATTCTTATGTGATTCTTTGACTATCGGACTCATGCTTCAGTTCATTTGATTATTATACTCAGTCTTCAGTTCATTTGATTTACTATGCTTTCACTCTACTTCGGTTGGCTGCCAAGCTTATACTTCAGATTACCACTTCATCTGTTTACCGAGCTATTATATGATTATTGGATTCAAGTGTTGACTATGCTATTATATGATTATTTGATCCATCTGTTTACCATGCTGGTATATGATTGCACGATTTCTCTGTCTACTATGTTAGTATGTGGTTACCTAATTCATCTGTCATCATGCTAATATCTAAGTATCTATTAACCATGCTATTATGTGACTATTTGATTCGTCTGGTTGCTATGCTAGTATGTAATCATTTGATTCGTCCATTTATTATGTTATACTTTATTCAATTATTTCGTGGGCTATGATTATCATTTAGTATTCCTACCTGCTATTTGTGATCACCATGTTTGTACTACTGGTTGGTATTTTCTAATAATTATTTTATTGGTTCGGCATAGTAATTGATGTTTACGACTTGTTGATCGCCATGTTTACACTTCTGTTCATGTTACTGGTTGATGAAGGAATATGGTTTAACTTATGTTATCTGACTAGTTGACTTATTTAGTTTGCCATGCTATATTCTCGTTTAGTTACTTCATTTAATTATGATGTTTGTTCAGTATTTCCTACCTATACATGTGACTGGCATGCTTATACTTCTATTAGTATCTCAGTTTGTTATGATATTTATTATGTTTATTAATTGTTGATTTTCTGACTTGTGTGAATGCCATGCTTGCATTCTATTCAGTTAATTTCGCCTGATTATAGAATTCTGCTTAGCTTATGTATATCTAATTATCTGATTTGTTCGTTTTGCCATATTCATGTTTAGTTGATCCTTGTGATATGTTTGTGCACCGTTTGGTTGCTTGTTTGATTATTATATTGTTCATCAACTCCTATATGATTATGTTTCGATATTTGTATGTTTGGTTATTTATATGTGCTTATATTTGCTCAATGATTCGCTGCTTTGCTTTGCTTTGGTTTTCTTTGATTTATGTTCCTTCTGGATATCTGTTAATATTGTGTTGTGCAGGTTCCTCATTGACTCATAGACTCATTATGCTCATTCGTTACGACTTTGTTATCAGTTTCCTTTTATTCGTTTTGTATTTTTGATTATGTTTAGTCTTTGTTTTGTTATATCTATTCACTGGGCTTTTTAAGCTCAACCACATTTCTTTTCATGCGGCAGGTACCAAGTGGGATGCTAGGCTTTGATGGGCTGAGAGTAGGAGCATTTGAGTGAACCGACCCTAGTTTCCCTTATTTGTTTGCGAAAGTCTTCCTTGTTTTACATTACTACAAAAACAATTACCGAATACACGCCCCCCTCTTTTAACCTCAAGAAATTGTGAGCCACCGTTCCCCTAGAAGTACAATGGATAACATTACCCTGCAACAAAAGGATGTTAAAAGTTGTTGGTAAACAATATAGAAACTTGATTTTTTTTTTGTATTGGTACTACACTGTTTTTAAAACCGCAACAAAAACATGTTAAAAGGTATTCTTGAACACCATAGATTCTTGATTTTCTTGTTTTCTGTATTGCTATTCCACAGGTTTTAAAAATAGGAAGTTCAATATACCTTAGCATCAGACACCAATAAATCAGTGCTCCAGTATCGCTCGGTAACAGCATTTACATCCCACATTCTACAAAGCATGACCACAATCGTACCAGTAACATCCTGCTTTAGTTTATCCAGGAACAATTTAGACTTTGGGCCTCCAATTTTTGCAGCTATGATGATATACTAAATGGATCTTTTAGTTTAGTGATACTGGACTCACACTGTGTGGACAGGCAATGGGCTTCATGCCTCATTTATGTAGCCTCCATTTAAGAAGGATGTAATTGAAGATTGATTTGTATTCTTTGAGGGTGGAAAATTGCAATCCTTTTGTGTTCCATAACTATAGATTGAGGGTGCAAAATTGCAACCCTTTTGTGTTCGATAACTGCAAATTTGATTGCAAGCATTAGATGTAATTTAAGATTGATTCGTATTCTTTGAGGGTGCAAAATTGCAACCCTTGGGTTCCATAACTGCAGATTTTATGGCAAGCATTCAAGATGAGTTGGATGCAAAATTCATTGCACTAACGAAAACTTGTAGTTATATGGTGTGCAATGTCTTGTTTGTACCGCACTTTCCTTTGTGCACAAACCCTCTTCCACATTAAATTAATGAGCCTAAGCTTTAAGTAGTGTGTATTGCTTACGTTATGTTTATCAACGAAAGTTGCCCATCAATTTTTCTCACACTCTGTCTTTCTTTTTTCTTTTTTTTTTGGTAAAGGGCCTTCCACCCGGTAAAATAAAAAAATTGTTACTTGCAATTTTTGATGTTATGGTATGCGATGGATGTGAAAGTTCACCCCATCTTTAGAATGTTGCGAAGTTATTCTAGGTCGTGTAAAATGGGTTCAGCTTTGGGTATGAGAACAAGTGATTCAGCTTTGCGTGATAGAAATGTTTTCTCGTCCACCCAAATACTCTTTACAGAATTTATAGAAGATTGTCTTCAACCCCAACCACATATGTTGAAATATGGTAACCGATACGTAAACAACCATAAACTAACATGCACTTGACTACTCAAGTAAAAACCACCAGATAACTTACATTTTCTTCTTGAAGATTCACATTTGTAAACATCTAATCACATTTGTATCTCAACTGATACTTGAATTGAACTCACCTCTTGGTTGATCGATCACCAACAAACCCCTAAGGTAGAGGCCCTTTGGATACTTAAAACACCACTAGAAACAACACCAAAACCCATACTTCATATAGTCAAATATCATCGATTTCTAATGATCAACTCATCGCCAATGTACAAATAAAAAAAAACAAATATCAAAAAAAACTTGGTAGTAATTTAAACATAATAAATATGTCAGTGTCATTTGGGCAAATACAAGACCAATCGTGTCATCGATTCTCTTAGTTTACATTTACATGTTGTATATATCTGGTGATTTTCGGTCAGACTCTTTTACCTTAAGTTGTGCAGCCTAATCAGGGAAAATAATATTAATCAGATATGGCACAAGTCTCATAATTGTGCATAAAAATACTCGTCAAGCC
Organism: Chrysanthemum makinoi; assembly: GCA_910596185.1. Taxonomy (NCBI): domain Eukaryota; kingdom Viridiplantae; phylum Streptophyta; class Magnoliopsida; order Asterales; family Asteraceae; genus Chrysanthemum; species Chrysanthemum makinoi. Next base: position 39,002,787 of record OU343219.1, read on the forward strand.
ATGCCTCGCAAATAACACTACACCTACAACTGCACCTACACCCATGTCAAACTGCAATGCAGTAAGTCGATTTCTACACCAAACCTACAAAACGAAGGTCTTTAAATTAAACTAATTTCATAAAGATATGACCTACATCCTTGCATAAGGCAAAAGGCTATAGCAAATCTCACATAACTATAAAAATTAACAAAAACTTCAAATAGTGACGAAAATCTCACATAACTATAGTATACATATCACCGGATCAACAAAAAAAACACTAAATACAATAGAGCCTATTACAAATAATGAAAATGATTGGCATGATCAGCTCATATACCTAAATGAACGATGAGATTTCATTATGAACCCTAATGAATAAAGCTAAAAGACAAATCATGAAATCTTAGTATTTGAGATATGATGACCATAACTTCTTTCGAGCAAAATGATGAACATATATGATGATTCATGGGCTAAGAGGAGATAAAGGAAGGGTTACGAGTATGTGACCGGGGGAACTAAGAAACGGCTATGATGATTAACGAGTCATAGTGTCCAGAGGTGAAGATGATCGTACATGGCATCCTTCCTCAATCACATTACAAATGATTTGAAAATATTTAAACTCCCCTACCTAAGAAATTATGACATGTTCCTTTATTTTTTATTGTTTTTTAAAGTGCCAACTAACTATCTCACAAGTCAAGCGCACAAATCTATCACACATGTATAATACTTGAACCCACAACTATTTGGTTGAGAAACTTCTCACAATATGGGGCACCATCAGGACACTAGCCCTTTGGTTATTAAGGGCACTTGTCTCGGGAAAAAATTACTTGCAGAGGCATCTTTGTAAAAAGTGTGTAAAAATAAGCATATTTTTTAATGTCACCTCTATAAGCCACAACTTATTATCTGCTTTATTATATACATAACACAATTTCTACAAAGCACAAGGACTACAGAATTCATAACAACTATTATTTAGTCAAGTCGTTTACAAATAATCTCATATTTCACATAGAAACACCTCTGTGAAACCTAGTAAACTGACTGTACAACTACTCTATCCATTCGAGGATAAAAAACCTCATTTGCCTTTTGAGAGTTAAACATAATACTTTCAGTTCAAGCTTAATATGTTATCAATTTTGTAAAATTTAAAGGCCAATTTTGATATTAGAAGTCTGTTTTCAAATTCGTATATTCAGATGTGATGCAACTGCATTTGAGTTCACCTACATAATTAAAAATTAAAAAAATATAATATATATATATATATATATATATATATGGGAGGGTTAATGTGAGATCAAACTTAAAGTTGTAAAAATAAGATCAAGTCTAAAAAACCACTAAAACATTTAGAAATAACAATTTTAGCAATAATACACAAAAATATAATATTTTAATACAAATTAACGTTTTAGAAACCAATAATCAAATGATACATGAGTGTGAATTAGTGATACACCTGAATGCCTGATACACATTACACTAATAAATATTCCAAAATCTGATACACATACAAAAACCTGATACACATTACACTTCTAATCAAAGTGTATCACCTAGGTTTCATATATTTTAAAAAGAAATCTATCAAAACTTTAACATTTTTAGTTGTAGCTAATAAAAAAATTATTTTTGTTATAAGGGAGTGTCACTTGTCAAATTTTAGATTGATCTCATTTTAACAACTTTAAGTTTGATCTTACTTGATCTAGATTATATATATATATATATATATATATATATATATATATATATATATATATATATATATATATAAACTTTATTTTCAGAACCCACTTTAAATACGAGAACTGCGAGAACCACATTTTAGCCATTGGATCATTTCATTAATGGATGAGATGACTTGTGCCATTAATGTAATTAGTTAAAAGATGTAGTCATTAATTGTAAAGCCCAAAGGGTATTATAGTAATCTTATTATTATCAAATATCCTCATTAATTTAGGAATTAATAATCATAACTAGGTAAAATGAATACAGAATTCATTATTCAACCCTAAATGCAGCTTCTCTTCTCCTTCACCCAAAAAAACTGCCGCCCCAAAAAACTTCTCCTTCACCAAGATCCGTCATCATTAAAACCGCCACTCAAAAACTGCCGCCCCTATGCTTCACGTAACCGCCTCCTACCACCATCATTAAAACCGCCGCCACTACCAAGATCCGTCACCGCCTGTGATGGTTCATCTGGATATGTCACCGCCGCAAAGAACCGTCATCTATATGGCCATTTTCGCAGCCTCCTAAAATCATCACCACCATCCAACAAACATATTTGTTCCGTTATCAATCTCTTCTATTTTGAAGGTACGTAGATATATCATTTTTAATTAGGTATAAGTAATACTAAAAGTGGGGTACGTAGCAAAAACACTTTACCTGCTGAATAATTAGTAATAATACAACAAAAAAAACTTTAAATAAAGAACTTTGTTTGTTCACTTTCTCGTATTCATCTTTTAAGAATAATTGACTATTCATATTAAGAGGATATTTGAATATATTAGCATTTTTTTAGTGTTTTTGTTTTGAAATCAAGTAACCAACCACATGTTACAAGCAAACTCCATATTTATGTATGATTCATGAATTAATTTGTTTTAAAGCGTACAGGAGGTTCCATTTTGTTTAAATTGAATATGTTTATTAGTTTCTAGATAATAGATTTTATTAAAGTAGTAGGTATTGAAAGTTTCATCAAAACTATTAGCTCTTTAAATTTCGTGTTCGAACGTATATTCTTGTGCTTGATAGTAAACTAGGCATGTGCTGGTAAACAATATCTATTTTGTTTATTAAATGAGAAAAAATAGTTTTAAGGAATGTTGTTTTTTTTTTTTTTGTTTTTTTTTTTTTTGGAATGGTGGATTCGTGTTTATGAGATGGTGCAAACATGTTTTAAGAAATGGTGCATATGTGTTTTAAGGAATGGTGTATATGTGTTTATTAAATGAGAAAAATTAGTTTTAAAAAATGGTGCATATGTGTTTTAAAAAACGGTGCATAAGTGTTATTGGTTTTTTTGTAATGGTGCATACGTGTTTATGGAATGGTGCATATGTTCGAAAGAATCTGATGTGAAACTTCAAATGCATATAGTTTTTATGGTTAATATAAAATGAATGAAATGGAACATATGTGTTTTTATAGTTGGTATAAAATTACTGAAAGAGTGCATATGTGTTTTATGATTGATATAAAATTAAGAAAAAAATATGCATATATATTTTAAATTGTGTGTACGCACACTACTAAAAAATGGGGCTAAAGCAACACTTGTAAAGTGTTGTATTAGGCCTTAAAAATGTTGCATAATGCCTTGTGCAACACTTTTTAAAGTGCTACCTTAGGCTCCGTTGCCTTAGGTCTAAAGCGACACTTTCGCTATAATGTGCAACACTTTTGTCAAAGTGTTGCTCGTGTTTACAAATGCAACACTTTTAAATTGCAACACTTTTGATACTTATGTGCAACACTTCTCATTATAGAACACCGACCAATGACAACACTTCTACGCATCAAGTGCAACACTTCCATCATCTATTACAACACTTCTTTTTCATTTTAACAACACTAATGCAACACTTTTTCCACTAGTGGCAACACTTACTTAACTTTTTCGTGCCGCATATTTGCTCTACAAAATTCAAAAGCTACAAATACACGCACTAATTAAATTATATGTGGATACATAACTTTTTCCATCATAATAATGATATAATATCATCAATAATATCATATTCCATATACAAATTTGTTAAATGTCAAACTACCATAAAGTTCATAACTTAACACAAAAATCTATCCACTAAAATACTCATAAATAGTACTAAAATCTTCCTCGACATGTATTCTCATAAGACTTCCATTTGATAGTTGCTAATCTTGATTTCCTCCGCATGCCATAATAAAGCAACCTGGTAAATATATAACCAAAGAATAAAATTAGTGTTTCTTAAATTATGTGACACAAGGTGTTATCAAACACTATATTAACGCCATTAAATTCAATGATATTAATCCCTTAAAAGACCTAATAGCAATCCGGCCTATACATAAAGAAACATGTTCCTCTATTTCGATATAAGTATATAACATACCTTCTACCAAAAGAGAGAATCACTTATGTTACCATGACCTCATGAATCCTAGCAAAACTCTTTGGACCAGCTGTGTGCATGTTTTTTTGAGACATGTGTATGTTCCTTGCGGCCAAACACCGGAGACACTTTTTAAAATACTTTTAAATTAACTAGACTATAAATAATGAAGCAGTAGAGTCTGCAACAGACCAACATAAGAAAAACAAAAATATACCCGAACCAAGTCCAGCGACCAGACTCTGTTGCACCCCGCCCTGTAAGCTTTCGTAAGAGACTTCTCATACTTGGCAATAAATTGCTTCTCCCCTGTGAATGATGCAACCTGTATGTATGTGGTAAACAAATTTTTTAACCAAAAAATAACATGAAACAAGGGTATGGTGAAGTTCAATATAGATTCTCATTGTTCTGATAGAGCCAACTGTTCGACCACTGCCACCCCAACAGAATAAGCAGCTTGGCATCTGGACACTTCCCATAAATTACGTGTCCATACAAATGTTGCAGCTTCCTCAGGACAAACAGATAAATTTTAAGTGGCGCACGAATACTTTTTTATAAGGTGAAAGTATCAGACAAAGCAAACATGCTAAAACCATAATATCAGGCGAGAGATCAGATAGTAGCGCATTAAATCATCAAGTGACAGCAGAAAACTGAGAAAAGCGATAACTTTGACATGTTTGTGCTAAAAACTGAAGTAAAAAGTTATCACGAACCTATTTAGCATCGGCAGCACATTTTCGAGATACCAATTAGCAGATTTCATCTTGCAAGACCTCAATAAAGTGGTCGACATCAAATTATATCGGTGAAAGAACTGCATAGTAAACGTAACATCTTACCACCAGTCTAAGAGTTAAGAGCTTAAAAACACGATATAAAGCCAAATAGCGGCCGTAAAAATACCTTGTATCTTGCCAGACCGGATTAACTTCTAGATGTGGGATTACTAGCGTCGCGTTTAGAATTTTAGCAACGGCAACTGCATCACAAATCTTTAACACAGGGGCAAGAAATTTAGAAAAAATACATATATTTATAAACTATTATTTACTTGCGTTTTTTCTTAAATGGTGTTTGCTTTAGCTTATATTTTTGGTGTATGGGCTTAGTGAACTTTTGAAAAGCTAATAAGCTCAATCTTTTAGGCCTATGAGCTTATGAACTTAAATAAGCCATAAGCTCGAGTTGATTACATATAACGATAACCGTTGATAATATATGAAAAGTTTAGCACCTACTCGCAATTTTGTTGAAGCAAAGCAGCCTCTAATATACGAACGTGCTTAGCACTTGGAGCATTCTATTCCTACAATTCAATAAAATCATCCTTAAGCAAACAGAATCCACACGCAAAGCGATCAACAAATATTTGCATAATATGGAAAACCAAATGCCAGCATTGGCTGCAACTGTAGCTAGGGCCAGGTTGCCCCGCCAATTCTGAGGTAGCATAGTTTGAAATATGTTTTTAAAGCTTTCTCCATCAATTTTCAAGTGTATTAATTTAGTTTTGTCAATTCCATTCATCTGTCCATGATTTCTGTTTCTGTCTCAAACTCAGTTTTTGCTCAAAGCTTTTTAGCCATTTAAGTTTGTTACTCAAATTTGTAAAAATTAAAAAATGCATTTTCATCAGTTGATCTTACTCTCCTCAAAAGGAAAAAAATTAGAAAAATGTTTTGAGTATGTTGCCCTTGCCGTGAAGTTGATGGTTTGGAAACTAGCTCCCCTGCACCAGTTAACTGTGTCTATTGGACCAGTTATATAAGCTCTTATCTAGCTTGTCAATTAAGGTCAGTGCTTAATTTCTGGTTCCATAGTTAGTCCCTAGTATAGTTAGTAGTTATTGTGCCTTATTTAGCTTATTAGAGCTTATATAGTAGCTTAATTTTGCCCTGCAATTAGCCCTTTTTCTGCCCCCTAATCTAATACTACAGCAGACCTCTAATCAGTGCTTTTGTGCCTTGTTTCAGCTTATTTCTTGTCTGATTTACTTATTTAGGTGTCACTTAGTTTGCTTACTAGCTCCTTTAGCTTATTATAGTAGAACTGTAGCTTATTAGAAGCTTAGCTAGCTTGCTTAATTCATCTTTTTCTTCCCTATAGTCTGCTGTTTTAGAATTGTACATTTTATTTGCTTATTACCTTATCTAGGATTAGTATAGATATAGCTTAGATGTAGGATTAGCTAAATTAGATTAGTTTCCAGCTTTTTAAGTGCTAATCAGAACTGCAACTGCTTCTATTCCCCTTATTCAGTTATGCATAGTGCTCATTTGTTTGTTCTGCATTAGTACTCCTTTTCCTTAAGTAGCTCCACTTATTGAATTTTAATTTCATCATAGTACAAATTTTGGACATTAGTTCTCTGGTTGGTGATCTACAGCTAGGTATTTTTATTTTATTTTTAGGATTTTTTCTGGATTAGCTTATCAGTGCTTAAAGTAGGTCTATTAGGGCTGTTTGGAATTATTAAGTTAGAATCTGAGTTAGTGCTTATTTGTTTAAATCTTGTGCTCATATGATCCAAATCAGTTGCAGTAGCTTATTCTCAGATACTTTAGGTTAGTTTTAGCTTGTGGAAGCTTAGTGTAGCTTTTAGTGGCCTTTAGCTTATTTCCTTTAAGCTCCTGATAAGCAAATAACTAAATGGCATAGTGTTGTTTGAGGAATTAAAAATGTAGCAAACACGAGACATCAAAACACATAATGTGAGTAAGATAAAGTTTCCAGAATCTAACAATTTGGTTTGTTAATCAAAATGCACAACTAGAACCTACTGTAACAAACATTGTAACTTTGTGCAGTCCATAGTGCTAATTCTCTTTTTGGGGATTTTCATCAAACACTTGATGTTCAATAAAAAATATAACGTGTCATTTTGATATATGTTCCATTTATCCATAAAAGAAATTCGTACATATAATCAATATAGAGAAATAATTAATATTTCAAAGAGCTAAGAAAAACATGCTTTAAAGAAATTGATACTTCGCATTCAACTTCTACTATAACATATTTCATCCCCAAAAAAACAATTGGTACTTCATATGCAATTTTCTAATATAAAATATCATGATAATTAGAGATGAAACAATTACCTGCCGCTTGTCGGCATAAACTAGATAAGCTGGAAGAACATTCGAGCGGGGATTAAGAGATGAGCGATGTACTATGAATGGAACTCTATCAGGGGAAAAGTAAGACCGCGAGGTTTAGGAGGGATTTTAAAATTTTTAAGGAATGTTAAAACTTAAAAGGTTTAGGTGAAAAAAAGGGCGCCATCAATTTCAGAATTAAGGATTTTAGGCGGACAATTGAGCGGGTTCTTTTTTTTTTTTAAGTGAACTTAGAAACACGCCAGCCCACAAAACGGGGCGGCACACACAAAAGCCAAACCAATTACATAATTACAAATTTACACCAATTATCCCACGTCAATGACGGTAACTTGGCTCTAGATTTAGCCCAAAGGAAACCCAAAACTTTGACATCTCCAATAATTTCTTCCATCCTAGCCTTCTTTTTTTGAAACTTAAGAGCATTTCTCGCCCTCCAAATGCACCAACACCCAATAATCATTATGCCATAGAAGATCTCTCTATTCCGCCCCGACAATCCAACGAAATTATGAATCTCCAGCAGATCTTTAAACGAGAAAACAAAGATGTTTGGAATTTTACACCAAGTAGAAATGTGCTGCCAAAGCCTGGTAGCAAAAATGCAACCCGAAAATAAGTGGTCAACAGTCTCCTCCGCGCTCCCACATAGCACACACGAGACATCCACAATCGGAATATTTCTATGCCTCAAGGCAGTAGCCGTCGGGATCCTACCCATCTCAGCCCGCCACCCAAAAATGTTACACTTCTTCAGGATCCAAGTACACCACTCGAAGACATTTATATTGCTGAGATCCATATCGAGGTACAATATCTTCCTAACCGCACTCACAGAGAAGACACCATCACCCACCCCAATCCAAACCCAGCTATCCGAAGCATCAAAGAGCTCAACATAATCCAGCAACGAGTTGAGCACTTCCCAATCCGGCCAATCCTCAATCGCCATAGTCGACCTCTTCCACTTCCAAACCCGCTCATAACCAGCATCCGACAATTTCACCCTATCACTGACCTTGCACCTTTTTCTTTATAAAAATTGGATACACTTTTTAAAATACTTTTAAATTAACTAGACTATGGCTATGTTTGGCGACATGTAGCAGTAAGCAGCAAGTTGTAGTTGTTTGTTTAAAAAATTTGTTTGGTAACGTAGCTGTAGCAGTAATTATAAATTGTAAAATTACGAAAAAGGTCATATACATGTTAAAATAAAATAAATGATTAAACAAATGAGGGTATATATGTAATTTCATAAACTAAACGCTTGGAGCAACTGTGGAATGCTTAATCCATAAGCATTTAGATTGGAGCGGTAAGACAATATTCTAACGCTTGTTGAGGTGTTGCCAAACAAGCTTTTCATCTATAATGCTTACCGCTTGTCGCTTATCGCTCCTTAACGCTTCCAAATGCTTGTTGCCAAACATGACCTATAAAGAATGTATTTTCATTACAAATCTTGGAATTTTGTTTTCTTTATAAAAAATGGGTTACATGGTTCTATGCTATACATGAGACTAAATAAGATAATTATTTAAGTAGTGTTAGTGTTAACAATACTAAAAGTATTAAAGCTTACTCAAATAACCTGTTATCATCCTCCCAAATTTTTCTTTGTTGTCAAATAAATTTCCTAAATATAAGTACATGTCGTAAGAAATCTAATCTATTGGTTTAGTTTAACCTTCGACAAATGCAACAAGCATTGAATATGTTGCCTCTCAATAAGAGTTATTGCAAAACTTTTTAGAAAGTGTCAGCTTCACTTATTAAAAATGTTGTCTTTTTCTAATAATATTCGCAACACTTCTAAAAAGTGTTGCATTAGTTGTTAGTATGCAACACTTCTATCCTAAATGTTGCTTTATACCAAATGTTATGTAAAATGCAACATTTTTTTAAAGTGTTGCTCTTTAAGTGTTGCATTAGGCTTGTTTTCTTGTAGTGGCATCTTATATTGTGCATATGTGTTATCCTAGTTATTGTGATTAAATTTTGTTTCCTATTTTTTTTTTATGTTTAATTGCTTTTGTCTATGTTTTTTTTTCAGATTGATGAAGATGATGGCGATTGAAGACCTTGAAGTTGTTGAACGCTATGAAGATAATTTGTGATTTTTGAAGAGATGCGATTATTGCATATGTGTTTTTTGTATTTGTAATTAACAAAATGTAAAATATAAGTATATATGCATCTTGTTTTTTTTAATAAAGGTCCATATTTTTTATTTGTATTTTTACAAATTTGTAATATAATTGTATTATAAATTTACATTATTTTAAAAAAAAACATATACACTTTACTATTTGAAAAACATACATGTTAAAAAAAGTATTACAACAAACAAAGTAAAAAAGTTAAATCCAAAAAACATATATGCACTGGATCATTCAAAAACACGCATGCATGCGCCCAAAAAAAAAAATCCGAAAATTAAAGGTTATTAAAAAACAGGAATTAATTAAAAAAATGAAAATGATATGAAAATGTATTTTACTATTATACCCTTTTGAATTAAATAAAAGTAACAAATGCTATGGAGCATTTATATGATGTACATGGTGTATTATTAGTTGTAAAAATATGGTTCTCGCAGTTCTCGCACTTAAAGTGGGTTCTGAAAATAAAGTGCCTCTATATATATATATATATATATATATATATATATATATATATATATATATATATATATATATATATATATATATATATATGTATATAAATGTACATGGTGTATTATTAGTTGTAAAAATATGGTTCTCAGCAGCTTCACTTAAAGTGGGTTCGAAAATAAAGTGTATCTATATATATATATATCTATATATATATATATATATATATATATATATATATATATACTACTATATAAAGCATTTAAGTTGTGTGTTCCACAAAAAATTAAGATAAGGAGCTCCAATAATTGAGTGACATGTGTCACTTCTATAACTAAAAAATAACAAAAAGGGAGGAGTTATAACAAACTAAAATAAGGAGCTCCAATAATGGGGTGACACAAGTCACTTCTTAACTAATTAACCACCTTTATTTTTAAATTTAAATATCTTTTAATTCGTTTAATTTTTTTAAGATCTAATTTCACCATATTTTTTAAAATTTTGTGCTTTTTAATTCAACATCCATTTTAATATATTTTTATGAGTTTTTAGTTTTTACATTTTTAGGAGGTTTATTTTATTTTGATTCAAAATTTTATATCTTTAACCTTTATTTCAATCAATACAAACTTTATTTATCAAAATCATTTACTTTTGGGAAAGTTTTTGACGGGTAAGAGATTGTGAAGGTCTTTTTATATGCGGGAATAATGATGTCACGGGAAAGATACGGAAAACCCAAACAAACACATACAACTAACACATATACATTTGGAGTGTTGTGAAATGAATTCACTAAACGAGTAGAGAATTGCGAGAAGAGTTGGGTTAGCAATTCATTTACTATATTTATTATATAACTATATTTATCGCCGCCGCTGTGCGCGGGTATCCAACTAGTATATATATATATATATATATATATAGTGTATCTTTATTTTGAGAACCCTATTAAGTGCGAGAACTGTGAGAACTCCCATTGGCCAATCATAATTTAGTAAACCATTTTTCTCTTAAATTAATATAATTAATTTGTAAGGGTATTATGGGTAATTAACATTTACAAACTTTTAACTGATAATTCAAAATTTTCCTATAATGATGCAAAATATACGGTTTCTTATTTTTCAAGTTGATTTTACAGATTTTTTTTCTCCAAAACCTAGAAATTGTCATCCCCAAAAAATTGTGCCGCCAATCTCCTAGGTTCCATTGTTCGACCATAAAAAAATCACCAATCTCTCGCTTTTCAACCATAAAAAATACCAATCTCTCTCTTTGTCGAGGTTAATTGCCAGTATCGCCCATTCTCTATCTTATTGTTTTCACATGTCATGTGTTACTACTGATCTTGGGGTCTGAATAGTGATATAAGGTTTGTATGTGAATGTAATTTCAAATATTATAGTTATTATTTTCGTATTGGCTTTGTTTATGTGGCTAAGGTAAGTTGTATTATAACCGCTGCTCTCCATCTTCATCTATTCGATCCATTTTAATCTTTCGAATTATTAATAATAGTCAAAAAAAATTAATTGGTATGTTATTGTTATTAAACCATTAAAGTCATTTAATCCAACTAGGTTTGTTATATCGTTGGATCAACCATACATGATTAGTTGTTTATTCACTCGATTGATTCAGTTTCCTTTGGGTTAGTTAAGTTCTTTATTATCTCAGTTTCACCTTGTTTTGGATAATTGGTTTAAGGATCATGCTCCTACTTTTTGTTTTATTAAATATTGCTCTACTCTAGCAAAATGATCTCATGTCATGCTGAAAGTCTGAAACACATTTAGTTGTAATAATTATTATGACCTTTTAGCCAAATTGTGTGATTAAATCCATTTGAGATAAATCCATTATTGTTGGACACTGTCTTATTTACATATGAGAAAACCCAGTTGGTCATGCACCTGTGCAGACTTTAGAAAAAAAGAAAAAAAAGATATTCATATTTTAATACAACACACATACACATCATATATTCACATGCTATGAATACAACTTATTAGTAGGTTGATTGTTTTTGGCTTTGTCTTGTGGATGAGTTAGAATTTCTGTCAACTATGAAACAGGCCTGTCAGGACTAAGCGTGGGATATGGATAATTTTCTTTGAGCATTATTGAATACCTGTGGAAGGCCAAGCAACTATATGCCGTGTCTGTTGTTGCTGAAGTTTCTGCAGGTGCAACATTGGAGAATTCCTTATAAATGGAGTTAATTGTCAGGTGTCATTGATCTTTTTAATACAATGAAAACTTACATGTGATGTCCAAGGATGTTGCAGGTGTCATTAATTAATTTAGTTGCTTTTTCAATTTCTTGGTATGCTTTGATGGTTTTTTTTTTGGGTTAGTACGTACACAATAAATTTCAAACGATTTCGATTTTAATCAATACCGAAAAACAAATGAAAAAAAAGGTGCAATGTTCTATGGTTGTCTTGTTCTGGTTTGAATGGATTGTGGATAAAACTCGTGGTTTTATGTGTTGTTTAGATTTGGCTCGGGTTATGGTTGTGCCTGCTCCAGATACGGATAACGTCAGTGGGACATGGGGGCACAAGCACCGTAACATGTCTGTTCTTCAGCAACACGTGGCCTTCTTTGATCAAGATGGTAACGATATCATTTAACCTTAGTAAACTTTCAAAGGTATGTTCTTCCATATTAACAATCTTACGTTTTGGTTGTACTTTCGATCATTAAGGTGGTTTATGGAATTCCATATATATAAAAACTGCTGCAGAATCGCTTGTTTAGATTGAGGTTTCCTATTAGTTTAGATTCACGTTGTTATTGTTGTGTTCTTGGTTCGTGTTCGTGTCTAGATCTTCGGTTTTGTTTGTTCAGTTCGAGTTTAGATTGAGGGTCGCGGGATTTAGTTTCGATTCGTGCATAGGTTAAGGTTTTGGTTTAGTGAGTGGTACGTGTAGCTGATCGCGTATGACTGGGTTAGGGGTTCGACCGTGTCTCATTGATTTCTGGTGTTCGTGCTTCAATTGGTTTCATACTCGTGTTTGGTTTTGGTTTCCGTTGGTCTGTTCAAGCAAACTAGAGGTATATATTGAATTATTATTTGAACACATACTCATGCACTAATCACAAGCATAACCAGGTAGTGGTTTTTGGGGAGCACATTAATGTTTGAGGCATAGTAATGTTCGAAATGATTCATTTTTATTAGCGTATCACAGATAATTGTACAATAAATATAATCAAAGATAAAAAATGCATTACCAAGTATTGATTCATTTTTTATTACAGTATTTTGCTTCAATTAATTATCTTTGATTAATTTTGGATCACGGTAATGTTTTGAAATAGCTTAAAACAAATTAGCGTATTTAGAAGTTGTCATTTGAAATAGCAATGGTTTACAAGTGTATTTAGAAGTGTAATTTGTTTATTAAATGAGAAAAGAATAGTATTAAGGAACGGTGTATACGTGTTTAAGGAATGGTACATACATGTTTATAGCTAATAAAAATCAATTAAACTTGCTAGGCATAAGCCATAACATGCTACTGTAGTAGTATATCTAAACGGGCTAAGATGTAAGTATGTTTAACATATATGTTATTGGTTTAACATGTATGTTTTTAACATGTTTGTTCTTGGTTTAACATGTTTATTCTTGGTTTAATATATATTTAACATGTATGTTCTTGGTTTAACATGTATGTTTTTAACGTGGTTATACAAATAATTTTAATTTAATGGTTATAGCTTCTTTATTTTGCATTTAACATGTATGTTCTTCGTTTATGATAAATTTACATTATCTAGAAAACACTTAGGCACTTTACTATTTGAAAAACATAAATTGTAAAAATATTATTCCAAAAACATAAATAAAAAAATTAAATTTAGGTCTTCATACATGTGTTTATACGTGTGTATATTAGTTTGCATTTATTTTTCCTAATTTTTATACTTTTCTTTGTATCAGATGTAGCTGAATTAAAAGAATGAAGACAACGAGTGTGCACATTTGTCCGTCTTCTGAAACATTGAAAAGGAGCGTGCACATATGTTACTTCTGAACTTTGACAACTACGAGTGCATATATGTCCGACTTTTGAAAATGTTAATAGAAGGAGTGCGCACATATATATGTTTGCGTTAAATAGTACTTGTACACACATGTATAGATCGATTAGATTCATGTATTTCTGCTTCTTAAAATTTGTATTTAATTGTATATCAATCGATATTGGATTTTGTATTTAACATGTATGTTTTTGGTTTCATATAAACTTACTTATCTAGAAAACATGTATGCACTTCACTATGAAAAACATGTATGTCGAAAAAACTATTCCAAAAACCAAAGTAATAAAATTAATTCACAAAAACACATATGCACTAAATCAGTTTTAAAACATGCATGTTCAAAAAAAAATTGAATGTTTTTTTAAAAATAGGATTTATTTATTTAAAAAAAATCAAAAATAATATAAAATTGACTTTTACTATTATACCCTTTTGGATTAAATAAAAATGTTTAATAATTCAAAAATGCTATGTTGCATTGATATGTTGCACAATATGCATTTCTATGAGTACATAAGGGGTTCTCGCAGTTCTCGCACTTAACAGGGTTCTCATAATAAAGGTCCCCTATATATATATGTTCAAGTGGTGAACACTTTAAAATGGTAAACAATAGGCACACTTGTGGATCGTTAGATCAAACTTGAAAGATCAAGATCAAAATAAATTAAATTAATTAATTAGATAGTGTCTTTAAGGGTATTATAGGTAATTTAACTTTCTCCAATACAATTATGTCTCTCACATATTAAATAAAAACGTCTATGTGACCTCCCTAAAAAAATGGATCTGCAAATTTCATTTGCCTCCTCACTCCATGAAAATCTTTCACATCTCAATGAAAAAAAATCCCCTCAAAACCATATTTACATAACCTACTACTATCTATCTCATTTCATAAACAAAAAAAAAAACAAATCTACCTCTACAAAAAAAACATACGTAAAAAATACCCAAATCTATTTTTTGCCACAAAGGTGGTTCTTGAAGCAACAAAAAAACAAATAATAAGCACCATCCTCCGATCTATTTTTCGCGACGATGGTGGTTCTTGAAGACAACGAGAAAGTTACAGCCTCGTTTTTCGTGACGAAGAAGACAACGAGCCTTAGGCCTTCATTTACTATTGACGACGAAGCATTCTAACCGAGTTTGTTGTTGGTGCGTCACTTTTCCGGCTTTCGAAAAACCGCCACTGCATCACCTTTTTCGCTAAGGTCCGGGTTTCGAACTCAGATCGGGGTTTGTTTGATTTTTTCAATATGGGTTTTCTCTTTGTGGAGGTTTCTTGCTTCTAGATCTTTATTTTGTGGTGTTTATGATACGGACCGATCTTGTATCCAATTTGTGTATGAATCGATCCATTTGTTGTAGTTTCCTTTGTTTTTAGTATTTTTTTGAAAAAATATTGAATATTCCTTATTGTTGTATCGTAGATGTGACATGGTTTCAATTCAAATGCATTGATGTTTACAACTGCACATGGGTTTTTATTGCATATGTATCCATGAATTTTTTATTTATTTTTTTTGTATCAAGTTTTGAAAAATAAGATAAACAAAATGATGTGTATCTTTACTTTTTAGTCTTGTGGTTCTATGTGTTTTGGGTGATGATGGGATAGACACATTACACATTAAATTTTATGATATATTTATAATGACACTAATTTATAGTGACACATTAAATTTTGAGTAAATTGCAAAAATCGTCCTTGTGGTTTTTTCAGATTGCAAAAATCGTTCATGTGGTTCGCTAATTGCAGGCGGCGTCCATGTGGAGAAACTTTTTCATCATTTTGGTCCCCGAATTTAACTATCGTTAAATAAATTCAGTTAGAAGTTACACATTTAGCCTTTTGGCCAATAATCGTACATCCTTTAAACCACGGGACGATTTATCCAATTACACGCTTAGTCCTCAATACAAAAACAATTGCACCTTTAGTCTTTAATACATAATTTCAGTTAAAAAAATTGCACCGTTAGTCCTTTATACATAACCTAAGTTAATCCCACCACCACACCACTTACCACCACCACCACTACTCACTGCCACCCACTGCCACCACCACTACCACTACCACCACCACCACCACCACCAATACCCACCGCCATTCACCACCACCACTGCCACTAGTTACCACCACCAATCACCGCCCCCACCCACGTCTACCACCACCACAAATCACACACCAACCACCACCACCACCACTTACAACCACCACCACCCAACACCACCAATCACCACAAAAAAAATCAAAAAAAATCTTCAAAAAAAATTTTTTGATTTTTTTTTCAAAATTTTCAATATTTTGAATAAATTTTTTTAATTTTTTCAAAATTTTTTCAAAAAATTTTCAAATATTTTTCAAAAAAATGTTCGAATAAAATTTTTTCCAAAAAATTTTCAAAATATTTTTCCAATTTTTTCAAAAAAATTTTCGAAATATTTTTTCAAAAAATTTTCGAAATAAAAATTTTTTCAAAAAATTTTTTTCGAAATATTTTTTTTCAAAAAAAACTTTCGAAATAAAAAAAATTTTAAAAAAAAATTTCGAAATATTTCTTTTCCAATTTTTTTCAAAAAAAAATTTTCGAAATATTTTTTTCAAATTTTTTTCAAAAAAACTTTTTCGCAATATTTTTCAAAAAGACGTGGGTGGAGACGGTGATTGGTGGTCGTAACTGGTGGAAGTGGTGGTGGTGAATGGCGATGGGTATTGGTGGTGGTGGTGGTGGTGGTAGTGGTAGTGGTGGTGGCAGTGAGTAGTGGTGGTGGTGGTAAGTGGTAGTGGTGGTGGGACTAACTTAGGTTATGTATAAAGGACTAACGGTGCAATTTTTTTAACTGAAATTATGTATTAACTATTAAGGACTAAAGGTGCAATTGTTTTTGTATTGAGGACTAACTGTAATTGCATAAATCGCCCCCGTGGTTTAAAGGATGGACGCTGCAATGATTATTGGCCAAAACGGTTAAATGTGTAACTTCTAACGGAATTCATTTAACGATAGTTAAATCCAGGGACCAAAATGATGAAAAAGTTTCCCCACAGGGACGCCGCCTGCAATTAGCGAACTACAGGGACAATTTTTGCAATCTGGGCAAACCACAGGGACGATTTTTGCAATTTACTCTTAAATTTTTAATACATTTGTAGTGATGTATTACAAAATTTTTGAACGCATTAAATTTTACGATATATTTATAATGACACATTAATTTGAAGTGACACACTAAATTTTTTTGATAAATATGGAGTGACACATTAAATTTTACGATACTTTTGTAATGACACATTAATTTATAGTGATACATTAAATTTTTAATACATTTGTAATGAAACATTATCAAGATATTTATGAATATATGTATCAAAAAAATTGATGTGTCACTATAAATTTAATATGTAATAAATAAAGTTTTTAAAAAATTGGCGTGTCATTATAAATTTAGCGTGTCATAAAAAAAGTACAAAAAATTGGTGTGTAATTTGTTTAAATTAAATCTATAAATTTAGATTTTGAGGGGAAAAAAAAAGGAAAAAACGTCATCATGCACATCAATTACAAAGAAATTATGTTTATAATTTTGCCATCAAGTTCATGTTATTTACCTAAATGTCATTCAATTAATTTTAATTTAATGACATCATCATTGATGCATCCAATGCCCAAGATTGGTGCCTATTATAATCTACTTTAAAGTGTACATCACAATAACGCCCCATATATATATATATAGGGTGAAGTTAAAATAAATAGACAAATATCCGTAAAAAGAATAAAAAGATTTTTATTTTTTAAAAAATTATCCAAAAATTCCAAAAAAAATCCACAAGATTGGGTATGTTGGTGCATAAAACTTTTGTGAAAACATTTTTTATAATTTTGAGTTTTGATACCTTTTCTTTAATGCACAAAAACTAATTCGATACAAAAAAATTTTGATGCAAAAAATTTTCAACTTGTTTTAGTTAGATGCGCAATGTTATTTTGATGAAAAAGTCAAAAGAAGTTGGGTGCAAAACCAATTTTTATGCACAAAAAGCGATTTAATGCTAAATGTAGTTTTTCATAATTTTTTCGAAAAAATATCCATTTTAGAAAAGTTTTTCACAACTTTTCACGCACCATCATACCCGATCTTGTGAAATTTTTTGGGATTTTTTGAGAAATTTTTGAAAAAAATATTTTTATTTTTTACTGGATATTTGTCTTTTTATTTGATTTTTATCCTATATATATATATATATATATATATATATATATATATATATATATATATATATATATATATATATATATATATATATATATATATATATATATATATATATATATATATATATATATATTTAGATCTAGTACCCGCGCTTAGCGGCAGCCATGTCTAGTTTTCTGCAAAGTTCACCACCCATAAGTTTCTTTCAACAAACCTGTATTTGTAGCATTAGAGAATCGTTTAATAACTACAATTCGATGCGTGGTTGCATAGCAAGATAAATGTATAGTTTTTTTAAAAATTATGTGGAGTCGATCTAAGTGTGTGAGTATATTTTCTAATAGGATTGTTTTAAGTTATTAAGATTTTAGTAATAATAGATTCAAGCATTACAAAAAGCAACGGTATTATGTAGTTGTCAATATTATATTGTAGTTTAGAGGTATATAGCCAATACATGTACCGTGGCTTTTCTTGTTTTGTCGGTAATTTAGGCAGTGATAACTATTTTTTTTACATGTGTAGCGTTTATCATTTGGTGTGTGGCTTTTAAAATTGTAACTTTGCAAATTGAATATCACCATATAAGATTATTTTGTACTATCAATTTGTATAGATATTTATGCATTGTTCAAAGCTATTTGTTTGAGGTACAAATAATTATCGCTAAAGATAACAATACTATTTATTTTTTGTGATTTTAATAAACTTACATAACATTAGTGATACACTGGACAAATGGCTATACAATATATATTAACTTTTAAACGACGATTCATATATGCTAGTCCCTTAAATGGTGCAAGAGCAACATTTTTAAAATAACATTATACAAATGACAAATTACATGTGTCAAAGCAAAATAAACCAAAACTACAATTACTTGGTCTCTCCTTTAAAAAAAATTGTCACGGGTTCCACAACTACTTCATCATTTCTCATATAATTTTGATGCTCCTTTAAAAAAATTGGTCTCCTTAAATGGTGCAAGAGCAACATTTGAAACCCGATTTCACCCGGTCGTTCAACCGGTTGAACCGTTCCGATAAAAAAACATGTCGATTTAAACCGAGTCAAACCGATAGGTTGGGTCGAAAAATGTCAAATTAAACCGGGTCACCGGGTTTGAAGCGCCACGGTCAACCCGGTATCGGTTTCAACGGGTCCTATCCTGGTTCGCTTTGGATGACTTTAATTGGTTAGCGAACGGTGGTGACACCGGTTCCCAGCTGAACACGTTGGTCCTGGTCCGTCCAATTTTCAAAACTATATGTACCATCAAATTTTTAGCTTGTATGAAGCTTTGTGTGTTTTATTAATATGTACAATGTGTATAATAACATTTACTTTTAATTTTAGGGTGTTTAAAAATAACATTAATTAGTGTGTTTAATTATTTTATATTTTGTATTATGTGGTAGCTTCTTTAAATTGTACGTTATGAAAATTTTATTGTACTTTTTAGTAAAAGGTGTTTTAATTGGTTGTTTTTAATTTGGTAGATGTGCTTTTAATTGGTTGTACAATGTGAATAAATTATAGTACTTTTAAGTAATTGGGTGTTTTAATAAGAGTATTAATAATATTATTTATTTTTCTCTCCATTGACCATGTTTTCAACATTCAACTTTCAACATTTTTCACTTTTTCCACTTTGACCATTTTTCCATTTTATATAGTACTAGACGAAACCGCGCTAGGGCAGCGATGTCTAGTTTTCTCAAGAAAGTTCGATGACCCATAAGTTTCTTTCAACAAATCATTTGTAGCATTAGAGAATCGCTTTAATAACTACAATTCGATGCGTGGTTGCATAGCAAAAGATAAATATATAGTTTTTTAATAAATTATGTGGAGTCGATCTAAGTGTGTGAGTATATTTTCTAATAGGATTATTTTAAGTTATTAAGATTTTTAGTAATAATAGATTCAAGCATTACAAAAAGCAACGGTATTATGTAGTTGGCAATATTATATTGTAGTTTAGAGGTATAGCCAACATGTGTGACCGCTTTTATTGTTTTGTCAAGAATTTAGGCAAATGATAACTATTTTTTTTACATGTGTAACGCTTATCATTTGGTGTGTGGCTTTTAAAATTGTAACTTTGCAAATTGGATATCACCATATAAGATTATTTTGTACTATCAAATTGTATTGATATTTATGCATTGTTCAAAGCTATTTGTTTGAGGTACAAATAATTATCGCTAAAGATAACAATACTATTTATTTTTGTGATTTTAATAAACTTACATAACATTATTGATACACTGGACAAAGGGCTATACAATATATATTAACTTTTAAACGACGATTCATATATGCTAGTCCCTTAAATGGTGCAAGAGCAACATTTTTAAAATAACATTATACAAATGACAAATTACACGTGTCAAAGCAAAATAAACCAAAACTACAATTACTTGGTCTCTCCTTTCAAAAAAATTGTCACGGTTCCACAACTACTTCATCATTTCTCATATAATTTTGTCAAATTTGAAACCCGATTTCACCCGGTGGTTCAACTGTTGAACCGCTCCAATAAAAACAGTCGATTTAAACCGAAGTCAAACCGATAGGTTGGGTCGAAAAATGTCAAATTAAACCGGTCACCAATCGGTTTGAAGCGCCCCGTCAACCCGTATCGGTTTCAACAGTCAACCCGATCCGTTTCAAAGGGTCAACCCAAGATCGGTTTCAATTGGTTGTTTTTAATTTGGTAAATGTGCTTTTAATTGAGTGTACAATGTGAATAAATTATTGTACTTTTAAATAATGGGGTGTTTTAATAAGAGTATTAATTATATTATTTATTTCTCTCTCCATTGACCATATTTTCAACATTCAACTTTCAACATTTTTCACTTTTTCCACTTTGACCATTTTTCCATTTTATATAGTATAGATAGATATATATTGATAGTATGGTTAGTGTAAAAAGGGTTTATAGGTAAAAAGTAGGGATTGTCTAACCAATGCCATAAGGGCATTGGTTAAGGAGGGTATGGACCCACAAAAAAGGATTAAAAAAACGTTTTTTAATTTGAAAATTGTACTTTGTGTGGGGTCCCCGAAGTTAAAAACGCTTTTTTAGGTCCATACCCTCCTTAACCAATGCCCTTAGGGCATTGGTTAGACAATCCCTAAAAAGTATAGGAAAGATTCTTGGCCATTGGATGTGTAATTAATGTTATGATTTGTGGTTAAGATGAATAAGGGTTATTAATGACAATTTATTAATTTTATTGGGTCATTATGTATAATTATGAAACGAAAAAGGGTATGATTGTCTTTTAGTATTTTTCAATTCAACGTTTGTTTTAATCACATCCAGATTTAATGCCATGGCCCATATAATTAAAAATTTTAAATAGTTTATTTGGCCATGACACATTTAATCCATATTTAAAACATTAAACCGTTTCATGCCATGACACATTTAAATTACACAAACCTCTTATTTTTTTGTTAGTTTTTCTTCCTTTCTCTACTTCCATACAATTAATTCATCATTATAATATTTATGATGACACACTAATTTAACTATACTTGTTTATGACATACTAAATTTCTTAATACGTATATAGTAACACATCATTTTTTTGACACATTCGTAATATCACACTTAATTTCTTGATACATATGCATATCAAATTTTTTGACACATTTGTCGTGACTAGTGTCACACTAATTTCTTATTACATATATAGTGGCACACCGAAATTTTAGTACATTTGTAGTGACACACAACAAAATTTTAATAGATTTGTAGTCACTAGTGTCACACTAAATTTTGTTACATATATAGTGACACACCAAAATTTTAGTACATTTGTAGTGACACACAACAAAATTTTAACACATTTGTAGTGACAACTTTTTTTTATCACACTAATTCTTGATACATATGTAGTGACACACTAAAGTTCTTGATGCATTAATAGTGACACATTAACTTTTACGACACATTTTGAATTAAAAACTATATCTTTTGACAGACTTAGTTTCATAATACATTTATAGCGACACACTAAGTTTTTTTTTTGACACATTTTGTGCGACACACTTAAGCTTTTGATACATTTATAATGACACACTAATTTCTTAACACATTTACATCGACAAACACTAACTTTTTGCTACATTTTAAATTAAACACTCGGTTCTTTTTCATCATCTCCTTAACAAACTGTTTCATTAGTTCATGCAACAAAACACATGGGCCACACTCGTATCCTTACTTTCACATTGTTGGCGTATATGTCCGGAGGACCTGCAGTCCGGCAACATCACCGTCCGGACGTCAAACGACAGTATCCAGTTTTTAAGGGATTCCCACCACATGGCCTATCAACTAGGGTGGCTATAGGCTTGCAAGCAGGTAACATAGGCCTGCACGGATATCTACAAAGGACGAAGGTACATAGTTGGGGTAGTATAAATACCCCAACACATTTAATGTTTCATATAACACACACACACTTATATCAACCACTGCATTTATCACCATCCTTTCCCTCCAGCTTACTTTCACGCCGGAGCTTGGTCCCGGACACCGCCCGTATGCGAGGCTAACGTGTGTTGCTTATTGTGCAGAAGGAACAATTATTTCCTCCGCACCGCTTGATTGTAATCGAACTCCCAGCCAAGCCGGATAGCGGGAATTTGCTTCAACAAATTGGCGCCATCCATGGGACCCGTTATTCATTTTACTAGAGAATTGGATGGCGTGTTCGCAACCACCACCTCCGCTCAACCCAACTCCTCCGGAAAACATAGGCGGGAGTGGAGTCTTCAATAGGCAAACCTCCGAATACCGAACAACTACAAGCCCGATGGCCTCCTTAGAGACCCTCCTCGAAAGTACAATGCAACCGGGCCCGAGTCATCAAGCCTATCCGCTCTCTTTCAAGAAGAAGACGAGCAAGAGGAGGGTGTCAACCAAACCCGAAGGATGATCTCAAAGAAACCCCATAAAGAAATTGCTCGGTCACCCTTTACACGCAGAATAGTAGAGTTTGCAGGCCCGAAGTACATCATGCCCACCAATCTAAAACTATACGATGGCTCGGCCGACGGACGATCATATCAACCGCTTCGTGGGAGCAACGAATCAAGGAGAATGGCCAATGCCGGTGTGGTGCCGAATGTTCCAACAAACTATGGACGGAGCGGCACAAGGGTGGTTCAGCAATTTGGAGCCGGGCAAAGATTGACAATTGGGACGAACTCGTGGAGCAATTTATCGCCGGTTTGCCCTACGGCAAAAACCCGAAAGACCCTACGAAATCACCCGGATTGTCGACGGGCCAACCAAACACTACCGCCTTCAAAGAACGGTGGATGACGAGAGGCCCGGATACCGGGTTCCCGAACTCATGAAGATATCGGCGTTTATGAATGCTCATCGGTGCCCCGATTTGGCTAAGAAGTTCTCTCGATCAGTTCCAAAATCGGTGAAAGAAATGATGACCGTGGTAGACGATTATATCCGGGCGGAAGAGGCTTATAAAACACCGAAGCCGCCAAGGGGAGAAACCCATGACCCATTCCGGAAGCTACCAAGTCTCAAGAGACAAGAACCCTGGGGAGGATTCAATGACAGAAGAGGGGCGACCGACGGCCTTGGGAAAGGAATGATTCTCGGCAGAGAAGTCTTATCCCCTTATGTCTCTCCAAAAGCAAGCACGACCAAATGAATTCAGACGTAGCTAATTCAATAAACATGATGGTTCTCGGATCCCGCCTCCGGCCTTACTTAAACAGCCCAAAGAAATACTTTCCACGAACACCACCTAAACTTGCCCCACCGCCTTACAAGGGAAGCCAAGCAAAGAAAATGAGGATCGGTTCTGTGAATATCATGGAGAAAGAGGCCATCTCACCAATGACTGTTATCATTTAAAAAGGCAATTGGAAGTGGCCCTTGAATCGGGGAAGTTAGATCACTTGGTTAAGAATGTCCAACAAAAAGGAAAGGAAAGACCGAGAGGTCACAATGGAAAAGGAAAAGTGATCAACATGGTCCATCAATACTCGGAGGATCGTAAAAGAAAGGGCAAGTTCTATGATGAAGATCGGATGAATATCCCTATATCCTTCCCCAGATAAAAACGGACGACTGCGACGAACCGTTAATCGTAGAGGCCGAAATAGAAGGATATTTTGTAAGGAGGGTGTTTGTAGATGAAGGTGCCTCCGCATAAGTCATGTATGAACATTGTTTCAGAACTTTTGTCCTTCCATCCAATCCCTACTGCAAGAAACTAGTTCTCATTGGTAGGATTTTCGCGAAGTCATCCGCCGATGGGGAAGATAGAACTAGAGGTACGCATGGGGGATCATGGTCTGTTCTGAACGGTGATGATGACGTTCACGGTAGTAAAATCGCCTTCTCCCTACAACATAATACTGGGCCGAACAGGTCTCAAAGAATTGAGAGCCATACCCTCTACCATCCATGCAATGATGAAATTCCCCACTCCGCAAGGGATAGCCACTCTGATCGCCAAAAGAGCGGTAGTCATGGAATGTAGGAGATTCGAGGAAGGGCAAGACCCCTGGAGAAGCCGCTCTTCCGAGAGGGAAATAGAAACTTGGGACCAAGAAACTCAAGAAGGTCAGGAACAAACGAAAGACATCCTAGTTAACGCAACCTACCCAGAGCAACGAGTAACCATAGGAACCAAGTTCTCACGAGAATGCCGGAGGAAACTCATCGAGATCTTGAGGAAGAACAAAGATATTTTTGCCTAGGATCCGACAGACATGACTGGGGTGCCAAGACGCCTCATACAGCACCCTCTCTGCGTGAACATCTCCGACACACCGGTGGCCCAAAAAAGGAGAATATTCTCGCGAGAAAAGAACCAAGTGATCAACAGAGAAGTGGAGGAATGGGTCAAGGCCGGCATAGTACGCCCGGTAAGGTACCCGACATGGATATCCAATCCTGTGTTGGTTAAGAAATGTGACTAAGTCGGAGAATGTGTATTGAATTCAAAAATCTGAACTCCTCGTGCCCCAAGGATTACTATCCTTTGCCGGAGATAGATTGGAAGATTGAATCCGTCATGGGGTATAAGTATAAGTGCTTCCTTGACGCTTACAAGGGTTATCACCAAATCCGCATGAATAGAGACGACGAGGAAAAACGGCATTCTACACGCATCGAGGAACATATCGCTATACTAAAATGCCTTTCGGACTAAAGAATGTGGGGCAACCTATCGCATTGGTAGACTTTGCTTTTCAATCACAAATAGGGAGAAATCTGGAGGCATATGTGGACGACATGGTCATAAAAGCGAACAGAGCGAGAAATGATCGCTGATATAGCAGAGACCTTTGACAACCTTAGGAAGATAAACATGAAGTTGAACCCGCGAAAGTGTTCTTTCGGGGTAGAGGAAGGTAAATTCCTCGGCTATATGGTGACATCGGAAGGAATAAGGGACAACCCAAGGAAAACAAAGGCTATAATGGAGATGAAATCTCCAGAAACCTTAAAAGAAATGCAAAGCTCGAGTGGGAAGCTTGCGCTTTAAATAGATTCCTCACAAAGTCGGCGGAAAGAGCTCTCCCTTTCTTCGACACGCTAAAGAACATCACTAAAGAAAACAAGGACGAATACCGATGGACGAAGGAATCCGAGTTGGCTTTTCAGGAGATGAAGAGGTTGATACTCAAATTACCTTCTTTATCCACACCAATTCCGAAGGAACAACTGCTCATATATCTCTACGGCCAATAGGAGCCATAAGTGCGGTACTCCTGGTAGAAAGAAATGGGAGACAGTTGCCGGTGCACTATGTTAGCCGGAAACTACATGAAGCGGAGAAATACTACGCCCCTATAGAGAAGTTGGCTTTGTGTCCGCTACACGCATCCGTAAGGCTGAGGAGGTATTTCGAGGCTCACCCCATCCGTGTCATAACCGATCAACCCATCAAGCAAATATCTTGAATAAACCGGAAGTCTCAGGAAAACTAGCCAAATACGCTGTGGAGCTAGGAGCATACAATATCACTTACACTCCTCGCAACGCAGTAAGGGACAAGTCGGCGGATTTTCTAACGTGTGCGGTGGAGTCTAGATGTAGCAAAAGTCCGAACGTGATGGAAATAGAGGAAGGAGAATGGTTATTATATGCAGACGGAGCCTCAAATAGTAAGGGATCCGGAGCGGGTTTAGTTCTCATCACCGAAAAGGTAGAATCTGACCTACGCCTGCGGTTAAACTTTCCTAGCACCAACAACGAGGCAGAGTATGAGGCCCCGCTAGCCGCCTAAGGATCGCAAAAACTCAAAATCAAGGCTCTAAGCATTCGGTAGATTCAAACCGGTGGCCAGTCGATCAATGGGGAATTCACGACCACCAAGGAAAGCATGCAGCAGTACTTAGCCCAAGCAAGGAAATACATATCCGGCTTCCAAAACTTTAAGATTCGCAACATTCCGAGGGCCCAAAATCAGAAGGCGGATATATTAAGTAAACTAGCGTCAGTGGCCTTCGATCACCTGACCAAAGAAGTGCTCGTAGAAGTCCCGGAAAGGCCGCCAAGAGATGAAGAAGTAATTAATACCGTAGTGGAAGAAGAAACGGACAATTGGATGACGCCGATCATCAAGTGTCCGGAAGAGGCGTATGGCCGGAGGATCACAATGAAGCTAGAAGCTTAAGAATGAAGATTCCGCAGTATATTATGGAAGAAGGTGTCCTCTTTAAGAAAGGTTACTTGGTACCGATGATGAGATGTGTAGGGCCGTATGTGCAAATTACATAATCCGAAGTGCATGAGGGCTGCTGTGGGATGCATGCCGGACCGAGGACCGTAGTGGCCAAGCTTATGAGGCAAGGATATTATTGGCCTACCATGAACCGGGATGCCCGAGAAGAAATTAGGAAATGTGACTCTTGTCGATACACTCTCCGGTGCACCCAAACTACCCAAGACGCCACTGACGTCCATCATGTCCCCGTGGCCCTTCTACCAATGGGAAATGGACGTGCTAGGCCCCTTTCCGGAAGCACCCGGCCGCATCAAATATGTGATTGTGGCAATTGACTATTTTACTAAGTGGATAGAAGCGAAGCCGTTGGTCAAGACGACGGGCAAAGATGTCATAAAATTTGTGTACGAAAATATTGTATGCAGGTATGGTTTGCCAAGGATCATAGTCACTGACAACGGAACCAATTTCGTGAATGACCAATTTCGTGAATGACCCATTCAAGAAATGGTGCGAAGGGTTAAAGATCAAACAAATAAACACACCGCATCCACTAGCTAATGGACCGGTAGAACGGGCAAACCGGCCCGATGGATGGGATAAAACAAGGTTAGGAAGGGAGAGAGCGGGATGGCTAGATGAGGCCTAACGCTTTTATGGGCGCATCGGACGACGCCAAAACATGCAACGGAGAAACCCCTTCACCGACGTATGGCGGCAGAATCCCAGCGGAAATAGGGATGCCTACACACCGGACGATGATGTTCCGGAAGACCGAGAATGAAGAACAAAGAACGCCTCAATTTAGACCTCTTACAAGAAAGAAGGTAAAACGCTGCCATCCAGGAAGCTAAATACAAAACGCAAGTAGAACAATACTACAATCGGAAAGTTAAGCCAATGAATTTCAAAATAGGGGATTTTGTCTACCGAAAGAATGAAGCAAGCCGGGTGGAAAATCAAGGAAAGTTAGGACCTAATTGGGAAGGCCCCTATCGTATAGTAGGATCAAGTGAGAATGGCTCTTATAAGTTGCAAACGATGGAGGAGAAGGAGGTCCCCCGGACCTTGCACGCTATAAATCTCAGAAATTGCTTCTTATAGTTGCTATTGTGACAGGAATCCTATTGTCATTGTGTAATCCGAAAGGACTATGTACGATCAATTAAATGATGAAAGTTTCCCTGCAGTGGGGAAAAAATTTTCCAAAACTGATGTGATAGTATAATGATTCCGACGGCTGGCCCCCGTCGAGTACGAAAAATAACAACCGATGTGATAATACAACGATTCCGATGGTTGGCCCCCGTCGAGTATGAAAAGTAAAAACTAATGTGATAATGTAACGATTCCGATGGCTGGCCCCCGTCGAGTATGAAAACATAAAAATACCCAAGTGATGGATGCCCTCTAACTTTATGAGGATGCCCGGAAACCGGATGCACGACCTACGCGGCCGGATGCCCTTAGAATAACCTAAGGAAGACATCTACCCAAGTGATGGATGCCCTCTAACTTCATGAGGATGCCCGGAAACCGGATGCACGGCCTACGCGGCCGGATGCCCTTAGAATAACCTAAGGAAGACATCTACCCAAGTGATAGATGCCCTCTAACTTCATGAGGATGCCCGGAAACCGGATGCACGGCCTACACGGCCGGATGCCCTTAGAATAACCTAAGGAAGACATTACGAAACCAAAAGAGAGAAAGAAAAGGCAAAGGGAATACATGTCAAGCGAAAAAGAGATTCATTCACAAAGCTAGTAAACGGTAAACAAACATTGTTAATTATTACAACGACATTATACGAATAAGTGTTCACAAAATACAAGTCCTAAGAACGTCCGGACTTAAGCATTCTCCTCCGCAGTATCTACCGGAGTCTCGGTGGTATGAGGAGCCTCGGATGGTCCGGGCGTGTCCTTTCTGACAGGAACCTCCGGCTCCGTGTTCATTAGATCCCCCAAGGGCAAACGACAAGAGTCGGCAAGCTTCTGAATAAAAGGATACTCGGCTTCAAAGAGTTTGTCATACTCAGCCCTCCACAAGTTCGGCATCCCCGCTGACCTTCCGGATCTTTTGCAAGGCGCCTCTGCCTCTTCCTCGGTCCCGTTCACCTTGGCCCCGGTCACAAACCCCGCCGGTAGGTCAAGTACACTTTAGCCATACTCTTTTGTACTCGACGCTCCCAAACAACAAAGAACAAAGGCAATAGCATCCGGACAAAGATTCTCGCTTAACCACCTTACTTTGAGCAACCTCGGCTACCAATTTTCCGCTTTTCCACTGCAGAGCGGCTAGAGATTGGTCTTTGACAGCCAACTCACTTTCCAATTTCCTTATTTTTTCGCCTCGAGCAATCGGAGGTCCCCATCCACTCATTTCGGTCCCTGTGTTACCCCTGCAACCTCTTCCTCCAAATCTTTCTCCCTACCGCACGGCTTTCAAATCGAGTCTACTTTTCTCAACCCTCCGTCAACCTTTCATTCTCACCTTTGGCGGCAAGGAGTTTCTCCGCAAGCCCCTGGCAACCTTTGTGAGTTTCGTTCAAGTAAAAGTAACCATTAGAAAGATCCCGAACCTCCTTAGCACCGCCATACGCCTATCACACTTTTCCCAAAATCTTCGTACGCTCGGCGAATGAGATCAATATTGTTGACCTGCTCCAAAGCCTCTCTCTCATCCGGAGTGGCAACGTTGTCAATCATCTCTCGGCAAGACCGATATGTATTTATCCGGACGTCGCCACGGAGACCCCACGGGGAGGAAAACATTGGTAGCCTCATCTACAAAAAAGCAAAAGAGATAGTTAGGGAAAAACTTTAATAAGAAGGACATGGACGAAAGTAAGATCAAAGCATACCTGAATCCAACAAAACCCCATCAATGTGGTTGGGACTGGGACTACGAGGGGGATTGGCCTCGCAAAAAAAGTTAAAGTTAGCGCTAGAAGCGATAAAATGAAAGGGGTCCGCGTGTATTTCAAATGCTTACCTTCGAGTTGCGAAGAGGGGTTCACTGGAGGAATCGGGTCCCTCTTTCTTGAGATAAGGCGCCTGCTGTTGCAATTGTCCACCGCCTTCATTTTCATCCATCCCTTCCGAGCAAGTACACCCCCACCCTCGGCGAATAACGGGCGCTCTCCGCTTCACGGTGAGGTTTAGATTCACCTCCTGCTCATTCGGATTAGCTTGGTTTATGGGATCAGCATTTACCACCGGAGAGCTCAAGAAAACTGCTCAACAAAACCCGTTCGCTTCTTCTTCTTCTTCTTTGGGCTTTGATGTGCCCTCACCACCTTTCCTCTTGGCCGCCTCCCTCTCTTTTTCTCCCGGGCTTCCCTCTCCTTTTTCTCCCTAGCAGCCACCACGTCCGGATCAGCTTCCTCGACTCTAAGGGCTAAGATGTCCTTGGGGGGAATGAGTGCACCTACCGGAAGGGGATCCGCTTCTTTTGGTACCTCCCTATTTGGGTCAACGACGGGCCCTTTACTCACCACGGTATCGTCCCATTCGGGAGCTCAAGATACTGGACATACCGACAACGCAAGAAAAAAGATTGTTAAAGACAAAACACAAGATAATAAACACGGCAAAACCTATGGCACGAGACAAATAATTACCATGACCCTCGGCATCCTTTAGAAGAGGCTCGAACCCTGGATTCTTGAAGACCGAAGATAGATGGCACATCCATAACAGACTTATGGTAGGTTTCCTTAGGAAAATGAGGGTATCGCCGCCTTCTCGGCATCCAACTCGAAAAAACCGATCGGGTAAGGATCCGTTATCTTGGAGTCTTTGTGCCTCCAGGCCATGGCATGAGGGATCGCCCTACGGTCAATCAAGAAAATTTTTTCCTTCCAAAGGCTTAAGGATCTGGAGAGCACTTCCTTAAAACATTTATAAGCCTTTTACTCGCTCTACTCTCGAAAGAAAACCAAACAAACGTAAAATGCCCGAACAAGGGGACCCCAAGACGAATGCCCAAACTATAACACCTAATTTCAAAAGTGGTCACTTTCGGTTCAAACCCAACGGAACCAATTGGGAAAAATGAACCTTAAAATGTCTAATCACGCTTAGCGTAAAGGTCGAAAAGGGAATCCTAACACCTCCGGTATCCAATCGTTGAGGATATATGCCAATTGTATCCGCTGGGAGTTGGTCCATTGTCATATTATCGAGGAAGGCGGGACGAAGGTCACGGGAATACCATATTCTATGATTATACCGTCTAGCTCGGATTGTGTCGACCTAGATGTATAAATATGCATATCGAACTTCAGAACTACCAAAGGTTGGATAGCCTCGGTCGAGATAGGGTTACTCTGTTCTTCGGTCACTTGTTCGGCCATTACTAAAAGGATGCCTAAGGGATATACAAATAATTACACGGAAGAACGAGACGAACCTTATAAATTCGAAGAAGATATGCCGGAGAGCGAGAGCAATGTAACAAGTCAAAAAGATGTGTGAGAAAATAACCGTGGTAAAAGCATTTATATAGGCAGGAAAGAAACCCTAGCGGACCAAGCGTCCCCATCGGCCAAGAAAGAAGACGTGGCTCAATCTTGCCCGTCCACGTCAATCTCGGAAGATGGGAATACACGGATGAAAGCCCAAGAGACAGTCAGCCCATCGAACGCCCAAAACCACAAATGTTATTAAAGTCCACAGCGAGGCATTTCAAAAGGCATCTTTAGGAACATTATATACTCTCAAGTATTGCACCACCGGTTTTCACCCGGTAATCCAACATTGAGGGGGACATGTTGGCGTATATGTCCGGAGGACCTGCAGTCCGGCAACATCACCGTCCGGACGTCAAACGACAGATCCGCTTTTAAGGGATTCCCACAACATGGCCTATCAACTGGGGTGGCTATAGGCTTGCAAGCGGTAACATAGGCACACGAACAAAGATATCTACATGACGAAGGTACATAGTTGGGGTAGTATAAATACCCCAACACATTTAATGTTTCATATAACACACACACACTTATATCAACCACTGCATTTATCACCATCCTTTCCTCCACTTACTTTCACGCCGGAGCTTGGTCACGGACACCGTCCAGGGCGAGGCTAACGTGTGTTGCTTATTGTGCAGGAAGGAACAATTATTTCCTCCGGAACCGTTGATTGTAATCGAACTCCCAGCCAAGCCGGATAGCGGGAATTTGCTTCAACACACATAGACTTGTAAAAACTTTTCTTCTGACCGTTTAATTTCACAACTAATATATAAAGTTCAAATTTGTAAAAGCTTTCACAACTACTACTACGTATATTAAGTTCAAATTTGTAAAAGCTTTATAACACTAAATGTGACTTTTATGAGCATTTAAAAGAGAAGTGGTTAAATGTTTATAGTACCCTTGTTAATAAAATGATATATGTTACACTTTTAACCTTTTTTATCCTTTTTACCATAACACACTTTTCATTTGATCCAAACTCTATATATATATATATATATATATATATATATATATATATATATATATATATATATATATATATATATAGAATCTAGATCAAATAAGATCAACCTTAAAGTTGTTAAAATGAGATCGAACTAAAATTTGACAAGAGATACTCTCCTTACAATAAAAATAATTTTTTATTTACTACAACTAAAATTGTTAAAGTTTCGATAGATTTCTTTTTTAAATTTACGAAACCTAGGTGATACACTTTGATTAGAAGTTTAATGTGTATCATGTTTTTGTATGTGTATCAGGTTTTGGAATATTTATTAGTGTAATGTGTATCAGTTGTATCACTAATCCAAACTCATGTATCATTTGGTTATTAGTTGCTAAAATGTTAATTTATATTAAAATATTATTTTTTTGTGTACGATTGCTAAAATTGTTATTTATAAATGTTTTAATGGTTTTTTAGATTTGATCTTATTTTTACAACTTTAAGGTTGATCTCACATTAACCCTCCCCTATATATATATATATATATATATATATATATATATATATATATATATATATATATATATATATATATATATATATATATATATATATATATATATATAGTTTGGATCAAATGAAAAGTCTTTAAAAAAGAAAAAAGGGTTAGAAATGTAACATATTTCATCTTATTAATATAGGGGTATTTTGGACATTTATTTACTCATATTTTAAATGCCCATTTAAGCTACTTTAATCTCTCATTTTAATTTATAATTTGCCTAACGTTTTTTTCTTTAAAGCATGCCAAGACATTTGCAAGCTTCAAATTTTTTGTGACATGACAATTTTTCGAAAAGCTCTTGTGAAATATTATAATGGGTCACGCCATCTTGATACTGTATCAAACTCTTCCTACATATTTATAAATTTACATTAATTTTGTTCCATTTCATGCTCGTCGAAGTGTTAAGTCATAAACAAAGAGTGTCATGTTTAAGTTACTTTTTGTTATATCGATTTTATAAACTATGTATCAATTTGTTTACTAATTTGTCAATTAAAAAAATGATTTTATGTTATAAGTTATGTATAAAAAAATTAAACATAGAGTGTCAATAAACTTTAAGCGTTCTTAGTTTTAGTAAAAGTGTCTTGACAAATTGTGTGTCACTATAAATGTATCCAAAGAATGAGTGTGTCATAAAAAATGTGTCAGAAAACTTAGTGTGTCACGGGACATGTATTACGAAATAAAATGTGTCAAAAACTTAGTGTGTCTGTTAGAAAACTTAGTGTGTCAAACGAAACTCAATGTGTCAAAAACTTAGTGTGTCACTAGAAATGTATTATAAAAGTAAGCGTGTCAAAAAAATGACTTATATTGTCACTAAAAATGTGTTATAAATATGTGTGTCACCATAAGTGTATCAAAAAAATTTAGTGCGTCATTATAGGTCTATCAAAAAAAAATTAGTGTGCCGCTATAAACGTATCAAAAAAATTTAGTGCGTCACTATATATGTGTAAAGAAAAGTTGTGTATTAAACATAGTGTGTCAATAAAATGTACTAAAAGTTTGTAATGTGTCAACAATAATGTAATTAAATTCTATTGTGTCACTATAAATGTATTTAGAAATTTAGTACTCGTATCATTAAAAGAATACTAAATTTTGTGTGTGTCATAAAAGAATTATAACAAAATTAATGTCACCATAAATGTAATAAAGAAAAAATTAATGGTATGACAATTTGACTAAAGAAAAGGCGTGTAACATTGATAAAAAACCAACAATTCATTTACCTCATTTAATGATTTTGTATGATGAAAAGACATAAGAGCCCTTATCATGACACTCAAAATGACAACACTAAACCCTAAACTATTCAAAATATGCAAAAATTACCCTTATTCATCTTAACCACACATCATGTCATTAATTACACATCCAATGGTCATAAATCCTTCCTATACTTTTTACCCATAAACCCTTTTTACATTAACCATACTATATATATATATATATATATATATATATAGAGAGAGAGAGAGAGAGAGAGAGAGAGAGAGAGATATGTGATAAAGATCAAATAAAAACACAAATATCCGTAAAAAGATAAAATAAAAAATTTCAAAAAAAAGTTCTCAGAAAATTCCAAAAAAATTCCACAAGATCGGGTATGATGGTGCATGAAAAAGTTGTGAATGAATTTTTTCTAAAAATGAATATTTTTTCCGAAAACAAATTATGAGAAAATACGTTTGTACATTAAATCGTTTTTTTGTTCATCAAAATTTTGTTTTTGCACCCAACTTCTTTTGACTTTTTTCATTAAAATAACATTGCACATCTAACTAAAACAAGTTAAAAATTTTGTGCATCAAAATTTTTTTGCGCATAGAAATTCGTTTTTTGTGCATTAAAAAAACGTATCAAAACTCAAAAATATAAAGAATGTTTTCACAAAAGTTTTATGCACCAATATACCCAATCTTGTGGAATGTTTTTAGAATTTTTGGAGATTTTTTTTTTTTTTTTTTAATTTTTTTATTCTTTTTACGGATATTTGTCTTTTTATTTTAACTTTACCCTATATATATATATGAGTTATGATCAAATAAGAAGATTACTTAAAATAAGAAGGAATAAGAAGAACTATAACCGCAAATCCAAGATGCACCGACTTAAATTATATGCATCCCTATAATCTTAGATGCATTATAACGCACCATAGTGTGTTTTCTAGCTTTTAATCAGATACATATACGTATATTAGATGCATTTCATGATTTCTCTTGTTTTTTGTTCCTCTGCATGTGCCAAAATCATGAAAATCAATTTGCACCATCTATACATCAAATTAACTTTCGAAACTCAAGATGTTGCATCTATATGATTAGAAATACATCTAATGCAAGTCGTTGCATCTCAAATGCGTGGTTTTGGTCACTTCTCACCACTTTTTATTTTAATTTACTTCTCACTGGATCCCTACTCATATTATATATATATAGGGGAGAGTTAATGTGGGATCAAATTTAAAGCTGTAAAAATAAGATCAAGTCTAAAAAATCATTAAAACATTTATAAATAAGAATTTTTGCAATAATACACATAAAAATAAGAGTAAATTACACCGTTCGTCCTTGTGGTTTGCGTTGACCGCAGGGTTTCGTCCTTTGACCAAAAAAGTTGCACCGTCCGTCCTTAAGTTGGAAACGTTATGCGCCATTAGTCCCTCCCTCTAACGAAGCCCACTAACGGTCGTTAAATCTTGTTAAAATGACGATTATACCCTCAGATTTATATACTTTCTCTCCTAACCGTCCACTCCCCACACACACATTCAGATTTCTATACTTTCTTTTATTTCGTTCCTCTCTCTCTATCTCTTCCTCGTTTTCTCCACCCATCAAAAGCATGATACTGATGTATCATCTCCATCTCCAAAAGGTGAACCAAAGGCCATAGCCTTTATTCCTTATCAGAGAGTTGTCGCCTTCATTTGCATCTTCCCCAAGGTCAACGCAACAGAAAACCTCCTAGAGATTGAAGGAAGTCGCAAGATCATCTAGAGATCATCAAAAGAAAGAGACCCTTGCTTATTTAAGCCCCATCACAAGTTCCCTATCAAGAAAGATCGGTCAAAGATACCCTACTTCTCCCCTTTTTAATCGTTGCCAAACCACAAGGAACCCACATCCATCACACTTCTTAACCTTACCAAACAAGTTTTGGGTAAAGGGTCTTGGTTGGCTTTTGGATTTGGATGTTGGGTTTTCATTTGGAGCCGACTGGGTCGCGATTGGAATCTGGATACATGTTCCTGGTCTTCACTTTCATCGATATCACTCCTATTCCTTGATAAGGTCTCGTTAATTTTCTCTACCATGTAATTTTTGAGATTTACTCGTTATTAAATTTGCTATTCTGATTTAGTTCACAAGCTGTAAAACTTGGTTTAAGTTAATCGGTTTTTATATTTGGGTTTTGAGTTATTTCTATTCAAGATACCGAGATGTATATATTAGAATTCGGTGGATGAAAGTTTGTTGTTGTTGTTAATATGTGGCTAAATAATGAATAAAACAAAAACTAGGTTAGCTTATGGATTGAAAGTGCTTATTTCCTTCGTTTTCGGTTAACTTCAAACCCGAGTGAACCCGCGTGTGCTTGGTTTTCTCTTTGTCCTGTTGTTAAACAGCTCCAAATATGAAGGATCTCAAAACTTGTTTTTTTCTTCTGGTTAAAAAAATTAGGTTCTTGATATGGGTTTCTGTGAAGATCAATGATGTGTTGTTCTTTGTAGATCTTTAAAGATTGTTTTGTGTTAGTGGTGTGGCAGTGACCAAACTTTGGGTGGTGGTGACCATTGTGTTGACCGGAGAGAGAAAGACATGATTAGGTTGATCGGATTAAGTTGACAGGTCTAACACCCACTTGTAATTTACTCACTTGTAGATCTATAGATATATAGATCCGGGGTTTCATGAAGGTGGCGGTCGTATGATGGTGGTGATGAAGTTGATGTGGAATTTTAGATGTAAGATTGAAGGTAGGGGTTGTTCTTGTTAGGTATGTGGAGTTTTATTGTATGAATAAGATCCATGAGTTTTAGATGAGGAGATACAAATTTGAGTTTGTTATGTTTGTTGTTAAAGTGATGAATGATAGTGTAAACTACAACGTTCGTCCTTGCACCGTTCGTCCTTATGGTGTTGAAATGACGATTATACCTTCAGGTTAGTGGGCTCCGTTAGAGGGAGGGACTAATGGCGCATAACTTTCCAACTTAAGGACGGACGGTGCAACTTTTTTGGTCAAAGGACGAAACCCTGCGGTCAACGCAAACCACAAGGACGAACGGTGTAATTTACTCTAAAAATAATATTTTAATACAAATTAACATTTTATCAACTAATAACCAAATGATACATAAGTTTGGATTAGTGATACACCTGATACACATTACACTAATAAATATTCCAAAATTTGATACACATATAAAAACCTGATACACATTACATTTATATTCAAAGTGTATCACATAGGTTTCGTAAATTTTAAAAAGAAATCTATCAAAACTTTAACAATTTTAATTGTAGTTAATAAAAAAATTATTTTTGTTGTAAGAATAGTGTCTCTTGTAAAATTTTAGTTGGATCTCATTTTAACAACTTTAA
The DNA here is from genome assembly GCA_910596185.1 of Chrysanthemum makinoi. Classification (NCBI taxonomy): domain Eukaryota; kingdom Viridiplantae; phylum Streptophyta; class Magnoliopsida; order Asterales; family Asteraceae; genus Chrysanthemum; species Chrysanthemum makinoi. Next base: position 39,040,306 of record OU343219.1, read on the forward strand.
GTTTGATCTTATTTGATCTAGATTCTCTATATATATATATATATATATATATATATATATATATATATATATATATATATATATATATATATATATATATATATATATATATATATATAAAGTTTAGAAAAAAATTACTAATTAGCATTATTGAGGTTCTTTTTTTCCAGTTTTATCTACTAAAACTAATACATTTTGGAAAAAAAGGGTTGAGATTATTTTGTATAAATTACACCAAGATTGTTTGAAATTTTACATCAAACAAATATTGTAGAAACTCAGTCTCATCCGTTTTGAAATCATAAGGCAAATTTTCAACTCTCAAAAGTAAAATGGGAACTCTATTGGTAGGAACAGAGGGATCAATCACAACTTGCCTATGTAATTTATTGGTTTATTTTGGGGAAGTTAGTTTAGTTTCCTCTGAATCAAGCTTCATGGATGAATCTCCACCCATCAGTTCTTGAAAGGCTTCAACCTTCACAGGCGGAGCTCTGACCATCCCCATATTCCTGCATCCAACCAAAGATAATTCAGATTAAAACGTGCATTCTGAAGGTGGCAATACAAGCTGGTCAAGCAGGTCGGGTAACGGATCAAACGAAGAACTTTTTAGAACAAGTTTGGCGAACCCACAAACAATTTTTTGTGTTTCTTTTTGGAGTTATACAAATATACAATGCTTAAAAATCTGATTAATATTAAAAATAGAACAATTCAGGAAATTCAAGCATTTTAAATACACAATGGGTGAAATTCAACCTTTTCGATCCATTTCCATTTTAAGCTAAATTTGACTTTCAACCTTTTGACCATAAGAGGCATAATATAACCCAAATCAACCCGTTTACCAATACACTGGTCTAAACTGCTTTGCCATGTATATTAATAAATTTAACTATTAAATTATAGAAGAAAATCCTACGGTGAAAGGGCTTGTGGCTGTAGTTGGGGAATTTGGACAGAAGCCATTGGTCGAAACTGATTGTTCGATTGAGCTTGTAAAGCTGACATTGCAGCAAACTGCTGCTGACGGTACTGCATTGGGTTATTTCTATAGTTCATTGTTGCAAAGGCAGCAGCATTATTAACATTATTGTCCAAAGGAGAGTCAGATGGGTTTTCAAGCTTCACTTCAACCATGGATCTTTGACTTTGACTTCCATTGTCAACATTCATGTTATTACCACTTATATTCATGACAGGACGAGATGTTGCAGGTTGTTGCTGTTGTTGTTGTTGCTGTTGGTGTCTTCTCATTCTCTCCCACTGTTGCTGTTGCTGTAAGGGGTGAACCATCTGCTGCTGCTGTTGCTGTTGCTGCATAGGATAAATCATTTGGTTGTGCATTTGCCTTGGATACTATAACAATCAGCAAAACGGCATTTTGTAAGGCATTCTTTATATCACATTATCACCATGACACAGCCCAAAACAGATGAAATGTAAAAATAGAAAGATATGGAAGTTTAGAACACAGGATTATTTACTATATGATAATTAAGGATATCAACAGACAATGAACTTAGATCATAAAAAAGTAGTTTCAATAATTCAAAGGGGCATCTAAACACTCTGATAGTTACCAAATATTCTGAATGGTGCTCACCAGAGGTGACAAAATGGGAAGGTTGGGTCTGATTGGGTAATAACTAGAAAACAGGTCATGGGTACTCAAAACAGTCAGGATGTCATGTACTCTCCTGTCATTTTGTTTAATTATATATTCAAATTTATAAACGGGATTAATACTAATGCAACAAATACTATTTTATTATCAAACAATAAGAGCTTTAGCATCATGCCAGATTTAATCGGGTTAAGTAGACAAATCTTTATATCAATCATCAACTTATAATTTACTCTATTCACTCCAAATTTCCAATTTTCCCCTCATCAAAAATCTGGCAGTAGCAAATAGTAAAAGGAGGCAAGAGAATAATACTAAAAATTTGTGTTTTCGCTTATCACAGAAGATGCTAAATAAATGAAGACATAGGCCTGCATCAAACTCTAAGTTCGTGGGTTTATTATAAAGAAAATTTGTGTTTTCGCTTATCACATGACTAATTACTACGTTATCCCAAACTTTCCTACATAAGATTGTGGTCTTAGATGTTTGTGTCGACAAGGTCACTTTACTTTACACAATTATCTAGTGGGTGAAATAACCAAGACCAATCTTTGATAGTAGTATCATAGTTTAAACAACACATCATTGGACATGTGTCCAATATTAACATATATCAACTTGAGCTGGGCGATAGAGTACATTCTTGTTTGGGTAATTCACTAAACCGGAAAACCCATTCGACACGCTTATGACCCGTATGATTTTAGTATGATGTCTTCTAAACCCCTTTCGTCCCATAAACTATTTAACTATCCTTCAACATTTTGGAAAAAAATAAATTCCCTCTAGTGCTCATTATCAAGTCCCACTCCATCATAATTTCTTATAGACACCCATGATAGAGTTTACTTAAACCTAATTGAAAGCAATACTCGATGGGGCACTGCTAATGACTTAGTTATGTTTCGTGCTATCTGGCTCATCCACGTCAGAAAAATTGTTAAAAGTATAATTTTGCAAGGGTAAAACTAAGATCAGATACTGGGAATATATGGTAGCACTATGATGTGGAAGGATCTAATAGTATGTGAGAACTTGTATTCAGATACAAGTAAGAAGATATCTATTGTACTTGTTATTATGTAAAAACAAGCATTGTCAGACAAAATCATTCCATTATCTATATAAGACAAAGAATAAGTGGAAGCTAAGCACACCTGATGAGGTTGTCGAACACCAGTCTGATTTTGCAATTGAAACTGTGACTGGATTGCCTGAACTTGTTGCATTTGTGTCTGCTGCTGTACATGGTTCTTGGTACTATCTTTCACAACCTCAGCAAAGGCCCCAAGATTACTAGATTAAGAAAACAGAATGTCAGATAACCAAATACTAAAAAATGCAAAATATTTCCAGAAAACCCATAATCATGTTTTCACATATAGCAACTCTAGGGACAATTAAGCAATTGATATGTATCCATTTCAGAAAACAGAACTTCAACAATGTACATAAAGCATCTCCAATGTTAGCACGAAATGTTTGCACTAAACATAGTATATAAAAATGTGAAATTTCCACTCCAATATTAGCACTCTTATAGAGTTATAGTGTAATAAATAGTAATGCCCAAATTGCAGTTAAAAACTAGGGTCATTTGCATATATATCCCTCCAAAGATGCAAAATTGCATATATATCCTTTGCATGCATAAAAATCATTGTACTATGTGCATCAAAAACTTGTAAGAAGGATATATATGGAATTATTCACCTTTGGAGGGATATATATGCAATTCCCCCTAAAAACTATTCATTAAAATAAATCTCAAAATTTTCACAACTTTCTCCATTTAACATAAAAAATAAAATGTAATTTTAAATAGCATTACTTATAAGTTTCTCATTAATATCATCAAAATGAGCCCAATATTAATATATGTTGTATACTTATTTTTTCAACTAATTGCATTATACATTTTATATCAATTAACAAAGATTTAGCCCACAAAATTGGAGCAACTTGTATTCGGCGTAACCATGTTCCAAAAAGATTCCTTGTGTGCACTATTCTAGTGAAAAAATTGTAAGCTAACATTTGAGATGTTCTAACATTAAATAAACCAAAAGTTTATCGAAATGAATAGTTGAAGGTATCATCTAATGGTTAAAGTCACATACCCATGTCCAATTGTTTGTAGGAACATCTTAAGTAGTTCAATTGCCGAATGCTCTTTCTTGTAACTATCAGAAAGAACTTTCAAGATACGACCTAATTTAGATATATGGCAGCCAAACAACTGAGAGAATATATCCAATGGCCCACTAGAGGCACTATCAAAACCAGCATCAACTAACATACGAGAAATCACTTTTCGTGACATCTCTGCTGCTTGTTCTGGACTTAAATTCTTTTTGACGCCAATAGATCCATTTTTACCACGTTCATGATTCCCTTGCTGATCCATATTAAGGTACTCTGGTCTGATACCAAGTCTCTCTAACATAATAGGGCTTTTGGTCATAACTGGTGGCAAATTATCATAAACTCCATTGGGTTTACCATTCTGCACATATTCCAAATGAAATGAAGGAGGTACAGCACCATCAGGAACAGAATTTGCTGTAAACATTATTTCTGGAAAAAATAAATTTTCTTCATCATCTAGATCAGAAGATATGCGAGTTAAGCCATTATCAAACATGGGGTTGGTGGGACCCATATTTTGTTCTTCCATAAAAACTGCACGGCTTCTCTTATGTTTATTAACAATTCTAAGATAATTAGACATTTGCTCTGGTGTTCGTTTTTCAGATTCTCGATCCCCTGAAGGTAACCGGTATTGTTTGGTAGCTCTATATTTCTCAATGAATTGGCTATGCCATGATTCTGGGAACCTATGAGATATGGCATCATCTTCATGTGCACCATACCTTGATCCTACACCAAAACTTGCTTTTGATTGACCCTGTAATTTGAAAACAGTTATTGCAATTAGAAGGCTAAGAAGTAAAAGAACTGGAATATAAAAAATCATATGTATCAAGCAAGGTTTTCAAGATCGGGGTTCTACTCAGGATCGTTTTCGTTTATGCAAGATCGAAATCATAAGATCGGATCGGGATCCTAAGATCCTACTATAACGTCATTTTCTTAATAGCCTTTGTAATATTATTCAAATCTACAAAATATTATATATCATAAACACAAAATTATATGAATGTTTCATGGAAATATTGTCTTAAATTATTAATATGGAATGTCAAAGAAGATTAACATGTTTTTTAAATTTTATAAAACATAATCCATAACTTTGCAGTTTTTTAGTTTGCGGTTCGAGAAAAGTAAGATCGGATCGGATTAGATCTTAAGATCCTATGTTCAAGAAAGGGATTTTATAAGATCTTAAGCTTTGCTAAGATCCTACATAGGATCCAAATCGTTTTTGCTTTGTAGTATCGTAAAATCGTAAGATTAGGATCGGGATATTAACAACTATATATCAAGGATTGATAGCAAGATTTTTTTTTTTTGTGTGTGTGTGTGTGTGTGTGTGTGGGGTTTACCCGGCAAAATTTATAAAGAAGGAAAATTTATGTAGAAAGGATTGTGGAAAAAGTCCACAAGCAAACTGAACCAAACAAACTCGCTCTAACAAAGCTAGACAAGCACATCTACATGGAAACGACTAAACAATCTACCAAAAACAAAAATAATTACCATCCTAAAGTGCCACGCCGCGGCTAAACACCAGGCAAAAACTGTCACGTCGCGGCTTTTATGCCAGACCAAACGGAAAAGTTCACGCGACTCCTCAGATATTTATATCATGATATTAGGTCTGGTATTAAAGAATGTCATTTAAAAGGCTCAATTACTAATAAACTGAGAACTGACCAGCGTACTGCTAATTTAAACTTGAATATAAGAACCTTAAATAATTACCTAATAATCTACCACTTAATTCATTGTTGGCAGCCATGATCAATTCCATTAGCATTCACTTGACACTCCACGAAACTTATTCCACCAATGTTTATTTATATAAACCACATACGTCGTTAAAATAGCTGATAATATGCCATAATATAATATATTCCACCATTCTATTAGGCTGAGGCCTAATTGTGGACCTATAGTATTCATTCATCTTTAGAAAACAAAATCAAACTATGCAGACAAAAATAGTTTTTTTCATTAGTATGCAATTGCAATCAAATTCATGTCTGAGATTAGGGAGTACTATATTCGTGTCCTTGGCCACAAGAATCGGCGGCACACCATTGTAAAATGTTCATAGCAAACGTATCCTTTAACCTTAAATGTTCTAATATGATAACCTTTTCAGTGACAGCCTATAGGCGTACACATTATCATGTTCACATTATTCCGGTTCTTCGACTGGTAAATAGAACATAAGGAGACAAGAGAAAAGCTTAGGCATGCTATCTCGTTACATATCATCAGAAACAGGCACACATAAGTGACAAAATCCATGAGATCCATCAAAAGCCTTCTTCACAACAGAACACATTTGAGTCCACACTAGCATCAAATACATATTATTGTTATGCCATATCCAAACAATTTAACAAGCATATGATATGTATCAAGTACTGAATCTTGATATAATTTTCTCATAATGTTACATTGTTACAATATACGAAACAAAAACCGACCCATTATAAACCTAATCGTAATAAGCACTTACATTCAACTAATTCATTCCGATTTCAGTCATTTACTTCACCTTCCATTTCATGATTCAGTAACAATTCAAATACAAAAAAAGAGTTCATTATTTAAAAGAGTGCAGCGAACACACCTTTGAAGATGGTGCGACATTTTGTGTATTATTCTCCAAGGTATAATAAATATCATTCCCGTGCAACTGCAGATCTGAATGAACAACAATCAGACGATAAGAATCCAATTTCTACATCATTAAAAGAAGACATCCGACTAAAAATTATTAATTTGAATATGTCAAACCCAAACTGCTACCGACTATTTCACATAAACAATCAAAACTGAATGTCAAAACCCAATCCCAAAAGTATCTTCTTAAAAAATAAATATTTTATTATTTACTCAAACAACATAAAACCCTACTATACAAAGCATCTTTCAATCGTTAAAGAAACTAGGGGTATGTTTGGCAAAAGTAACTGTTGCCGGAACTAGAGATGGTGCTGGAGATAAAAATTATAAAAAGAGATTATTTTTATAAGCTACATGAAGTAGTCTTTGGTTTTAAGAGATTATGGAAGATTATTTTTTTTATAATCTCTTATAAGTTATGTCTGCCAAACAAAGATTATTTTTTAAGTAGCTTATTTTTTTAAAAAATAAGCATAACCTCTCAACAATCATGTATGCCAAACATACGCTAGGATTACTTGTCACTCACAATTAACAGGTGATTCTTTTTTTTAATTTCTACGAAAAATTCACCAGATTATATAACCATATGATCTCGTTCACAGAACACTCACACAAACACAAAACTCCGTGTTTGGATGACGAAACTAGGGCTGCAATCGAGTCGAGTCTACCTGAGCTCATGCTCATAAAGGTCCAACAATATAATATATCTAATAACACAAAACATAAATCTTTAAAAGCTCGATAACAGCTCAACCCGAGCCCTTGTAAACTTGAGCTTCCCGTCATTATATATTTCTACTAGATAAAAGAACTCGACCCCAACAAGCTCGAGTAGCTCAATAAAACATGGTTGTAAAAGACGTTAGGCGCTAGTCAGGTGGTTGACTACGTTGTAGCTTGTGATCAGGGATTAATCGGGTTGGAATTTTGATAAATAAATTTTGAAATAATACGTATGACATGTTGATAGGAGTATAGGATCGTAGAATTGTTCATAGGAGCATTAAATATGTGTAGAAACACTAACACAATTCAAATACTTTTGACCGAGTATGTGCGAGTTAACCCCAAGTTTTGACCTTGTAGTGAGTAATCGGTCATTGAACTTGTAGCGAGTATTCACCGATTACTCGGCCTTGTGACCCTTGTTTTACAACACTGCAAGGAGCCGTTTGCAGCCCTTGAGTAAACTGAATGGCAATTTTCTTTTTTTCTTAATTAAAGCACTTAAACAATTTTATTACTCAATTAAAAGAAAGCACAAATTTCACACCAATTACTTAAACTAAACGCAAAAAAGTCCATTGATAAACACAATTCTAATCCAAATTATATAACAATTAAATCATCTGATCTTACAATTTGAGCTAAGCTTCAATTAAGGTTGGAATTAGAAAATGAATTTAAAAAAAAGTGCTTAAAAGAAAAGAAAAGCTTACAATTAGGATTAAGCTTGGAATTAGGAGTAGGAGAAGAGAAGGAAAGACAAGTTTTATCAAACAAAAGAGCACGTGCGCGAAGTTGAAGTTGAATCTGAGCCCTAGAAGTTGTGGTCATAAATGATTCCCAAGAAGAAGGTGATGATAAAAAAGGGACAAAATTAGTGTAAAGTGAATCGTCACCCAGCCATGTTCTCCATACGCCTTGTGATTCTAGTTTCCGTGCCAGTTCGTACCCTCGTCCGTCCTCACCCAGTAATGCCATTGATGATTATGATGCTGTCGAATTATTAGGTTTCAAGTGATGTTTTTGGGCTTTTCTTTTTCTTCCAACAATTTATTCAGCGATGCACTTTATTTTTATCTTTCAGGCACCGCACGTGATACAATTTGTTTTTAGAGAAATGCTGCACAAAACTAGTCCTCTTACTCATTTTCTTTTTTTAAAAACTTTGATACGGACAAGATTTTATAACGACAAATAATTAACTAATTATAATAAAATAAAATAATAAAAATTTAAGTAAAAATATTGTAATATACTATAATTCATCGCAATAAATAAAATACTACAATATTATATTAACCCACAGTTAATTTCGGCTAAAAAGATTGTTTAACAACTTATCAACAAGCATCCGTCCTCTTCATCTTTTTCACCAATTTTTTTCTATCTTGTTTTACAAATTGTGGATAAATAAAATGTTTGTACTATTTACATATGTATATGTAAACTAAAGGGGAAATTGAAATTTAAAAACTAAGGTCAATTTTTGTTAAGGTAGTGGAAACGAAAAAATTTAATTTTACACCACTAAAATGTTGGTTGTCATATAAATGATGAGGAAAGTTCATTATCTCAACTATATATAAAAAGAAAATGTTATTGCTTCAGAACTCTTAGATGAAAAATATTGAACTATTATTATGCCCTTATGTTTTGCTTAAAATATTATCCTATAATGCTGCTTTTAAAATTAATTGTGTTTATATAATTACCCGATCTTTACCCCTTTTTTCTTTATTTATAGATTCATCCTACCTCGCTCTCAATCCCGATTCATATTTCAATCCCAATTTGTTAAGCTGGAACTCGTATAATGTTGTTTTCATCTCGGATTATGATGAAAACTTGTCAACGTCAATTGCCAGACATTACACGAAACACTTAACGAAAATATCTCAACTATAATTATTTGTTGCTATAAAAAATATTTGCTATGCAAGGGTGCATGCTTAATTGTTAGAATATAAAATGATGTAAAGATAGTTTATACTAGATTAGGATAGTTTAGATAAAGAGGAAATAGTCAATGGGCTATTATTGTAATTTATCATACTTAGTTTCACTTAGTATAAATAAGACTTTTAGCCACGCATAGTAACACTACACTTCATTTTCATAATTTGAAAATACATTACCTACAAATACACTTTCCCTCTCTACAATCTCTCTCTCTCTCTCTCTCACATCTCACACACACTAAACTCCATTGATGAAAGTTTGAATCTTTGAACCAACAAGTGGTATCAGAACTCTGTAAGATAGAGTTTTGAAGTTCACAAAGTGGTTATTGTCATATCAAACTTATTCATATCTTATTTCATCACCACTTCACACAAAAGTCAAATTCTCGCCAATTTATCAAATTAGGGAAAATTAAGTGCTTAAATAGTTAGGAAAACATTTTAGGAATGATTTATAGTGCTTAACATGATTTGTATGGTTAAATTTGGTTGAAATTGAGGAATTTGGGAAAATGTTGAATATTAGTTGAAAATCAAGTAGGTTTTGATGAAATATTGAAGATTTGTGGACGAAAAGTAATAATGAGTGTTAGAAGTTATTATGAGATTGAAGATAATGATTTTATTTGACACTAACATGATTAAAGTTGTTTGATTAGTGATGTTTTTAGTGATTTGTTGATGTTTTAGTTGAAGAGTTGAAGAAAAGTGAAGGTTAAAGGTTGAAGATCATCATAAGGAAGAAGAAAGTGAAGAAATGGAAGAGTGAAAACATTGATGCGTCACTTTTAAGAAGACAATGAAAAGAAAAAGTGAAGATTTGAAGAAGTTCAAGTAATTTTGCGCCACTTTTTAAGCCAAAGAAGGAAGATACTATCAAGTTTTTCAATAATAGAAGATAGTACACTACTTGCAAACCAAGAGAATAAGAAAGACTTCAACAAATGAAGATACAAGAAGTCATGAGCCATTTTTGAGGAAGTTTTAAAGCTTGTGCACCACTTTTTAGAAGAAAAGAGGAAGAAAAGATCAAATCTTGCTACTCTAACTCTTCATGCGCCAATTTTTTCAAGCAAAAAGGAAGATTTTGGACAACTTTTGGGGGTGAAAATCATTCATGCGCCACATTTAAGATCTCCCTACCCATTGTGCGCCATTTTTGAGTTAAAAATGAAGGGGATGATGTAGGATCGATATAATCATGCTTAAACTTATGCTAATATAGAGAGAGGGACATGATAAACTAGAGAGAGAGTGAGAAAACTTTATTTCACACACAAGCACACATTAGAATTTAGTGTTGCCTACTAGTCTCTACTCAACTTTTAAGGTGATGGGGTATTTATACGCACCATACAAATAACATATTTGTAGAACCGTAGAGGGGGTGAATACGATCTTTTCATCTTCTTCGAAGTTTATTGACTTCAAGCCTCAAAGATCAACAAGTGACTGTACAAAAATTACAACAATCATAAACACAACCAACGTATGTAAAGCAAGTAGAAAGACACCACCATATATACTGGTTCGTGATGGGGGGTTTATACCATCCGTCAGTTACGAATGCACGACACCTATACTATTCCACTAGTATAATCCTTATGGTGGATGATTCGTCGGGAAATCAATAATGAGAAGTGTAGTATATAGGGGTAACTCAAACGTATTAGGTTTAAGCACCGAGATCGTTCCGAACGAGGGTTGAATGGAGTTAAACAACTCACGTAGCGTTTCGGGATTCGAATGGGTAAAAAAGGAATTTGGGTTTTCTAAACTACGGTGCAAGGAATTATAGAGGAAAGAAATTAAAACAACTAAATCTATGATGCAATTAAGCAAATACGACTAAGTATGCAATTTAAAACTAAGAACGCGAAAAACGTAATTAATAAAACGCGAATTAAATGCAACTACTCTAATTTTAACCCGTAAAAATGAACTACTATTTTTCTACAGCTAAGAATGATATTTAAAAATTATTTGATATTTAAAACTAATTTTTTGGTTTTTCTTGATTTAATTTGAATTAAAAACTAATTTAAGACATTTAAAATAGACTAAAAATACTAAAAATTAGGAAAACAGGCTAGAAAATTACAAAACTATTTTTTAAAAATCTTAATTAACTAAAAAGAATTTTAAAAACTGGAATTACATTTTTTTGACTTTTTCTCTATTTATTATGAATTTAAAACTATTTAACACTAATTAAAATGCTAGAAAATACTATTTAAGCTAAGAAAAATCTAGAAAAATACTTTTTATGATTTTATGAATATTATAAAACTAATAAAATTTAAATTGTATTTTTATAAACTTTTTCTGAATTATTTGGATTATAAGCTAATTAAAAATGCTTAAAAATGAGATTTAATGCAGAAAAATAGCAAAAGAGCATGGAAAAATATGAAAACTTCCAGAAAATTATAAAATAAGACTGTGAATCAGGGAAAAATAACAGAAACTACTTTGGAGAACAAGAACTATAATTTGGGCACACAACTGCTATGAATAAGCACTTGAAATAAGCTAAAAGCTAACTATAAGCTACCATAAGCTACCTAAGGCTCAAATTGACCTAAAATAACTAAGATTTAGCTACTGCAACTGATTAGAACCTAATAAGCACAAGCTAAAGACAAATGAGCACTAAATCATGTTCAAACTACCCTATGCCAAACGGCCCTAAAGTGGCTACTTTAAGCTAATGAAAAGCTAGCTTATAAAAATCACAAAAATAAACTAAAATTACCTAGTTACCAATCACCAACCAAAGTGCTTAAGTTCTAAATTTCAGCTCCTACGGACTAAAATTGAAGGAATTAAAAATAAAAAATAAAAGAGGATTGGGCCTATATTGAATTTGATGTGCAGCAGAACAGGCAAGGAAATGAGATCTAGCAGGCTGAGATTAGCTACTCTAAAAGTCATTATGGACCTACAATAAGCTATGGGGAATAACAAAGATCAAATAATACCAACAAGAGGATAAGCAGATTTGGACAATAAGTAACCTCATATGGATGAGTAGGGTAGAAAAGGAGCCTAAACCAGCAACTTGAAGCTTATCATAAACTATGAAGAAAAAATCACAAAAATAAACAAAAATATGGATTAAACTGAAAAGCAACTAAATATTTATTCCCCAAAATTTCAGAGGAAATGGTTCAAAATGGAGTAAATGAAAAATCAAAACTAAAACCTGTTTGAAATGTTATTTTTGACTTTTTCTGTTTTTTAAATGTTTGACTAAAATGAAATTGGAATCATCCTAGAATTCTGAAACTGATGTAACAAGCTACATTAAGACCTAAATTAACTATGTAATCTACTTATGCAACTAATGGAAAGGTAATGCACTGGATTGGCAATTTGAAGACATAAAGTAGAATGACATTAGGATTTTGACTCTTAGATGTGAAACAAAGGTGTTATATGCTAGAATTAAGCTAGACTAACCTAAATGAAACTGTATGAACCAAAACTAACCACTGATGCAGTCCTATACACAGAAATTAAAGCTCATCCAAACACTACTTTAGTGATCCAAATGCACCTCAACTTATCAAACTTGATTAAATTTTGTCTAAAACTGATATGAAACCTACTCAAACAACAATTTGAAAACAGAAATTGAGCAACACAGATTTGACTTTGAAAGTTGACTAATGTTGACTTTTTTGAAGAAAATGAATTCAAGATCAATTAACTTCAGAACTAACCTCACATAAGCTTATGTGAGCTTAATGAGTAATAAACAAGGTTTTTAAACATATTTGAAAAGAGCTTGCACAAAAATTCGAATTGACAAGAAATTAAATGAAAACTAAATTTGCATTAATAAAATGGAATTACAGAATTTAAAGGTGAAATTACAATTACTAAACTACCGAAAACATGGAAGAATGACAGAAATTAAATTGATCAAAACTCTTCTAAAGCATGAAGAATTGGACAATCAAAACTGTGGTGAGAAGGGGCTTTTTATAGCCAACTGGGAAGAGCTTGGGCTTGGTTTCAGAAGCTTCACGATCTCTAATCAGAGCCATTGATTCACCCTTATGTCATCCAATCAATCCACAACCTTTATATTAAAACCATGAGGTGTTTGCTCCAATGAGAGGCTTCCTTTTGTCCACTGTGGCGATCCAAGCGTGTCATACCCCTGACACGTTGTCAGACATCTTCTAGAAGCTCACTTAAATGGGGTAAATGAGATGGGATGTGAGTAAACGGTGAAGATGGGAGGTAACAGTGAAAATGGGTGTTATTTGTTTTGGGCGCGTATTGGGTAAAGGAGGGTTTTTTTTTAATTATAGTTTGACTAAAGTGTAAAAGGTTTGATTGGGGAATTAAAGATGGGGGGTCACGGTAGTATTTTGCTAAGGGTCATGGGAGGGAAAGGTTCATAAGGTTTGTGTTGGAAAGAGTCCAAAGGGAATATGTTTGACTGTATTAAAAAGGAAGTTTGACCAGTGTGTGGATTTGGTATAAATGGGGTATTGGGCTTTGGGTTTTTGTTGTAGGCTTGGGCTTTGATGTTTTCTTTTATTTTTGGACTTGGACAATAAGTGTAGAATCCGAATTTAACAATAGGGATCATTCATGTAAATTTTCAATTGCCAAAGACCAAAGGTGTAATTTTGGGTTGTTGAGGTGTAAATGGTACATATGGAAAGTTGAGGGGTTATTTGTGAAAATGGTAAATGATGGGTGGAAAGTGTAAATTTTGAGAAAGTGAAGAGTATATTATGTAATTTTGATAAGATGAAGGTGACATAGTGAAAACTCTTCAAAAATGATCCAAAGCGTCGTTATTTGACTTTTAAGCATCTAAATCCCTGAAATAGCATCCCGGCATCGGCTTTTGCTCTCTCCTCTCTCTCGTGCTCGGTTTTCTTCGGTTTTGGCTTTCTTTTGCCTGTTTTATCATATCCGTACCTGCACATGCATCAACTCAAGAAACACGCAATTATTAGACATAAACGGATCTTTCTTGGTTATTTTGGGTCTATTTTGATATATAAAAGGTATGTGTTTTAGCACATACCAAAATACCCCAGACTAGACGATTGTCGTGTCCTCACGCAATGTAATCAACTCAAGTTTCTAAAACTAAGGATTTTAATCTCTTTCTACTAAACCTATGAGAAGTAGCAAAGATTCCTCAAAAGAGATTAAGAAACCCTTAATTCTAAAAGTGCCCCGTTTACCTTTTTATTCACATATAGATATTACGATTAAGCACATTCTGATTATGAGTGACAGTTTGTTGAACTTTTATGTCGATCAATAACTCCAACATTTTTCAAACGACATTTTAGGATCACGGAGTAGGAAACACAACACAGCGTGGAGTGACCATACGGATAGAATACATCGTCCATGATTTTTCACAAGCTCCCAAACTAAGCGTAAAATCGAAATCATTGTTAAATATGACTCTAGATGCTAACACTACCCATGGAAGTTACTTGTGTAATTACCTTTTGCTCCCATTTTCCTATTTTTCCTCTATTTATTTTATTTTTGGTGAGAAATGAATTTCTTCAAATTTCTCGTTTCGATAATTTTTAATCTGATAAAGATATGAAGCTAAGTCGCTAATTAGTTATCCACCTTCCCTCGAAAACCGTTGCACACAAGAATGAGGTCCACATCAAGGTCCTAATTTCGCACGATTTAGGGATCAATCCTTTTTATGGCGACCGAAACAACTCATCTACGAGTCCAGAGACAGAAGCTTTATTTAAACATCTCCCGGATTCAAAGTTTGGCTTAACACTATTTCAAAGACATTTGCATTTTTGTAATTTAGGCCCTTGGTCTTTTCAACCACTAACTCAACGGGATTACCGTTTTATCAGAAGTCTTATTATGACTTTGGATTTTCCTCTGCCTTTTTGGAAGTCCATGACAACGGGGGTTACCGTCAGACATAGAAAACTTTTATGGCTTTGTATTTTTCACTTTTAACACATTTGGGCTTTATTTCATGTTAATTTTTGCCAAACTCCGAATCCTACGGCTTTTATAACAATAGAAACAATAGCAGCAAACTATCAGGAATCAGTTGTCTATTACACCGCAACACTGACAATACCTTGATGTGCACCCAACTCTCATAAGCAAGAATTCTCTGAAGAAGATAAAGAACTAACTATCGCTAAAAACCTAACATCTTTAATTATTATTAGATGGAGAACCATCTACTCCACACTTAGCATCTAAACTCATAAGTAACTCTATCATTCCTCGATCTCCGCAAATTTAAAATCTCAAATAATGAGATCCGCGGATGCTTAGCCGATAATTTAATTATCTATGGTTAAGGGAACAAGCTAGGGCTCAACATGCCCGGTCAAGTCAGAATTCTATTCCTACTCTCACCAGCGGAAAGTCAACAAGGTGTCAAAACATATATTAACTTAGCAAATGTTTCGTCAAATAATCTCAAGTCTCGCATTTTTAAAGTAACTTATAAGAAACTAGCAACTTCTTGGTTAAGCTTTGCATATTTAAAATCAC
Organism: Chrysanthemum makinoi; assembly: GCA_910596185.1. Taxonomy (NCBI): domain Eukaryota; kingdom Viridiplantae; phylum Streptophyta; class Magnoliopsida; order Asterales; family Asteraceae; genus Chrysanthemum; species Chrysanthemum makinoi. The sequence goes on from OU343219.1 coordinate 39,055,984, forward strand.
TTAGGGAGACTTGCAAATTCTTGGCCTTGTAAGCTAGAATCGCATTTTATAGCCTCTTGTCTAAGCAATTAGCAAAGGCTTTTTCAAGAAAACGCATATTTAAAGTAACTTCTAAGAAACTCGAAAAGATTTTTCAATCATAAAACTAACAAAAGCTTACAAATTTTTTTAATTTTTCACATTTTTTGCATATTTTTTCATTTTCTAAGGAAAAACGGGGTTGCGAGAGTATACGGCAAAAAACAAGCAAGTGCGGTTAAATCAAATCGAAGATTACCCACCCCAGACTCAAACGAAACATTGTCCTCAATGTTTAAAGGCAAGGGTGTCAACGAAAATCTAAAATTCGTTTATTAAGTATGCTAGAAGATAAACGTTAGTCGATAAGATTTCGGATATCGGATTTCCATCAGCATCGATCATGAAACTCGAGTGGAGACAAAACATCACGAAACATCACTTATTAGAGAAAATAGAAAGAATATAGAGTCTTCATATCGGGACAATCCTAGACAAAACATCACAAACAACTACACACGAGAAATCTAAGAGGCTAACCCCTTCACGTCACTTATTAGAAAATAGAAAGAAGAAAAAGATAAGCATGGGGTGCCTCCCACGAAGCGCTACTATTTTTCTTCACCGTGTCGCTAGCCTGAATCGTCCCTGAATTCATTTGTCCTTGGGGAAACAAGCGGAAGGGATACCCGAATCAAAGATGGTATCCTCACTCCGGAGGGAAAGAAATTGGGTGGGTTGGGAAGGAAAGAAAATCTCGGGCTCAAGCACATAAAGGACAACTCCTCCCAAAATCACAAAAGGTTTATCAAGGAAGTATGATCCATCATCCGGTGGTTTTGCGAGCGGACGAAGGGATGATGGATAGTTAAGAGAATACTCCAAAGAAGAAGGGAGCTCATGGTAAGGGATAAGGTGTGTAGGCTCAATAACAAAGGTATCCATCAGAGGATCCTTATCTCGGAAATTGTTTTCAACAAAAATATCATCAATGCATATCCCGGGTTTAAAGATTTTGTCTTCACATGTCGGCTCAACGGGATACGTGATGGTGGACTCATCAGAGAGAGGAGAGTCAAGAGAACCATCAAGAACAACCATATCCCCCTCGGGGTCATTCATAGCATCCTCAATACCCGGTGGTATCAAGTCATCAATAATAGGAAATGAGTCGGCATCCTCAATGATAGGATCATTTGTCGAATTGTCGGAAATCTCATTCAAAACTTTGCTCATATCGACATCGAAGTAGAATCGCTCAAGAATCGGAGGATAAATATCGGTAGTAGTGGGACTGCCACTAATCTCTTCATCAAATCGGAAAGTCTCAAGCTCGGGAGAGAAATCACTATCTTTATCGGAGATAGGATGCGAACTTGAATTATCGTTTAAGGCTTCAATCTTGGAAATGAGAAGATTAACATTCAACAATGTTTGACGTAATGCTTCATCCCCGATCGGAATATCATCGGGCTCAATCTCGCCATCTTCTGGCTCAAAATCATTTATTTCTTCTATATGAACGGGTTCAGAAGGAAAATCGTCGACAAAATCGATGTCTCCATAAGAATCATTATCGTAATCAGAGAACATCTCAACATGATTATTTGAAATATCAAGAGAAGGCTCATCACAAATATCATTAACAACCTCGGACTCCCTTGGGATTGGGATAAGGATCTCAACAATAGACAATTCCATTTCCGGAATGGTATTAAGATGTTCATCCCCCATTATGAGAGAGTCAACGGGTTCAAAAATTTTCGAAGAAACATGATCATCGACCTCTTCCAAAAGAACGTCACTTCTCTCAACCGGCGTGAGTGAAGGGGAAGGGTCGGAAATAAAAGGCTCATAAACGGGAATGGGATTGCCACTCGGAGGCACATATTCATCATCAGAATCACAATCGTAACAATAATTGTAAACGGGAGGTTTCCGGTAACTAACTTTATCGGCTTGCTCTTCAGCGAGTAATTCACCATGAGTCTTCTGATGAGGATCTTCTTTTCCGTGGTTAAGTTTATCAAGAAGATTCTTAAGATCAATCATTATTTCCAGAAATTTTGGATTAGACATTAGTGAAGGTTGTGGTTGAACTTCTTGGTATTGTGGAGGTGGGTTATAGTCGTAATTGTTACAAGGAACTTGCTCGTAAACAATCGGGTTCTGCATTTGACAATTGGAATTAACGTGTGGACCTCCACAATACTCACAACAATATGATTGTTGTGACGAATAAGGGTAAGGTTCATAACCAAAGGTCGAATTGTTAAATTGAGCTTGACATTGAAAACCTTGGTGAGGACCACCACAATACTCACAAGAGTATGTCTCCGGCTCATGGTACAGAGGTTGGTTAGGGAAATCGGTTGTCTCATTGTAAGGAATGTGGTGAAACTCGGTTCCTGATTTTCCATTGCTACAACCGGGACAATTCCCACCATATTCGGTCCTCTCGTACCATATGCACTAGAGCTGATAAATCGAAGAATTATCCGGATAAGAGTTAGCTATTTCCACCATTTTCGTGATAGGCTCTGGTTCTTGAACGGGAGTCACCTCGCTCGAAACATATTCCATTTCCCTCACCGGAGAAGGAGTAGGAATCGAGGGTTCTTTAATTAAATTCTTCCACCATGCTATTATATCATCATCGTTATGAAGAGTACCCTTTTGTTCTAATCGTGCATAAAGACGGGCGAGATCTGGATTTGGATTAATAAAATTTTGGCATACATTACAAAATCCATTTCGACAATTATTTCCGCACCAGTCGCAAATACATTTCAAACATCGATATTGAGTTTCTTCCATACGGCTTTGGCAATGAAAACAATGACGATAATTGATCGAATCCATGAGAATTAAACATATAGAGGGTTAAGAAGAAAGAATTATCGGATCAGAAGGTAAAGGAGAATATTTTTGGGTTTTTTAAAACAAATTTTTAAAAGAAAAATCTTTTTGGGTTTTTATAATTAAGAAATCTTTGAAAACACAATATTTTTGTAACCTTCGCGTCAACCGGTGCTCGGTAGCTCCCAAAGTACGCAATGCAAATGGATGGGAAAAGAAGAGTGGATCGTTCTTCAGTCTGCAATTTAATGTCAAGACTTCCGTTTACCCCGTGTATAGGTTGTACTCTTGAGGTGAGCCGACGTAACAATTGACGTTTCGGTTTGTTTTGTTGGTTTTTTTTTTACCTTTTTATGGTTTTGTAAACACTTTAGGAAAAGTGTTTTGGTTTTAGATGTTTTTGGGTTTTTGAAAAAGATATATATATATATATATATATATATATATATATATACAAAAACGACGGTAACTTCACTCGGGGAAGGATCTTCAAATTCACGCGATTCGAGACGGAATACGAAAACTCACTACATGCCCTCCCCGGCAGCGGCGCCAAAAATTGATTCATCGAGAAATCAATAATGAGAAGTGTAGTATATAGGGGTAACTCAAACGTATTAGGTTTAAGCACCGAGATCGTTCTGAACGAGGGTTGAATGGAGTTAAACAACTCACGTCGCGTTTCGGGATTCGAATGGGTAAAAAAGGAATTTGGGTTTTCTAAACTACGGTGCAAGGAATTATAGAGGAAAGAAATTAAAACAACTAAATCTATGATGCAATTAAGCAAATACGACTAAGTATGCAATTTAAAACTAAGAACGCGAAAAACGTAATTAATAAAACGCGAATTAAATGCAACTACTCTAATTTTAACCCGTAAAAATGAACTACTATTTTTCTACAGCTAAGAATGATATTTAAAAATTATTTGATATTTAAAACTAATTTTTTGGTTTTTATTGATTTAATTTGAATTAAAAACTAATTTAAGACATTTAAAATAGACTAAAAATACTAAAAATTAGGAAAACAGGCTAGAAAATTACAAAACTATTTTTAAAAAATCTTAATTAACTAAAAAGAATTTTAAAAACTGGAATTACATTTTTTTGACTTTTTCTCTATTTATTATGAATTTAAAACTATTTAACACTAATTAAAATGCTAGAAAATACTATTTAAGCTAAGAAAAATCTGGAAAAATACTTTTTATGATTTTATGAATATTATAAAACTAATAAAATTTAAATTGTATTTTTATAAACTTTTTCTGAATTATTTGGATTATAAGCTAATTAAAAATGCTTAAAAATGAGATTTAATGCAGAAAAATAGCAAAAGAGCATGGAAAAATATGAAAACGAATCAGGGAAAAATAACAGAAACTACTTTGGAGAACAAGAACTATAATTTGGGCACACAACTGTTATGAATAAGCACTTGAAATAAGCTAAAAGCTAACTATAAGCTACCATAAGCTACCTAAGGCTCAAACTGACCTAAAATAACTAAGATTTAGCTACTGCAACTGATTAGAACCTAATAAGCACAAGCTAAAGACAAATGAGCACTAAATCATGTTCAAACTACCCTATGCCAAACGGCCCTAAAGTGGCTACTTTAAGCTAATGAAAAGCTAGCTTATAAAAATCACAAAAATAAACTAAAATTACCTAGTTACCAATCACCAACCAAAGTGCTTAAGTTCTAAATTTCAGCTCCTACGGACTAAAATTGAAGGAATTAAAAATAAAAAATAAAAGAGGATTGGGCCTATATTGAATTTGATGTGCAGCAGAACAGGCAAGGAAATGAGATCTAGCAGGCTGAGATTAGCTACTCTAAAAGCTGTTATGGACCTACAATAAGCTATGGGGAATAACAAAGATCAAATAATACCAACAAGAGGATAAGCAGATTTGGACAATAAGTAACCTCATATGGATGAGTAGGGTAGAAAAGGAGCCTAAACCAGCAACTTGAAGCTTATCATAAACTATGAAGAAAAAATCACAAAAATAAACAAAAATATGGATTAAACTGAAAAGCAACTAAATATTTATTCCCCAAAATTTCAGAGGAAATGGTTCAAAATGGAGTAAATGAAAAATCAAAACTAAAACCTGTTTGAAATGTTATTTTTGACTTTTTCTGTTTTTTAAATGTTTGACTAAAATGAAATTGGAATCATCCTAGAATTCTGAAACTGATGTAACAAGCTACATTAAGACCTAAATTAACTATGTAATCTACTTATGCAACTAATGGAAAGGTAATGCACTGGATTGGCAATTTGAAGACATAAAGTAGAATGACATTAGGATTTTGACTCTTAGATGTGAAACAAAGGTGTTATATGCTAGAATTAAGCTAGACTAACCTAAATGAAACTGTATGAACCAAAACTAACCACGATGCACCTATACAGAAATTAAAGCTCATCCAAACACTACTTTAGTGATCCAAATGCACCCAACTTATCAAACCTGATTAAATTTTGTCTAAAATTGATATGAAACCTACTCAAACAACAATTTGAAAACAGAAATTGAGCAACACAGATTTGACTTTAAAAGTTGACTAATGTTGACTTTTTTTGAAGAAAATGAATTCAAGATCAATTAACTTCAGAACTAACCTCACATAAGCTTATGTGAGCTTAATGAGTAACAAACAAGGTTTTTAAACAGATTTGAAAAGAGCTTGCACAAAAATTCAAATTGACTAGAAATTAAATGAAAACTAAATTTGCATTAATAAAATGGAATTACAGAATTTAAAGGTGAAATTACAATTACTAAACTACCGAAAACATGGAAGAATGACAGAAATTAAATTGATCAAAACTCTTCTAAAGCATGAAGAATTGGACAATCAAAACTGTGGTGAGAAGGGGCTTTTTATAGCCAACTGGGAAGAGCTTGGGCTTGGTTTCAGAAGCTTCACGATCTCTAATCAGAGCCATTGATTCACCCTTGTGTCATCCAATCAATCCACAGCCTTTAGATCAAAACCATGAGGTGTTTGCTCCAATGAGAGGCCTCCTTTTGTCCACTGTGGCGATCCAAGCGTGTCATACCCCTGACACGTTGTCAGACATCTTCTAGAAGCTCACTTAAATGGGGTAAATAAGATGGGATGTGGGTAAACGGTGAAGATGGGAGGTAACAGTGAAAGTGGGTGTTATTTGTTTTGGGCGCGTATTGGGTAAAGGAGGGCTTTTTTAATTATAGTTTGACTAAAGTGTAAAAGGTTTGACTGGGGAATTAAAGATGGGGGGTCACGGTAGTATTTTGCTAAGGGTCATGGGAGGGAAAGGTTCATAAGGTTTGTGTTGGAAAGAGTCCAAAGGGAATATGTTTGACTGTATTAAAAAGGAAGTTTGACCAGTGTGTGGATTTGGTATAAACGAGGTAAAAACCCCCCGCCGCGTTGCGACGGACTTTTTAAATTTTTTTTGGGACTTTGAATACGTTGCAGTAAGTTCGGACAATCTGTTTATTTTTTTTGGTTGTTTGAACATCTTTAACAGTGTTAAGAAAGCAAGAGATGTACTTCTTAAATAACAACACAATACCATTCTATTGGATATCTTCTGGTATTAAAATTATGTACTCCCAGACATTCATTTCAAAGAAGTATGCAATTATTCTCAGAATTTGAAAGAAGTAAGAATTTTTTTTGCCAAGGTCACAACCCTTTAAAAGAAGGTTTTGAACTTTCCGCAATTTCCATAAATTCATGAGCCCATTAGATATGGTAAAACAAACATCCACTTAAACCTGCATTAATGTTGAATCACCAACTCAATCATGCTCGTCTTTAGCAACGTCTACTTGCATTATTGTTAGGAATTAGCAATGACGAAGCTATGAAAAATGTGCCTTGATTTCTCAACAGTTAAATGGAGCTGTGGTATACGGTGTTGAAGCTTGAGCTGTCACGTCCTCAATTATGGCAGCAGCCATTAGTTGTAGCTTGCCTTTTTCACAATTTCACATGAGGGTCAAAGTAGTAAGCTTAGTGCATAAAAGGTTATAAATAACAACGTCAACTATACGCTTTTAATGGTAATAAAATGTAAAACTTGGATGTTGTCACCTGGTTAGATCTGCATGAGTTGTTTCTTGAATGCTTCAATAATTTTTTCTCGTGATTCGGTTTATGCGTCTCTAGCCCGCAAGTGCTCGATTATATCATTTGTTCAAAAGGCTTGTAACGGTTTCCAATATATGTTACATGAAAATATCTTACAAACAGTAATGAGGCAATGTACCGAAGCTTGTGTATAGTGTAATGAGGCAACAACAACAGGCTCATTACGAATGAGTATTGGTGGGGTTGTGATGAAGACGCGACAATGACCTACATATGAACTTAGTAGAAAGCTTAACTCATTTCACCATAGTAGGTTCGACAAATAAATGCCTAAGTAGCCATTAAGATAACAGCGTACGTGTGATTATTCGGCGAAATTTAATCATGTAGTCGACATTAGGTTTACCGTCAACCTTCTCAACCAAAACTATACACATATTCCAAAAACGGGTCGAAACTGGTACAAATATCACACTATATATGATATAATATATGAGTATATCATATTTTTCTAGTAGTATTTTGTTTCTTCGTGGAGAGTAAAAATGACGGAAACGTAAAAAAAAAATGAAGCGTTCTTTATAAATAGACCGTTTTCAAATCGTATGAATGCTAAATAAGTTTTTATGTTTATACTCCTCTCTAATAACCCGTGAACAAATCTTGTTATAAGATTCAAATACTAATGTATTACTATCATTATAAGTGTGGCATCAAATTAACAAAAGAAAGATTTGAGAAGCGTATACAAAAAAAGAAACCTGCCAATAATTTCATTAATCATTCTTGAGACGATGATATGTTAACGAACCCATTCTTCCTTTCGTTACCATTTATCAGCTACCGTCAGGGTAACACAAAGCTTTCGACTTTCGAAACCAAACTACATGGCTCAATTTTTAGTGGACAAACTGTGGATGCGATTAAGATTCCAACCATTAGGGGGTTATAATCTAAAGATAATCGTAAGCACAATACTTTTATCCAAACATTATAAAACATGAAGCAAAAGCACAAACCAAATGGGCTCCAATGTAAAATGGATAGAAAGATTGAATATTAGAAATAAATCAAGTACATCACCTTCAATAACAGGTGAGCCATGTCTGTTGTTCAAATAAGGCAGCTTCGAAACGCTTTCCAACGTATTTAGAATAGTAAAGGGTGGCCGCTTATCACAATTCTGTAAAGCAGGATAATTATGGCGTACATAGTATTAAAAGAATTCAAAAACTGAAATCATGAAATTTAGGACAATTCAAACTACCCGATACTTTAAAAAGTAAGCTTATATAAACGACGAAAGACAAATTAACATTTTTTTGCACAAACAACACGATTTCGCAACAAAAGCCCAAACCAAAAGTATTATACCTGAGCCTCGTATTGCAACTGAAGAGTCATCTTCAGCTTCGTCAGGTACCACAAACAACATCTTGTACAATTTGCAAATATTTACTCACTTGATAATAAAAAAATACCAGAAACAAAATTCTTTCAAGGATTTCATCAAACACGTCGCTGGCACAAAATCCCCTTACTTCCATCAACCTTTAACTTGTCCATCGTCACTTTAAGCGGCCGCTCATAAATTTTCATCTATGATATTCAGACCAAATCCTGTTATTGTGTGTGATAGATTTGTCTAGGGAGTGTTCCTGTGGATCTGTGAATCAATTTTTTAGCATAGATGAGGTTAGCATCATGGGTTCCGATAAGAATAAGCAATAGGTAGTAAGGTGTATATGAGGGCGGCTTTTTCTAGCTCTTTCAGTCGATTGGAGAGGGGTGTGTTGTGTGTAGTGATTAAGGTAACAGGTGGCATGAAGGTAACCAACCGGCATATATGACTCAGGGAATGTATCACCAAATCCGATGGTGGGCTGAAAACTTCAGGCCAGTGACCCAGAAGCCCAACAACCCAGAAGCCCAGTAACCCATTTATTAGCAGAAATGTGACATGTGCCTAGCACGTGACATGAGAAGAGTTTTTTTTAGCCACCGACCTAGCAGATTAGCATATACGGTCAGCCAGATACCTTAAGGCATCTACATCTGTTGGTGATGGAGTGGTATGTGACTTAGACAATAGCGGTAAGTGGTGCTTCCTTAAACCCTTGGCAAATCATAGTAAGTAGCAAAGTAAAGATTCCAACTCTTTCAAATGTCCATGAAAGTCGGCTAAACTTCTAAACAAAAAAGACCTTTTTTTTCCAGGTCGACCCGTCAAGGTATTGTGAGAGGAGCAATTTCCTTGCCAAAATGGCCATTTCCAATAAATTTCGAACAAAAATGTGTCAAAACATTAAAAACACCTTAAACTACATAATACCACATCCAAAGACCCCATATTTTTATACGATGCCCCCTGAATACCCATTACTATAAGTAGCAATATCGCTGATAAATTTGTAACTTACAAATACTGGTGGTTGGTAGCAAGGCCCCTCTGAATGAATCCGTTCATCGTAGTCATAACACATGATTACATGAGTATTATAAGTAGATGGGATGGAGACATCTTGGAAGCGCCAATCTCAGCTAAGTAATTGAAATCCCGGGCTTCAAACAACACAATCCAAAATCTGCTGGAGAGTCCAAATATATTATATTTGAAACCCGCATATTTAGACAAAAAAATGTAATCAATAACTTATCATATTGTTTCTTATGAATTGCAAACATTAGAAAGAGTATATATATACCTTTGTCTATGCACATGGATTTCTATAGTCTGCAATAACATATGAATAGCTAATTAGCTAAATCAAATTGTAAAACGTGTAGAGATAAAATCTTACTCACCTATGTTAGTTTGATCATCAGCCATTAGTAGATCAAGAGACACGCACTTGTAAATAGCTACATGAGAAAGATATCAATGTCATATAGATATAGCAATTTCTACATTACCTATGGTCTAACATAAAGAATGATATGTTAATCCAACAAATGTCATTATTATAATACAAAACCACCGTAATGTAAATATGTAATTCTTACCTTGTTCTAGAGTAATTTATTAATGCTTTTTTGTATTCGTAAGATCCTGTGAGCATGTCCCGAAGCTAGGCTGCCTAGTCCAATTCTACCACGAACCAAAATTTTGACTAATGCAACTGCGTATAAACGAATAGCAATCGAAAAATGCTTAAACATGACTACAAATAATGGGCCTTTTAAGCCATAAGCTGGTAGGTGGATATAAAAAAGTGTCAAACCATAAGCTGAAACATCCTCTCGCATGTCCAAGTCAATATTTATCCTAATATCTAACCTAACATCTATTTTTTTTAACTACAATTTCCAACAACAAAGTTATAACACAATAGAAATACAGGAAATAAGCAATAAAAAAAGGAGAATCACAACAAAAACAACAAAATATCATAAACCCATACCACAAATCATGCAAAAACCAATAACAAAAACCTACGAAACATTAAAATAAAAAGGCATATCACAAATCATGCAAAACACAGGTAAATAACATAAACCCACATCATAATCTAACTAAGAACAAAAACCCATAAATAAAAAAAAATTATTTACCTGTTATTGAAAGTAGGTTTGCAGATTTAGGACGCCAAACGCCGACATCGGTACGCAACCACAAAACCAAAGCGGTTGAGGTCCACCGATCCGTAGAAAATAGTAGTAGATAGAGTCGGACTAAAGCGTGTTTGTCTGTGTGTACGCTAGATTTTTGGATAAGAAGAGAGCGAGGCGGTGAGATATCTGGTAGAAATAAAAACGTGCTAACATTGGAGCTGGGCCAAGCAGATTCGCACGGGGTGACGGGCTGTTACTAACCCCGGAAGCCCAAGAACCCATCTGTTATCCGAAAGTTGCCAGCTGCCTGGCACATGAGTATGGAAAAGTTTTTTAACGCCACCGACCTAGCAGATTAGTATATATATAGAATGGGGTATTGGGCTTTGGGTTTTTGTTGTAGGCTTGGGCTTTGATGTTTTCTTTTATTTATGGACTTGGACAATAAGTGTAGAATCCGAATTTAACAATAGGGATCATTCATGTAAATTTTCAATTGCCAAGGACCAAAGGTGTATTTTTGGGTTGTTGAGGTGTAAATGGTACATATGGAAAGTTGAGGGGTTATTTGTGAAAATGGTAAATGATGGGTGGAAAGTGTAAATTTTGAGAAAGTGAAGAGTATTTTATGTAATTTTGATAAGATGAAGGTGACATTGTGAAAACTCTTCAAAAATGATCCAAATCGTCGTTATTTGACTTTTGAGCATCTAAATCCCTGAAATAGCATCCCGGCATCGGCTTTTGCTTTCTCCTCTCTCTCGTGCTCGGTTTTCTTCGGTTTTGGCTTTCTTTTGTCTGTTTGTCATATCCCGTACCTGCACATGCATCAACTCAAGAAACATGCAATTATTAGACATAAACGGCTCTTTCTTGGTTATTTTGGGTCTATTTTGATATAGAAAAGGTATGTGTTTTAGCACATACCAGTGGACTATAAACCGTATACAACTTCACTCCACCAATATGCACAAAGATTGGTGCTCACTAAGAAGAGTTACTCCCTACAGTATTCCGCCCTCGGAAACCACCCACACAGACTTGCTATTCGAATTAACCACAAAGACCACTAAGACTTATCACCGGAAGTATCAAACCCCAACTAGATCACCACCGATCTAGGCTTAGTCACAAAGACAAGACTTCCCTTACAACAAAATTGAATGAATAAAGTTTGATTGTTTGAATCAAGTCCTAACCTAACCTAGAGACTTGATTCTAGTAGAAAGGGTATAGGGAAGAAGACTCTCGACACAATTTACAAGACTGGATTAAGTTCTTGTGAATCTTCCCTAGCGAAGAATGAGTTCTTTCAAAGATGATAAGAGAGATAGATTAAGAATAAAATATAGACTTAGAGGGTAGAGAGAAAAGAAATTAGATAAAAAGAATGAATCGCAAGGGATGAGGAATACAATATGCAAGGTGGGTTATTTATAGGCAAAAAATCCCAAATGGTGAAAATTATGTACGAGCCTGGTGTGCTACCTGCATGCTGGAGCGTGGGCAGCGCGCCAGAATCCCGACACATTTTTCAGGATTTTGGCCTTTTAAATACCTGACATTTCTAAACCCCCAATTGTACTTCACACTTTGACCTTTCCATTATTCTCATACTCAAGGTCAACCAACTTAAATAGCCGTTTGATAAAATTATGTGTGAAGTGTTTAAAAGAGTGTTTTCGGGGTGTTTATCCAACTATAAAAGAGAGAAAAAGAGAGAAAAAGAGAAGGGATAATTGGATAAGGGTATAATAGGTAATCCTCACATGGCATAGATAGAAGAGAAGAATATGTCAAGAGAATATTCCTTTGTGCGAAAAGGAAGTGTGGATGTTAAGAGATAAAGAGAGGGGGAAGATTTGAATTTCAAATTTAAATTATGTAAGAAAAGATAGACGTTAACCATGGTTGAGTTAGGTGAGTTGGCATGGTTAGAGGGAAGATGATATGCTAAGAATATTCCAAGTAGAGAGAAGAGATGAGATGGGTGTGAGTTGGAATGATATGATGGGGAGCCTTTGTTGTGAATTAAATTTGAAATTTGAATGTTGGGAGTGAGTTGGCAAAGAGTGTAAGGGAATGATGGAGTATGTGTGTGTGTAAGATTTGAATTTCAAATATAGAAAGAGAGTCTGTGAGTGAGAGTGAGAAGTGTGTAGAGTAAGCTTTGAGTTTGAGTTTGTGTGTATGTGTGAAATTCAAATTCAAATGGAGTGTGTGTATGTGTGTGTGTGTGTGTGTATGTGTGTATGTGTGTGTGTGTGTGGTGAAGTGAGGAAGAAATAGTAAATATTTGGATGAGAATGTTTTGATGTGAGAGAATAAGGGAATTGGTGTTTATTTTCTAGATCACATTTTAAATTTATAAGGACTAGTTTACCTATGATCTACTCTTGCACTAACGGGCAGTGTACCCGGTTGTGTGTAGTCTAGTAATTGGTAAAAACAAAGGTCATCCCAAGAGCTAATGGCGAAGTCTAATTTAAGTTCTAATTGTCACGAAAATAATTTAAAGATTAATTCACTAATTAATAAAACTGAAATGAAATGTGAAGAAATCAATGGAGAAGAATGTGTTAACCTAGTTACTACTTTATCATGCAATGATCTAGATCATATGTGCAATGTCTATGTCTCGTCTTATGCAGTGGTTCTAAGTTATTAGGCATGAATGATCATTGTGACCTAACCTATAGTCCATAGATTCCAACCCCGATGATCATGGGTGGTCAAGTATCTAGTTCCTAGTTATTAAGTACCAACTATCTCTAAGACCTATCTAGTGTCATTTGACACTTAAACCCTTCTTTGGTCCACGTATGGTTTACCCGCACTTCTTAAGTACATGTTCTAGTGTAGGTGAAAATATGGTCAATTCCACACAAGGATGATGGTCACAACTCAAGTAATCTAATAAGGCTAGTATTCAAATGTTCATATACTAATTGGCATTTTAATTTCATAAAGCGATAAATAGACAATGAACATGAATCAAAGCATTGATAATTTCATAAATAGGCTAACACATGAAGTGTTTAGCATCTCATACTAAAAAGTACAGAAATAACAATGTTCATAATCAAAGAATTAGTAAACATTGGGTTCGATACAAATACTTGATGATACGCTAAAGCTATGAATGGAATGGTATGAATTATCTCTTGGAAAAACTTCTAGAACTGCTGGAAATTGTCCTTGATGCAACCCTAGTCGTCCTTCAACTTTTGTGTGGAGTGAATGATCTGAAAATGCAGAATTAGAGCTTGCTTATATAGAATCAACTAAGTTACAGCGTAACCATAAGTGAGGGGTTACGCCGTAAGTTCCCTTATCACTAGATGTCTTGCAGTTATGTAGATACTTACGGCGTAACCTTGATGAAAGGGTTACGCCGCAAAACTCTCGTTGACATTTTTTGTACAAATCTACGCTGTAACCCAATGAGTGTAGTTACAACACAACCTTCTTGATCACTTATTTCTTCTAAGTCCATAGATATTTATGACATAACCTAGTCGACGAGGTTACACCGTATCCTTGTAATGCGTTGACTTTGGTATTTGTGTGTGTAGGTTCCCAATATTGATAAACTAAGACAAGATTCTAGTGAGAGAAAGTAGAGAGAGAAAGAGATGAGAGGAATCATGTTACACAAATAAGAAAGAGTGAATTGTATTATGAAACCAACCAAGCTTCAAGTGAGGCATTACATAAGTATATATAGTTGTGGATTAGGACAACGCCCTATCCTTGGTTTTCTAGACTCTTCCTAAGGCCCATGGGCTTACTACATATATCTTAATATAATTATGAACATATAAGCCCATAATAAACAACCTATTACATAAAACTAATGACCAACACTTTATATTGATTACACATAATCCCAACAATCTCCCCCTAAGGTTTGGTCATCATGGTCTTTATTTATAGGTTGTCACGTCTTTTAATCTTTGATTTTCTTAAATGATGACGTCTTTAATCTTTACATCTTTGTTCTTGTTCATGTTGTTGTGATCAGATAATGGTGTTGTCTGCCTTTTATCAACGTCTTTGTTGCTGGTGTTTTACGTCTTTTCCAACATGCTCATACTTCTGGTGAAGTTTTTGAATCATGTGTGTAGCTCTCATTCTTTAACATTGATCTTTGTCTCTTTACTTTGTAGATTCTTTGACTTAGACGTAGAATCTTTTGGAACATTGCTTTACTTTGATCTTTGATGAGAGAACTTTCTTTGAACTTTGAACTTCTTTATATTTCGTAGTGATGTTGGTATGAGGATGTGGAAATGGATGAATGTTGATGAAAATGGTGGTGGTGATGGTCTTTGTAACACCTCGAAATTTCTACGTAGCAGCGGAAGGCTAAACGGGGTATTACTTCATAGATCACAGTCATAATCATAGAAAACGACTCCAAAAGAGACATTTTAGAAAGTTGTTATCATTCAATGAAAACTTAGTGTTTGTGGTTACAAAAGAGATTCCACGTTGTTTAAGGTGTCGTTTGTTTTTTCAGATCTTTTACCTCTTCATCTGCAAACCATGTCTGCAGAAGAAGAGGTAGATCTAAAGTCTTCATCTGCATGGATGAAGACCGTTTATTTTTGTGCTATTGAAGTACTTCTTTTATTTTATATTTTTTTTCTTTTTTTGCGCTATAAATCCTTTTGTAATATGGTTCAAATGGGTTAATCGTAAAAAAAACGTAAGAAAGCGTAAAATAACAGACGAAAACGTAAAAAAAATGAACGAAAACATAAAAAATGGACGAAAAAATACGAAAACGTAAGAAAACAGATTAAAACGTAAAAAAAGACAAAAACGTAAAAAAATAAACGAAAAAGTAAAAAATGGGCGAAAACGTAAATAAAAAGAGTGAAATGTCAAAGAGATGTAAGGTTTGTGAAAGAAGAGGTAAGGAGTGAAAGAAGAGGTAAGAAGTGAAAGATAATGTCTGAAATTTTGAAGAGGAAAGAAGTGAAAAGAAGCACTTATGTCTGCAAAAAAACAAACAAGAAACCTCTGCCCTCCTGCAGACAAAAAAAGTGAAAAGAGGAAAAAAGTACTTATTTGGAAAAAACAAACGACACCTTAAGTTACACAAAAGATATAGTTCAAGTTTGTAAAGAATGATAACATTATTTGACGCCAATCAAAGGGTTCTTGTGCCAACTCCGTGCCAAGTTATGCTTCTTTTAATTACCTGAGATAAACATCCTAAAAAGTCAACAAAATTGTTGTGACACCTCAAGATTTTTCAGATATTTAGTTTTCGAGGAATTTTGTTCGTTTTTCATTATGAACTTTTCTGAGCTTAATTGATGTAAAAACGAGAAAGTTATCCCGTGAAACGTGAATGTTAGACACAACGAGTACTGGCAAAACCGTCAATTCGATTTGTTTTTGGTTTTATCCGAGAGAAAGTAGTCGTATGAATTGGTGTTTTCGTTGGAAAAATTATTCCGAACGCGATGGTGTAATTTTCGTGTCGAGAATCAAATGTTATCGAGCTTTAATGAGTCTCAAACCATATAATCATGAAATTTTATAAAAGTTACAAAATGGACCCATAGAGTATATACGCGACCCACCCTATACTATCTATAACTTGCCACTCTCATTTTACCACTTCTATATATTAGCCTATAAAAGAGTTAATATTACGGTTAATCATTAACTCATCACAACCTCCCTCTCATCCTCTCTCACTCAGCTGCCTCCGGCCATTATTTCGGCAGCCACCTCACTGCCGCCACACTTTTTAGCCATGCTCTGCCACCTCTTGGTTTCAAGAGCGGGTTAGATTGTATTTTGGGTTTTTTGAAATCGAGAGTTTGAAGGTTCGTATGGATAGATCGGGCCGAGTTACCACCACAGCCACCATGTGCAGCCACCACCATGGCCGTTTCCTTTTTTCCGTTTTGGTTCGAGAATCAAGATTCATGAGGGTTGATTTGTTTAGATTGTGACGGTTGGAGTCACGATTAGAGTTTGGATTGTATTGGTGTTTGAGTTTTGGTCCCTGTTAGACATCACAGCCATGTCTTCATCTCCTCACCCCTCGGTCTCTTGTCGTTCACTCTCTCATTACTGGGTATGTCGGACAATCTCATGTCCCTTTTGTTGATTTTGTTTTGAGAACCTGATATATATATGATTTGTATAAATTTTCGTGGATAAATATGGAATAAAAAAGCTTTGGAATTTTGTTTATGCCATTTTCTACTTTGTACATCCATCCTCTATTCTGCACATTTTTCATCTCTGCTCAGATTAAGCAAACGAGACCAACAATTAGATTTTTTTTTCTTCCCAAATTATGTAAAACGGAACCACAAGACCAAAGTTGGTAGGATGAAGGTAAGGTGCCCCATGTGTATGTTGAACTGGATTTCAAGGAGGTAAGAATTTTTCCGAAACTAAAGAATTTTTCCAAACAGTCCATATCATATGCTGGTGTCCATTTTATCTAATCCTGAAGTTTTTAGATATCTTATAATTTTGGATTAACATTAGAACTTGCAATTGATTTAGGTGACATGTAAAAAGGCAACCATTATTGTTGGAGCATTCTTGCTCCATACGAAATCTCGATCTTCGATGGAGCAAGAATGTCCGACTGAATAAAGGGTGTGTAAGGACACCAAAATCAGGCTAAATTGATGGAGCATCCTCATTTTTTGTTGGAAATAGAAAAACTAGCGAGGTATATTTTATA
Source organism: Chrysanthemum makinoi (assembly GCA_910596185.1). Lineage (NCBI taxonomy): Eukaryota > Viridiplantae > Streptophyta > Magnoliopsida > Asterales > Asteraceae > Chrysanthemum > Chrysanthemum makinoi. Next base: position 39,073,238 of record OU343219.1, read on the forward strand.
TATTTGTTATGTTTTTTTATGTTTCAAATGGGCTTGATGATGCAAAAATATTTTTTATGGCATAAAGAATGCCCAAAGCTCTACCTTTTGAAGGTCCACTATTGAGTAAAGTAAGATATCTTATATCAACTAAAATAATATGTAAATTGCTATTAATACTCGATATATGTTAAGCCATCTTAATCCACCAATAGTAGTGATGAATGATAAACACTCACACATTGTTAAAATGTGTTTTTGGGTGAGTGATAGTAGAAAAGCAGAAACCGTTAGTCACAGATTATGCAACATATGTTAGGGAACGGGTGATGTGAGCATACCTAATTTTGACTGCGACAACCTTTTTAGTAATATTTTGGTTGAGGAATCAGTTAGGAGCTTTCTCCCCAATACTTACCGTCAACAATATAGATTCTGTAACGAGTAAAATTTACTTTTAAATACAATATATATTATATATATATATATATATATATATATATATATATATATATATATATATATATATATAAGAGGAGGCATGCCACATAAAATGCCACTTGGCATCCCATAATGCCAAGTCATATTTCCATGTCATCATTATATTTATGTGGCATTTTTTTTTATTTTTTTAAATGACATATGGTATTTTAATTAATATATGTATAATTTTTTTTAAATAAATTGTAAATTTCGTTTTTTTTTTGTTATTTTTGAATTTTAAAATTTTTTTTATTAAAAAGAAGACATTCGTTGGAGTTGAACTTGGGTCATTCATGTGTTTTGTAAACAACTTACCACTAGAGTAGATTGTTTTTTGATTTATATCTTTCAAATCAATATAAATAAGGAGATTATAAAAAAAATTCTGGAATTTTTATTTTAGGTATGTATTTTTTGAAGATAACAATTAAAATAAATTATAATATATATTACTTAAAAGATAAATATACCATATATATTTTTAACCTTTTTTTTTCTGTATAAATACACCCTAATATCTTATTCCTAAACATAATTATCCCTAAAACTATAATTGACTTTTGAGTTTAATAGGTGAAGAATATACTTTTTTGTTTTACAGGTGAAGAATCCTTTTTTTTTTGTCGAGTTTGAGTTTAACATATTTTTTTATCAGATATCCTGTTACTGTTTTAGTGGTTCCTACATTTAATTTCTTCAAAGCTAGCTCTGTAAGCCTAACTTCAAACTCTTTTTCATATCACAGGTTTTCTGTATATAGACAACAAAACGGTACTGTGTTTAATTGCTGTTTCAGAGACTTTGTTTCTTCTTTGCGGTGTCGTGCTTAATCAATATGGATTGATTAGAAATCTTATGGTTGTTAAAGTTCTAACTGAATGAGGTATCCTTTTCTTGGTAAGTTCATCGCTTTATGCATCTTTTATACTCTTTATGTAAGATTATGGCAATGTATACTAAAAGTTTAATCATTTACTTCTGTGACTTGACGTTATTGCCAAAAAGTTCCAGTCTTTGACTTTTATCGGTTGCCTGCAGCTATTTGAGATTGGCTTAGAGCATTCGTTTGCACGTTTGAAAGCTCCTGCCAAGTTTGCCCTTTGGTATGGGTTTGACTCAGGTATGTTCTGCAAAAAACGAAAGTATAACTCTTACTAAAGACAAGTGTTAAACTGATTATTTTTTTATGATTTGTGGAAGGTTGTACTCTTGCTTTCGGGTATTTGAACTCCTACCTAATGGAGCTATCGGAACCCGAATTCTGGCCAGAACCTTTTTCACTCAAGGCCTGATCTGGTGAGAAAGTATTATGTGGTGCTAAAGATCTATGTGCAGTTCCTTATTACTTAATATAAGCAATAATATAAGCATCAACATGGTTCTGTTTTGTGGATATTAAGCTTGCGAATAATAGATTGATGACATGGCTATGTTCATAGGCAATATCTAGAAGAGCCAATTTACATGAGAAGATAAGACACTATGAAGAAGCAGAACTAGATTTTCAGAGGCTCGTCTGTCTTCTAGATAAGCACAGTGAGAAAAAGTATTTGGAAGAATTAACAGTAGCTCGCCAGCGTCTTTATTCAGCGCAGTGAGAAAATTAGTTGGACTCAGTCATCATCCAGATAAGGTTCTCGTCTTGTTTCACACTAAATAGACCACGGATAACTGATTATCTTGAAATGCAGGAGGGTGAATATTACATATTTATGTATTAGGTGGAATTATTTCGTTCAACCCCTTCGACTGCTGATAGTAGAGTATCAAGAGGAACTTCCACAATGAGCGTTTATATCACAGTATCACACATATTAAAGTATAGAATTGATTAATCTTGTGTAAAAAATGGTTTGAAGTTGATTTTCGCTTTTAAATATTGGCAAACACGGAGTATTTTACATACTACAGACCAATTTTTTAACGATTCATGAATTGTTACTGAGTTTCATGTGATTATATAGCAACCAAATTTTAAGAGTTCATAAGGGCAAACAATCGCATAAAATTTTGAGAATCTGATTATATTATGTGGTCGGTAGTACTTATATTACAGGTTGATGAATACTATTCACATTGTCATCGGTAGAAAAGTGTTGGTTCATATGCAAATTAAAGTTTTTTTTATTGTTCCAGGATTTTGAAGCATTGACACCAAATCTTTTAGCAAGAACTATAGAAACTGCGCAGGGTGGTGGATTGATTATTCTGTTAATTTGCTTTTTTTCTTCACTCACGAGTCTCTACACCATGGTCATGATATGAGTCTCGATTTCTGTTTATCAGTTGATGTTTTAATTAACACACTTTTATTCCAAGGTACGTATTCCAAGGTAAATGTTTTTTTGTAACATAGGTTATGAAAACACAGGTTATGTATCTATAAATCTATCATACATATTGGTAACAGACCTTTTATTTAATATATTTGCAGATGATGTCGCTTCCAAGTTCTTCCCTCTATTTAGACTGTTCTAGAAGTTAGAATGAATCAGGAACGGGTAGGAAGAAATATTGCATGTTCAAAGTGTGGATGTAAAGGAAGCGCAACGATTTCAGCCACGAAACAACTACGTGATTCTTGATGGGTGACCACAAACATGGTATAAAGATAAGAACTTTGATATAGAGTTGATGGCAATGTATATTAATATGCAACTATAGGTAATTGTTTGTTTTCTTTAGATACATGGCTAAAAAAACACAATGCTTAATATTTAATGTAGCGTAATGGGTCAAAACCAGTTATTTTTGTATGGGGATTGACATAAATAGGTATAATAAGGCACCTGTTTCAGGGGTCTTCGGACATAATAGGTTTTATAGGGCCTGTATGGACTTTGTATATTTCTGTATCTCATTAGAACCCTTAGCGCAGCAATCAAACACCCTATTACAGCAACCATCCAAACACCCCTGCCAGCGACTAAACACCCTATTCCAGCGGTCATCCAAACACCCCTTGACAGCAACAAAAAAACCCCTTAAGCAGCCATCCAAACACGAAATTATTCGATATATAGTTCAAAGGAAAAAAAACCCTTAAGAGCTTCATCAATATATAGTTCAACTAAACTCAATCATTTTTTGCTTTGTCTACAGTTTGTGAATATTACAATGATGTTGGTGTCTCTACGTAAGGCATACTGCAAAGCACCATATCGCATGACTTGCGGTAGCAACTAATATGCGTGTCAGTAATATAGTTAAACTTGTGTGGAGAATATTGGTGTGTACTTGCTTTATCTTCTCTTCAATGTACTAATTTATTTAACCTGTGATTGCAGAAATTTGGCAAGCAACAATTTGAGCCAATACATACCCTACTCATTATCATCCATAAATGATCTTTCACATATGTAAGTTACTCCTCCCATTAACTTAGCCTCAACCGAACACTCATGATCTTTCTTCTTGCAGGAATTTATTTGACCCACAACCTTTTGTCAAGGTAGTTGAAATCATATTTATAGGCCTATCGTCTCTTATATAAATGTGTGACATGAACATATTATTGATAAGAACAATTCTATTGGATTTTATATTGTTTCTAGGCTCAGTTGTTTAAAATTAACAAGGTTAGGAACGAGTCTCTAAAGGTATGAACTTTGAGCTATATTTATATCTATGTTTCTGCTCATGAGTACCATTAAGGTTGAGCTTTATGTTTATAACTGATCTAAATTCAGTGTATAGTTATTTATTGTATCAATAGACTTAAGAATTACAAAGCATATGCATGTTATAGTTTATGTTGATCTGATCGGAGGTTATGATAGCTCAATAGTATAGTAACAATAATAAGTTTTGTTGTAGGTATTATGGCCATAGTAGGGATGAGCACGGTACCGGTCCCGTACCGATCCGTGCCAATTAGTGGTACCGATTTTTCCGAGCATAAATTAGTGGTACCGTACCGTACGAGCGAGATTTGGATACCGGTTGCCGGGAATCGGGTTTTCGGCTTTTTGAGGATTTCCGATTTGGTACGGTCCATACAATTAGTTGTCCCGATTTTTTCACTTTATTTCGTAGTCGGTACCGTGCCGTATTTCAAAAATCGGTACCGTTTCGGTCGGTTCGTTCGGTTTTAGGGATTCGTTCGAAATGCTCATCCCTAGGCCATAGGAACAATAAATGTTGTGAGAGGATTAAAAACATATGTGGAACTGATTCAAAAAATATAATCATTGTATGGGTTTGTATAGGAGAGGATTTAGAGCAAGAATATATGATTCTAATCTAATTTTTATATATGAAATATAGCAACCCTTCCTTCTTAAGCAGTTGTAGCAAGCTCAAATCATCAGTTGCAATGATCAACACTGAATACCTGCTGTATTTGTTCACCACAATCCCACGCTTGCAGTTTTTGCATACACTAAAGGGCAATGGGATGAAGAACTTATCAATGTAACAAGCAAGAATTCTCTCTTTAAGCTGCAAGCCAAGTAAGCTCATGTCTGCATATGCAAATTAATAAGTAACGTTGTTAAATATTTTTTACTAATATTTAAGTTTTATCTAGATATGTTGTTGAGAGAATGGATGGTGATCTCTGGGAGAAGGTTCTTAACCTGGAGAATAAATACAGAAGACAAATCATTGATTAAGTTGTCTCAACTGCTTTACCAGGTAGCAAAAGTCGTGAACAGGTTTCTGCTGCTGTTAAAGCTTTTATGACTGCTGATCTTCCCCATGAACTATGACAATACATTGTATGATACAACACGTGATATACCAAAGACAAATTTGTACGTCGTGTGAAATGTGCATCCCTTTGTTCGATTTATGGGTATTTTTTAATGTACCTATCATGAGTTTCACTCACATAATCTTATAAGGATAAGCTTTGTCCAAACAACCCCTTTATTTTGTTTAACTACAAGTTGTGGACGTATTTGATTCTATGGTTTTTGTACTCGATTTAAGTTTGTTTTTTGGCATCTGTAGTATGATTTTTTCACGGCCAAAGATGTGAAGGCTGTGGATAACTTGGGTAAATAAGGATGAGCCACGGCCACTAATGAGTTTTAAGGTTGAGCATGACTGAATTTGGTGAAGGAAATGATGGTCATCATGCGATTAAAAGGGATAACGAGGCTTCCTTCTCCTACCATCAGTTTGTAAATCACCCACTACTGGATTACGGTATGATACTGGTCCAAGACTTGACGATAATTTTTACATACTTATATCATATTTTGAAAGAACTAATCACTGCGATTCCATGAGGAAATTTATTATCCTACTTTGTTGTTAGGTTAGTGTGGAAAACCTCATCGGCCTTGCAACATCTTCACAATCTCGCCACTCAAAATTCAAGGTTTATCTATATCCATATCGGCTTCATTTAATATTGATAAATCGATTGTTTGTATTTTGGTGTATGAAATTTTACGGGTATGAATCTTTGTACGCTTTTAACCTTGATTGTACACCTTGCGAATGGTCTCCTAACGACTTGAGTGATTCTAAGATAGTAGTTGGTCTCAAAATAGGAGAAGATATTGGATTGGCTTTGCTTAACTCATGTATTCGGAATAAGCAATCTTTGTAGCATTCTTGTGTCTGTTCAAGTGAGCATAAGTTCATACAGACATCATAGGCATGATTTATTACAAAATAGTTTTGGTAAAACTCTTAAGTATACATCTATACATGGCACTAATCAAGGTTATAGTCAATCTTAGATTTAGAGTAATACGTAGTTAACTATACTAATTATACTAGATTGGTTTTTCTTAACTCATGTATTCGGAATAAGCAATCTTTGTAGCATTATTGTGTCTGTTCAAGTGAGCATAAGTTCATACAGACATCATAGACATGATTTATTACAAAATAGTTTTGGTAAAACTCTTAAGTATACATCTATACATGGCACTAATCAAGGTTATAGTCAATCTTAGATTTAGAGTAATACGTAGTTAACTATACTAATTACAATTGAGAGTGTAGCTCATATGGTAGAGCTAAGCTTTGCATGCGAGAGGCACGGAGTTCGATTCCCCGCACCTCCATGTTTTGAATCGTTTTTACTATTTAATGTTACACTCAAACTAGAATTACATCTAATTATCAACTCATGAACCTGGTCAGTATAACTGAACACGCCTTCTTTCATTATAGTCAAAGTGTCAACAATATTCATATGCTTATGACCGTTTCTTTCAACATGTACACTTTCCAACCATAACAAAATTGAATGAAATCGACATCTATAAAAATAATTTTCCCTTAACTGACACCATCAAAATTATAATTACAAGTCATGCCGCCCATCGCGGGCTTAAACATCTATATATATATATATCTATATATATATATATATATATATATATATATATATATATATATATATATATATATATATATATATATATATATATATATATATATATATATATATAATCGGATCGATTGAGAAGGTTTTTATTTTGAGAAGATTGAGAAGGTTTTCAAAAGCGATAGATTTTTAACTTTGATTCATGTTTTTCAAGCGTAAAACTCATTTTAATGTGATTAAAATTCAAAATGTGTAAAAAATTTTTTGAATCAATGTTAAAAATCTCTCGATTTTGCGATATATATAGAATACTGAATCATCTGTACAAATTTAATGAATTATCATCATAACTCGATTTTAACAATGATTTGTGAATCAAATTTGTTATTTATAGATTCGATTTACCATAAAATGATGTTTACTTGTGAATCATATCAAAAACATGATTCAATTTGCTCAAACAAAGATTTCTCAATCTTCTCAAAATAAAAACCTTCTCAATGGAACCGGAGCCTATATATATATATATATATATATATATATATATATATATATATATATATATATATATATATATATATATATATATATAATGCTATAATAAATTTCATCATGTGAGTAACACATTGCTGACATATATAATAAATTCATTAGAATATATGTGTTTAATAAACAATTTAAATCCATCATCTAGGCTAACACTGCCTCATTATGTTTAATTTTATAAAATTTATTATATAAAATTTATGAGGCAGTGTTAACATAGTAGAGCAAATTTCTTACGCTAATCGTATAATAGTCAATAAGGTATCATGTTTATTAATTAGTGAAATTTCAGAGTTTGCAACTTGGTTAGTCATACTATAAAGTGGTGAGTGAGGCATCTAGATTCATAGTAGAACTGAAGTTTTCTTAATTTTTATTGTTAGACCGACCTTGTTGGAAGTGGAGAACTTTCTGCTTTGGTTCAGCGGATAAAGGTACACCGTCTCTGATATAATTGATTGAATCTTTTTTTTTTGTGCTGGTTTAGTTTACATTCTAATATTCCACATTAATGAATGATGCTAATAAACAGGAATAAACCGTATGGCCAAGTTAAAACGTACTGAATATGGAAAAGTGGATCTGGATTATGTTCTTGGGATTGGAGGCTTTGATTTAGAAAGGTTATATCTCTATTTGTATACATAATGTGTAAATAGTAGCATGCACAGGGGAAATTGTATACACTTCTTTATAGTTTTTCATTTTTAACAACTTTGATGCATATCATTGAAGTGAGGGATGATGGATTTGATATAAAAACATGATTTGAGCAAAAAAAAAAAAAGATAATCACCAACCTAATGTGTTAGTTTTTTTAAATGTTTACCGTTTATTTGGCTGAATAGTTTCTGCACATTTCTTAAGTGTGGACCTAAAATTGTAGAACTATTTAGCTGATTTTAATTTGCTATTAAGTGAATGTTATCATATTATACTTCATTTGGTTAATGGGATTGTTAACTAACAATATTTATTCTTTGTTAGAATTGATGATGCTGTTGAGGTTGAAGCTAGAAAGGAAGATGAGCACCATCACTACCATAAACACCATCATGACCATGAACACGATCATGACCATGAGAATTGTACTGATCCTACCCACAATCACCATCATCATGACCATAAACACGGTAACTCAAACTTAATTAATCATTTGCATGTATGCATGCCCACATAATTGCTACGATATTTATGTAACAATCTATAGGGTACAAATTTGTATTAGTAAAAACAATGGTTGGTTATTATGATAGCCATAATGGTTGCAGTAGATCTTTTCTACCAATAAAACGGGTACACTTTGTAGCACAAAACCAAGGGCATACGTAACCCGCTCAAATTATATTTTACCCGTTTAATTATTCTTTCATATTCATTCAACACCAAATGACAATGTATACTATTACGTGCTACATAAGAAAAATCTAAGACCAATTAACACTTATCATTTTCTAAGAAGCATCTTTTAATAGTCATTTGTTTCTTTTAATAAGTGATTTATTTGTGTTTGTTCGAACATCATGATCACACTCCGCGACCTGGAATTTCTTCATCAGCATAGTTTGTGAAGGGACCCGGATCTTGAAAAGGTTGGTGACGGTCTCTTTTAATACAATTGCGATAATCTTTATTGTATAATGGTGTCCAATATCTCTTTTACCACATGGATTGATCAACAACGTGCTTTGTTATGCAGGCTAACTTCTGGCTTGGCACATTATTAATGGATAGAAGTGATGATATATATCGCATGAAGGGGCTTCTATCTATTGACGGGATGGATGAGAGATTTGTTTCCGGTGATTATTTTCTTTACCTAAATTTAAGACATTATTAAGTCCATCTTATTTAAGTCTTCCACAAACACCATTCGTGTACTTTTATTCACTTAGTTCTTTCTTTAAGTGATATTTTTTCCTGCAAGCTGATACTTTAATGTGCTGTGTTACAAGCATGTTGATTCTATCTAGAATAATATGTGTCTTTTGATCGAGGTACATGACATATTTCAAGGCTCACCAGATCGGCCGTGGAACCCTGATGAACCAAGAGTAAACAAGATTGTGTTTATAGGAAAGAATCTTGATGCCGAAGAACTAGAGAAGGGCTTTAAGACATGTGTACTGTGAGCTAATAGACAAAATCATACAGATTGAGGACGAAATCTTTGAACTTGATATCTATAGTTTTACTACCTTCAAGGTGATTTTTGCTGTATGACAAACTAGAGTACATGATCAAGTTCCATACTACCTTCTTATTGGATTTGACTTGAAACAGTTCATTAATTAGTTGCTACTTGCTCGTGCTTAAAGATCATCTTGTGTAAAAGTTCTATTTGGCGGACTTTTGTTGTCATCAGTAGAGGTTTTGCGGATGTTCTAATCAATAACTAAAGGACAATGAAACGAAACGGTTTTTAAAATGATAATTAGCAAGGCTACAACAAATCTCTCTTTTGGCTAAAGATGTGTCCCAAATGTATATTTCAGTTTAAAGTCAACAGATGTAAATCTTAACTATTGTATAAGATTCCGACATTGTAACTTACTAGCTTGTAAATTGTTTAATTTAACTTTTAATTACTTTTTAGTATATATTTGTTCTATTAAAACCTAAAAATAAAAACCACAAGTCATACCCGTCCATGGACGGTTTTGGCTACTAGTATATATATATATGTATATATATATATATATATATATATATATATATATATATATATATATATATATATATATATATATATAATATGAGGATTCGAAAACAATATATGGAGGTGTTGATCATGTCATATTAAGGTCAGAAAGAGTGGTTTAGCCTGTTCGATTGAGCATTTATTAACCTTACTGGATTAAGCTAGACCCTACTCTCTATACAGTTCAAAATACTTCAAATCTTACCACCCTAAACACTAACTTGAAATATATCTAATCAAGTGAAACGTTGATGTTCAAATTAAGTTTGTCACGTGTCAGGACCTAAAGGGGTATCTTTTTGGCTGAGTTTGTTTCAATACCCATTATATCATGAATAGTAATTCTTTTATATGACCCTTGCATACTGAATTTCATAATTTGTCATTGTTTGTTGGGAAAATTTTTGATTGATATGAGGAATACATGTGACGAAGCCTCAATGTTGCAGAACTGAAAAATTGGACTTGACCTCTATTTTAGCTCAAAACTAGAACTCGATATATTCTTTAACAGCTAGTAAAATCGATGATAAGTATCCATTGATGATAAGTATCTATTGAGGATAACATCTAGTCACCATAGTTTTAAAAAGAGGGCCTAAGGCGTGCCTCGGCTCAAGGCTCAAGCTCTAGGGATTTTTTTGGATCGAGGCTCCACACATGCATAAGGCTCACAAAAGGCGCGGCGCCTTGGGCTTTAGAGCCTTGCGCCTAGGAGAGGTGACGAGTTTTGAACCCTTTTATTTCAAAGTTAACATTCATCGACCTCATATGTTAGTGAAACCTAGCATAGAAACTAACGAAATAAGACAGTTTAAGAGTTTTATCATTCAATTCAAGTGTTTATACACACATACCTCTCATTCAATTTTGAGCAGGTATTAATGTTAGCCTCGCTTTTTATAAAGATAACGTCACTTACGTGAATTGGACTAGATGCGTAGTATACTTTGCCCTTAGGGACTAGTATCGTTTATGTGGCAAAGTTAGAGCCTATAAATACCCCTCATGACTCTCCATGAGGGGTGAGGTGAAGCATTTGGTTAGTGTAGTGTTTGGTTTATTCAATAAAAGTATCCTTATCTTCTCCTCCTTCTCTCTAGTTTCTCTCACTAAAAAGGATGAAGATCTTCATCTTCTTCCACCAACCTAGACCTCCCGAACCACATAAATCATATGTTTAACGGTCCTAACAATTGGTATAACGAGCCAAGGTTGTTGTTTGTTGATTTATGTTGGTTTTACACATGTTTTTTAACTGTTTTTAGTACTTTTTTGTGGTCGGAAATTTTTTTTTCGTATACTGTGGGATAACAGTTTTTAATATGTTTTGGTATCTCTTGGTCAAAAAGTCCTCTTTCTTTATGTATACAATCTGTCTTGTGAGTCTTGGTCCAAACAGATATAGTTATTTAGACTTTTTGTACTTATCCGTGTATAATATTTGTGGTCAAAAAGGGTCCCGTATACATTTTCTGGGTTTTGTATGAAGATTGAACAGACTTTTTGGTCGGAAAAACTCGCCGGAAAAATGGTCAAAGGGTCAAAACCCTAAACTTACGCCTAAGGAGCATCTACAGAGTTGTTACGCGTAGCTGTGAAGTTACGTGTAAGGATTGGTTTACGCGTATGGTTTACGCATAACCTAGACCATGCTTACGCATAAGCAAGTTTTGTTACGCGTATGTTTTTTACGCTTAAGAAAACATGTTACGCGTATGGTTAAAAGAGGTTACGCATAAGGACTAATCCAAGTTTACGCATAAGGTGTCATGAACTGAAATGTTATGCGTAAATTTGTTAAAAACGACCTTGACCACATCGTCAACAAAATACCTATTACCAAAACACCAATATCACTCCAACTTCTTTATCTATCCTAAAACCCACCTCCAACTCCAATAATCATATCAGCCTCATCTCATAACTTAGAACGAAAATGAAAAAAACAATTACAAGTAATCTCCGATTCTTATTCAAGATTGTTTCACTTGAAATATTCTCATCACCGATTCGTGCTACTATCCGAATATAAAAGAATAGGTTATAACAAATTATGTTATCTCCTCTCTTTTGATTCGTTCATGACTCAAACTAAAACAAAAGAAAAACCTACCGGAGACCTTTAATTAAAGATCTTGAAGAGTCACTGTTCTTCATTCGTACTAACAGAAATAAGGGCGTCTGTGGAAGGTTTGTTCTGTTTTAATTAATTCGAAGATGAGATTATAATAGATAAGGCAGTTTTGATGATAAGATGAGACGTGCTTTGGATGTGTATTTTTTTTCTCAGTTTCATTGGGAAAGATATAGATATGATGGGAGGCGGATTATACAAGGGGTGTGTGTGTTTAGGGTTAGGTCTAGACATGTGCACGTGGGTATATATATATCACTGGTTATTGTGTGTGTCTGGATCGGATAAGACTTGCTTCGGGCCGGATCATACCATCTTGTGGCATTTGGGCTTTGTTTGTTTGATCTGGGCTTTCACAACACTCGTGGAGTTGGGCTGATTGATTTAACCGGATTTGGAAGTGATATCCGGGCTAAGCTTAATGGGATATATGAAAATTGATATCCGAATTTTGTTTCAAAATTGTGATACAATTTTTCTGTAAGAGTAGTAATTTTGGTATTGATAAAATTTTCACGGAGGGATACATATTCACGGCTTAAGCGAAGATAAGAAAAATGGCTACGGAAATTTTTGTACGGTATTATTGATGCGAAATTGAAGTGACGTTTCAAGGATGTACTTATTTATCTTTGAGATAAGTCGATGGTCTCAAGATAACTTGTTGGAGCACATTATGAAACTTGACAATCTGGTTATAACTGGTAAGGAGTTACGTTGTAGTAATGCAACGATGTGTAACCATCACTTTAAGGAGTTACGTTGTTGTGCTGGGTGTCACACGTAGTTGTGGATTGGTCAAGAATTTAGAACAAGCAGTAAGTCACAAAGTTGGGATGCTTACTTCCTTTTCAAGTCGTCGTGTCGAGGGCTTTCTCCATATGTGGTCATTACAATTAGCCGGTGAATTCAAAGGAGGTTTGATTACACGTTGGTTTGAGAGAAGTAGTATTGAGAGTATTTGTGCGACATATTCTCACGGAAATTATGATCAAGCTATGATGTTAATATTGCATCAAGAAGGTAATACGGCATGTACGCAACATTATGATGATTCCGATAGCTCGCAACCATCAGGAGGGAGAAGTTGGTATTTCATCTTCCGTGATTGGATTACGAAGGGATTTGTGCTTAAGACTGAAGAAGGAGTAGTAGTGGTGTACATCGAGGTTTTTACCAACTGGATGCAATACTAGTGAGTTATGTTGTTACGATGTTCCCAAAACGACAACCATTGTGCTACAATCAAGAGTTTACTTTCTCCTCGCGTGTCGAAGATTAAAGACGTGTTGGAAGAGTGTTGTCGATTCGAGGAGCAAAAGAAGAAAAAGGCTCACTAGTTAGGAGGGAGTAATAACCTAACTAGACGTTAGGTTTGAAGTTCGAGCTACAAGAAGATCATTTGCCGAGGTCATCGGAAGGGAGAACTTCAAGTTTGCCTCAATATCTAGACTACAGAGACTCTGCGCTTCAAGAAAGTCAACATTGTTCATTACTATTGTAATTTACTTTGTTTTGTATTTATAGGTCTCATTGTAACCATTCACGTGTGACGCTATCTTGGAGGAGATTGTTGGCCCCGCTTTTTCTAAAGATAACGTCACTTACGTGAATTGGACTAGACGCGTAATATACTTTGCCCTTAGGGACTAGTATCGTTTAAGTGGCAAAGATAGGGCCTATATATACCCCTCATGATTCTCCATGAGAGGTGAGGTGAATCATTAGGTGTGTGTGTTTTGTTCTTATCAATAATATCATCTTGTGTTTTCTCCTCCCTCTCTCTAGTTTCTCTCTCTAAAAAGGATGAAGATCTTCATCTTCTTCCACCAACCTAGACCTCCCGAACCACATAAATCATATGTTTAACGGTCCTGACAATTAATGAAATGTCATCACTACATCATCTTGATACATTGGTTGATATTTTAGGTTTGAATCTAAGATTTGTTTCGATATATTAAGTATTTTAGTGTTATTTAAGTCATAATTAATACATAAACCATCGCGCAAAACTTTTAAAATTTTATTCAATTCACTGCGCCTCATGTTCTTGAAGCCCACGCCTTGATATGCGCCTCAAGGCTCCATAAGCCCTTTGCGCCTTAGTGTGCCTTGAGCCTTTCAAAACATTGCTAGTCACTGAACATGATTAGGATATATCATTTACTTTTAGAAAGCCTTTCAAAACATTGCTAGTCACTGAACATGATTAGGATATATCATTTACTTTTAGAAACATGAGACTAACCAGAAACTTACGAAAGCCGTTATCCAACTTCGACAGGAATTTCCTTTGGCTTCCATCACTTATGTTGATATCATGTTGTCAAGTATTCACTCAATTACACAAGCTCAAAACCTCGGTAAGTTAGTGTTATGTTTCATATAGATAAAACTAGCTATATTTGCAAGCCGAGTCATGTTTAGGTTAATATAGGTAGTTTTTATTTGGTCATGTCAGAGTAGACTCATTTGGCGCGTTTCACGATTAAGTGATCAACCAATTGTTTTACATTTCACATTTATATTTATATCTAAGTATATTGGGACTGGATTTGGTGACCCATTTTTGGTGTGTTGTAAGCACAGAGTAAGGTACAACTTTGACAATGCAAGAAGGTGTAGCGAACAGACGCGGTGAATGATTAAAAAAAAGATTGCAAACTCTTGCGAAGATTCGTCATCTATTTTTTGGGATTGGATTCACTTTTGGGGATTGGATTCACCCCAAAGTAAACTTGGTTGATAAGGAGTTTACACCAATATGATGCTGATCATGGTTAGTCTAATTAATTCATAATTTGTTGGCTTTTTTTTTTTCTATTTATATAGCCATAATACGTATATCATTTATAGGGTTGCTCAGATATTTTTAGTTTTTCTTATGTTTCCATTGTATAATAACCTGCAAATGTCATTTTAGTGGTTAGTTTTTATGGTTTTGTTTGTAAAGTATCCTTTGTTGTATTCCTGCAAAACTGTTATGGAAACGATGGGATCCAGGGGTTATTTGATTGGAGATTTTGAAATCAATATGGAAAAAGATGATTTCTTAAGGAAATACAACAAGAACATGAAACATGAAGATCTCACCATCACCAAAGCTAAGCCCATTGATAGCGCTAATCAGGTCCTAAACATCATTTACTGTCTTAATATATGGTACTGAATGTACTGAACTGAAATTTATGATGATGTATTGATGTAATGATATAGCATGTGTAATACACAATGCATGAACTAACTTTTCTATTACTTAACAAAAAAAGAATGTTTATAGTGAAGATAGTATTTTCCACTCCATCAATACAGACGGTTATGATATTGTTGAGCATGCTTGGAAACTTGGCCCTCTGGTAGGGAGAGATGACGAGATTACCAGTCTGATTACGATTCTAGCTAAACTAAAATGTTTTAGTAAAGTGTTAAATAAACATGATCATACAGTTATTATACATTTGTTAAATCATGTGTTGTGTTTATAACTCATATGTCTGGTTATAAACTTATAATGTTTTGTGGTTGGTTGTATTTTAAGGTTCAACGGCTGAAGGTCCTCCAAGTCCATATGGTGAGAGTCATGAGTGCGAATATTAGTTGGATCATGAAAAAGGTGGTACCGGCTAATGGAAGATTGCGGAAGATGCTAAAGAAACTGTCTAGGAGGACAAGGATAAGGGAGATTAGCCTAGAGTGAAATGTAGACCAACAATATAAGTACACTGTGGTCTGTATTTATGTGTTTCTATAAATGTGATGTTTTGTTTGAGAACCATGCTGGAGCTTATTGATCAACCGGATGGATTTGAGGCATCAACTAAAATCAAGGTACGTTTTTGCAATTCGGACTGGAAGTGTAAATTGAGTATCAAAAATAGTCAATGTCAACTCAACCATGTATTTTTTTAGTTTTCAAAAAATAAATTTGTTTACATACGAGTCTTTTTTACTCACACGTATTGATGGCCGCAAATCTTATTGATATTATGAACCAAGCTCTTCTTAGGCCACGAGCAATTGACAGGAGGATTGAATTCCCAAATCCTATCAAAGACGTATATGTTAGTATCTTCACCTCTTACCTTTCTATCCTCAAGTCTAACATGCAAATTACATCTTCGATGTCTCTTAAAAGAGGCACATTGGGAGTGTCGGATAATGGGTCC